>JAWWEU010000111.1:86495633-86518785 GCA_035583155.1 Acropternis orthonyx
AAACTGTAATTCTGACTTGTAATCTGTTTGTGAGTTAGACTCATTCCTCCTGCTGGTTTACCATTAAACCAGCACAATAGGAAAACAAAAAGTTCTAATTTTAGTCTCTGACAGTCATCCATGTTTCAGTTTGATTGCCTCCTACTTAGGACACTCACCTCGAATGCACCTTCAGCAGAGCACAAGGCTGATAAATACTGATAAATTCTCAGTAAATACACAGGACAGAGAAACAGAAACCACCAGGACCGTTTGTGAACTTTAGCTTTGAAAATTGGTCAAACCCGCTCCTAGGCTCTGAATTAGGATTTCCCATGCATCCTATTCCGCTCTGCCTTCTTCCTCAGCACACAGGTTTCTGAAAGAGTCGCCTACTTCTGTCTCTCTGTGTATGAAATACTTAAATACTGAGAGCAGCAAGATGCTGTTAACTTCTTGTTTGGGACAATCTGCCCTATTAAGGATGTCTGAGTTTTAGGGTTAAAATCTCCCCAAAGCAGGGAAAGGAGCCCATCTCCAACATAATTGTGCTTCTGGGCAGAAGGGGAGAAAACATCATGGACTCTGGTGAGCCTAGTCCCTCCTCCAAGAAAATATTTCCAGCTAAACTATTCAACATCCAACTCACTAATCAATTAGACTTGATCACAATTGTATTTTAGTGAATAACTCATCTACCATTTACTGTCCTATTGCTGCACATTTCACTGCTGATCTTTCCTGAATGTAAGTTTAAGAAATATTACACTTTGCATAAAAAAAAATTAAACTGACTCTCAGAGGAACTGTTCTTCTCACCTCCCCAGATGGTGGCACACTCTTTGCAATAAGAATATGGTAAGAAGTGCTTTCCAGACTTTATCAAATTGTGCACATGGACAAAGTTATTCAACATGCATAAGTTTTGGCAGAGCACGACCTGAGCATCCTAGTGCCGCAGTGATATAAAAAGATCCCTGTTTGCAGACTCTGTGAACTAGCATTCTGTTTCTGCATGTTTACAGCACTTGCTCAAGCAGCCTTAGCCTTGATTAAATCTGCATGCTCCTCCAATCCAATTAATAAAATACAGAGAACTACTTTCTATTCTACATCATATTATGAAGATTTTAAAATAGTTATAAATAAGCAGAAAAGTTCCTACATAAACATTTATTTTAAAAATAGATTTATTAATGAATATGTGTTAAACCAGTTAGTTTTAGAGTATATTTTGCTTTCTTTGCTGGTTCTTAAAATTACATCTTCAGTGAGATCCTAGGGGAATTCTTTCTCTAGAAGCAAGAGGGCATGTCCTTAATTTATGGGTTCTACAGGAAAATAGAAGGCACAAATACAGTTGTATTTTTGTCACTAGAAATGCAGAGTAGACCCTTCGGTATGAGAGCATTTTCACACACATGTTCCTTACCCACATGTGTACAGATCATTCACTTTCCTGCTTCAGCCCTCCAGCCCTTACCCACCTGTGGTAACACATTCCCACCTCTTTCAAGGAAGGCACATTCAGCTTACAAGCAAAAAAGCTAATCTCCACAAGGCTGCACATGCAAAAACCCAAATTTATTATGTGTATTTCAAAATTTATTTCTCTGGCAATTACATTGTGCAAAGGTCTCTTATGAAAATTAGCAAGAACAAAACCAATAGATTTCTACAGTAATTATTTAAAATATATTCTAACAGTTTAAATAGTTTTAGGATGGGTTCTTGACGTGCAATTCAATGTGATGACTTAAAAAAACCCTAAATAATAGTTATAAACCTAAAAATAATACTTTCCAGTCTGCTCTGAAAAGGTTTAGAGCATTTTCAAAAGCACATAAATGATTCGACCACAATGGAAAGGCAGTGGCCAAGGAGGGTTTAAGGTAAAAGGTTGATGTAGGAGCAGATTACTGTTTCTATCAAGTGACACGCTTGTTTTGTTGAATCAAAACATCAGACTAACATTAAAATTTCAACTTAAAGTTATTATATAAATGTAGTGATCAGATGTCCATGCAAACAGCTGAAATAATTAAACTGTTTAATCTGACTAGTATCGGTTTTGTGTTTTGACACTACCTGAGAACAAGATAAATATTCTATAAAAGCGGGCAGTACTCTCAAATAATTCAAGTCAGAAATTTAAATTCCTATTTGTTAATCCTACCAGTGACAATGAAAAATCATCTGGAGTAGTTCCTTTAAACTGAACCACCGCATATTGCCGTAGGTCCTCGTCCTTTTGCACAGGTGACTCCCACGGATGGCCCGGGCGGGCGGCCCCCACCGGTGTCCCTGCAGCCCGGACTGCAACAGCACAGCCACACAGGGAAGCGGAGAGGTGGCGGACTCAGCAGGAACGGTCAAGGGAGAAGGCCACATGCCTGCACCGGCAGCACCGGCGGCAGCACCGCGGCCGGGCGGGGGGAACCGGGCCGCAACCACCCCCTCACGGCCCGCCGCCATCTCGGCTGAGGGCACCCGGCGGCGCGCGCGGGCGGCCATGGCTGCTGACGGCGGCGCGCGCCCAGGGGAGCCGCGGGCACCCGAACGGACACGCGGGCACCCGCACGGGAGCGCGCACGGACACGGGCACCCGCACGGGGCGGCGCAGGTGGGATCCCGGAGCGGGGCAGCGGGAGAGCGGGCCGCGGTGCGGGGCAGGGCTGGGGCCGCGGCCGAGCGGAGCCCGCGCGCAGCAAGGCAAGAGGGGCGCTGCTGGCTGAAATAAAACCCTCACGGCTTTGCCCCGCGGTGCCCTGCCCGTGGCGGGCCGTGCCGGGGCTCCGCGGTAATCCCGCCCCGCCGGAGAGTGGCCGGGCTGCGGGAGGCGCTGCGGGAAGGGTTTGCCTTCAGGGTGAAGGAGAGGCAGTTTGGATTTTGTTCCTGTCCAGAAATTTTTCACGTGGGGAGTTTTCCCTGAGAGGTGCCCTAGATTTCAGTGGGAGATGGGGCTGATGCTGCTGCTTTGCCTTTTTCTAGAAGGGAAAGATGTGGTTTGCATCACCGGAATGTGTCGCAGCAGTCTCTTCTCGCTCGCAGGAGGCCCTGGGGAGTCACACCAAGCTGCTGTTGCCTGCCAGGTGTGAACGCCTTGTTTTCCTGCGCGAAGTTCGAAGTTTTGCAAGAGGTCGGGGGTCAGCGATCCGGGCGGCTCAGCTGGGTGAGCTTCCAGCTCGGGTCGGGTCAATTGCTTCTCTTTATTGCTGGGTATATTACTGTACTCAGACAGAGGGGCTACCTATCTAAAACAAAGATCAGCTATCAGGGCCAAGGGTTCCTCAATGCATGTTTCAGTGCAGTGTATTATCACCGGGCAGGGTTCACACTAAATCACGATTGTAGAGTAACTTAGCCTGGAAGGGGCCCTTCCTCTGCCACCTGGCCCAGTCCCTTGCTCAAAGCAGGGCTGCCCTCCAAGTTGCACCGAGTTGCCTGGGGCCTCCTCCGGACCTGAATTAGGAGCTCCTTTGTGTGGGTACTTCGCTTCCTGGAAGGTAAAATGGTTGCAATCAAACTGCCTGTATCTGCTAACTAATCTGCAGTCTCTCTCCACGTAGAAAGGAGCACATGCTAAAGACCACTCTTTCCAAACAATTAACCGTGTGCACAGCCTTAGGAGGAGCTTGGCAGGATGAAGCCCGTCATCGTGGTGCATGGTGGAGCTGGCCGGATCTTCAAAGAACGGGAAGAGGGATGTCGTGCTGGCGTTGTCAGAGCTGCACTGCGAGGTTACCGTGTCCTCAAACAGGGAGGCACTGCTGTAGATGCAGTTGAGGAGGCAGTACAGTCAATGGAAGATGATCCTCATTTTAATGCAGGTAATTTTTCAAGCATTAAGTGGGCTTAAAATCATCTTGTATTTCAAGTGTTTTGCCCTGATGCTTCTGAAAATCCTGGCTTGCGTTATTATTGCATTATTATTGAGTTATGCACGTTGCAGTGGAGTAAATACTAGTGTCACAAAATAGTTGATTTCTCAGTGTAATAAAATAGCGTGGTTTGTATTGCAGTTTATCTTGAGTACACTTAGGAAGATGAGTTACTCTTTTCTCATTCTTCAGGGTTATATATCTGACAATTAATGTGGTGCCATTCGTTACTGTGATGTGTATATTCAGTTTTAAGACATGGACTCTATTATGGAGTATGTGTTTAATTAACATTCATTTTTAAAGCACTTGTATATAGCTTGTAGCATTTTTTTAAGCCTTAACACTTGACCTTTACCCATTGCCAGAGGAATACTTTCTTTGGGATTTTAGGTGTTTTTGTCTTCATTAATGCTTGCAATTAGTTATTTTGTAAATAATATTACAGATGTAACTCAGTAATGGTGTATGAGTCATGAAGCTGTTCAATAAAGGTTCATAACTACATTTCCTAATGAATAATGTAAATTAATGTTAATGGAAGTAGTCAAATATTTTCTCCTCTTCTCATGACTCAAATTTATTATTTTGATGAGTTTCATCAGAAATATTTCCCCACTCCCACCAGCATATGTCAGAAACAAACATGGAAGGAAAGACCTGTCAGTGATCAGTGTTTTAGGTAACATAGCTATTAGTTATGTGCATAGTTAGTTTGCAAAAGTTCATTTGTTCTTTCTTACCTTGCAACTGAGAGAAATGGGAAAGCTTTAATTTCACATGAAACTTTTAGTGACTTGGACTGATCATTTTTATTTTTAGAGTATCCAAGCTGAAATAATGAAGGAAACTTAGAGATGTGGTGTGTACTATTACATAGTTAGCATCAGGGTGGCATTCTCTCATTTAGTTTTTACTTAACAGGACTTGAGCCTTAAGCACTTGTTCAGGTTTGACTGTGCTGATCTAAGTGTGGCAGATAGTCTGGTAATCACTTACAGATACATCTAATTGTCTTAACACTCATTAGATACAGCTGCTCTCAGTAGCTGGCAAAAAATGAGTTGAAAGCTATGTGAAGATGGCCCTGATTGGAGTGGCTGTTTAAAACTCACTGTGTGGTATTTATCTTTCTAAAAGAAAAAATCAGTGTTGCTGTAGTATTTTCTAGGAAAACAGACATCACTAAGAGACAACAATAAAGATGGGGAAGATCAAGCTGTGTCCTTGTTTGAATCATAGGGTGTAGCCATGCTCTGTAGGTTCACCTTGTTGTAGGCTTGGTGGAAGGGCTCAGAAGCTATACTGTTGTCTAAAATTACCATTTTAGTGACTTGTGCAGCATAATTAAGTCATCAAGTTCTGCTTGTGATGAGGAAGTGGCCTTGGGCATTTCCTTCATATAATCTCTTTGGCTAGCAGTGTTAAAACGAGCTTGGTGTGAATATTCCAGATTTAAGAACTGACACTACAGTGATCCCTGCACACTCTTTCTTCCATAGCTTTTACAGGACACAGGACAGATCTCTCTATCTGTAGACAGAGGGAATTGTAGTACTCCTCTCAGTACCCCACTTGCGATTTGACTGATCTCAGCTGTTTGTTATTTACGTCCCCTTAGATTTTCTGTCTTCTGTTGTCTCTGTTCTTTTCCCAGCCTTTCATTTAACAAGTAAGCCAAACTTTTTTTTCAGCACTACCACCAATGGATACCATGGCCTTGGTAGGCCTTGGAAGTTGGTAGTCCCTACCCATTGCATTGGAAAGCAGGTGAAAAAGCAGTCTGTAACCACAGAAGACAGGATTCTTCCTACCTGAAATAACCTGAAGTTCAGTATCTAGTTTTATTGTAGTGTACAGACTTTCATGCTGGTCAGTGGAATGAAAAAAGGTGGCTATACATCTAAGATGTAGGAATTGTGGAAATTGTGGATGCCCCATTCCTAGAAGTGTTCAAAAGGCCAGGTTGGGTCTGAGCGGTCTGATCTAACAGGTGACATCCTTGCCCGTGGCAGGGAGCCCCTTCCCAGGCCTTTCTATGATTCTGTGGCAAGTGGGATGAAGTGTTCTTAGAGGACACCTGTCTCTCTTCACCAGCTGTAAGAGGAGGCTTTTGTAGAAAGCTGCCTTTGATTAAAGAACTGTCTGCATCTGTTGTCTACTGAGGAAATTTTAGGAAATCCTAAAATGTATCCCAGGAGAGATGTCCAGTAGACATAGATACTATTAATGCAGTGATGAAGAGGCTTGGTAGAGTTCCCTTGGAATCATGGTTCTGGTCACTGATACTTAAGAATCTCCTAGTTCTAGTGGGAATTTCTAGGTCATGGGCTAGAAAGCCTACCTAGTCAAAGGAAGTTAAAAGACTATGGCATGGTTTAGCTAAGACTTCCTTACCAGCATAAAGGAAGAGCTGGAAGAATTATGTTAACATGGATGGCACAAAGCAATTAACCTGTAAGCTCTTTACAGATCAGTGTAGTCTAGAAATTAACACACTGTGAATGATGCAGGACTGAACTTTGGAATAGCTTATGCAGTTGCAGACAGACAAAAAATAGCTTCTGGGGAGTGTGTCTGTATGTGGCGGGGGGTGTGGTGCGGGTTGGAGATTACAGGAGGATTACAGGATTTTGTTGCCTCTTGTTACAGGGGATTTAACTTCATATATTCAGGTCTGAAGTACACTGGTATAAATGTCTTATGTCAGTTATTAACAGTGGTTTCTGACCTGCTTTAATACTGGTTTAACAGAAAGAAAAAAAATTGTTTTAGCTATCTGCAATGTTCAGGTCTTCCTACCTGAGCTACTGTGTAAATCTGTCATATTTTGGTTTGACTTTTTACTTCTTTTTAGGTTTAGTCTCCACTTTCCTTACTAGCAAGGCTTGTGCACTTGATGACTTAAAACCTATTATTCCCTTGTGATACAAATATTGGCATTATTTAAAAACCCCACCCTATTTGCCTTGTCTCATTTTTTAATCTCACTAATTTTCAATTAGGTTAGTGCTAGTACCAATAATTATAGAAGAAAATAACTACCCAACATTGTATTACTTAAAGTAATTTTAAAAAATAAAAAATAATCTACTGTTTTTATTTGGTAATGAAGAACTTCTTAGTTCGGGCTTTTGCTACAGTAGTGAGTGGCTGCTTTTATTCTGCTCCGTTAATTCTGGTAGTTTCTTGGAGTGCTGTGTGATGTTAATCTGTTGATAGAATTGAATGCATTAGTATTTCTTTGCGTTGTGTTGTATTCTCCTTTGGAAGAACTGTAAGGTTAGATAGTTTCGTGCACTCAAAGTGGTCTGAGGAATAAAGAATTCTGTTCATGATTGTTGTTTTAATCTTTGTACTGGGTATATAATTTGGGATGGGATTGGAAGTGTGTTTTTCATCTTACAAAAAATAAAACTCAATTTTAAAGTAGATGTTGAACTCTGTGAGACTTCTGTTAATGGCTGAATTTTGTGGTTATACTCAGCAGTGTTTCTGCTGTTTTGTTTGTATTTGGGAGATATTTTCAGTAAGTCAGCAAACTGGGAAAGAGGTTGCTTGATGAGACCTAGTAATTGAATCACCTGGTGGTTAGCTCTTAATGAATTTTTTTCTCTTTCTCTTCCTCCCTAATTTTTTTTTTCTTTAGGTTGTGGATCTGTTCTAAATGAAAAAGGTGAAGTGGAAATGGATGCCATTATCATGGAAGGAAAAAAATTGGAGTCTGGAGCAGTATCTGCAGTTAAATGCATAGCAAACCCAATAAAACTTGCTCGACTTGTTATGGAAAAGGTATGTTGATTATGAAGCATGTTTTTCCTTAGAACTTCATCAGGAATATTGATACACCCTAATGGTGATGTGTGTGGCAGTGCTTTAAAGCAGGAAGGAAGGGAGAAATGGATGGAACTGTTTGGAAGCTATGGTCCTGACCATGAAGCACTTTTAGTTTAAGGGGTTTTCAGAGCTATGTATAAAAAAAGGTACCATTGGAAGAAAACAAATTTTTTGTGCAACTGGAAACTCAAGGAGAAATTGACCTATACAGGTTGGCCTCCTGTAGTTCCACAGCTGATGCTCAAGGTATTTTTTTTTTGTTCACTTGTTTTTTGAGGAGCTTTTATGCTGTCACTGAGTTTTTCTGCTTGATCTCACAAGATTGAGTTTAGATAATACAGTGTTCATTTTGCAATGATATGGAACTGAATTAAATGACACAATTACATATATGGCTATGTAATGCACTCTTACATTGTTCTAGGTAGTCTCTCCATTGTGACCTGTCCGATGGTAGCTCTAGTGCAAAGTCATAGCCTTCCAGCAGTAGAAGATAAGTAGAAGCTCTGTGTTGGGTGGTGACAGATTTTTTCAAGAAAATCGAATTTATCAGGGCACCAAAATGATTATTACTTGATCTTCTACAAAAGATCAATGCCACCTTACTCCACTAAGAAGTCCATCTAATATTGGCCACACCAGACTCTTCTTATTTTTCAGAAATGGTGCAACTGGTATGCATCAGGATGAAGTGGGTAATTTGTGTTATATTTGCATCTGTTTTACTTGGCAGTAATCAAAAAAATTGTACTGTCTTTGGAGTTTACATTTTTCATCCTGCTAGTGCATCTGCACCATTGTTGAAAAG
The DNA here is from genome assembly GCA_035583155.1 of Acropternis orthonyx. NCBI lineage: Eukaryota > Metazoa > Chordata > Aves > Passeriformes > Rhinocryptidae > Acropternis > Acropternis orthonyx. Next base: position 86,504,139 of record JAWWEU010000111.1, read on the forward strand.
AGTTCATATTTGCAAAACCACTTATTAACAAAGAAGACTTATGTTTCTTTCACCTTTCAAAGTGACTTTTGAGGAAGCAAAACCTCTTTTGGTGACTTGTAAAGATGATTGAAATTTAATTTGTCTTCAGTGGCCTTCAAGGCAGATAGGATTTTTCTGTGTCCTTAATTGGAAGATAGTTCTGCTTTTAAAATCAGAACATTTCACTAAAATATTTGATATAAATAATTTGTTTTTGAGAAGATATAAATTTCAAAAATATTAAAACTTGTGATTATTAATTTTTTTTCCCCTCACATGGCTTTTATTTTGTCATTCAGCTAGAACATTAATTACAGGTGATAGCTTCACAAGACTAAATCTCTCAAAAATTTGTCAATGTAAGTGAAGGGTTGGGGGAGAGATGTCTCTAACGTGTTGGAGTGAATGTTGTGTTTCACTTTATTTTATTCTGTGGAGAACTTCTTTTAATGCCCATTGGTTCACTTCATATTTCAGAGTCACTGATTTATTTTCTTGTCTTGTCCATGACAAAATCCAGTTCAACAAAAAAAAAGTCAAAACAACACTGTCAGATTTTGAGAACATAACTTTCCAAACTCTGTTTTAAAAATCAAACAAACAGAAGAAAAAGAAAAAAAAATCAGCAAACAAAATTCCCTCTCATTTTCTGTCTTGTCTTTTTGTCACTGTGTGTTGTTTCTAGTGTTCAAAAGTGTTGAGGCTAAATTTGAAATGAACTCATAAATTCTACTGTACAGGACGAAGTATAATGGTGTAGCCTTAAAACCTTGACGTTTTTGCTCAGATGCAAAAAAATCTCTGTAGATGATAAAGTTCAAATGTAAATGGCCTAAATTGCCTGATATATTTCAAGATTAGTTTCTGCTCCTTTTCTATCAGGTATTATAAATGGGAATACCAACTGATTTTGCTCTTCTGTTCATCTTGGACAGGAATTTTGGGATACCAACCCAGGCTATTTCACAGTACATTTAATAGTGTGTTTTGTTTTACTGTGCATAATTAAAAATATTTTTAACTGTGTGACCTGTGGGTAATAAGACTTTAGTTTTCTTGGGCTCTTAAGCATGTCTGAGTGTTTTTTTAGTGGTTTTGAGGTGCCTCAATGCCATAAGGAGTTTTGAAACATGCAGCTCCCAAAAACAAACCAACCAACGAAAAACACCCTCCCCGTTGCTTTTAATTCATATTATGGAACAGTATGGGCTCCATCTGGTGGCCAGAGAAGCTCCTTGAGGTTGTTCTTTCACACCTTTATCCCTCTGTGCTGTCACTTTCCTGCTGGGCTCAAACGTGTCCAAATTTATCAAGCAGAAAAAAAGGAGGGCACCAGAGTAATTTCCATTCATGATTTACTGTGCTGTTGACCACAGGAGCTTCTAGAGGTGAAAGTCTTTTACTATGTTGACTAGTGTTACAAATTCTTGAGAAAGCAGTTACATTTTTGTTGAAATATTCCTGAAATGATACGTTGAAATGACTTTTTTTTTTTTTTTTTTAAATGGAACGTGTAAGCCCTTTCAGCTCTAACACTTCATTAGATGGGCTTCTGACAAACATTAGAGAACTAATTTGTTGGTACACTTTATGTCTGTTTTCCCCTACTATATTGTACAGCCCTTTACATTAGACAAAGGAGAATTTAGCTTAGAACACAGACTTCTCAAGGCAAAGGGCCGCATTTTTGCTGTGCTCTGCACTGCCAGAACTGTTAAATAAAAACCTGAGATGGTCTGAATTTCAGGCCAGCTGTAGAAATTTGGGGTTTTTCCCCCTTTCCCATGAAATTAGCTATACTTGCCAACATTTTATCGTCTTAGTAAGATCTCTTGAAACTGCCCTCCCCTTTTTTTGTTTGTTTTTTGGTTGGTTGGTTGGTTTGGGGTTTTTTGTTTGGTTTGGGGTTTGTTTGGTTTTGATGTCCTTTTGAATTACTTTATATAAGTGTCTCCCAGAAAAATTAGGCACTTTAAATCAGCAAACATACTCATGAAACTGTGGAAGGATGAGACACAAAAACATGCTTTTGCATTGTTTGGCAATGTTCTGCCAGCTCTTTCAATTGACAAGATCTGTTGAAGAGAATGACAAATAAAATTCCCCCTAAGATAACTTCTTTCAGTGAGGACTGAAAAAGAAAACAAAACCCAATCACAAAACCCTATCATAGCTTATTCCTCTTTATGCAAGTATTTCTTGCTTGTGCGGCTTAGGAAGATGGGTATGTTATTTGAATCTGCATGTGGGAGGGAACCCTTTGAAGAAGTTTTTAGAAATAACTTCCATTTTTCACCATAAAACTATTTTTTGAAGTCTTATTTAAAGGATCATATTGCTTTAATTGCTCAAGAAATCAAGTGACAGATGACACAGCCTCCCAATGCAGATAATGATGAAAGAAAATTTCAGTGTATTTCCTAAAAAAAAAAAAAAAAAAAACACCAAAGAAAAGCCCAAACTGGTTTGAATATTGGACCGTGTACTTCTGGTGCGTTAGTGGCAGAGGGGGGCAGTATTGCACAAAGAAGATGGCTTTCAAGTCGGAGATCACTGCTCACTAGCTCTGTTAGAAATAGGTAGGTCTTACGTTGTCCAGTAACGTCACTCGGCATGTAAGTGTGATGTTCACTCTTTCACATATACAGAGGACTTACTCCTTGTAACCCTTACTCTTGTTCCCTAAAGCAATACATGAGGATTAATTAAAAGGCATTTAAATGTAAAAAAATGTTTGATGTCAGGGCCACATCATCTGGAATGTTTCTGAAGTGCAGCCATGTTTCCTGGCTCTGTAACTGTCCAAAGGGGTTAGTGCAGAGGGTGTGATAGGCTTAAGTGGAGGTCAGTATCTGTGATTTGGGAAGAGATTTGTCTGGAATTCTTTAAAAAACAATGCACTGCTGTGGGTTAGTCATGGTAGTTATTACCTGTCACTGCGTTAGAAATCAACAGAAGTTGATGATCTGCAGCATCTTAAAAATCCATAGCTTTGAGACTCTAAATGTCCTGCAGAATGTAGCATGACACAGAAATACCCAGCTTCTGCTGTCCTTGCTTCTGGCTGAGAGCCGGGTCTGTGCCACTTTGGTGCTCTGCAAGGCTTTGCAGGCCTTCTGCCTCCAGCATCACACGGTTCTACTTTTTGGACCTCAGCTGGTACCTGTGTGCTCTGCTGCTGCCTGGATATAAGAGCTTGCTTGAAGTCAGGTGCTGTGCTCTGAAATTGTTCCATACTGTATAATCAGAGCACCACTCCTCCAAAATCTTCCCAGTTTCTGATGAGTGATTAACATCTGTGTAGGTGTGCAATAAGTTGATGCTTATTTTTTGATTCAGATTTTTTTTTTTTTAAAAAATTAGATTTTAGAATTACTACTAAAATTTAAGGATTGATTAAACAAATTTATCTGGCAAGTTTCTCTAGAATATTAATTAACCAAGCTGTACAGGTTTTGAAGAGTGGCATTAACTAAGGTTGTTGAATTAAAACCTTATCAAAGTGCTTTGTAAATAAAGGAATCTATATAGAACTTGCAAATGTTGTTAGAAGAAAGCAAACATATTTTGGTCGAACTCATTAGAACAGTATTCTGTTCTTAAATTTGAAATTCTGCATTTATAAGAACAGCAGCTAGTTGAAGGAAATGTTTAAAGTAAAGTTGTTCACTGCTGTTAAGAAACACTTTAGTGTATGATATTTACTTTTGTTGTTTATTTTACTATGTGCAATGCCTTTAAACAGGAGTTTATTTACCATTCTTCTAAGTAAAATCCTTCTAGATCTCCTGGTTAACTGGAAAAAGCAGGTATGTATTGATTTGGTGATTGACTGGAAACAGTACAAAGAAGTTGCTTACGAATTAGCAAAAGAATGAATTTATCAATTTTTCTTCTCCCATTATAGAAAGTGTTCACTAGACAAATGCAGCTTTTTTCCTACTAATGATGAAAGTTTGTGTTTTGGAAAGCTGAATTTTTTTTAAACTATAGTGGAAGGGCATAAGGACATAGAAATATAAGAAGTTTCAAATCTGGAATTTTCTTTGTGTGGGTATGTCTAAAAATAAAGTGATTGTACAGAACTGCTTAGCACAAGACAAAACAAGAACCTCTTGTCTCTCTTCTGCAGACGAAGCACATGCTGCTGACTGACCATGGTGCACACCTGTTCGCTCAGGCCATGGGTATTCCTGAGATTCCAGGGGAGAAACTAATAACCGAGAGATCCCGTGAGAGATGGAAGAAGAACCTTGAGCCAGATTCCAACCCTGAAGAGTTTCAGAAGTAGGTAAAATTCTTCTTAAATTCAGGTAATTTAGTTTGTGCTATCCGGTTATGATTAAAAAAAAAGGACAAAAAACCCAACCAAAAACCCACAAACAAGCAAACCAACCAAGAAAACACACAGAACCCAAAAAACCAACCAACCAGACAAAATCCCTTGAAGGCCTGTATTCCATATGTTACAGGGTTTTCTGCAGCCTTTACAGTATATGTTTTGTGAAAATAGTGGAAAATCAGGCTTTCGATGAATTTGTTCAAGTTTAAATGACTGGAAAACAAAAATAAACTTGTTGCTGCTTTAAAAGATTGTTTGTTGCTTTGACATAGCATAGGTGTTACAAAGTTAGGACTTGTTATTGCTATTAAAATTGCCACTGACAGAAGTGCATAGAGCTGCTTTAACGAACAGCAGGAATAATTTTGTATCATTCTTTTCCATGGAGGAACTGTGATTTTAAAAAATCTCCAGTACACATTTCAAAACAAGTCCATGAGGAAAAAGAACTAAGAAAGCTGTTCTTAAGTAGATGATGAGATTTGTCTTTAAACTGGATTAGGTAGTTAAATGACATCAGATTTTGGCCAGTAACTCATTCTGAGTGCTGATTGTGGCTATTGGTTATGAAAAGGAAGGAAACAAAAGTACAAAGTTCAGTGGTGGGTATGAAGTGAGATGCTATTGGATGGTGTTGCACAACAGCAAAACGAACATTGCTTGAAAAACAAGCCAGTCTCATATAAAGTAGAGAGGAAAGTGAGGTGGACAGTAAGGGAATGAAAAACATGAGGTGTCCTAGTGGTTTCTTATGCCTGTGAGGTAAGGATAAATACCAAATTGTTTTGAGCTTCTGTTTGTACATCAGTGGTTGTGGTGCAGGAAAACACTGTATTACATTACATAAATGCTGTATTACATGCTGTTCATCTGTTTTGTGAAATAGCAGTAATGAGAGCTGAATTTGTAGATCAAAAGGAGGAAATTTCTGTGGGCATGCTAATTAAAGTCTGTGAAATGAGACTATAAACTACAAGCTATATGTTACTTTCCGTAAATTGCTAGAAGGAAAAACAGATTAATGAGGCAAGTGTAAATATGGTCTTGTAAACAAAATGATGTTGTTCCTTGACCAGAAGGTCTCATTCATAGTTCATCTTGCATGCAAAAGAAGTTTTCTTTTGATCCATGGTCTGTCCAAGGACTGTGTGGTATTGTCATTCATTACGAGAATTTTGAGGATGGTGCCATTGGTCTCCTAAATGTATCAATTGCAACGGTATGGCATCTGAGCATTCATTCTTCATAACTGCTTAATTTTTAAAGTCTTTTGTTCTGATAACAGTGTTAGGCATCTTCAATTTCAGCATTGTCTTGCTCTGCAATACCTGATAATAGAAAATTTGTATATTTCTGAAGGGCTCAAGACTTTCTCTTGTCTTGGCCATGCTGCTCTTTTTCTGAAAACTAGTGCCCAAAACATCAGCACAAATTCACAAAGTTGAAAACAGGTCTTTTTTTATGCAAGCTGTTGTGGGTTTGACCATGGCAAAATGCCAAGCCTCCCCCCCCAAACCAACACAGTCCCAGTGAAAGGAGAGGAGAAAAAAAAAAACCAAAATTGAAAAAAACTTATATATATATATACATATATGTACATGAAAGTTACAACACGTATATGTACAAATATAAAAAAAAGAACAATAACTTTATCCCAAACTGCCCCCCCCAACAACACACAGATTCCACCACCCAAAGACGTTTCCTGGGAAGAACACCCAGCAAGGAAAAGGAGAGAGCAACCCCACACAAAAAAAGTATTTACTTCCGAGAGACCAAAACTGCTGTGAATATCTCTGCAAGGAGTGGCGAGGCCTATCGGTCCTGGAGCTGCGACAGGGTATCCTCCTCACGCCACACACAAGGAGAGGAGAAAAAGGGGAGGGAGACACCTCCTTCACTGGATTTATACTCGATGTCAGATAATATGACATACCTCTTTGGTTGCTTAAGTCAGGTGATACTTGTCCCTCTAAATCTACGGAGAGTCCCATGGCCCACAAACTGAGGCCTGCTGAATTTGGCTTTGTGCCTAACTAAACTAAGGCCTTAATCTGAGTTTTTTTGGGGTTTATCAAACCCATCACACAAGCCCACTTCTTTCAGTATCACATGTGGAATTTTCTTTTTCTCTGTTATGTCCACAATGATTACGCAGAAACTTGCCTGAGGTGAGTTGGCTGGCAGAAGGTGAAGTAGTATCAGTCAGAGGCAACATAATACCAGGTCATATTGGGAATTTTAAGGTTGGTGTAAACTTCTGATGCTCTGGTTCTCACAGTGTTGGAAACCATGGGCTTTCCTAGGTTTTCCAGGCAAAGTCTGGTGTATGCCTGAGAGATACCTTTCTCTTCTGCTGGTTAGAAGGCTGCATTCATTTATGCTAAAAGTTTCCTATTCCACTGCATGTACAACATTCCATCTTGCACACCTTTTGCTGAGAACAAGGTGTGGTTTGATTTATCTGCAGTCTCTCACTCCAAAGATTCTGGCCATACCTTTGTTAAGAATTACTGGAGGTTGCCTGAGAACCCCACAGAAAGGGAGTTGAGTCTGACCATAAGGTAGCAAATGGCCTCCTAGCACCTCTGTGGATTGCACTGCACAAGTAACTCGAGGAGGTGTTAATTAACAAGGATCCTGACAGCATTCAACAGAAAACCGTACTATGGATCCAGGGCTAAGAGACAAAATAGCAGTTACCTTATTAGTTGAATGGGAATAGAATAAGTACATGCCACTTCATGAGTACTGGATAATGAAAGATGGAGGCAAAAGGCAGTGAACAAATCCAATTAATACATTCTGCATCACAGTATATGCAATATGTAAGAATAAATCTTGATTGAAAAAATCCCTGATAGCATCCTCTGGTATACCACAGATATTTGTTGAGGTTTTTGCTGCTGTCAATAACTAACAATAGAGAGATGGTTATAATATGATATCTCTACTTAGGCAGTTTTGCCTGCCTTGGTAATGTTTTGGAGTCAACTATTCATGCAAAAAAAGGTTACACAAAGAAAAGGTTACACAGAAGCACTGAAAAAGTTTAAAGGGACAGTAAGAAATACATTATAGTTGTCTGTTTGCTCCACTGCAGGTAAGGTGTGTTGGACTCACACTTTTGTATTTATCACCAGTTGTGCTCTTGTACCAAAATAGATAGCTGCTGCCTGTGTGATCTGTGTGCTTTTATTCGCACAATTCCTTAAGGTAAATCCTTACCTAGAAAAATATACATCTGGATGCACCTTTCTTAACTTCTCAGGAGGATCTCACTTGAGTTGGTTGAAGGGTGCCACATGAATGTGCAAAGGAGTACTGAATTTACTCATGTTCTTTTCAGCAAATCATTTGTAACAGATGGATGGGTGGGAAGCCCATCTGCACCATCATATCAGTTTGAGATGAGGTCTGTCTCAACATAAATGTCAGAGCAGTTTCTAAGGCCTGTGATTCATCAGTCAACTTTGAATTGCTGTGAATGAAGTGTAGGGACTGACAGTATGATATTTTACATAAGCAGGAGGGAACAGGAAGTTGGTTCTCTGAGAAAGTGACTGTGGGTTTCATGGTACACAAAAACTTTGACTTAATTAGCTCAGATTTTGTGGAGCAATAGAGAAACCCTCACCAGTGCTCAGGAAACTTCCAAAGGTATTCCTGTTCCAGTTGCTTGTTGGCTAGTTCCTTGAAAGATTGTCACAAATTCTTTTCCTGTGTGGAGGGATTTATATTACACCACTTTTTTTTTTCCTATACTTCTCCTAGCCTGATACTGGTTTATGTTTCTACATGAATTGCTAAGATTGGAATATGTGATTATTTAAACTGTTGCTTCTCACTAGTGTCTTGCTTCTCAGTACAGCAACTGTTACAGTATGTTACAACAGGCTTTTTTTTCTCTGAACATGACTACACATGTATATTTTGAGCAGTCTACTGTATGTGTCTTTTCTGTGCTGAAGAAATAAAGCAGTAGATGAGACTTCAGTTTTCTTTAGTGCATGAAGATTTTTAAACCAATGTGCAGTTTCAGCTGATTCTACTGGCCAAGTGATTTTAAACTTCAAGATTGCTTAGCTACAGAGTACAAAGACAAAAATATGTATTAATGATGCATTGTGAGCAGACTAGTTCAAAGGCGCATAAATAACCTTTTATTTTTTTTTGTTTTGTAACATTCAAACATTAGGGGGGAGTAAGGAAAAGGAAAGAGGAGGAACAGGAAGGAAATTATTCAGTACATGCATAACATTACTGTCCTTTTCTGTATTCATTCATTTACATGCATTGTCATTAATAATTCCGGTTAACCTCCTCTTGAGACAGTGGAGCCAATTGTTGCATCTTTGAGTTGCCATTTAGGAGAAAGTTGTATGTCAGTTTGTGTGTCAGCCAAAATTCTCCAGAACTATGATGACTAGAAGTATTTCTGCCCTGTGTGCTTTTGTTTTGTGTATTTTTTCCTCCCCAAGTCGATGTTTCCATGCTATGAAGGTAAACAAGTCGTGGGGGAAGATAAAAAAAAGAGTGTTTTCTACTCTCTTAAATATAAAGCTGTGAGAATTGTTGCATATTGCTTGTTATTTTTGTAATGAGAAGCACAGCAAAAATAGTTTTATGATGAGCAGTAATTCTTTTGTAGTAATCTTTTTTAAAGCTACCTGGGAAATAAATGCAACATGTTTTGGCAGGTATGCTTTAATTCTATCTAATTTTGTGAACTGTTTTTCTTGGCAGAGACCTTGGAACAGTCGGTGCTGTTGCCATAGACAGTGAAGGCAATGTAGCTTGTGCAACATCCACTGGAGGACTCTCTAATAAACTGATTGGCCGTGTTGGTGACACAGCATGCATAGGTATGGGGTGTGGGATCTTGCCTTTCATTGTTTGGATGTATCTAATTTAAAGAAAAGAATAAATGTTGCACACTCTCCTTTTCATTAGTGAAATGAAACATAAATACTAGAAATGGAGGTCTAACGTTCAAATGTATCAAAGCTCAAGCTTCTTACAGCACAGAGATTGCAAGAAAGGATTGGGAGTAGAGGTGTAGTGCTGTCATTATCATCCAACACTTTTCTGTATGGAAAATGGGGATGGGAATTTCTTTTTTCTCTTCTTCCATAAATGTTAACATTTTTTTCCTGTGTTTTCCTTCTATTGATTCTGATAAAGCTCTCCTTTTTTACATCTGTGCTTTCAACTCATTAAAAAAATGCAGCCTGCTCCGTATTAAGATGCTGTTTTCTTGATACTTAAGGCAGTAGGTGTAATTACAATTACCATTTGTTATATCAGTAAGTGAAAATTATAAAGTGGCTGGCAACTTTGAGTAAATTCCTGTTCTTAGAGAGCCCTGATAAGACTACCTCATAGCCTAATGGATGTAGTGTGGAATAAAGGAAATATTTTAAGCGATCTCTTATCCAGGGACACTTGAAATCCTTTCTACAGACTTCTTCCTCTCGTGGGACAGACTTGCCATTTGATTGCTTCAGGGTTCTACCATACAGCTGGGATTTGGAAAATAATTTTTTTTAGTAAAACATGTTCCAAACTCAAGTAGCACTGCTTTTGGCAGTATATGATAATTATAAAACTAATACTATCTTTTGCACATGAAGTTGCTAACATTTTGGTACCCTCTGTGTTTTGACTGTGATTTTCAGCTTTGTTTCTGGCTCCAGCTTCCTGACTGCAAATACCCTTCTATGTAGGTTGTGTTCAGGGTTCCTATAGTCTGGGACATGGTTCTGTGAAGGACAAGTGAAACTGGACACTGTTGAGCATATTGCTCACAATTTTTGGTCTCAATAGACATCTGCAGGATTGGAAACAGAAATACTAGCTATTCTTTTAAACATCAGAGGTTTTGGTAAGGGGGCTTTGACAGACTGATTGTGGCAGTGTTTTTCCAGGTGTAAATTGGGGTCTATTGAAAGAGTCTGATCAAGAAAATACAGAAGGGAAGAAACTTTCATTGCTTTTCTAGGGCTTCTTTCCCCTCCCCAATACCTTGTTTATAATGCTGTGGTATGATTCTTCCTAGCTCCTGGGAAATATTTTTCTTAGATGATTTGCTAGAAACATGGGTATTGAGCAAGCAGAAGCTTGGTGGAGAACAGGGTGTGGAATGTGCCAGCAAAACAAGTATGGGAGGAATTAAAAAAGGGGAGGAGGGGGAGTTCAACAAAAGAAACACTCTGCTTGTGGTGAGGACTTCGAAGATTCTTCAGGGGTACTTTGTGAGGTTTCGCTGTAGAGCCCAGGCTCGTCAAATCTCTTAAATCTGTTGTGCGTAAGCTCCCCTCAAACTTTGGTCAGTTCACCAGTGTCCTCACAAGATCTTCCTTTGTATCTTCTCAGTTCGTAATGTTGTGTGACTTGGCATTCTGCATCCCATCACTAGCTTGCTGGTCCTCAGTATACCCTCCCTTGCTGTGCTGGCCTGCTTCTGCTTCTTGTACCACCAACAGATCACTAGTCTCTCTCAACTTGGCAACTAACTTGCTCCCACTCTTGTGGATCTCTTTCATTTATTTAACTTTTCAAATAGGCAGAAATTAAATAGAAGCGTTATGGACATTTTGCTCCCAGAAATGCAGAGAACTAATGGACCTTTTGGAAAAAAGGTTCAGCACCTATTTTAAACAATGAAGGGCTTGTAAACTGTATTACAGAATATTGCCTTCTGTTTTTTTCCCTCTGAAAAGGAAGTGGAGGTTATGCTGATAACCATTCTGGTGCCACTTCAACCACAGGACATGGGGAGAGCATTATGAAAGTGGTCTTAGCCCGACTGATCCTCTATCACATGGAGCAAGGTATGTTCCAAACTTTTTATAATCTGAAATAATGAAGATAGGAAACATTGATAATGGCAGGTTTTGGTTTATTTACTCTCATCTCAGTTGTCAGAAGAGTTGCTCCCAGGGGTATGTGGGTCAGTCACCTCTCTTTAAAAATGAAACACAGTATGAGAGTATTAATAAAGCTAAAATAGCTGAAGTGGACAGAATTATCTCTTCTGCCTGATATTTAATCATGCTTTAGATCAGTGTACACTGAAAGACATTACTTTCTACTTTGTTTAACTGAAGTTCTCTTTAATAATTTTTTTCCAACTATACACTAAAATTTCATGAACAAGAAATAGAAAACAGGTAAAAGTAAGACACATTTAAGAAAGCAGTAAGAGAGGGCTAGAGGAAGATAATTGGAGCTTAAATTAGAAAATATAAGATACTGCCTTTTTAATAAACTGTAAAGGTATTATTTTACAAACTGATTGCACCAATAGAAATTCTTTTAAGACTTTTTAACTATGATTTCAATTTTCATTTTGTTTTGGAAAAGGTACTAAGATGACTGGGTAGGTATGTGGTAAACAGCTGACACAGTATGTCTTATGTGACTGTAATATAATCTGACTGTAGGGTGACCCTTTGGAGCTTTACCTTCCTGAGTTAGTCTGTCATCTAAACCCTTGATTATGTTACAGCCTGTAAACATAGCCAGACAACATACTTGTATTGCATGCAGTTCAAGAATCATTAATATAGATATCACCATTATTTTTAGAAAGCCATAGCTTTGGGGCAGTACAGTGTAACTTGCTTTGAGATCAAGCAAACTGGAAATAGTTGGAAAACGTTCAATTTATGTTTTCATTGCAGAATCAGTAAGCAGAGAGACAAGTAACAGCTGAGAATATTTTTGTTATGCTTTATAGAGCTGTTTGCATACATTGGGTGCATTTCTCTAGTCTCATGGCTGATATGACAGTTTCAGCATAAAATACAACCTATAGATTATTTACCAATGCTCTAACACCTTATGCTCTCCCATTACACTCTCTATGTTATGTCCCTAACTATTCAATTTGTGAAGGTCTTCTAAACTTTATTTAGTCTAAACTGTGTTAACTAGTTCCTTCTCTGTCCTGAAGTTAACTGCATTGCAAAATCTGCATTTATAGCAGTTATCTGGTTTGTGGTTAATCAGTGTGAAAGGCAAATGAGTCTCAAACTGAAATGTTTATTGAAAAAAAGAGGGAAAAAAAAAAAAGAAAACGAGCCCACATGTGTTCATGGCTAATTGGCTTGCACATGTTCACCCTGCCCGTGCTTGCTTTACCTTCATTCATCCTGCCCAGAAGTATAATGCAGCTGCCAGGAAAATACATCAGCAATAGACTTCCCCCGGCCCCCCTCCCAAAACATTTCCATGAAGGCACTGAAAACTAACCCTCAAGTTACTGTAACTTTTTGAGTCCTTGAACGATCAACTGAAGTTTCATATTTAACAACTATAGAGCTCGCATAATTCTGTTCAGCTATTCAGTAATTCACATATTAAATGTGTTCTTCTGGATGAATGCTGCAAAATTTACTTTCATATTTCAGGAGTGAATTGCTTGGCCACTCTGAACAGCTGCTGGAATCTCTGTCTTATGGTGGCAGCTGTTGTCTTGGTGAAAAATCAAACAGTGAAATACTGACCCTTTGAAGACAGTGCCACTGACTTGAATAGTCACAGTGTCACCCGTATGTCAGAGGAAAGAGCTTTATCCTGTCAGTCACCACTGCTGTGAATTGACTCTGATGGTTTTATTTGGTTTTAACTCAAAATTTGCAGTGAAAGCATGAAGGTCAGTTTTTGTTCTGCAACCAAAGCTGCATAATGTTACTGAGGGTATATATCTAGGCAATTAGGCCAAGTCAGCTGCATTCCTGCATGTATATTTAAACTTGTAGTGAACAAATATTTTGCAGCTGTAATTAAGGTCTGTGTGTGTGATGTTCACATTTAACTTGATTTATTTAGAAAATAGTCCTGTTAATATGAATATGAAGCTAAAGTTGCCTTGCTGGTCCTTTGTCTGATGTCTAGTACATTGAGGCTTCATCTTGCCTGATAGTTTCAGAAGTTTCAGGAAGAGAAATGCTGATGTCTGGTTTTGATAAATTATGACAATGTGAAGTAATGTGCTTTAAGCTCTGTTGCAGCCAGTGGACTTGGAAGAGAGATGATGACTGAAATGTTTGATTGTTTTGGTGTGGGTTTTCTCAAGTTGTAAATGTTTTACACCTAGCTTGTGACAAACCTTTGATGAAAACCTTGCAAATTGGCATTTTTCTGTTGTTCAAATGATGGCATAAGAAACGTTGTGTCTTGAAAATAAGAGTTGGTTAGTTTGTATCAAACACTGAAACAGAATTAAAATCTGAAACTATTTAAATAAATATTTGCAGCAGCAGAACACCATAGCAGCTCTTAGCAACTGTCCAGAGCCTTTCTATAAACCTTCCTTTGATACACTGGAAATTTCTTGCTGGGTTAGTTGAAAGAGAAATTAGATTTAGCTGGCTCCATGGGGAGGGGTGAAACTTGAAGGGCATTTTAAAACTAATGTCAGGACAGATACCATGAAGTGATCTTATTTTTTTTTCAGGAATGTCCCCAGAGGTGGCAGCAGACACTGCATTAGACTACATGAAGACACGAGTTGGGGGCTTGGGGGGTGTCATTGTTGTCAACAAGGCAGGAGAGTGGGCAGCAAGATTCTCCACCAAGCAAATGTCCTGGGCTACTGTAAAGGGTGATGAGCTGCATTATGGGATCTATGCTGGGGAGAGGCATGTAAAATCTGTTGGTGAAGCACTTGCATCTGAAAGTGAAGGAGTCTAAGAATGAAGAAATATTGACTGAGGAAGAATGAAGATCTCCAGTGTTCGCTGGAGGACAATGACAGTTAAATTTGTCTTTCCGAAAGATCAATACTCCTTTGGCTCACAGGCAGTTACATTTCCATTCAAAACAAAATCTGGGCATGGTTCTCTAGTGGACATGGATATATATGTAGGCCTTTAATACCTTTGTGAAGTCAGGAGATCCTCCTTTTCTAGATGAGAAAGAATGGTCAGTAGGTTTTTTGGTTAGCATGCCTTAATCCTACATTAATGGGAGCCTGAGTTTCAGTACTGGAGGAACTCCTTTTCATGCCCATTTTCAGAGACTGCTGCCAGGATGATTTAAGAGATGACCACCTATTAATTAAAAACTGAATTTTGAAAATCTAGAGTCTTCTGAGCAGCCATCCAATGATAACAGACTGCTGTCAGTGAAATTCCACCAAAGAGCTGTGAAGAGTGTTTTGGATTTAAAATCTTGGAATTTTTCTTTCATCTACCAACCTTGCACCTCAGAGAGATCACCTCCTCTCTCCTCTTCAACTGTGGAACCTGGAAAGAGACTGCATGCCCCATAGAAAAG
>JAWWEU010000111.1:86519691-86530416 GCA_035583155.1 Acropternis orthonyx
GGCGGGGGGGAGGAAAACAAAACCACAGAAAACAGGCAGTATTGGCATAGCTTCATTTCCCAGATACATCAAAAATATTTCTGACATTTACCTCACCTGTCTATAGTAGAAGATCAAATTCAGGACAGACAATAGAAAAATATGATCCCCATGGGTGCAGCCAACATTCACTTTGCAGCATTGTTTTCATTAAATTGTTCGATTTTTTTTTTTTTTTTTTTTTTTTTTTTAATGAAAAAGAATCAAACTTGAAGAATGCTTTGTAGATCTCAATGGTGATGCATAGGCATGGATATAGGCTATACAGAAGAAGACAAATATCTTGCCACATACCAGCTTTGTCAGATTAAATTCTCTGTAGAAGGCATGCTCCTAGTAAAATTTCCTTTGCTTGAAGTAGCTGGGGGAGAAGCATTTACCCAGTACTGCTGTAACACCTGTGTACCGTCTTTGTCAAGCTCTGTTTATTTGTTACGCTTTTTGAGTGGATGTAAGCCCGCTCTGGTCAAGCTCCAAGCTGACCAAAACCCAAGTGATGGTTAGTGTAGCAGCAAGTATAAGCTAATACATCTGCTGGATGGTTTATTGCTGGTGAGAGTTTGGCACAAAACTGACCCTGACAATTGTCTTTTGCTTAGCTGTGAACAAGTTCGCATCGGCTGAGAAGGTACCAGGAACCACAGCAGCACTATGAACAGGATCTCAGGGATGTCAGAAGGAATACTGCCATTAATTCACCTCAGCTGTTCTCAGGAATATGATGTAATAAATTGCTGGCACTTGACAAAGAGCATTATCCTCTATAGGTTCTTCTGTTGCTTGTCACCAGACTATCTGGGCACCGTCCAACAGTGCATTAAGCAGTGTGACAACCATCTGGTCTGTATTATTTGTTTTGTCTAACCCACCCCTTGGTAGCATGCTCTATATTCCTTTCTCATGAAAAAGTGTCTTTTGCCAAAATATGCATGGGCTGTTATGCCTTTCCAGTTTGTGTGGTACTGGGAATGAGGAACTGCCTTGCATATAGATTGATAACATTTGATAATCCTTAGGCTGCAGTTTGCTCCACAGTTTAAATGATGTAAGCTCAGGCAAAGTGGTACCAGCCTTCAGGGCTGCATGCTTTTCTGCCAGCTAGCTGACCAAATCCAAACTCCTCAGTAAAGGTATGTGATTTCCTCACCTAATCTGGACAGCACATAGACCTCTTCTAGGACACTGTTCCACTTCCTCACAAGGGGGAACAATAGCAAATGGTCAGGGATGGGGTAGACCTTTTTTTCAAGGAAGCTGGAGAGCTGCAAATGAAGGAGTCTTCCTTGCTCTGTCTTCACCCTTTCAGTCACATTCTGAAGCTAGAGCAGGATGTGACTTTGTTCCTGTTGATGTAAGAAGTTGCTGGTGTTGCACAGGACTGCCCAATTTTTTAATATGCTTACATGTCCCCTGACCTTTGTGAATATTGAGAAATTACCCTTTATAAGGGTTTTAACATTTAACAGCTTTTATAAATGTAGTTGCAAGATGCTGAACTTAAGGAGGATACTGACAGCAGGACGGGAAGTTGTGTGCCCCTGCTGTGCACTGCTGCTGGAAATGAGCCTCTAATCCAAATGGCTGTGACCTGGATATCAAAGAAGGAAAATTAGAGGTCTGTTGCCAAGAAACTGGGTGTCCTTGGCATCTAGCAAAGCAGCAACAGTTTTAATTATCTAATTAGAGTGTGGCATACCGTTATTTTATATCATTTAGAAAGCCAGTTGTGGATGTTGTCCTGTATCTTTCTCAGTACTCTGTAGAAAGGGTCTCTGACCTGCACAGGTGGCCATGATGGGTGTACGTACTAAAGCCAAGATGTTAACAAAACCAGCAGAGCTGTGGTCATTGACTTTGTTCATATATTGTTACTTCTGTGTGGGTTTTGCTTCTTAACCTCTGCAAGTTACAAGTAATTAAAAACTGTTCTGTAGGACACCAGTGTTTGGAAATTATTTTTTTTCCCAACATTCTACTTTGTCCTATATTTTAGTTCTGTGTCTCTGGGGTGGTTTTCATTGACTTTGAAATCTAACTTGGCAAAGTTTAATGGCACTCACTGTTTTGCTTGTTTCTCTTCTGGTCTGCTTTTCCTTTGATATGCTCTGATAAATATTTGCTGTGGGACAGATTTCAATCTCAGTTACGTCAGTATAAATGAAAAGCAAAAAGCACAGTCACTGAAGTCTGTGATTATGCTAGAGGAAGTGAAATCAGACATGAGCTTGCCTGTCCAACCCTGGTAGCTCTGTATTGAAACAGCCTTTGCTAACAAGGGAGAGAATAGAGAGAGGTCAGAGAGCCTGCTGCAGAGAGTCACTGCGTGAGACAAGACCCTGGTCTCCAGCAGTTTCAAGGTGAAGATAATGCCCAGGGATATAGTTAAATATGCACACTGGGAAATAAATAAGTGTTAAATTATTCCCATGGAAGAATCTTAAGAGCACACAGATAGGGCAAGCAAAGAGACATTTTGTTTTAGACACACAAACCAAAAAGGAGGAGAATCTCATTTTCCTTTTCACTGAACTCCTTACGCTTGGTTTATTGGGGGCACGTAGATACCCTGCAATCTTTGTATAATTGGGTTTTGCCAGACCTGGTCACATGTGCTAGAACTTCAATTATTTTTTACATTTACATTTTTTACATTCTTGCCTTTTGGCCTTTAAAGTTCTCCTTGGTGGGATTGAAGCTCATTTTCCTGTAGTTCCTCCCCAAGTCCTTTTCCACTGAGGACAGGATGGGTTACGGTGTGGTCTGCATGAGCTTTAGCCCTCCAGCCCTGCACTTTTGACCCTTACTGCTAGGGTTTTACTGCAACTTAAGCTATGTAAATGCATGGTAGCATGCAGCTTATTAAATACTCAGCTGCTTCCAGACTTAATGGCTCTGCCCAGTCCTGCCTGCTTAGCGGCATAGCAGGCTGTGTGCTTAGCAACCCCGGCTGCCACGAGTGCATCACCCCCATGCACCGCTTCCCCTGCTGCCTCCCCACCGAACATGACAAATATTTTCAGCTTTTTCTGATGGTACACAACACCTTGCCTAGGTTGGGGTGTAGCTACCACCTGCCAGTTACAGCCTGTGCTAACAACCATCATGAAGGCTGACTAGTATGGGAGACAAAACCCCGGACCATTAGAAGTACTGTGCTCATTTCTGCAGGAACTAATGACTGTAGTAGAAGCTATTGTTTTAGCACTTGCTTTTTTCTTAGCAATTTCAAAATGTCCACTCATAAACAGTTCAGGAACAATTAACAAACCACTGCTCTTTTGGGCTGGAAAAGTGCACAGTATGCTAAGGGTGCTCTTGTCCTCAGTAGGTGGAACTCAGAGAAGAGAGATACAGCCAGTATGTCTCTCCTTTCCTGTATTATAAAAGGTAATCTGTAGTGGTGCTGGTTGGTTCATTTCTTTGTTTTGATGCTTTAGGTTTTTAAAAGCTGAAGATTATTTTGACTTAACTTTTGTCTCACCTCAGGTAACCCTTCTGAGATCCTTGGGAACGAGTACAGCTCAGCTAAGCCTCTGCTGAGATGTTCACTCAGAAATCATGATATTGGGGAAAATGAGTGGGACATGAAACCCAGCACATTTTCAAGTATTTTAACCCAGAAGAAGTCACAACTATTTTCTAGTCTTACTTCCTAAATAAACAGGTCATAGGTCCTTCTCTCTGTTATTTCTGCATTAAGCAAATAACTTCTGTTGAGGCATGGTTTATTCCTGCCATGGACAGAGTGAAAATGAGGATGCTCTCTGAGAGAAAACACCTGAATCATTTTTTAACACATTTTAACAGATTGAAAAAAAAAAAAAAACAAAAAAAACAAACAAACAAAAAAACCCCACCCCAACTAAACAAAAAAAAAAAATTACTAAAAAAACCCAACAAACCAAATCAAACAAACAAACAAAAAAAACCACCACAAACCCCTCACAAAAACGGAGCAGGGAAAAAGATGATATCATGACACATACCCTTGTGGCTTCTGCGCTGCCACCAGGCTGTGCTTCAAGCCTCTGTGAGGCAAGGGCATCTGCTAGAAAACAGACCTGAAATCTCAAATTTGAAGATATGTGGAGACAAACCTCCAGAAGTCCTGCATGTAATGGTAATATTTATATAACAATTCAGGTCTTCAAAGAAGTGTACAGAAGCTGTGAACTGATCTGCACAGTTCTTCAGTGGAGTTTATTATATTTGAACTGTTTTATCTCTGGCAAGCATGCAAGGAGATTAAAAAACTACTCTGGAGCTACCAAATGCATCTGAAGCAGGGCCAAGATTAGGATATTGATTTCTGGCCTCTGCAGTCCCAGGCTCAGTTCACTACATTATGTTGTTTTTACAGATAACATTTAGACAAATAGATCTTGACATATCAAAAGCTCAGTAGCTGCTCAGTAAATTGAGCAGGGCTTTAGCCATTCTATTCCTGTGATTTGTGCACGCCTCACACGTGGTCCAGTAATGTCAGTACCTATTGCATATTTACAGTGAAGCCCACTTGTAACCTGAAGTATACTAGACTTTTTTTTTCCTCTCAGTAGAAATAAGCCTAATTATGATGTGTTTTCCTCTTGTCAGATTGAGATTTGCACATATGTTACTTCAAAGAAATTTTGCTTCAATCCTCTTTAAAAAAAATTCCCACATCGGTAGAGGTTCTCAGTCCTGACCAATAGTATCTTGTCACTCTAATTTCTTGAGTAAGAAGTCAGAAAAATGGGAAAAGTCCTGCATGCCCAAAGTTCAAATTTAAGTTCTTTTAATGAAATCACCACATACTGAGGATACTAAGTTTCTGATATCCAAATGCCAAAGAAAAGTATGTACTTGAAAGCTGAAATAAATTCTACACAGAGAAAAACTCGGGTATATTTGTGTTAGAAAACTTGTCTCCTAGTATCCACAGAGATGTAAGATTTTTGTCATTACTACAACCCAGGAAACCTCAGACTACCTGAGCTTGCTGAGGTGGAGGCCAGAACCTTTTTACCAGATTTCTAAACTTCAGGTATCCCATCTGCAGCTAAGAAAGGACCCTGCTTACCCTCACAGAGCCCACTTGAAGTTTGACAGTCCTACAAAAGTTGTACTGGCGTTTCAAACACTGAGTTGTCTAACAGCCTTCTCCACCCTTTTTTGTTACTCGATGCAGCAGCACGATGTCATTTATCAGAGTGCCAAAACTGAAGACATGCTGAATATGTAAATACCAAGGAAGTGGTTTCCTTAGCAATAACAGGCATGTGAAAGTCAAAACTTCCTTTCCTCCTCATGTGACCTTTTTCAAAGCAATTCAGTCCGGGGACAATAGGAGTGAATTCCAAGCACCCGCAATGTTCCTGCACTGCTCAGCAATGATCTGCCAAATGGCCAATTTATCTTACCTATTTATTAAGGTAAAACTATATTTCTCTTTAGATGTTCTCCACTAGGGATTTGGTGTGTTTATATGTACAGGAAAGTGTTTCTTGAAAGCAGAATTACCTAATGCCACAGAAACAAATACATAGAAGATAAGTAATTTTCTTGCCATTGTGGATTAAAACTTTTGTTATGCATAAAATCCAAAGTCCTTTCTGTCATGAGGAAATAAAGGCATGAAGGGTCTTACCAGCTTGTTTTAATGGCTGGACCTCCCTGATGACATTTGGCCCACTTCATATAAGATGAAAATCAACACTCCTTATGAAAACTCCTAAGGAAAAAAAGAAGAGAGAAAAGGAGATTACTTATGAAGGCAAATAAGAGGAAGATGCCATTCATCTCACCTATCCCACAAAAGAGCAGTATCTGTCCTCTATTGCTATTCTTATCCTATTTGGTACAGCCTTTCCTCATGCCTAAGGAGACAGCAGTGATAGCCAGGAGTACTTGCACAAAATTGCCTGTCCAAGAATCCTGAAGTATTTTCTAAAAGTGCATATTAAATTTAAATCTGAGCTGTCTATTGAGTTAGGGAACTATTCTCTCTATTTTTCCAGCTGGGGAGGCTATATAACAGGTAGTTGTCCAAAGGTGAGAGAAAATTCCTGTTGGAGCTGGAAATGGTCAGCACACTTTCTGTATTGTAACATGTGAGAGACAGGCTTGAATTTCAGAAACTCAAGGACAGTTCTGTTATTACAGTTCTCCCTGGATTTGGTGTTGCTGGGCCACCCGTACACAGCTCCATGCTAGCTGCCTTGCTGCCCACCAAAGGGACCACTGATTATCATCTTGCTTTTAGTCACACATGCTGTGGTTTGCTTGGGTTTTCCCCACCACTTTCAGCATTTAGTTTTAAACTCTAGAGTATGTTTTCAGAAATGAACAATGTAATGTGAATAGCTGAGTTTGGAGCTGGTCCCACCAGGCAGGAGAAGAAATTTGACAGGAGACAGTTTCTCTGCAGCTTTCTGTGAATCTAGGGAAGAGATGTGTCATGGATTCGGAGCCTTAATGTCTGGAGGAAAATAGGCAAGCCATCTGCTCCCACAGGCACTGGCACATCAGTGCTTTGTGCTGGTTACTCCAAGGCAAAACATATTGTCTAGCCAAGCATTCATGTCCAACAGAGTGTGTAAGTACCTGCGGTGAGTTGTTGTATGAAATCCCCGTCCGCTCTTGGCAAAATGTCATACCATGCACGTTCACATTTAATGCCAGGGGTTATGCAATTGCTCTGCAATATTCCTGTGGTTTCTGAAGGTGGACTATCACAAGGATGCTCGAGAAAGGATGCAGATGGGCTGTTCTCAAGGGGAATACTTGGTATGTGGCAGCAGCCTCTGCCATTGATTCAGTGCCCAAGGGGGTGACATTCAAATCAGTTTTTGATTATGCCCTCATAGACAAAGGCAGACATGACCAGAAGCAGGGGCAGCTGAAGCAAAACAGACACAACTGTGGTGAACAATTGCAATGAGTCTTTCTGGATATGAGACACCTGTCCTGTGCAATGAACACAGAACAGAAGAACCAGGACCATGCTTCCCATGGGGGAGCAAGCAAGCAGGAGCTTGGTCATGGCTACAATGGCACCACCGCAGCACAGTGCAACATGGACGTGGGCTCACTGCCATCAGGAGGCTTAGCAAGTGATGCCATAAGCTCAAAGTACCACATTACTCAGGCTGTGTGAAGTAGGTACAGACTTGGAATATCAGTGGAGGTGAAACCAAAGACAACTGAGTGCTCCTAGACAGTGCCTTGGCATAAGAAAGAAAGAAAAGGCCCCTGCATTTTTTTCTGGTGTGGCAGAAAAGGATCAGAAAAAGGTGTAGGAGAAACCCAGAAAATCCTCTCTAGCAGAGGAAAGATGGCAATGGGCTGCATACAAGTCCCCCTCCAGCAGTTACTATACAGGCTGGATCAAAGTTGAGCTAGGCAGTACTCTGGCACCACAGTAATACCACATAAACTACTGCACTACCAAACAATGCTGATTTTATTGTATGTCACTGCCTGAATGAGTAATTCAGGATTTATTCAGCTATCTCCATGTTGCTACTCTGTATGCAGCACTTTCCAATCCCCTTGTCACCTCAGACAGGGGCTAAGGGCTGCTGCTGGCTCTGTGAAACTGGAAAGGCAGTGGGAAATTCTGGAATGGAAGTGGGGACAGGGTCCCTGGGAGAACCTGACACTCAGGAAGAGCACTCCTCTTCCACCAGAGTCAGAGCAGAGGTCCCGTCAGCCCCTAGCCTGCTCCACACTGGAGAATATCTCTGTGGCCAGGCTGGGGGTTTAGGGGGATACAGATCAGGGAGGGGGAAAAGCAGCTTTGGCCAACACTTCAGTTCCCTCAGACACGACCAGCCCACTACCACCCATGTGTCTTGCTGCCAGCACATGAAGAATTCAAATGACTTTCAAAGGCTAGAAGTTTGCCAGGAGGGAAGCAGCACTGCACACTAACCAAACTAGATTCCAGGAGGAAGCACAGACTGGTGCAAAAACACTGCAGTCCCCAAAAAAGTGTGAAAGACAAGAGAGGTGTTGCCTGGGGCTTGGAGTCTTGGAAGAGCAGAGATGGCAAGCGAACCTGGCACCAAGCTGCCTACATCTGGCTACAGCGTTACCTGCTGGGGCTCAGGGAATTTTTTCCTATCAAGGACAAATTTGAACATACAAGCTCAGTGCATTATACAAACCCAACACAGACCAGACTGCAAGAAGGCTGTCACATGCTGTGGGACTAGGCACTATTTACAGGAATCCCATAGAAGTGTCATAGGCTGATACTTTCAGCGACCTGTTGCTAATTAATAGGGTTTTTTAATTCTGTTGTTCTTTGTTCATGTTAAGACATGCTCTATTTCTCTATATGTCATATAGCTCAATAATTTTTATTGAAAAATTACTTGACAAAAGTTTAAGCAAAGATTCTTTCAGAGTTTTTGTTCCTTTTGGAGAAAATCTGGCCAAATACCTTTCTGTTCCTTTATAGGAGAATACAGTCAGGCTATGCCAGCTCCTCCTGTGTAGTCCAGGGATTTTTTGTTTCTTTTTTTCTTTTTCCCTTCGTGTTTGTATGCTTCAGTTTTATGATTGCTCCCACGGGTCATAATAAACCAAGATATAAAGAAAATATATTCAGCATATTTTGAAAAACAACAAGCTGTATCCTTTACAGGAAATGTGGGCTGAGGCATACTATACAAACTTTTGTCATGTCCTTTAATCTCACTTAACAAGGACATAGTTCAGCTATGCTGGTTTCTTTAGAGCACATGCTGATAAGTTTTAATTAATAAAGCAGATTTCAGATTCTGTGACTACTAGAAAATGTTCAATGGCAAAGTCACTTTGACAGAGCTGCTTTTCAACATATTATCTTTCTGCTGAAAGATCCCCAAATGAATTCAATCTTTGTCTCAAACACTGAAGACAGCAATGTCCTGCTATAAAAAGCATTGCCTGGCAGTCAGAGCTTGTCACCGTTAGGTTACTGCCACAGCAGCTTATTCCCAACCTTGCTGAATAAACACATGTATTAAATCATTCAGCTGACAAAAAAAAAAAAAAAAAAAAAAAAAAAAAGCAGATCCATTTAAATATATGTGTACTATGATGTTTCTAGACTTCAGTTTTTTAGTTGTGTGTTTTGACAAAACCCTGGCTTTTAGGAGATGGGAGTGCAAGTTAAGGCAGTGTAGTACAGAAATTTTCCAGCTATTCCAGCACAACAGTGCTGTCAGTTCATTGCACTTTCAAAACTTGCTATAAAGTACTCTGACAATAATGAGAATCAAGCAGATCATTCTGGATCTCGAAGAGTTGCTGCAGGTGAAACCTCCAGCAAAAAGAAAAGTTCAGTGGCTGAGAATGAGGGCAAGATGCAGAGACAGAGATGGGACACAGAGATAAGGGTGGGATGCAGGGGAATGGTGGGATGTGGAGATGGGGGTGGGATGAGGGTGGGATTAGGGCCTGGACAGACACACAGCTCATGTGAAAGGTGTCTTTCACCTAACACTGGTTGCATCCTTCCTCTCAGCATAGACACACAACCTTGCCTCTTCACAGAGAGTCTCTAGACCCTTTAGTGTTTAAGGGCCATCAGATATCTAACAGGGTAACTAAATTAAAAAGCATCTCTACAGGAAAGCAACAGTGTGCTCCAGAACTTTCCTGATGATTAACTTGAAAATGAGCAATCACCCACAAAGTATATTTGCTGTTGTGGGTAGATGCAGGACACACAGAAATTCAGCTTCTCTACAATTGCAACTACAAAGACCTGAAAAACAGGTTTCTTACCAGTTAACCAGTGGAAGGATATGGATCTTGTATCTGTGGTTTCACTTGTCCTTGGTGCTTGTCACTTTATCGGGCAGATTTGGTCCTATTTCTGGTTCATTCTTCCTTTGTTCCAATCTGTTTTGCAGGTAGTGTTTGGGAAGAGCACCTGCCTCTCCATCACTCTTGCATCAGCAGATCTTCAAGAACTTTACAAAGTGAAAATAAATGGAAGGAATGAGGCAGATTTTGGGCAGTTGGAAGGGGAGGATGAGTAGGGAAGCACAGTTGATCAATGCATCCTCCTTGAGAGGAGCAGGTAGTGTGGCAGGTCCTTGAGTGATACCCAAGTTCCCTGAATCCTCTGCGGCTGCCGCTATTGCTGAAACCCACCCAGGAGACCAGTTCTTGTGCTGATCCACCTACAGAGAGTAAGTTACTGCTACAAAAAAATACATGCTGATTTCAACAGCTCTGGTTTCCATGGGGAACCTAAACATTTCAGCCCCAATGTGTCAGTGTCATACAGGTGATGCTTTGGGGATTTCCTCCTCCAATTTTTAAAGAAAGTCACTTGTAAAAGTACATTAAAAGAAAGCCATGAAAACAAGCACCCATGTATTATGAAAGGTAAGAATTACAGATACGTTGTTTAATTCTCACTCCCTGCATGATACAATTTTTAATTACAGTCTACCAGCTACACTTCTAAGAAAAAATGCTACTACATATTTTAATGGTAATTTACTACAGAAAATAATACACTAAACATGAATGACATGTGCAGTGATTTAATATTACCAAAGCAATAATGTGATAAAATACTGTAGCATTATTTGTTCACTCTTTATGCTGTAGCTACTGTACAAATGCTTTAGTGACCAGCACAGAAAGCCTGAAACTTGAAAGTATCTCTTTGGGGCAGGGGGGGGGGGGGGGGGGGGGTGG
>JAWWEU010000111.1:86534992-86581872 GCA_035583155.1 Acropternis orthonyx
TTCACTGGAAAAACTGCAGAAAACCGCCCCGACGAAGCAAGGCACCTCCAGAAACCGCAGCTCTCGGCTCCGAGCACTGTGCCGGCGAAAACCGTGTGCATGAGAGGAACCGATCCAAAAAAAAAAAACCGGAAGAGAAAAAAAAAACGTTCCCTTCCTTCCTCCCTCCCCCGGAAGCTCCGCCCTCCCCTCCGCTCCAGGCTTCACTCCCCGTCCAGGCGGGTAAGGGAAAGGGAAAATTCTGCAACCTTAAACCCATAACAAGTACCCTCTGCGAGCAGTGAGGTTCTTGAATAAAGAGAAGGTAGGAGACCCAGCATGACTAGACCTCAGTCAGCATTTGGTACATTATTTCAAGAAAAGCTGTTACAGGGGTTGCTGAGGTGCTGCAGGGTAAGAAGCTGGCGAAAGGGAGATGCCACAGTGGGAATGCTCCCCCACAGAAAGAAGCTCCAGAAAGATCAGGTATCAAAGGTTAACAGGTTCACCCACACACTAAATTGTGGGGTATATGCTAAGTTATGGGGTGTAGGTTAAATTATGGGGTGTACTGGTGAAATTTCCTGATGGCAGGGCTGTGAGAGACAGCCAGGGCAAAGATCAGGGCAGCCTGAAAAAGGGTTTGCCTGAATGTGAGGACTGGAATAACAACAGATTTTCAAACACCAAGCAACAAGGTTATGTATTTTGGGAATAAACCATAAGCACACCTGGTTCTGAGGTGTGTAACTGCAACTTACTTGGTAGGGGTGGTCCTGTGGCATAATGGAGATGACTCTGGACTCTGAATCCCAAGGGCCTGAGTTCGAGTCTCAGTGTGGGACTGTCCCCTAGGCAGTTAAATGCCTCCCCTGCCATTCAATCCCGTCATATCTCGGATGCTCAGCAGGGTCAGCCCCGGCTAGTACCGAGTGCTGTAGAAAGTCCTGAGGATTTAACTGTCCAAGCTCGCTTGGCCGTGCCAAATGGACCTTAGGACTTAAACGGTGGGGCCAGTTCTGTGCACGCTGTGCCTCACCTAAAAAATCCACTGCACAGACTGCAAGGGCACACCCACGTGGGGAGAGCACTTCCCAAGATCTTCATTCGGGAAGTCTGTCCATACATACATACTGCGTAGGACTGAGTGCACATACTTTTGTGGGTCACCAAATAAGTATAACAGCAAGAGGATTCAAGGGAATGGCCTTGGGCTGAGACGGGGGATTCAGATTAGATATTAGAAAAAATATTTTCAGTGTTATGGTGGTCAGGCACTGCGATAGGTTGCCCAGCGAGGCGTGGGAGTCATTGTCCCTAGAGGTGTTCAAGAGGCACCTGGATGTGATGCTGGGAGATGTGGTTTGGTGGTTACAGTGGTAGTGCTGGGCAGATGGTTGGACCTGATGATCTTCAAGTCTCTTGCAACCTTGATTCTATGATAGTCACGGGAAAGGCAGTGAGACCCCAAGGGAGTGGCTTTTGCCTCTCAGTTATTATTTCTTCTGCTCACTGCTTGGGTATATAAAGGACCTCGCGTTCCTTACGAAGCTTTTGGGCGTGGAAGAGACAACCACTGGCGACAGACAGCGCTTCTCAGACTGGGTACGGGGCCCCGCCGTGCCGGCCTGCCCTCGGCGCTGCCCACACGGGCTCCCCGGCCTCCCCTCGGTGCTCCCCACACTGCTCCGCTCCCCGCGCCGCCGGGGGGGGCGGGGCGGACTCGCGCGCGGCTCCGCGCCCCATTGGCTCGCCGGAGGTGCCCCCCTTCGCGCCCCGCGGTTCCTGATTGGCCGCGGGCGCCGCGCTGCCCCGCGCCGATTGGCGGAGCGGGCCGGTGGGTCGGTCACACCCGCGGCCCGGCCGGGGCGGCCCCGCCGGGCAGGGCCGGGCAGACAAAGAACATGGCGGGGGGAGGCGGAGCCTGCGCCGCCCCCGCCCCGGGAAGGGCGCCCGGGGGGCATACAATGTCCGCCGTGGGGCGGGCCCACTTCCCCCGCCCCCTTTCCCCGCCTCCGTGGCCGGGCCGGCGGCGGCTGGGGCAGGCTGGGCTGGGCTGGAGGCGGCGGTCGGGAGCGGGGCCGCTGCCTGCCACAAGTTTCGCACGGAGTGGGAAAGTTGGTTGCGGCCCGACGGGACCCGACCAGGTAAGGAGCGGGCAGAGATCCCGGGGCACCTGCGGGCCGTTCTGTTCCCTGCTGTTCTGTTCTGTTCCATTCCGTGCCATTCTATTCTGTTCCGTGCCATTCCGTGCCGTGCCGCCAGCAGCTCCCCGGCCGTGCCCGCAGCTCCCCGGCCGTGCCCGCAGGTGCGGCGGGCCGGTGCGGCCACGCCCGGGGCGGGTCAGGCAGCCCTCGGGGCTGGGAGCTCTGTCGGAACTCTGAAGTGTGCCCGTCCCGGCCCCGTCTGGGCAGAGCCGCCCGAAACCCAGCGGGTCTGCCGGGGCCGGACCGGGAACCGCCTGAGAAACTCATCCCAGAATGGCGTGGAGCCACAAGCCTACCTGTGGAGAGGTGCCGGGTCCGCTGCCCTTACAGAAGGAAAACTCTCCAGCCCGTTTCCATCTGGCGCCTGCACAGAGTGCGGCTCTCTGCTGGTTTTTCTCAACTCTCCAATTATTCTTTAGCTCTGCTCTTGAATAAATATTGTTCATGTCAGAATGATTATAGTACTGTTGTGAGGCCTGGGTCAGGATTTTGATCCTTTTAATTTGTACTGAGAGGGAGACTTTTTTTTTTTCTTTTAAACTAACTAGTGATCTGAGCGTCCGGTTTGAGAGGTGATTTAAATTAATCTGTACTGAGTATTCAGTTTTTTTCAGCATTAATTTAAGATGTTTTGAGCTACTTAGCTGAAGTTTGAATTCCCAGAAATGTTTAGAAGTGAGGAGATAAATCGCTGGACTGCCTAAAGTCATGATTAATGCGTTCATAATTAATTCAGTTACAGTCCCGTCCCTCTCTTCCTCCTCCAGATTTACATCCAGGCAACTCAATTGCATATCAAAAGCCTCTTCTCATTTTCATTTAGTAAATTATCAGACTTTCAAACTGTTCTTGCTCCTTTTCTTCTCCCTTTGCTCACACCCTCAACAGCTGAAATGAGATTTTGGGGCAAGTGTCTCTGTATACTTGGTTACACACAGGTAATAAAGACAGCTTAGCAATAGAAAAGCCAGGAGTGTAAATAGCCATTATTTTCTATCAAAGGTTAATTAGTTATCATCTTTATATCTGCACGCATAAGTATCGGATTGGTAAGACTTTAAGGTGGAAGTGGCACAGCAGCTCTGGAAAGGTAGTTACACATCGCCCCAACTTAAGAAGAATATCTCTTTAAAATGTGTTGACATTTAATTGACCTTTGAAAGTTCATTCTGTTAATCATACTCAAAGCACTAAAGCTATGGTTGACTGATCTGGTGTTCGTACATTCAGCCGTGCTCAGCATATAAATTCTGCAGCATAATTGCTACTTATTGAGCAAGAGTTTCTTTTCTTCTCCCAAAATGAGAAAGTTTTGTTTTGCCTCCGGCTGGGTGCTACGGGTAGAGTTGTGAATCCAAATGCTTTCCTGCCATCAGTTGTTGTGGCGGGTGTGGCCTCCAGCCAGGCAAGAAATTCCTTTGCTGAAACTGGGTTTTTTTCCTTCCTGAGGCCGCACGTAGGGCAAGGTAACCTTGAAGCTTACTTCTGTATCTAAGAGTCGAAGCACAATGGGTCACTCTGCTTTTTTTTGTTTTGAGCTCTTCTGTACTCCAGCTGTTTGGATGGAGAAGGCAGGATCTAAAAAGATTGATTGCAGCAGATAACTCCCCCCTGCCACCAAAAAACTTGGCTCTTAAAGTCAAAACTAATGCACCCGTGTTAAAACGCGTACTACCTGCTTTATGGCTGTTGTCTGTCGCTTTGTTGTTACTCAAACTCATGCAGATACCGATAGTGGAAGTGTTATGTATGAGCTCCCTGTCAAAATATCTGAGAAAAGATTAATTTCTACTACATTCTGAAGGATGGGTTTCCTGGTGAAGTTAATACTGTTGGCAGTAGGTTTTGTGTGTTGAGACCTCTTGTGTCATATCTTGAATTTATAAGTCTGTCTTTTGCCTCATGAGACATGAGGGAAATACTAAATGTTAAATGCACTATCTGATTCCTAATGGGCCATTAGCTCTTTGCTGTTACCATTGAAAAGTAATTAATAGCTTTTACTCTTAATTATAAATCTGCTTATAAAGCTAGAGCCCTGGCAGTGCTGCTGTACTTTTCTAAGCTGTTTTCTCAATGCTGCTTCTGTATTGGAATCCCTTTCCCTAACCGTGAAGTCAGATGTGATGTGCAAGCTGCATTTGCAGCCAAGTAGCTGCCCTGACACTGCATAGGGTTAGGAGCTGTGAAATCCCAGGGAGGGAGAGAGTGTCCTCTCAGCAAGTATTTTCACCAGGGCTGCATCCACTAGAATACAAGTGCTTTGAATACTAAAAGGTGATCCTGTAGTTGAGTTTTGGTTATTTCCGTACAGTAGCTACAAGTGCTACATGAGATTCATTTCACTGATTCTTTAGAAAGCTGAGTGAAGATAAGTACACCAACAGTATGTCTGTACTTTCTGTATAGTTGACAGAAGGAGGAGGCAAAACATCCAAAGTAGCTTAAGGGCTGGAGTGTGCAGATGCCTGCACTGATGCCCATAGCCCAGAGTTGGCAGCTGCTTTGCCTGTATGACCTGCAGGGAAAGGCCATGCAAGGTGTCCTCTGGCTACCTCGGAGGCAAATGATCAGAGCATCTCAGGGACCAGCAGGACATGTAGAGAGATCTGCTCTGCAGCTTAGCTTTTATAGAGGCTTAAGTCCTGGGTCTAGCTAGGTGAAGGCATCAGTCCATCCATATTATTTGCAGTTGCAGATACTCTCCTGGAATGAAATGCTGGAGCAGGGTTCCCTTTTCCAAAGGTTCTTTAGGTCATATTACTGATCTGGGGGCATGATTTGAAAGTGGTGCCCTCCTGGGTGGCAGAAGCTCCCAGGCTGAGGCTTTCATTTTGGAAGAACCGGACAAAACATGGATGGCATCACTATGCAGACACAGGCATTCAACTAGGGTAACAAAAGCCAAATTCTGGGTTGTGGCTGAGACAGGCCTGGAGGGGGATTTAAACCTGAATGCTTCTTGTCCTAGTGTTTGTATTGTGCAAAAAAGTTTCTGGTGCAGCTGGTCCATTCCCAAACTCCTTATTTCATTGCTGGGATAAAGGACAGACCTGGAAGTTGCACTTCCAACAGCACTTTCCTGTGTTTCAGCAGTTGAGGAGTGACAGGGCGAGCAGGGAATTTGAGACCCGTGTGGTGGTTTAGACGTACGGTACTGGTTCAAGCAATGTTATGAAGGCTTCAGTGTTGGCACAAGTACATGCTTGCAGAAAGTTGTATGCTCAGAGGGTAGTAGCAGCCAAGCACAGATGTTTGAGGTTTTAATAATATCTTAAACTTTATCAGGCACCTAAACCCTTGAGGGTTAAGAGGGAGAGTTTAATGAAAGTGATGGTTGGTGTTCTTTGCATCTGCATTCCTAGATTACTCTGAGGAGGATATTACAAAGTTATTCACTGAAAACTATGGCATTGCAGGAAAGGAATGTAACACCAAGCCATAAATTAACAGGAACAGGAAAAGCTCATTCTCAACTCTGGTTTATTAATTCAACCGTTTGCATATATAGCCCTTTGCACCAAACTTGTACTGTATAAATGTACCTTTATAATAACAGAACCTACCCCAGCAAATAGATTTTTGCACAGAAAAGTTCTTCCTTCTCTTTTAGAGTCAGGTGCATAGAAAATAAGTTTTACATTATTCTCTAAGGCTGTTTCTGCCTGTGACACTTCATGTTGAATAAAACACATTGATAATGTGCTCTTGATCAGTGTTAGATGCACTTTCCTCTGTAACCATTTGAAATTTTAGAAGCACGCGTTGGGAGTGCAGATGTAGACAGGTTTAGTTGCATTTTAACCTACTCACCGGTCAAGGTGAGCCCAAGCCATCCTAATGTGACATGCCTGACATAATCCCATGGAGATTAGTTGTTAAGACATTTGAAAAACGAAGTCTGGTCTTGCTTCAGTGTTTTTCTTCATTGACACATGTTCTAAATTAAAGCTTTAGCAGCAAGTTGATTATAAACTTTCTATGAGTGTAAGCAACTGAGAGCTGTTCTTGGAGCTGTCAAGAGATGTTCTAATAGCTCTAATTTTTAGCTGACTACAAAAGCTATATTTATCCACTGGGGATTTTCTTTGCTAATGACCATCAAAAAAGTTTTTTTGATAGGAAACCATTTTATAGGTGTCCTCCTGCTTCCTTTTCTCTCTCTTTTTTTTTTTTTTTTTTAATTTCTGGGCAGTTATTTCTGCTATCAGGAGCAAAATGTGGTTACATCTGTGGAAGGATGTGTTGGTGCAGCACTTAGAGTTACCTTTTGTGACTTATACTGGAAATCTTGGGGTAACAGTGAGGAAGGAGAATAATTTTAAGTTCCCAATGCCTGAAGTTAGCAGTAGGGTTTCTTCTCACTTTGTACCTTCTTCCTACCTCTCATTTCTCACATGCAGCTATGTTCTAGCTGTTCCAGTGGGGCTCACTCCATCTTTTACTCTCACAGAACTTTCTAGCGTGTGCTGTCTTTGGCATGTCAGTGTTGATTACTGTGGTTTTTGAGCACTTTGGAGCTTCCATGGCATCTTAGCTAGACCATTTATGCCGGTAAGGCCTTTCTTCCCCTGCTTCACTGCTCAGCCTAATGCTTTCTCCTCACTTTGTAGGACTGAATTGTTCCTCTCTTTAAACTTGGTGCATTTTTTTTTTCCCCCCATGTGCATTAGTCTCTTGCAGCTTCTGTTTCTGGAGGGTTGGGAGGAAAGACCTTTTCACAGTGATGAGGATACAGGTTAACATTAACAAGATTCAGGTTCATGGCCCTGTCAGTATGATGTCAGCATTTTATCCGAGAGGGCAGAGTGTTTAATTACAAACTGTGGGAACAAGAAGTATTTAACTAGCTTGAGGCTGATGTTCAGCCTCATTCTATTCCCTTATGCCATAAGCCTGGCCACACCCAGGGAAAGGGGAGACTGTTGGAAATAAATGCAGAATGGGACTTGAGCAGGCGTATTGCCCTAGTCTGTATGTGTGCAAATGTTAATGCATTTGCTCTACATGAATTGTGGTTTCATTCTTTAAATGTTACTGTTACATTTTTCTTTCAAAGTGCTATAAATAAACAAGCGTTTTCTAGATTACCTTAGCACAAGGTGGTGTTAACAAAGTTGCTTTCCACACACTTTTAGCGGATCCTTTGCTTCACCTTGTGCCCAGTTCTCTTGCATCTAGCACTAATTTCTGGTAATGTTCAAGTACCTTTGGGACAAGAGTAATCAATGCATGGCCCAACCTCATAGGTAAGGATGTGTAAGATGAAGCCATGCAGACTCTTCTGCAGCATCTGGGGTTTGTGCAGTTCACTGTGGAGCACATTAAGTAAAAACAGTCTTGTGGTCAGAGGTTGTATTTGTTTTGATCTACTGGAAATGAAGGATAAACATGATTGTGCTAATTATTTTGGGAGTCTTTATATCCCAGTTGTGTGTTTGAGCTCTGTACAAGGGAAGGAGTGATGGGAGAGAAAAATGGCCTTCTCTGTATTTGCAGGGGAGTTGGGATGGGTGCTGTGTCCTGGCTATGGGCAGGCATAACTGACTCCTGCATTAATTACCTGATCCTGAAATCAGAAATATGAGGGTAAACTTGTAGCATGTGAGGTGTGAGTCACTGGACCAACAAAAGGATCAGCGTTCAAATCCCTGCTTTTCCCAAGAGTACAGCAGAGTATAAAATATGCTCCCCAGATAATGTATTTTCAGCACAAATTACATGTCCTGAATAAAGGACCTAAGAAATGTGAGTTAGGAGACAGTTTGCAAAATACAAGATGAAAGCGTTCTAGAAGGATGTTGGGGCAGAGTTTTGTGTTTAAAGACGATTCTGGTCAGCTTAAGCATGTTTGCTGCTGTGTGCAGGGATCTCTGATATGTGCCATGCCTGTAGAGTGTCCCCTGTGCCAGAGACTTGTTATCACTGCAGCTGGATTTTGCCTTCCTTTTGAATATGGACAATACAGCTGAATGAGTTGTGTGCTATAGGTAGTTTGGTCATGCTGTCAAATCTAAATAGATGTTCTGTGCTAAGCCTAGGATCTGGTATGTTGTGCTCTCTTGAGTAATGCTTCTCCCAAATAACCATGAGAAGAAGTTACTGCCAGTGGGGGCTGTTTTCTGGTTCAATATATGCTTGTTATTCTTGTTTTGACCCAGTACACTGTCTTTCTACTTACCTGAAATGGGAAGCCATGAACTTAAGCGTTCTGTGTTGGGAACTGGCCTAGCAATGCATCCTTACACATGGCTTTGGGCCGGTCGCTGCTCTGCTCACGGTGCTCAGCTCTGGTGACAAGGAGAGGAATGCTCTGTACCAGCTGGGCATCACCCACTGCTGCCACCTGATAGGAGAGGACAGTTGAGCCTGTTGCATCTTCCTTTCTGCCAGTACTTTGTGGGATTCACAGCTATGCCCTTGTGACACTGAAATGAGTAGTAAACAATGCTGTACAGTTCATTGATCCTATAGCAGAGTATAAGTAGTGCTGATATCCTTTCTTAGCCTTCACTTGTTGCTGCAGCAGGTTGATTGATGGAGAAGACGTGTTTGTTAAAAACATCCTTGTTTCATGCAGTCACATACAGAACAGGTTCAAGTACCTTCAAAAGGTGTCAGGAGTTCAAATTGATAAATAATAAACTTTGCGTATATACATATCAGTTAATAAGTCCTACATCCTGCACTTCTCTTGGTTTTGTTGTGTGCTCATAACTTAGATTTCAGAACAGTCATGTGAGTGTTCTCCTGCTACTTTAGACTGGTTTACTCTAGTTCCCCTTGTGTTCTTTCTATTCTCAGTCTCTATTTCTTTGGTTTCCTCCTAATAGTTCCTTCTAGTTCTGTCTTGTGTGTCTGTTTGTCCATCCATCTGCAAAGGGCTTCCAAATGTCCCTTTTTGTCTAAAATGATTGCATGAATAAATTCCTTCTCCATCTTAAAGGAATAACTAAGGGGACCCTGTGGGGGTTTTGCTTTTCTGAAGTGATGCTCAATCTCAAAATTATTTTATGGTTTGTTTTGGTTGTGTAATCTGTATTTTTCTTAATATAATAAATAAGAGAAGTTGTTATGCCTACCTCTGGTGGGAAATTTAACTACTTAAGTATAGGTTCCGCATACCTATGCTGCTTTAGCAGTTAACCTTTATCTCTTCTAAGTGAAACACAGTTGCATTCAGGAGTAATGTGTCACTTTAAACACATTCTGAGTTCTAAATTACTGTACCAGAAAAGGACACAGTTTTAGTAATGGTTGTTAAAAGCTATCAGACTTCTTGCAATGAGAACTATGTGATCTGAGCTGCTGAACTTCTGGAATTACAATAACTTCTGTTTGTGTATGTGATACAGATTCCTGGAAATCTAAGGAGCAGTCTTTGGCGAACGAACAATGTCATTCTCCCCGGAGGTGTGGGTATCTGTCATGAAGGGGACTGAAGTAGGATCAGCTGGTATCCAAGAAGTAAGTTCTTGGACTTTTTTCTCCAGATACATTGCTAGTGAGGTATACCTTAGTATTCATTCGCTTGGGTGGATTAAAAGCTAATTAAAATTCTCAATGATTAGACACTGAGTTTTGGGAAGAGGCTCAAGAAAACCCACTACATGTTGTTCCTCATTTTACTATTGTCAATAGTTTTGACATCTCATTCCCAAATGTTTGGATATTTTGTATCTCACTTTGGTGCATAATTTCAACTGCTTGTATGAAACTGCCTTCTTAGCACAGGGGGAGCCTGCTGCTTCAGGCATTTTAGGTTGAGTTCAAATGCAGTTGGGAGAATCAGATTCATCTGCAACAGTTGGAGATACTCATGTTGTATCGTAACAGCTGTGAACTTGAGTTCATATAAGTAATGTGTGCTTAATCTTACTATGTTGTCAGTGACAGCAAGAGAAGGAATAGTTTTTTCCCATACTTAATGATGACCTTAAGGTTTTTGAGAAGCAAATTAGAAAATATAGACTACAAAGGAAGTTAGGAAATAATTGCCACAAGGTAAGGTTTTTTTTTTCAAATTCTATGCAACGTTGAATTTGCATGTTTTTCTGTTGGTATTCTAAAGTTCATCTGATATGGTTAAAAACTAATTTACCAGTCTGAGTTTCCATATCATCACATCTATATGGAGGGTAACAGAAAATGTAGAGGCCCTGGTTTTGAACTCTCTGGAACACTTGAAAAGTTTTGGCTGAGTTGCTTTTTTTGTTAGTTTGTTTTTGTTGTTTTCTCTTTATCACCAATAATCCATTCATCTGCCTTGAAAATTTCAGAAGAGTGAGAAAAAAAACAGTTGAAAGCTTTCCTTTTAACTGAACCAGGCTTAAGTGCTACCAGCTCGCCCCTTGCTCCTTCTGTGACACGAACTGTAGATTCATGAAGACATTGAAAAGTTAGACTGTTGTTCATTTTGTCTTACCTTTATTTGTTCACAGCCTTATCAAGATGAGAATGTCTCAAGCCCTGTTGACTGCTATTCAAGTCTTTGCCACTTTATTCTTATAGAGGTGTTCAGAAAGATGTTACAAATTAAAAATCAGTGTAGTAAAGATAACTGATGTAATTCTCTTCCATACAGTCAATAC
Organism: Acropternis orthonyx; assembly: GCA_035583155.1. NCBI lineage: Eukaryota > Metazoa > Chordata > Aves > Passeriformes > Rhinocryptidae > Acropternis > Acropternis orthonyx. Next base: position 86,545,770 of record JAWWEU010000111.1, read on the forward strand.
TGTGTGATAAAGTGCCTCACAGTTTTAGATTAACCTTGCTTTGACTTTCATAGAGATATAATCTGTTTCATGTGTTTTAAAAGTGGAAAGGAAGCCATACATGGAGTGGAATTGCCTGTTGTTGCTGACATAATGTCCTTCAGCTAATTCATTCAAAGTATTAGGATTTTATAGGCTCCCCCTGTAAGTTGTAGATATCAGGCCAGTACATTTACAAATACAAGGCTAATTTCAGTTTCATGTAGGTGTAATTAAGGTGAAATATTTTCATTCTGCAATCAGTGTTTTGCATTTGAGGACTTTTTTGTTACAGTCTGTACATACTGTTTTACAAGGTGACAAGTGTTTTTCTCAGCTGACTTGTGATAAGTAAGATAGAACTTGCCAAAAGAGGAGCTCTTTTCCTTTTTTTTTCCCCCAAAGGTATTGTAAATGTATTTTCCTACTGTCATGTTCCTCAGTAGACCTCACTCAGGAATGGCCAGTACCTCTTCATATTGCCAACTTTGTGAAAGTTGGGGATCTTGCTGAGGGTTTCATAGCTTGTCATGGTAGCTCTCCGAAGGAGAGGGTGAGTGGATCCTGTGGCTGTGGTGTGGTATATAGATGCCAAGTGCTAGGAATTTCTGGAATGTAGAGTTGTGCAGCACTGATAAAGTTTGCTTTGTTTCCTTAGTGACTTGACCCATTGAGAAAATGGGATTCCCTAGGAAGCTTTAATAGCTCAAAGTTGGTATTGAATAAAGGGAAAGGCCCCAGCATAATTCTGCTTGTTTTCACCTGCTGCCTGAAAGATTAATTTTCTTAACCTTAGTATAGAAAATTTAACCCTGAGTTTTGAAAGTGATTTATAAAGATCCTTCACACTTATCAGTTTGAATAAATACGCCACAGGCTTCTACATTCCAGCTACAGTCTTTTCATAACCTACTCGGTTTACAGTGTGGTAATTTCATTTGGGGGCAAGAAAGTTTCAAGGAAAAACACCTTCTAATTAGAGTGATATAATCACTCTGCTGCTTGCCTGCTGCGGTTTCATATGACTTCAGTAAAATAGTTGAGTGATTAATCTTTAATTTTCCCCATCATTAACTTAATAAGGAAATGGGAGATAGAACGAAAAACAAACAGCAGAACTGTACAACTAAGATGTTGTTATGCCAAATCCTTTTGGCTTTTTCATTTGGTGAGAAGTGCCATTCTGCCAACTACATGAAGTGTAACAGCAAATGGTTAGCTCAGATAATTTGTAGAAATCTCCTGGCAGGTTTGAACTTTATTGAAGCCTTTGCAGAGCTTGCTACGCAACTTCTTGCCTCTTCCTCACAGTCCCCTGTGGGCTGGGTGGTGGGGTTTTTTTCCATGGTTTTATTTCGAAGCAAATGTTGCATAAACTAACTTCTAATATAATGTAATTCCCTTGCACCCACTTGTCTGTGGGGAAGAAGCCATCCCAGACATTGTAGTGAAATACCCTTAGGAAGGGTTTGGTTCTATTTTTGTGCCAGTCAGTTACTATCTTTAGTTGTTGTGCTGATAAGTGAACTTTGTTGTAGAGTAATGCAGTTTTTGTGTGGATGTGACAGGATTGCTCAAATCTCTTGGAGAAGAAAACAAATGCAACAGTGGAAGCAAATTGCCCTTTTTATATGTCTTTATTTAATTCGTAGTAGAGATAATCAGTGTAATTCTAGAAGTGTAGTACTTGAACAGAAAATATGCCTGGCTGTTTGCAAATGTTCCTCTGGAAGTTGTACTTTATTTCATAAAGTAAATACTTATGAAAACAGTCCCGTGTACATCTGCAGGCAGCAACGCAGCAACAGAAGTTGTAGTGATCTTAACTAACCTGCTTGGAGGCCTCTACATGTTAATAATATAAAATAAACAGCCAAGGAATGTGTATTGCTGTTGACAGTGAGCGACTGTAAACATCCTCGACTGGAAGCTGTGAAGCAGCAGATGGGGCTTTCAGTCGGATGTTTGCAGCTGCCAACTGCCACAGACGTCAAGAAATGTTTGACACCTAAGACATAGCTGTCTGTTTAAAACTTCTGTTTGGTTTATCACAGACATAAGAATTAGGCCAAACTTTTCTACATGTTGCTTAATATTTCTTGTCATGTCTGTGTCTGAATATCTAGAAGTCATCCAATCTCTGATAGCAAAAAGTGAAAATGGAATCTCTTATGTTGTATTTTTAATTGCAAATTCAATTCTAAGTTTTCGGAGCTGCTTAGTTCTACAGGTTGCTTGGCTTCACTTCTCGACTCTGCTAGGAAGTTTTTACAAGGTTATTTCACATCTTTATCATCTCTGTAATGGTTCATTTAGAATTTGAAATCCTAAGCCATGGAGGAAGCAATCACTTTCATGAGTTCTGGAAACTAGAAATGCACCAATTAGAGAAATCGTGGAGAAAAAAAAAAAAAGCCTTTTAAAAATTTCTTTTTCCTGGAAGAGACCCAAGCCTGCAAATTATGGAGAAGTCAGGGAGACTTCCTTCTCCTTCCCTCCTCCCTTTCAAAAAAAACAAACAAACAAAAAAAAAACCACACACAAAAAAAACCCCAAACAAAACAAAGGAAGACATTCTAAAAGCTGAATCATACTTTTCTAGAAGTCAGTTGAGACAATTTCAAGACTCCAGTCATGACAACTAGTTTTATGTGTGGGTGAACCCTGGTGCTTAAATATGACCCCAGGACAGAGAGAACAGTTTATGTGATTGGGATGGTATTTAATGATCATTGCTATCATACCAGAAAAAGAGCAGTGAGGTTATAGCACTTAACTGATTTAAGCTGATACTGTAAACACTTGTGTGTTCCTTCTTGAGAGAAGATATGTGTCTTAAATATCTACATCTTTGGTAGAGAGAGTTTTGTTGTTAACTTTTTTGTTATTGTTGTCAGTATCCTTTTTCCTCAAATATATTTGTAGGCATATTTGTGTAGGAGAGGACATACTCTAAACATTAATCTGTCCCTTTACATTTCACAGAAGAGTCAGATAACCTAAGACTTTCTGCACTTTCTGACTTTTTAGTAAAGGAGCTAATACCCTGCTCAGAAGTCTTATAAAACATTATTGCCATGTAGGTAGCTAAAAGAGCATCTGCAATATCAAGAAAACATGCTCTGTATTTGAAGAAACTTCACTAATCCGTGTTTTGCAAATAGCTTTCAGTGAAGGTTTGTACATTTGCCATAGGTTCAAATTACATTGTATTTCAGTAAAGCTTGAAGGTTCCTGTTAGGATTAGCAGCCTACATCATCTTGCACTTTTATTGTTCGTAGTAAGGTATGAGCTATCCTGAAAAGGATTTACAGTCTAATTCAAGACCAGTGAAATCAAAGTAGAATTCAGATGATGTGGGCAGGGATCAAATGGGAAGAGCAAGAGAAAAACCTGGGGGACAGAGACATGGGCTGAGGAGTAATTGTGCATTTGTAGGTGGCTCCAAGTTGTTTGCTAATTAAAATGTGGAAGACAAAAGACATATCTTCTTATCCAGTTATTTATCTGGCTGCAAATATCTTAAAAGATGATGGTTTAGTTGGATGATATATGGATTTGAAGTCAGGACAGGCACTGATAAAGCTGTGGTTTTAGGTGGATTATTTTTTTTCCTGTGCAGACGGAGGAGGTGAAATGGACAGAGGTTTCTAAAAGCCTTGTCTTGCAGATCTAAGAATACTGAAAAATTTGTAGTGAACTCAGAAAAAGAAAAGTCAATAAATACAGCACGTGACTTAAAAGAATTGCAAATTTAGCAATGTACTGAGCAAGTTCAGCCAAGTTCAGGGCCAAGGTAGTTGTTAGAGGTATGGCTTACATGCCTTGTAGAAGTAGCTGAATTTTTTGTGAGTATTTACGATAAAAAGAAAATAGGAATTACTGGCAGCAGTCAGGTTATATTTGTGATGATAGAGGTGAGTGTTACTGTTGACAAAGTAGGACAGTAATGAACAGAGCTATGGTTCAACAATTAACAAGTGTTTAGGTGCTGCAACCTTTCTAGGCTTAAAACTGGTTTTGTTGACAACTCAGAGAACTTTCTAAGTGACCTTGTAATACAATTCACGAGACTTGGATACACTTGAGAAATGCCATCTAGGCAGAGGATTCTTGACATACTCTCCTCATCTGGAAAGCTTTGCAATAGTTTTGAAGAGGATTGAGCAATAGGAGAGGACTTGCATAGGGCAGAGTATTTAATATCAAAAGCATTAAGTACCTCCTGTGAAGATTTACATATTGATAATATTTGTGCTTTGGCAGGAAATTCTTTTAATACCCATTCTATTACTCTTCTTCCTGAATTACGCACTGTCTCAAAGTTCAGTGTGTTTCCTGTTGGAAGATGTAGTAGTATGTTGGGACTATTTTCTTCAGCCTCTGATCTCACTACATGCACATGAGGAGTTTTCTTCCAGAAAAACAGCTTCAGACACGTAACCTGCTCTTCTGCCAGCTACCTCTTAAAACCTGCTAGGCTAAACTTCAGAAGAATTTATAGTGGTTTGACCCTGGCTGGATGCCAAGCACCCGTCAATACCACTCTATCGCTCCCTTCTGCTACTGGATAAGGGAGAGAAAATATAACAAAAGGTTCATGAGTTAAGGACCTGGAGAGATCACAAACCGAATACCTTCATGGACAAAACAGACTTGACTTGGGGATATTAACTGAATTTATTACCAGTCAAAGTTAGAGCATAGGATAATGAGAGATAAAACAAACCTTAAAAACACCTCCCTGTTATCCCTCCCTCCTTCCTGGACTCTGTTTCCTCCCCGCCAGTGGTGAAGGGAGATGAGGAATGGGGATTATGGTCAGTTCATCACAGATTGTTCCTGCTGCTGCTCAGCGAGAGGAGTCCTTATCCTGCTCCACTGTGGGATCTGTCCCACAAGAGACAGTTCACCATGCAATTCTCCAGCACAAGTCCTTCCCACAGGCTGCAGTTCTTCACAACTACTCCAGCGCGCGTCCCTTTCCACAGGCTGCTGTCTCTCAAGAGCAGCCTATTCCAGCATGGGTCCCCGCTGGGTCACAAGTCCTACCAGGAAAACCTGCTCTGGTGTGGGCTTCTCTCTCCATGGGTCCACAGGTCCCTCCCAGGAGCCTGCTCCAGCATGGGCCTCCAACAGGGCCACAACATCTTTTGGGCATCCACCTGTTCCAGTGTGGGTCTCCTCCACAGGCTTCATTCAGGTAGATCTCTGCACACCAACAGGCTGCAGGGGAATCTCCACTCTGGTGCCCGGGGCATCTCCTCCCTCTCCTTCTCTGCTGACCTTGCTGTCTACATAGATGTTCCTCTCACATATTGTCACTCCTCTCTTCTCTGAGCCAAATTACTTCAACACAATAACTTTTTTTTTTCCTTCTTAAATATGTTATCAGAGAAGTGCTGCTCCCTTCTCTGATTGGCTTGGCCTTGCCCATTGGCGGGTCTATCCTGGAGCCAGCTGGCATTGCCTCTTCTAGCAGCTTCTCACAGAAGCCACCCCTGGAACCACCCCCTCCACTACCTAGACCTGACCACACAAACTCCATACAAGAATGTTAGAGCAGTGGTCCTCATCTTCTGTCTGGAATAGAAGCTGGCTGCTAGCTTTGTCTTAAATGCTGGTGGATGTCGTCTTACCTGGTACTTGTTGAGGTTGCTGTCCCACTTGGAAGACAGGGTCTTGCTTTCAGACCCTGGCTTTCAGATTTGGATAGGTGAAGTCAAGCTCTCTTCACCCCTCTACTGAATTAATGGATATATTCTTAAAAAAACCACTTTGCTCCCTAGCCCTGTTGGAAAGGGAAGAGCAGTTCTTGTCTGAAGGGTGTTGGTTTTGACTGCAGAAGTTCTGTCTGCAGGCCATGAAGGAGGGAAGGAAAAGAGGAAAGTGGACAAACACTACTTATGTGTGCATGCTGTTTATGGAAATAATCTTTAAAATGATGGAGCAGCTGTTGGGAAAGGCTCAATCCCTCTGCCTACGTATGCACTTGTTATGAAGAGAATACAGTTGATTATGTGAATGGAAAGCTTTCAGTACTGAGCTACTGTTCCTACTCAAGCCACACTCAAAAACATGTATTGTTCAGATATGTGCTTTAACTCTGCTTGAAAAGTGACACTGTTTAATAGCCATGTTTCTTGGGATGTTTTATTTGTTAATTTTATGTGAAATAGGCATTAAACAATGTGCTTGTTTTGTTTAAAAACAGAGTAAAAGAAGATGAACTAATCCTATGTCTCCTACAACAAATCTGAATTGGAAAGGATGATTCTTCTGAGTTGAACTGGACATATAACTCTCTTCCCTTTAAGCACTTATTTATAGACCAAGATGCATGAAATCACTCCTTTTTTTTTTTTTTCCCTACTGATACATGCAGGCTGTTTTGGTGTTGGTTTTTTGGGGGTTTTTTTGGTTTTTTGGGGTTTTTGGTTTTTTTTTTTTTTTAGTGAAGCTTCAAATAGTTATTATGAAACAAATAAATGAACAAAGGAAGAAGGAAGCCACGTGCCATGCAGTGACATAGTGTTTTGCCAGATGGTAGCTTGAGGCATCTTTTTAGCTGTGGATGTAAACGTAGCTGCTTTTATTTAACAATATGCCTCTTAATTTAATGTGGATAGCCAGAATTTTGCTCCAATTCAGGGTTTCTGTCACAGGCATTTGATTTTTCTTGTGAGTAAATTGGAAATACTTTCTGTACCTTTGTCTTGTGTTGCTGATGTATTTTTTCTTTACCCCTCCCTTGCATGCACTTTGATTAAGTGCATACCTCCTTTCATAATGCAGGGCATAGAAAATCACTTTAAGAGTTTCTGCCTATAGCAAGGCAAGATATTAGTGGAAGAGAGGGATATTGCTCAGAGCAGTTTTTTTGTAGTCTCTTCTGGGCATCCAGGTGTATTTCAGTCAGTAATTGGTCCTTCAGCATCTACCTGAAGGAGCTCTGAGGTGTTCTGTTCTCTTCGTTGGACTCCATTTTTTTTTTAAAAACTTGTCTAAGGACAGAGGATTTGCTTTTAGTTCTCCAGGATGCTGTGCAGAGATTTCTCTCATATCACTCATCTCCTTGCCTTCCCTTGATTCACCTGTATTCACTAGGTGCAACTTAAACTGCTTGCTTTTGTCTTCAGTGCCATCACAGCCTGTATATGAAATAGTTCCCACATCCAGTTGTCCTGTATTGCTATTCTCTGTTACTTTTTCGAACTTCTTTTGCTCAGTCTCACAAATAAAAGGCTCATCAGTTAGCAACCTTTCTTAACTACTTCATTGTAGTAAAGCTTTGGAAAGAGTTTATGCACTCCACTGAAGGCCATAGGCTGTTAAGAGATCTTCTTACAGTAATGTTTATAGTAACTTTTTTTTTCCCTCTTGCCCTCCTCACCTTCTGTATACTTTGAGAATAGGCTTAATATTTTCATTTTGCAGAGTTGATAGCTGCATTTCTGATGTGTGCTGCTATTTCTGGGGAAGCTGTCTGCTTTGTTTTGTGCAGAACAGTGAAAACACTACCTTTTCCAGAAAAGTTTTCACCATTCTGCATAATAACTTGTATATCCTTTATGTTCGTTTTTATGTATTTTTATATACATATATGTGCTTGGAAGTAATTGTATTAAGAAATTCCACTATACAAGGCTGCCTTGTATTTTTATTGGTGTGTGTATGTATGTGTATGCACATGCACCTACCTGTGTCAGGGAAGAAGAAGAGGCAAAGGAAGCTGTGCAAATAGTGTTGGGTTTTTTTCCACTCATTGCCTAGTTGTGCATGCTGAGCAGAGTAAACCAGCCTTGCGTTCTAGAATTTCTTAATACAGTTAGTTTCAAGCATTCTCCTTGTAGTTTATTTATAACATTATTGCCTGGAATATATGCTCATCTGAAACTCTTGCTCAAAAATTAGTGGTTTTAAAAAAATAAAGCAACTGAATACTTAGTCTGTTTACATTAAGTACAAATGCTGCTGTTCCTTTAGAGCAAGGGTCTTACTAGTATGTCAGCAATTTAATTTATGGAGGCTAGAATGAGCTGTGAAGTTTCTTTGCTTTGGTTGTTGAATGCTGTGTAGCCTTGAAGCCTTTCTGTGTATTTTGTGATACAGACGGGGTTTTGACAGCTTAAAGTAAGCAGTGGTGTAATAGTAGAAAGCCCGTGTGAGATACATTTACGTACTATCTCCTTGAAACTGTACCTGCTATGAGGGTTTTTGGTCTTTTGTATGAGTAGTGATGTCCCTTGAGACACTCCAGCCAGTAACTGGAGCTTCTGTGTAATGCATGGAAAGCAGTGAAAGGAAAGAAACTAGCTCAGGTCCTAGACTTACAGGGCAAGGACCAGACCCAACTAGGAGCAATGGGGAAAAGAGTATAAAGCAGCACTCACATGATTCTGCAGGGATTGGCACAATGTTCTGTCTGTCAAACCTCCTCCAGCTCTTCTTAGAGAAACTTACATGTACAGCAGCATCCTCACAAATACTTGAAAGACACAGGTCAGACCCATTTGAAATGGCTATATATATTCTGCTTGTTAGATGAGTCCAGGACTATGACCCTTCAGATGTACAGTTCTGAATTCTCTGTGGCCCTAGAAATGGTATAGCAGCCATTTGGCAGGTCACATTAATACAGGTCTCTGTGAATCAGTGAAGTACCTCAGAAGTGGTTATTTGCTTATTTTCTGAAAAATTAAGCTTCTTCACAAAGAAACAAATAGGAATTTACATTCTGAAAATAAGTATGGTGTTGTCTTAAGGTGGAAAACCAATGGAAATGTGATTTCTCTGTCCCACAGTGTGTTTATGTGGTTATAATTACCTTTGAATACTCTGTGGGGATCCTAATTGCTCACAAAAGTTGGTAGGAAATACCTATAATAAGGGTTCATGTTACTGAACTTACTACACCTGTGCTGTAGTTAAATATGTCTAAGCTGGCCTGTTTTAGGCTAATGTTAATGAGTAAGGAGAGGCCCTTTAACAGGACAGTTTTATGTGATTTATTTTAGATACGTCTTTAGGAATGGGATGACTTGTCCCCAGTTGCCCTGCTTATTTTTCTCCTTTACCTTCAAAGTCAGTCTAGGATAACTACATCAGGTGTGGGTATCATGGCTTATAGAAGTTCGTTTGTGGACAGATGAATACAATATTTTTTCCTCAAAGGAAGAAATTCAAAAGGTAGAACGCTTTTGAACAACACAAGGGGAAAGATGAAATATGAACAGAAAAGTGTAATGCTTTTGAATGGCCTACAAAAATCTTACTAGTTGTGGAACAATCCACAATCAAGGGAAATAGCAAAGATAAAAATGTCTGAGAAGTGGAAATGGGACTTAAATATATTCTTTAGCTTCCTCCTGGCACAAGAAATCCCTAAATAGATGTCTGTCAGCTTTATTCCATGAATATAAATTAGCAGATAATGAAGCAATGTATAAAATTAGTAAGAAAATGACATGGATGGAGGGAGGACAGCTGGACAGTCAGAGAAAGAAAGATTTTTATTAGGAACAAAAGTAATTTTAATGTTGGTATTTCAGGACCAGGTAGTAGTCAAAATTATAGAGCAGTGCCTGAAGACAATACTCTGTAGATTTGTCAGGTATGTAGTTAAAAAGCTGGATTTTAGTCAGATACAAGTGCTGATGGCTTTCTTTCCACTTCAGAAAGGCAGGAAGATGTTTAACAGCCGCTATTAAAATAGGATGTAGCTTAGTAGGTACCAATAACTTTATCAAGGAATGGGAGAGGAGTAATATAAGAAACTCTGTGGATTGTTAGTCTAAAACTAGAGTACTTCAGATTACAGATGGAAACTAAATTGTGCCAGGGTTTAACTGAGTGAGTAGAGTGTACAACTGCTTATAGACTCTCAGCTTGACATGGTTTTAGACAGAAATCCTGAAATAGAATTTGGACCAAAGTAGGTAAGTGGAGTAGATCATACTGGGACATGGAAGTCATTCATTATGTTGTCTTTTTATTTTATTTCATGTTAAGTCAGGCAGATTGAGAGCCTCATGCAAACATTAACCTTTGTGATGTATTTCAGGATATTGGATTTGGCAACCCAAACATTCTGATATAAAAAAATTTAAATAGTACAAAGTCTAGGTATAATATATCTGAGGCATTATAATTTGGTGAACAGATTTAAAACTAGCAATGAAGAAGTGTCACTGAGTGATATGTTTCCCTGGGGTGAAGAGACTTTGGCTTTGATTCTTTATCTTCTCTTCATTTATTCTTTTGCTGTTGCTTTATCTAGAGGAATCCACAGGTATTCCTGTTATCTTACAAGTGGAATTAATATTGGAAAGATACAATGAAGATGGGAATGGGTCATGGAGTAGTGTATTTGTATCTCTTAGGAAGCAATTTGATACTGTTCACCTTGAGTGCAACCAAAATATATCTGTATACATATTTAGAAGCCAGAAATGTAGGGTATGTTTATACTTGGTTTTTCAGTTTGTGAAAAATGCATTATAGGTTCCTACTGAATACTGGGTTAAAGGAGTTTTTAAGAATATTTGCTTTTAAAAGGCAAAAGAAAGAATTATATGAAATGCTATGACTTCAGGATGAATTTGTATTTCTAGCGAGGAGCTAGAAAAATGACACTGTGTAAGCCTGAGCAGTATTTTATACTTTTCTGTAGCAGTATGTGCTTTGAGGATAGTTGGACCGCGGCTACGACCTAGGATGTCGCTTCTGTGTTGGAAAAGGGAAGGGAAGGTTGCTTGTCGATTGCAAAGTAGTGGGCAGTGTCAGTAGATGGGGGAATGGAGGGACACATGAAGAAGGAATGTCTTGCTCAGAAAAAACAAAGAATAAAAAGCAAGCTAGTAAAGCTGAAAATGTGGAATGGACAAACACTGGAGAAATGGTAACAAAACCTTGAAAACAAGTGCTGCAGATAATATTTTTTAAATACTTCAATATTTTCACTGCACAGTTTGAGTCAAGCAGTAGAACATGATTCTGACAGGCAAACTTATGTCACCAGGGTACCTCTTGATGCATCTGATCAAAAGCATTCCTGTGTGCCTCACTGACATGGGGGGAAGCAGAGTTCTGACTGGCCCTGTGGGGAGCGAGGATAGGGACAACAGTGTGGGAGGGATCAGCCCTTAACTAACGGTGTCCTAAAGGGCTGTGTTTGAGAGAGAGGGATATTGAATGCTTAATCTCTTCTGAAAATCAAGCCTTTAGGTTTTATCTTCATGCGGTCAGCAAAGAATGCTGGTTTGTCATAAAACATAGTTGTGCTGTTTTGACTCCTAAAGTGGATCTTCAGAGTCATCTTATGGCTCATGTTGGACGTTATTTTTGAAAGGGCCAAGAACTTGGTTATATAAAATAACACATTAAAAGTGTCATTTGAGAGTTCAGAGAGTTGTCTGGCCTCAGACCTGAAGTAGCTGTGCTGAGGATTACTTCTAACACTTCAGCATGCAACACCACTATAAGCTGAGGTTAATACATAAATTCCTGAGCCAGCCAGTCTCTGATTCATCTTTAAGTGTTGTTCCAGTCTTCAGAGTAAGCCAAATTCTCTACAGCAACAAATGTTTCTATTTCTCTGAGCATACTGAACACGTAAATAAATAAGTCCAGCAAAATCTAAATGCAGTTTGGCAAGCCAGGATAATGCTGGAAATACTTGCCAAAATTGCCTTGGCAAAAGCTCTTCTGTTTTCAGTAGATTTGGAATAAAATGTGACAAAATCTGAGTTCTCTCTCCATGGGAACCTTGTGACTCTCTTAAATATTTCTACTATTGGGTGGATTGTGTGTAATGAGTATAGCTAGAGAAGCACTGGGTGCCTGGTTATTTTCTTGCACAGTGTCCCTTATCTCTGAGCTGTGAGAATGGGCTGATAGCTACATTAGCAGAATCACTCCAAGACTTGTTAAATGGGAAGGAAAGCAGAACCACTTGTGCCTGTAAACGTGAAGGGACAATATTTTCTCCAGTGTTTAAAAGATAGTAATTGTTCTGTCCCAGCCTGGCCTTGATACAGGTCTGATTTCTATAGGCAGAACAGAGTCAGGAGAGTTTCTGGGTTAACAGTGAGGAGATTAATGATCTTGTCTTGGAAACAAATCCCAGAAGATGGGAGAACCAAAAAATAATGAAAAGAAGTCTATGCCAACACCCTGCACTGTATTATTTCTTTCTCCTTCAGACTTTTTGTGGTGCTGGTAGCACAAAGAGAGATTATGTGCTACTGTTTCAGTTTAAGCTGTTTGCTAGCAGTGGGGAGTAAACAGTTTGGGGCATTAGTTAAGCTTTCTAGGCATACATGACAATATGAAAATAATATTTTTACACTTTGTTCAAACAGTAACCAGGTAAAGAAAGATAAATAGATGATGGCAAACAATAGCATTTGGGGCAGGGGATGAATAAATTGCAGTCTAAAGAGAGCAAGAAAACTGCCATAGAATTAGAAAGTTCACAGGTCTTGTTTCCTCTCCTATTTGTTTTTGAGTTTTGAATTCCTCACCTGACAGAGTAGAATATTCAGGCTGTTGCAAGATGATGGTGTGTCCAGTGATGATGCCTAAGATGGATGTTCAAAGCAATTTAAATGCCAAAAATTGGACAGCATCTCCCTCTGGAGGTCTTCAAAGGCATCTCTGTCCATGCAGGGAATTCATTTTAGGAAGACTGCATCATCAAGTTCCTAAACCTTGGAATTATCCTGGATTGGGTAAGATCAGGTAGTCACTTCTGTCTCACCCTGTTCAGTAAAAGCACAGTTTATAACAGAACCAGGTTGATCGCTGACTGAATGGGAAAGCTAACCCGTTCTGTATGAGTGGCTTTTATGCACTATATGCACTATATCAAAAAAAAAGGCTGAATAAGGCAGTTCATGCAGACAGGTTTTATAGAAGGTTTTGGCAAAAAGGTTCTAGACTGATCTTGTGGCTAGTGAATAAGGGATCTAGGGAAGAAACTGCATTTGGCTGCTTCATTTAAAGATGGGACCCTAAAGGCATGACTGCATAACACAAAAACTTACATAGCACCAAAACCACACTAAAGAGCAGTCTAAGAGTATTCTACAAGTGATACCTATATTCTTATCAATTGCCAAGAGAATAAAGGATGCATTCTGTTCATGATGAAGAACATTTAAGTTTTATACTTTTGCACCAAGTTTTTGTGCTCTCTGTCCTCCTAGTTGGTGAAAATTTCCTTGGTAGGGTCAGTGGAGCCTGGACCTCTGGTCACCTGTCTAAACCTAGTGCTAATTAGGATCATTAAACTCTTTGTGAAAATTGCATAATGCTAATACTTTACAGTAAAGGCAACTGGAAGTGAGGTGAAACTCCCAGGACATTTAAACTGACAGCAGATACCTGTCTAGATACCTGAATAAACCCCAAGTGTCTGCTGTAGGATAAGCTGAATCTTTCTGTAGGCTTTTTTGACTGTAGGGGAAGCTGTGTCTTTATATGGTTTAGGTGTCTTACTGAGAGTTGAACCCTACTCTAAATGTCTTTGTCTTATTCTTCTTGAATCTCTAAATAGACAAGCATACCTGTTTGGATAAAACCTGTGTAAGAAGTTCTCAGAAGAATCAGGATTTCACCTGAGAATGTCGAAACAGCGTATTTCTTTTTATAGATTCATGCAGTGTTATATTGTGGTGAAGTGTTGACAGTGTTCAAAGATAATCTGGCATTTCATTCCCAGTGTAAGTCTCTTTTCCCTTTAGTAAGTCTTTCAGGATTTAGCATGGCTTTTATTCTTTTGTACCTATATTGTCCCTACTGTCTGTTGTCTAATCCACATAGATGTTTTTCTCTAGATCTGTGCAGAACGTGTGGGAGCTTTGTAAAGTTGCTAACACTTTGTTCTCTGCCATCTGACAGCCTAAAGACAGGAAGCTGAAGGGTTTCAATTTCAAGATGGATCAAGTGGAGCATATTGGAAACCTGTAAACAAGAAGTCTGATCTCCACTCTTTTTCCCCTTAAGTCTGCACCATAGCAACTATCTACACAGAAGGATTTCATGTCTTGTATGAGGAAATCTGTAAAGAAGCCTTGTTCTTTTGTTCATTTCTATCAAAGATATTTTATACTAATATATCTGGTGCAGTCCTGGAAAGTTGGGTGTTTCATTCCTGGGAGGAACTGACTGCAGATACCAGCTTTGTCAAGAGACCTTATTTTTCTGTTACACTTCCTTCCATGTCAGTGTGCTGAGCTGAGAATCCAGTGGTAAAGATGTGAACTCATACTGAAAAATAACATGCAAGTTCCTAATCTGAGCATTTCTCCTACTCAAGAGGAAGGTCTGCAAGTTTTCCACATGTTAATAAAACAGAATGAGAGGGTTTTCACGTGTTGGTTAAATGGAATGGACCTGGCAGCTTTAGGAAAAGAAGAACAGGAGTGTTTTCAGTACAGGGTTTGAATAACTAAAATTTGGAACGACACATTTTTGCCTCAGGCGTTTTGAAGTTGCTGCTTATGAGAACAGTGTTATTCTGGAATGATTTGGATCTTCTGTCTGTATTGGTGATGTAAGACTGGTTTAGCCCTTATACTGCCAAGTGGACATATGTTGAGGAGAAGAAGGAGTAACTGTTTCTCATTAAGACACAGACAAAAAGATGCAAACATAAAATAAAGGTATGGCAATAATCTTCCTTGCAGTAGTGTCAGCTTGACCCAGTTCTAAGCCTGTCTACTACTTTCCTGTGATTATACATGTGGCTTTTTTTCCACTGCCAACTTAATGTTTGGTGTTCATGAAGGTGCTCACACAGCAGGGTAGAAGCTTAGATATTCCTTCCTGGGTACTCACCTTGAGGTGAATGTGGTTTCCTTGTGTTCAGAAGTGCTTATTGTCTACAACTCCTCCTGACTATGTAAATATACTCATTCATTGTAGCTAAAACAGATCTAAAATGTTTCTAGGAAGGATGTTGGTACTTTAAGTCCCTCAAACTTCTGGTACTTACTGTCTGATGTCTTAGGACACGGGTGACTAGACTTGGTTGTATCTTTGTCAGTGTTTCTCTTAGTGTTTTTCTAAACTGGTGGCAGACCACACTTTGTTGGTTGTATTGACTTGAAGGTAGTGCCATATGCATTCTCCTCCATGAAAGTTACAGAACAAACAAATGCTTCTAACTACATCTGTAGAGACTCTGCTGTCTCTTTTGGATACTGGTGAGGCATCATTGTTCCTAGAGATTCGGTATCTCTTGATAAAACGTGTACAGTTCAGCTTCTAATGTACAAATAAAGCATTTTTGCCTTAGAAGCAAGTACTTTTTAACTTTCCAAAGATGTTTCTATGACTGCAGCAAATGTGTTCTCTTGTGTGAAGTATGTGAGTAGAAACAGCATGTGCTAAAATTGCATCGTGTACTAAATCAGAGTTGTGACATACATCATATATTAAGAAATAGTTTGAATTGAATTTCTTGAACTGTCTTACAGAATATCTTACAGAATATCAGTTGCTTACTGAAAAGAACATCTGAAGGTATAAAGTCTCTAGTTTTCATTGTAAGCAATAAATCATCACTTTGATTTGATTGCATTTTGCCTTATGTTGCTAATACTCTAATTTGCTGGAATTGATTTGTGGAACCATTTTTCTTCTCCTAGGAGAGAAATACCAGCTGGTGGGACAAATATTTCTTTGAGTTGACTGGAAAAGGAACTAATGTATTTTGAATGCAGTAATTTTTGGAGGCTAGTATATATTATAGGTTTTTACTATGGTTTGTGTCAGTTCTCATTTTAAGCCTTCAGTCACTTCAAACAATACATGTAAAATTTTAGAAAATAAGGTTCATGCTTTCAGACCTGGGTAGAGAAATTACTGTTGTTGAGGTAAATTCTAATGCAGCAAACTTGTGTCAACTTTGGGTTTTTCTAAAGAATTTGAAGACGTGATGTACATCATTCTGAAGGGACAAATCAGAGAGCCACGGAACATTCTCAGTTGGAAGGGACCCACAAGGAACATTGAGTCCAACTCTTAAGTGAAGGGCCCATACAGGGATTGAACCCACAACCTTGGTGTTATTAGCACCATGCTCTAACCAACTGTGGAAGTAGAGATTGAATGAAGGATGTTGCTGAACTCTGCCTAACATCAGTTTCCTTAGTAAGAGCCATAGAATTGCAGTGCTGGTAAAAAATACCTCTAGAAAGGAAGTACCCAATCTGATTACATCCCTTTCTTTTCCCTTTAATTCTTGTCAGGCTTTCATTTAGCTTGGTTAGGAAGTTTAATATGGGGTCTATCTGAAATAACTAGCTGCCTCCCCTCAGCTTATGCCAGGAAGGGCACAGGCAGAACTATAGGCAGTCCACTTCCTTGCTTTATTTATTTAAATTTTATTTTATTTTATTTTTTTCCTATGCTGTATCCAAAGTTTCCTGGTGTTTTAAGACTTGGGAAAGAAAATGAAGCCTCTGTCCACTGTTTGGTTGCGTCTGGAAGAGGTTTCTTGTAAATTAAGTTTTGTGAGACATTGCCTGCTACTTTTTATACAGAGAGAAGCTCTGGAGGTGAATAGCACCATTCCATGTTAGCACAATGATTCACAGTCCTGAACAGGGCAACGGGATGACATTTAGCAGCTTCAATGTGGGAGCAGGCATGGACACTTTTAAAAATATTATTTTTATTGCCAAGCCATTTCCTTAGGAGAAGTCTTATGCTGGAGCTTGTTTCTGCCCTTATCTTCTGTGCTGACCCTTGAGTTCCTTCCTTCCTGCTTCTAGGATGGGGCCAGGATATTCATGTTGCCTCTGATGCTTCTTTTACCTCTTGCTTCCTACCAGTTGTGTCTGTCATAGTCATCAGGCAGGTTGTAGACAGGAAGTGAGGTAGAAGCAAGAAAAAAATGTGATGTGTTTTTCTCTTATGCCTGCTTGCCATGTCTGATACGTTGGCCATATGATGCTACAAAGTTTGATTCCTAGGCAGAATGGATGCTGAGAGCAGCTTTCTGCTCTGTTCATGTGCTAGTAACTGTGAGATTAAAACCACTTCAATTATCAGATGGACTGGGTTTTCCAAAAGTTATAATTCTCGTGAACTTCATGAAACTGAGAGTTTATATTTATATATCCTACTCTTGGATTATAATTTTTTGTATTTATTTAAGTACAGGGTACAGGGTGTACTGTTTTGATGTACTATTTTTGATGATCACTGCATTGTTCCACTTCCTTAAAATAAATAAAATAAAAATAGACTAATACTTAGCAACATGCTAAGTGGTGCAAGGTTGATACTAATTAAATCAGGTTGTCAAAATGCGTGTATGAAGAATTACAGATGGTGCAGAACCTTTGTAAATGCCTCAGCTACCCTGCCTTTATATTTTCACAAAGTTTGGGCAGTCTAAAGTTTTTCAGTGTGTTTAAAACATTAAAATAAATCCTATAACAAAAAAGTATTCTTTTATTTTATATTGGCGCTACTTGGGTCCCTCATTTATATGTGTAAGTTAGGAAGCAAGAGGAGAGTTGGGGATGGAAATACGGAACTGTTACTAAATTGGTACCTTTAAGTTCCTTTATTCAGCATAAGATTTACTTTAAGCACAGTAAAATAGATGTAGTTTTTAAGAAAGCCTCCATATAAAATAGCTAAAAAAAAATGTATTTATGTTTGACTAGTCCTTAATTTACTACTCTTTCATGGAAGAAAAAAAGCCTACTGCTGCTTCTTTTTTCCTTTACACTATTTTTGTTCCAAAGTATCCGAATCTCTCCTATCAGTAACATTGCTGTTTCTGTAAACACTGTCCATGGGCTGGCTCCAGGACTCTGTTTGTTCAGAGCATGAGTTGGGAGACTCCCTTCCAACAGAGGAAATGGGACGATGCGTTAAGCTTTTGCTGGAGATTGTTCACATCCACAGAAGCTATATCCTCTGCAGGAAAATGGGGCTTGGATCCATGCCACAGCATGTCCGTGATGTTAATGAGTGGGAGAAGCTGTGTGTTCATTGCCTGCTTCAGCAGTAATCTGCTAATTCAGGGAAGGGGTGAGAAAATAAAGTGGAGTTTGATAAAATTTAAATGTGACACGTAATCTGTTAGCACACAGAGAGAAAACCTTTTTGTTATGTGGAGGGGAGAGAGAGGAGCTATTGAATTTACCTGAAATCTATGCATCAGGAAGAACCATATCAAGTGGGATCTGGATGCATGCCTTGTTTCAAATACATCGTCTTTGCCAAACAGAAACCTCAGCTGGGTTTCTGCAAAACTGAAGCCCTGCTTGTTTTCAACCTGCAGCAACTGTTGTTTAATACAGATGAGCAACTCGATCTTCTTCGGCTGCTCACATACCATAGTGATGAGCCTCGCTGAAATACTAATAACGAAGTTTTAAGTTTGCTGCCTATTTAGGAGAAAAGAAAATATGTTCAGGTGAGGTTTTTTTATGGTCTTTATGGTTAAGTGGTGAATTTATTGCTGAAAAAATATTTTTTTTCAGTTTCAGCAGTGCTGCTTCAAATAATGCCTATTGCTGCTCTCGAAGTTTAATTTGGTGTTGCTAATTTGTCAGCCTGAGCCTAAAATGGGTTAAATGACTTCATAAGTTGTCAGTCAGCTGTTCAGTGTGACTGCAGCATGTTGTGGTGCTGAGCACTGTGTTTTCTGTGAAACCCTGGCGTAGTTCTGGATCCCAGTGAGTAGATTAACCTACCCTTGATTGGGTGGAGTGTAGAGTGAGGCAGCACTGGTGGGGCTGGTAACCAGTAACACCAGTTTGTTTCTTAAGTCTTTTAGTGTAGGCAGTGTGAAGAGGACTGTGAGGAAGGCTGTGGAGTTTGGAATTGCGTGTCTGTTAAGACACAAGGTAGAAGAAAGCACAAATAAGGCTTAATAGAAACTGTGACATGGAGGGGAGAGTATAACCTCATGTGATACTGGAGGTGGAGAAGATGTCTTACTAAGGACAAAGATGATTACAGGCCTTGATAGGCCTAGACCATGACAGTAGCTGCTGTTTGATTCAACTGAGAAGGGGCAGGTAGCCCTAAAAGGATGTAAAGGGATGACTCTTAGACTATTCTTCCTGGAAGTAGCTCTCTGAATATATTCAAGTCACAGCAAGACTTTCACCTTTCCTTCACTGGAGAATATTGTGTAAAACCAAGCGTGGAAAAGGAAGAGTCACTGGATGGGATGAAAATAAAAGGATCAGTTGAAAGGACTGCAGTTTAGGTTTTATGCATAAAGAATCTGCAAAACTAGGTGTTTGGCTGGGTCTGTGAAGTTTCAAGTATTGACGATGTGTATGAGTTGGCAGATATGTTTTTCTTGAAGTGATGGAGAGACAAAGATTTCATGTGTGCCATTGGACACAGATTTGGAGTAGAGGCATTTTTCTGGACCATGTTCACAAAGGGGGCAGGTTATTTTTTTAATTGCAAAGTAGACCACCCAGAGACTGAATGTCCAGAAGAGTTTTTAAGGATGTGCACTTTAAAAACAAATGGAGTATCTTCTGATTGGAAAGGAAGGAGTTCAGTAGCAGAATAAAAGAGCTGGTTCTGGACTGTCACAAGATGATCAACAACTGAAAATACACAGGGATGGAATAGGACAAATATCTTTGAACTTTGCAAGAACACTGTTAGCTCAGTTAACCTGAAGAAGAGCTAGGATGGAAATTGGAAAGTGAAACGTAAGGCAACTACTGTGCTTAGAGATGAAATGTAAATCTGGCTATTTAGTGAAGAATTGAGGGATCTTGGATGAGGAAAATAGCTCAAGGATGATAATTCCCTAATAATGCATACTTTTCCATTAAACTTATTTATAAATCCTTGAAAGGGGGTTGTCATTAAAAACAAATGAACCAACAAAGCTATTTTAACATGGTTGTAGTAACCATAAGACATTATTACTAGGAAATGCTTTGTGCATTGCTTAATTATTTTTTGTGAATTTGGTAGAACTCTTAAACCAACTGCAATAAGAAAAAACTGAATGTACAAGTCTTTCAAACATTGTGCCAAACCTCATTCCCACTTGTCCATGTAAAAATGACAGCATTTCAGGTTGGCAATTACCCTTTTTTAAAAGCGTCTTTATCTAGAACCTTTTCCATTGAGGGAAAAAGATGTATCCACCATTCTCCATCTGCATGGTCATCCAATACTATTGAAATGCCAGCCTTTGTAAGTCTCACAGCTTGAATGCCATTTGCTGCAGTTGATTCAGCAGCAGAGCTAAATGCTTGGTGGGTGTAGAGGAAATGGTGGAAGCTAGCTGAACATAGTTCAGGTAATACAAAAAAGGATGCAGAAACCCCTTTGACCCTCAAGGGTGAACTTTTAAAAATTTTAGGAAATTAGGTTGTGCAAAATTGTAGCTAAATGTAAGCTTCTTTCTTCTCAAATTCTGTTGCTGATGTGAAGTCTTCAGTAACTATTAAGTGCATCTTTGCAATTTTGCTCCTGCAGAAGCTGAAATTCTTACCTTCTTAAAACTTTGATTTTAAAGCTGCGTTCCCCAGGGGAAAGAATACACCTATTCTATTATTCTGGCATAGAGTGCGAGCTGGCTGTTGAGTCATGTACTCTTGATGCTAGTAAAGTTCTTGGGATTTCCTAAGTAGGGAGGGATTGGAACAGTACTTTCTACCTGGACATAGCGAATTCAGACTGAGCAAGTGGCACGTGTAAAACTTGAGGCACTTGGGTTTGGTTTTTGCATGTTTTGAATGTGCAAAAAGTGGGGAAAAGTGACTTGCAGAAGAGCTTTTGTAGAAACAAGTGTTTACGTGTAGAGAATTTGAGGGAGAGAAGTTAACAGAGAGCAACTATGAGCCTCAAGGGTCTTTGTTACAATTAGAGCCAAGACTCATGAATTAAAAATTCCAGTTTAGAGAGTGCACGTAAATTACCTCGTTTTTCAACCTGAGAAAGACTTGCAGTTGTATGGAACAAAATAGGAATTGCGAAAGGTTTCCTGATGAAACTCAAAAAGCAAGGTGAAACATGCTTGTAATTTTTGTGTGTAATTGAGCGCCAGTCTGGTTTGCAACAAAACTCGCCTTCCCTCTTGAGTTCAAGATTAGACGCCTCCAAGAGAAACTTCTGACACCATTTAGCTCACATGGATTGAAGGGAGGTTCCAGGGCTTAGTTCAGGTATGAAATTGGCATCACAGAGATATTTCAGTAAGTTCTCTTCCTAACCGTCTACCTAAAGCATTTTTTTTTCTGTTCAGTTTTTAAGTCACCAAATTTCTTTTAATTATATAATTTTTAAAGTTCTGTACATTGGACTTAAAAATATACATGCACTGAGTTGATTGCATTTGGTAAGAAAATAAAAGATGCTTTTGTAAGATTATGCAGTAAGCCAGTATTAAAATTATAAACTTGATTTCTTACATTACACTTATACCTAATAAATTAATGGCAAACAAAGTTTTCCTAACGTAAATATCCACAGGTCAATGTAGGTTGCTTTACTTACCTACATATTTCATACAAAATGGGAATCAAGATGTTGTCAACATCCAGTGGTTCTAGGCCAAACACAAATTTTAAGTTAGGTTTCTTAATCACTTTACAGTTCTTTTCTTGTATTTCTGCAATTTCTGGTGTTCTCATAATACATGTTTATGCTTCAAAGACAGACTTGTTGATTGTGGTAGGACAGAAAGCTCAATCTATAAACTAGCAAGGCTGAAAATTCTTGCTGAAACTAAATAATACAGGTTATGTTTGGGCTGGGGGAGTGGTTTCTTTCCTTTTTTGACTGTTTTTAATTTGTGCACTAATGGTCTAAAGTAAGTCCTGGCCTTTATTTCAGTAGCCTGTGAAACTTCCCTAGTTAATAGCTGTAGTAGCCAAGTGTAACTGAACTTGGACATGGAGCAGTAAAAATGTTTTTATGCCACATGTATCTTGCTGAAACTAATTTCTACCATCCAGAAATTATACATTCTGATAATTATTTGCATGAAGAAGTGGAATAAAGGCTGCTGTTAGAAGTTTTGAACCAACATCAACTCGTCTGGGGATGCTCGGGAGACACTTTCTGTTGCAACTCTTATCAAAAATCAGAGATGGTGAGAAGGTGGATGGAGCCTCTGCTGTAGCACAGACATAGTAATGCTTGTTTTGCAGGAAAGCTTTATTTAGCTTAGCAACCTCATTGCTAAATATTCCCTGACACTTTGCAGCATAATCTAAGGAGACTAAAGCTATTGGGAAACAGAGGGAATGGGAATGTGTGGGGCCAAGACACATGCCATTGCTAGAGAGTCTGACAGGCATGAGGAAGGAAGGTATTGAACCTTAATTAGAGATTATTTAGTATCTAGTTGGTTCCTGATTTTCTGCAGCAGTAGAAACTTATGCCTATTCTTACAACTTTGTTTGGTTTTTATTTCATGTTGATCCCATACAAATGAGATCATATGGTAGGCCCCAAGGGCTGCTTCTCTTTATGAAAGGGAGACCTTCTGTGTAACTCTTTCTATTCTAAACTGATGGTAGGGCTGGATTTCTGTACCTGGACTGTTGTGGGAGATGTTAAATAAATACCCTTAGTATCCTGGAGGGTCAAACTAGTAATTCTCTAGGCTGTACTGACATCTGGTGGCAATTTATATATTAATATGGTATTTTAAATGGTTTTCATGTAAAGACGTTTAGAATCTGCTTGTTTTTGTATTTTGGTCTGTTCCACCATATTTTGTGGCTTCTGTGTGACCATTTTTCTTCTGCTGTCTTTCTTCTGTCTCATTGGGAAAAAAAGGTTTAAAATTGTTGAAACTATTTTTTTATCCAGTTGAAACATGTACTGACTTTGATTTCAATTTTTTTTTTTTGTTTTGTGTGTGTTATAGCAGTTACATGGAAAAGGAAACTCTATTATTTTATGTTTTTCCCCTCCCTTCAAAGAGCTGCAAGGCTCATGAAGAAAATGAATGGGATAGTTTTCTTTCTTTGAAGCTGAAGGCACATACAATTGCTAAAAGAGAGCACTGAGATTCACCTCCATTTTTAGGTCTTCCCCAACAGACAGAGACCCTGGGGGTCCTCATGACATACCCAGATATATAAATATATGTTTCCAAAATGGAACACAGAATGTTCAGGATGGGGAAAAAATAGAATTCACCATCACAGGCTTGAAGTCATCTTGGAACCGTGCCAGGGTTTCTTGGAGAAAGTTGGACCAGAAGTTGTTCACTGAAGCTGTGTGCCCTTCCAGGAGCAGGCAGGTGAGAGGGTAAACTTGGCAATTTTGAGGGAAAGGCTGCTTTGTGTAGAAGGAGAGCAGAAGTGAGAGTTCTGTGGTCTTCATGGCTACCACACAAGCATGAAGACACATGAAGGGGGATCCAGCAGCCTCTAGCTTAGCCTGAAGGATGCCTGCCATTTTGTCTGCTCCTTCCCAAGTTCAAATCTCAATTCTTACTTCCAACTGACCTGGCTGTTGTACTATAGATGTCACCACCTGCTTCTAGACGAGCGGCTGTTCAGTGAAAGAGGTAATTTGGGAATATCTCCAAATGTTAAGACCACATGATCTTTACTCCAGGACTCTGCCAGGCAAATAAGGAAGCATTTTAAATACCTTGCAGTCCTCACTGGGCCTGCAGCTTTTTAAGCTGTCTGTATTCAGGAGGGGGATTCAGCACAAATATTTTGCCCCTCAAGTGGGTCACTGCAGGTGGATCAGGTAGCCTTTTTGTAGGCAGATTAGCCTTCCCTGTGTGCATTATAGATTTTGGAAAAGGTTTTGGAGACCGTTTTGATCTTTTGTAAAAGGCAGTGTAAGAGGGCTTATTGTATAAATAGTGCCTCATTAGTTTTGCTAATGGCATAATATCCATAATGTTCAGTGATGCTTTCCCACATTTTGGTGGTGTGTCTGATGCAGAGGTAGCAGAAAGACTAGCTGTTTCAGAGGGCCACAAGTCACAGAAAGTAGCATAATGTCAGCTCATCTGATAAGGCTATAAAGATGTTAGACCTCACAATAGATACAGATTTCTCCCTGTTTACAAACAGGGTCATTTTCCTTTGTTTTCTGGTCATTTGGTGTTGAGTGATACAAAATGAGTGGTTCTGACTATAACAACTGTTTGGTAAAGTGATCAATGAGTAATTTGCTTATGTTGACATCCAACTTCTTGTCATTACAAGAAACTAAATACCTACTTGCTGAAAAGGGAAGAGAACAGGTGGGTTTTTTTCAGTCCTTCTGGGTTGTGCTTCCTTGTGAAATGAAAGCAAATGAATGACTGCAGTCTTGTTATAGTGTGACATTTATTGGGCAATTCATAATCTCTTCTTTCCAGGTGAGGGCAGGGTAGTGCTTCAGTTGAGGTTTGGCATTACTAGTTCTTGTTGTTGCACTACATTATTTTAGCAGCTGCTTCTTTCGTAACTCTCTATACTGTATTTTACAGCCGTATGCCTCAAGCATAGGACAGGGAAGCCAAGGGAAGGAGAGCAGGTTCTAGGATCAGGTGAATTACTCTATCACTAACACTTTGCTCTTGAAAGTCCAGAGGAGAAAGCTTTTTGTGCAGCAGTTAATCTGTACTGTTGTGATAGCTTGCTGAGACTGTGATCACCTGTGTGGCTATCTGTGCATGTAGTGCCTTCCCTTAGATGCTTCAGCTGCAGGATTTTAGCTTAGCTTTGTGCAGGACTTGCTTGCAAATTAGCAGCTTCATTTCTTCTCAGACACCTATAGAAGTACGTTTTGCAACAAAAGTTGAGGCAGGTGGGTTGCTGCTGTCTGGGTACCTAGACACAGATGAGGGACTGTGCCTAGCAGGTGATAGGCATCTGTTTTGGCAAGGGGGTGTGATGTATATAACTTCTTATCTCTCTCCAGATACATCACCTTAGACTCATCTTTGACTTCATAAATACTAGGAAAAAGAAAATAGTCACCTCTAACAATTTGGAAGTCAAAGGCAGTCAGTAGAGAAGCAGAAGAAATATCATGGACCTGTGCTTAAAGTCATCATTTAATTGCTGTCATGTTCTCCTGTTGCTTGTTTTGACTGTAGGCCCTTCAGAATAGAAACTACTGTGTTGAGTATAAACGAAATTCTTACCAGAAGATTTCCTTACATTATTTGAAGTTAGACTATCTGGTGCACCTTTCAGAAGAAATATATATGCAAAGCTGACTTTTAAGTCCTATGTCACTTGTGTCATTCATTTAAATGCTGGAGCTGAAGAATATATAATAAGTCACAAAAGTGTTTGGGATTGTATGATTCTGTGAGACCATAACATCTTGCTTAGTTTTTGTTCTGAATTTCCAGATTGTTTTTCCTTCATGTGGTTGACTGTTTCCCTGTCACTGCATCATTTGCCTTGACAAGTTTTCTTCCTTTATATGCTGACAGTATGCTGTCTGTTACTGCACTGCCTCTCATAAATATTCTTTGCTATGAGGCCAACAGCTCCAATAGTTCATAGGCTTAGTTTGAAAGCAGATTTTTACCTGATACAAAAAAAAAAAAAAACAACACCCAAAGCAGAAGGTTTGGGTTTTTTCCCTGCTACTTACTTTTTAGCAAATACAATATTCATGCTTTCTGAATTTACATAGTTGGGTGAGGTTTTTTGTCTTTAGGACATATTGGATTATTGGGAGAAGGGCAATTTTTTTGTTTCCATTATTTGCCATGTATTAAACTTGGAAAAACTGTTTGAATGTTAGAGTCTAACACAGGTTGATGTTTTCCAAGTCAACTGTCTGTTGTTATGCGCTGTAATTGGAATTTGTACAGGCAAAGTAATAGTAAATAGCAATTCTAACCAACAGTAATAGAAGATGCACATCAATATGATATCGTGTAATATAAAAAATTCATCATAGCCATTAGAGGATCAAAATAGGATCTGTTAGCAATAGAAATATCAGATGCCTGTCAGCTAAAGATTGAGAGTGCTGTGGTAAATTCAAAGACTACAACAATATTTCAACTTTCTTTTGTAAAGTGCTGAAATGCCTTCTGCAAATCATACTTAACTGTAAAAGCTTGAATGAGTAATGGTAAGGTCTCTAGCAGCAGTTCATGTGGAATTTCAAAGCTGGCCCTGCCTCCATCAGGCCTGGGACTAGATGACCTCCTGAAATGT
Source organism: Acropternis orthonyx (assembly GCA_035583155.1). NCBI lineage: Eukaryota > Metazoa > Chordata > Aves > Passeriformes > Rhinocryptidae > Acropternis > Acropternis orthonyx. The sequence continues at coordinate 86,571,945 of JAWWEU010000111.1, forward strand.
GTTCATACCTGTGTTACTCTGAGATTTACTCCATTTTCTTGCTCTGAAAGAGCAGCTCCATAACTTTCTGTACTCTGTGCTTTTGTTTCTACTGTTACATTCACTGCTGAGCCAACACCAGGCTCTTGCAGGGTTACCTGGCACTCTGATTGGTGTGGCTGCTTGATTAAAGACAGGGATTTTCCTCTTCTGTTGTGTGCCTTAGAGTGTTCCAACCCATCAATCCCATATAAAATTGGTGGAAGGTTTTAGGAGAAGTGGATCTTTGTGCGGTAATAGCACAGGTTGTTTAATTGCTTACCAGAGAGATGATTTATTGAGGACAGACATCTTGAAAAAGAAAACTTTTAATTCTTTCAATTTTTGCCACCTTTGCCCTTGAAGTCCATATTATTTTACAGTAGACTAGAAGGTGAAGACGATCTCTACCTTCAGATTTATTTCAACTTTTCAGGCTCCTGCAGATCTCTAGGGCTTCTTATGAATGGTCAGGTAGGGCATGCAATTACATAGTCTTTCCCTTTTTCCACGCCCCTGCTGCTGTAGTTCTGTTTCTTGACCAAAGAGATGCCCTCTGGGGACTGGGCTTTTAGATATCTGGCCTGATTTTTAGAAGTACTGGAATGATATGTAGGTAATGATAGAGAAGAAAATTGTACAGTTACTTTGGTCCAAATTAAATATACCTTATGCCCAGAGATAAGCTGTTTCTTCAGAATGCTGACCAATATACTGTGCTATAAATGCTGTTCATATAATGCTGAGAACAGCACCAGTACTGGGGGAACCCTTCTGGTTTGGCTCTCAGCTAAAGCCCAGAGGAGCTTTTCAATAGCAGGTTAACTTTTCTTCAAGTAGATTGCTCTGATTCTGTAAGACAATTCAGGTCCCCAGATACCTGAACATCTTTTTTTCGCACATGCATTGTTTTTTAAAGTAGAAACAATAATCTTGTCTCAAAGTATTTGTTATGTTGTACTAAAACCTGTTTAAAAGGATTTTCTTTTCTGAGGATTTTGGCTTTTGTTCTACATAAGAAACATTCTTAGCTATTTTTTGATTCTCTTTGGGTTTTGGTTTGGGGGTTTTTGGGGTTCATTTTTGTTTTGGTTTTTGTTGTTGTTGTTTTGGGGTTTTTATTTGTTTTGTGGGAGGGTTGTTTGGATTTTTTTGTTTGAGGGCTTTTCCCTTAGAGGTGATGCATTTTATGAAACTGAATGCTTAATCTTTTTCTGAGGGGAACATACAGTCTGAAACCTACCCAGGCTACTGTTAACAGTCACATGTTGTTATTTAATCAAACTCTTCAGTTTACCAATCTGTGTCTTTAAAAGTATTCTTTTCCTCGCAGTATTCAAAGGTGTTCCAGAATCATCATTCTTCTGATAATTAAAAATTAAGCTAGATATTGTAGGCATTCATATGAGCCAGCACTTTAGATATTACTTTGAAATTGTATTAAAAGCTTCAAGTCCTTTGGAAATTACATGATGGCTTTTACTTGTGGAATGCAAAGACCATTTTTCTGCTTGTTTGCTAGATTACTATGTGCACTCATTAAAATGGTGAATTCTTTGTTTTCTGCAGGTACAGCTTCAAGACATTCACGAGTACTTTGGAGTGAAGTGGCAGTAAGCCTTGCAATACCATGGTGGCAATAACACTGGCTTGTCCTCTGGAGATGCTGAAGCTCAGCTTTATTTTGAACTTCTTTCTTAGACCTTCCAACTTATTCACGAAGGATTTCACATTGATTTGGATTCATATAGTATACAATAGTCATGGATATGGAATTTTTCCCTCCTGTTACTTGACATCTGAATGTTTTCAGCAGTCAGTGATGGAGTCAGTACTAGGTCTGCTGACATTTGGTCTGTTTTCAAGAGCTCTGAGTGACAGGTATTGTAAACATCCTACACTCTCAGCTGTGGAAACTAAGAAAGCTGGGAGAAGGCTGTTTACTCTTCCTGCCTTGGAAATCATCCAGAGGGCAAGGATGGAATATTGTGAGCTCTGTGTTGATTGTATTTCTGACAACCTGTATTTCATACTTTACATTGTGGTGTCAGTAAACAAATTATGGCATTATATCATGTCATCAATGTCTTGTGTTCTGACTGAGGTCAGAAGGGCCTTATCATGTGCTTTGGCTGCGCTGCTGGCTTGAGGGAAACTTACATAGTAGCAGTAATACATTACTATACTTTTATCCTTAAGCAGTGTTAAGACCTGTAACACTGTTGATAGGTGGTGCTACATAAAAGTCACAGTTTGAATATCCTGAAGTTTACACATCAGTGGTGTATTTAATCAAAATCATCCTTAAAAGGTTGTTTCAAAAATTCACTCAATTCTCATTTTCTACCCTCAAGAGCTAGAAACAGAGGTTAGAAGGCAGAAAAGTTCTAGGGGACTTCAAATGTCAGTTTCTTTTCAAAGAAATTTAGATGTGTCAACATTAAATTAACTCAATTAAAGATGCAAAGGTATTTATCTGATGTTTTCCACTTGCTGTTCCCTGCCACTTGCTGCCTGGACTGTATTATTCTTCATACTTTGTCCTGGCAATCTTCTTCTTACTTGTGTTTCTTTCATTCTATTTGGTGTTAGCCAAGTAGAACTTCCCAGGTTAAATGTAGAATAAGCTGGAAAAAAAAATCCTTTTAAATCTAATGTCCTGCTGACATGGTCTAAACACTTGTAAAGTGAGTTTTGCAGCTTTTCTTACTCAGTGACTTTGGCAGAAAAATTATTGTTCCCCTATTTTCTCTTTTTTTCTTACTTTTGGGGGGACCACATATTTTGTGCTCTTTAAGAAATGTTTCATTATACAGTTGAATTAAAAGATCACCTTCTGTTTCTTTTGCAATAGCATTCTTATGTCTTCAGATCCTGCTGCTTCAGCTTTTTACAGAAGGTTTTTAAATATAAAATCTTCAAAATAAGGGTCCTTACAGGAGTTTAATTAGCAGGCTTTGGAAAGGGATGGGAGTGGAAAGAAAACGGGAATGGTAAAAGATCATGTAACGATTTGAAGTAGTACTTATGCAAAGTGGACAAAAAAGAATTCAAACTGTTACTCAGAACTAAAAAAAAAGGTCAATTATTTTTCAGGCCCTGGGTTGCTTTCCTTTTGGAAGAGGGAACTGGGGTGGGGAGGGAAGCCAGAGTCATAGGGCCCATTGGAGTGCTGTAACCAAGGACTGAGTTGAGAGTAAAAAGAAGGTTGGGGTATGGCTGTGAAGTAACGAACACCAGCTCTTCAGGTTTGTGGGGTTTTAACTCATTATTACTGTAGTAATTTCTAATAAAAACAGAGTTAGGCTCTTAAAAGAATCATTTTAAGGAGGCATTATCTGTTCAGACTAGTCAAACGATAGAGGGTAGCATTTCCTAATGCACGTGGTTCCCTTGGCAGAGGGAGATTTCTGAGGGTGATGCAGCACAGTTACATCCTTCACTGCATGACAATACTGGTTGTAGACTATGCTGTCTAGGAAAGACAACCTCCTGAAAGAGAACTTCCGGAATTTCTGAGATGTGATTTTGTATATTATTTTTATTTAGATTTCCTTTGGGTTTTGAGTCATTATTTTGTGTAAATTGAAAAAACTCTATACTCAGCATTACTTATTTGTGCATATAATAGTGAAATTCCATCTTCAGTTTCATCAGTGTGAGTTGGGACTGTTGGAGTTCTTCTTGTACATTTCTTCCTCGGTCACACTTTCCTGTCCTTGTGCTGACATTAATGTTTGTTTAAACTGCAAGCTAATTCAGTGGCTTGACCCCACTGAAAACTAAATAAGCAAAGCAGCTTTTATGTGGATCAGCTGAGTAATGGTTTACTCCACCACTGTGCTGAGGTCTGAAATGCTACTGAAAATACTAGTTACTTCAAATGTGGCCACTTTCCTGAAGAGAAAAAACAGAGTTTATTGTAAATAGATTATGTAATCCTAAAATAAAATAAATAAAATTGTGAAATTACAGGATTTTCAATATTTTCCTATTTTATTTGATATTAAATTATTCTGTTGATGCTGTCTGAACACAATTGCAAGTATGGTGCTAAAATAAAATAAGATAAAATTGTTGTAATTAAAATGTTTTGCTTTTTGAACACCATTTATGCTTCTCTTCAAAAGATTTTTTTTTGTAAAGTCTAGTAGCTAAATTGTATTGGTAATAGGGAGCAGCCAGTTACTTTACTATGTCCAGACCTTTAATTTAAAGGTATCCTCTGATGTACTTGTACCATACTAACCACTGTATAAATTCCATTATTTCTAGATCACAGGGGGTATTTTTCCCCCAGGTATCACTTGCCAAGCCAAAGGCAAACGTTATGTCCTTTTCTCTGGTTAAACTCACACTTCAAAGAGTTTAAGATTCTTTCCAGTCTATCAGTTAAATACAGAGCTTTTCCATTGTGAAGAAACCGTAACAGGGCTGTTTCAAAAGCCTGTTGCCAGTAATGAGCTTTGAACTGTGTCCTGGAGAGGTGATGTGGGGAGCTACCACAGCAAGTCATCTGTGGGAGATCGCTGATGGTAGGCATGGCCTTTTTTCTTTTTTTTTTTTTTTGTCTCGGAAGATGATTCTGCCAAGATGCACGAATGACTTGTTCCAAGTGATTCTTGGCACCACCCACAGCAATATTATTCGTGCATGTTAATTTAAACATGCTACGGTGATTGTGTTTCTATTATTTTTTAGTTATGAGGAAGAGGAGGATAGTTCTTGTTAGCATGTTTCCTTATATCTAAACTGAAGTTTAAGTATTGTAGTTTTCTTCATCTAAACTCCTATCACAGAGATTAAACAGATTTCACACCCCACACCCCCCCCCACACCCCCCCCTTCTTTGTTTTTGGTTTGTTTTTTTTTAACCTACATTTTTTATGATGTAGCACCCTCAGGGTAATTGCTGAACATCCAGTTTTGCCAATATAGGGAGCAACTGTGGGAAGAAAGAATGCGTGAGTACTGGTGCAGAGCTGTTACTTGTATGGAGATTGCAACCTGAACTTGAGGTTTGCAAGTGAAATATTAGAAAAACATTGTATTAAAAGTTTCAGAGTTGTTGGTGAGAGAAAGGAGAGGTGGAGGGGGATGAGAGATCACTGTCTTGTCACTCGAAGGATGAAAAGTAATACACTATTGATTTTAAGTGTAAACACTTCTTTGATGATGCAGTGGAAGAGAACAGCAATTTCCCTTAATAATCATACAAAAGTTCTGTTTTATGCAGTAAATCTCACTGTCACTGATTGTAATTCAGTACAGGAGAATTTAAAAGTCTATGACAAGCTATTCTACTTTGAAGACCTATACCTAATTTGGAAAAGGAAAAAAGAGTCTGCTTTGAATGAAAAAGAAGAAAACTATATTATATAGACTTCAGTTGTAATTCCCCTGAAATGAGAAAGGGAGTTCTAGATTTGAATTTTCACTGTGCTGTGATTGAAATAAAAACATGTAAAAACAACTGTCCTGCAAAATGCAAACAGGTGTAAAACATCTGCAGTATAAATATTCATTCATATGCAAACAAACATTTTTACAGTTTAAAAATACATTAACTTAAAGTCTGAGCAAACACTTCACTTGATTCAGGTTTTACTCAAAATCAGTATCTGTTTTTTAAAAATCTTTTAATGTTAAGTGATTCTTTTAAAAAGCATGTTTACCTAAACAGAATGAAAATGCTAAAGCTGCTGTTATTTTTGTGTGAAGCTTTTGGTTCTCATCATCTCTGGGCTCCATCCAAGACCTACTTAGCTACAGCTAAGCTTTTGTTTCCTTGTTTTTGACCTTTGGTTTTAAGAATGTTAGCATGAATTAAATGGAAATAGCCTTTTGTGACAAACACTTTATATAAAAAGCAAACTTCAACTAAGCAGTGCAGAGTACAGCTAAAAAGCTGAGGACTTGCTTATTTAAAATAGTGTTATGTGATAGCTAAATTACACCTTATTTAACTCTTCAAAAGAGAAAGCAGAGTGAGGCTGTGTTGCATAAGCCTTATGCTTGCTGTGCTGGCTCTACTTTACAAGAGGATCCAGTTTTGTTCCTGCTGCAGTTAATAGGCGATTTTTTTGTTGCTGCCTTGGTGCAGTTATTAAACTCTTAAAATAATACTGCAGACAGCTGGGCTCCCATCCTGGCTTTGGAAAGACTCTGCTTTTCTCCATTGTGTAAAAGATGACACTTCCTCTGTAAAGGCAGAACACCGTGTTGTTCATCAGTCTCATTGCAATGAAGTGTGTTTCCCAGAATTGTACCATCACAATCTGGTTTCTCTCATTGTGTTCCAGCCTTTCACTGTGATTTAGGCTGCACTGCTCGCTGGTGTTGCTGGGGGAGCAGAAGGGATGTGCTTTTATGAGACCTAACACAGAGTTGTTATAAAGGCTGCTGAGAGCTCCTCTTTGTGCTTCTCTTGTGGTGCCATCCTCCCATGGGTGCCAAGCGGGCACACAGAACTTTTGCTAGGGGTTTTTAGTGTGTGCTTGCAGGGCAGCCTACAGTTTGTACAGCTGTACCCAGGCAGATGAGGTATTGAGAGCTGCCCAGCTATGACAGCATGGAAATCAACTCCAAGCTGTCCTCACCCTGCTTTGAGACCCTGGGTGTGTTCTTAGGCTACAGGAGGGTTCAGCTGACCTTGTTTCATTATATAGTTCAGGAGAAATACACTGAGCATTGTCACCAGTCAAGGTTTTCTGGGCTTTCCATCATTTGAAGGCTGCACTTCCCCAGTTGTTTCTGTACAGCCTAAAGCATCTGTTGGCTCAGGTGTTCTGAACAAAGTGCTGCTAAAATAACTCAGCTCTGATGGGCAAGGAATAGGTTGATGTTGACAAATGAAATAATTTCAGGATCTGTGAAATTCATGTTCTCTTCCTTGGCCAGAAATAGATGGCTCTGTATAGCTGTGAACTTTTAAATAGTTGAACTTTGTGCAACTTTCCTAACTTGCAAAGAGTTGATGAAGGATGTTGGGATGCCACTAGATTATGCTTAGTTCACAATGTACAGATGAAATATACATGGTAGTAGATTTTTTTTCTTGCCATTGACCATACTCACTGCATAGATATTAATGGAGCTGCTAATTAAAATCTTGCAGCTTGACTATGTGCAATTTAATGTGAGGTATTTAAAAGATGTGTAGTTGTGGCACTTAGAGACATGGTTTAGTGGTGGACTTGGCAACGTTACATTTATGATTGGACTAGATGATCTTAAAGTTCCTTTCCAACCTAAATAATTCAATGATCCTATGGTTCCAATTGATGAAAAGCTACAATATGCTTTATGCTGCCTGCATGGAAGAGCAGATCAAATCTAAATTGAAATAGATCATATTTTATTGCCTTGGGGTAATTGTGCATAGCATACAGCTTTTGAAATTAGAAATGACAAAACCAGTAGTCTTTCTTGCCACTCAGAGTAGGTGTGTGTCACAGCATATAGAGTTGCAAAAACAGGAGTGACCAAACCTGTCTGTTCTTCACTGAAGTTGTGATGCTCACTAGAAGTCTCACAGTTACTCGTGTTCATGGTTAGAAGTCTATGTCAGACCATTGCAGTGCCTCCCCTCTGACACCAGGAAGGGCCTCACCAGATGATATTTATTACCTGCTTTCCCTGTTGAAAGTGAGGAGTATCAGCTGCTTTTTGTGATCAGCCTTGCTGAGATTTGCATGCTGTAAAACTCTCAGCAGGTAACTAGACTGAGGGGAGTTTGGTGATTGTGTACCTTGGGAGACAGCTAACAAAGATCTATTTTCTGATACTTCCAGTGACAGACTTCATTCTGGCAGTGTATTTTCACCTATACTTAAATGTTTTTCTCTTCTACAGAGATGGGAGAGCATTTTAGCCCAAAATGCTCTGCAGTGAGAACTTGCTATCCTTGAGTTTGGAGATTTGGTTAGAGCTATGTGAACTTGCCACATTCTATGGCTTGCTTAGCATAGGAGGGGAGCAGAACTGAAACTCAGAGGACAGAAAAGTTGGATGGAAAATGTCTGGTAAGATTTTTCTATGAGCTGAGATTTTCTAAGTAGGGGAGAAAAAGCATCAAAAATTAAGACTATTAAAGACAAATTGATGTCTGAATTGTCAGTACAGGAAACTCCAGAGACAAACTGAATGGAAAGTTTTCCCCTGAAGTCTCCATGGAATTTCTAAAGACAAATCTAAATGGACAATAGTGTGGATTTACGTCTTTGTCTACAGGAACGGAATAATTACTGGCAGCCGGAAAAGAAACTCCAGGTTTCTGGCAAAAAAAGAAAGAGGTCCAGCTCAAAGAATTCAACTGAGTTGATTTAAGGTCTTTCAGGGGCAAATGTTTTTGATGTACAGTAGAGCAAATTTCTGATAATGCAGAGGTGGCAGATTAAAAATACTGCTTAGTAGTTGACAATATGTATACCTGGATTTGGTTGGTTTGAGCATTTTTGCAGGCTCAAATGATGTCTGAATGTATGGCAGATGCATTGTTTGCAGCAAGCAAGGTAGTTACCTATAAAGGAATATAGAACTTCCCACTTCAGATTGTGGTCTGCAACTTAATTTTAAAAACAAGACTTATTTTGAGTGTTTTAACAAAAATGCCATTTTTGTTTTGCATCTTAATCTGAAATGAGAGGAAAGGTAGTTCATGCTGTCATCATTTCCCAGTTTGTGCAATCTGAAAACTATATGTAGATTTCAGGTGTACAAAAGTTGACAATGATTTCTTGATTGCTGTGGGATGTGTTTTGGGGGTTTGGGTGGGGGGTTTTTTTGTGTTTTGCTTGTGTTTTTCTTTATTTTGTAGATAATGCTGTTCTTTTGATCTATTTCAAGTTGCTGGAATCATCTAAGGCAGTATTAGGCTGGTTTTACTCCCTTCCTTTCCTCTCTCTCTCTAGTCTGTATTTGTGTCTAGTGAAGCAGAGGAAGTATTTTGCTTCAGTCCATTTGAGTCAAGATTCCTGTGCTGTGCAGATTTTTGGTGAGGCCTTTGCAGGCTTTTGTGGCTGGTACTAAACCACCAATTAGTTCTGCAGGATGTGAGTCACGGGTTTGTGCTCTGAGGCTTGTACAGAGTGAGAACCTTGCAGGGTAGTGGCAGTAGACTGGGCATCAGCTTCCTCAAAGCCTTCCCCTCCAACTCCCCTGCTGAACTTCAGACAAACTTCACAGGTCTATCCAGTTTAATTTCTCTTCAGATTAACCAGAAAGATGGACAGATACACATGGCTGTCACCAGTAGGACTAGTTCACGTGAGCTAGAAGTCTAAGGTGTTTGCTAATATTTGCTCTTCTGAAAAGAATTTGAACCAAGACATTGGAAGTTGAGTAGGGAAGAGAGCTTCACTTTTTCAAGAAAGAACACTGGCTTTTTTGTTACCTGGCTCTGGGGACTTGCCTATATGTGGACTTATTCTGAACAGCTCTCCCCAACATTTCTGTGAATAGAACAGGAGCTTACAAAAATAATTTGATTTTGAATCATCATTGCATCTGAAATGTGCATGCTGCTTTAATAGTAACAGTTTTTAGGCAAAGACAAGTTCTTGGCAATTTGTTCAAAACAAAATCTTTTTGTGGAAATATTTTCTACTTTGAATGGATTTTTAAGAAATTTATGTGGATCCAGACTCAGGTTTCTGTGTAAATAGTAATGGCAGACCTGTAGCACAGGCACTGGGACTCAAGTGGGATCACAGAATATGCTGAGTTGGAAGGGACCCACAAGGATCAAGTCCAGCTCCTGGCCCCACACAGGACCATCCCAAAGAGTCACACGATGTGCCTGAGAGTATCATCCAAATGCTTCTTGAACTCTGTCAGGCTTGGTGCTGTGACCACTGCCGTGGGGAGCCTGATCCAGTGCCCAAACACCCTCTGGGTGAAGAACCTTTTC
>JAWWEU010000111.1:86581972-86599838 GCA_035583155.1 Acropternis orthonyx
GCACTGCTTTCCAGCATCTCCTTCCCCAATCTGTAGATACATCCAGGGTTTCCCCATCCCAGGTGCAGAATCTGACACTTCCCCTCGTTGAACTTTATATGGTTGGTGATTGCCCAGTTCTCTCATTTGTCCAGGTCTCTCTGTGGGGCCTCCCTGTCTCTGAGGGAGTCAACAGCTTCTCCCAATTTTTTATAGTCTTCAAACTTGCCTAGTATTCCTTCAAGTCCTGCATCCATTTGGTATACAAATTGTAAGTAAGAGGCTTTACAAATATATTTAGTATATTAAACTTTTCAGTTACTAGCAGTTCAAACAAATGCTTTAGAAGTTAATGATCTCTGAAATCCATAATCCCCTGCATCTTCCAGTTCCCTCCAGAATAGATGGATAAGTCTGGACTTCTTCCCAGCCCAACTTGCTACAGAATGAATAGCATTAATATTGCCAGAGCAGGATGTGAGGAAACATGCAACAACTTCCATCAGGCATTATGAAATCCAATGTCAGATGTTACAAAAGTTTCCAAGCTATTTCACAGTGTTTTAACAAGCAAAAGAAAAATTAATTCAGTGTTTAAAAATTAAACACTCAAGTTGTCATTTTAATTAGTATTAAAACAGGATGGAGAATTTATGTAAAGTCTGACAATAGACTTTTATACGCCAGTAGCACACAGTAAATTACTTTGAAAAGACAGTTATTATTTCAAATGTTCAAAAACTTCTGACAAGGGACTAATTTATAATATTGTATTACTGGTCCTAGTAAAATAGACACTATTGTCTTCTAAAGCCTAATTGTGAAATTATTGTGAAATCTCAGATGCATTATGTTGTCTGCTTTCAACTATATTTAACACTGCTTTGTTATTTAAAAATATTATTGAAAGTAAGATAACAAGACCTAAATTTACTTGGCCTAAGGGGAAAAGAATTAAAGAAAAGAGCTAGATAACTATATAAATATTCACAGAAAAAAATATTGAAAGGAAGAGAAATATTTCCACTGGGATTAGCTGCATTAGTGTCAAGGGCAGAAACTGAAAAATATCAGTTTAAGCTCTGTGTTAAGAAAAAGTGTTTTTGAAGACATCAAGGTTGTTCGGACAGAGGAAACTGACTGCTTTTCAAGTGAATCAAAGGAGGGCAATGAAGATGGTGAAAGACCTCGAGGGGAAGCCATGTGAGGAGCAGCTGAGGGCACTTGTCTGTTCATCCTGGAGAAGAGGAGACTGAGGGGAGACCTCACTGCAGTTACAACTTCTTGTGAGGGGAAGAGGAGGGGCAGGCACTGATCTCTTCTCTGTGGTGACCAGTGACAGGACCCAGGGGAAGGGCATGAAGCTGTCTCAGGGGAGGTTTAGGTTGGATATCAGGAAAAGGTTCTTCACCCAGAGGGTGTTTGGGTACTGGATCAGGCTCCCCAGGGCAGCGGTACCAAGCCTGAATAGAGTTGAAGTGGTGTTTGGATGATATTCTCAGGCACATCGTGTGACTCTTTGGGATGGTCCTGTGCAGGGTTAAGGGCTGGACTTGATGAACCCTGTAGGTCCCTTCCAACTCTGCATATTCTGTGATTCTGTGTAACTGATTTCCTCCTCCCTCTCTGATTTTACTTTCCTCCCTCCTGGGCAACTAGAAGGGCTTCTCAAAGAGAAACACTCAGTGCCTGTTATCTTTTCATGAGTCAAAAACTATTTGAATTGTTGAAAAATCACAGGATTAAAAATTATCAGAAGCTTCTCTCCTGCAGTTTCACCCATCTCATGGATACCATTAACCAATGGAGAGAGGACATCCTAGCTTCTCGACAACTTGCAGGAAGGTATGCAGTCAGATAAGGAGGGTAATGGAAACACTCTTGGCCAGTGCAGGACTCTGAACCTACATGAGAGAAGGCACATGGTATCCTGCATGTCAGAGCCATTAAGGTACTGTTGTAGAGGAGGTTTTGAGAAAACAAACAAACACTGACCATGACTATCAACTCAATTGCTAGGTGGTGGGGAGGTATCCAAGACGGCATGATATCCTAAAGAATTATGCTTTAACTTATACAGAAACACCCACAGCTAGTCCTCAGGGAATTTGTTTTCATTTTCTGAGATCAACAGGATTGTGCCTTCATATATGCACAAATTAATAATTGGGTCATTTTCTCATAAACACAACACAAAAACTGTTGTATTCATACATTTGTTTTGACTGAATGCCAGATTACTAGAAAGTCCATGGAGAGAACAGAAAATACTGTATACATAATGGCTTGATTTTTTCTCTGTTTTGTGAGGGTCTCCTGATTTCAGGAGGAAGAGAAAGGAAAAAAGAAAGGGAAAGGAAAAGGAAAAGGGAAAGGAAAAGAGAAACTGCAACTTCCATGAAAACCTACCTTGCATCCTTTGACTCTGTTTTGTTAAAATTGATGCTAACTCTTAGGTAGACAGTGTGTTCCCTTACAGCTGGCTTCAGCTGTGATCAGATGGCCTTGCAACAGACTTTGCTACTGCTGCAGGCAGTGGGAGGGTTTCCCTGTCCACTCTCCCCTTTTTTCTTGTTTTTATGGTGACACCTCACACCCTGGCCGAAGGTTATCACCTGGCACCAGTGGCCTGGTAGCACACTGCTGAGCACACCTTATCCTTGGATTCCCTTTGCTGCCTTGCACAGGTATCCAGATCTATCACAAATACTATCAAAGGTTGCTGAAAAGAACCAGGTGCCTTATAAAATCTGCTGTGCTGGCTGAGGGGCCGGCAGCAGTAACCTCCAGCAGCAGACTGGTAACAACCAACACGTAGGCAGTGTGGATCTCAGCAGCACAGCAATTTCCACACTGATTTGGATCACCAGAGTCCCCATGTCCAAACAGAGGTCTGTATTATCAGAAATCAGACTTGGAGACTCACACAATTAATTAGTCAGACTCCTGCACACAGACAGAAATCAAATCCACAATGAATGTCCGTGGATTTTATGCTCCCTGTCTTCTCCTTCCTTAACTACTCCAAGCATGATGTTTTGCTTGGGTTTTTTTGGTTTGTTTCTTAAAAGAACTTCTGCTTACCAGTAAGCAGAGATAAGGACTGTGCAGCAAGTTGTTGCCTATTCACAGAAGAGAAAAGCACAGCTCATTCAAACTCAATTAATGAAATTAAACACCAATTCTGTTCCTTCACCAAAGTTATTAAATATTTGTTCTGAAATCTGACTTCTGGCAAAAGAGGAATAAAACCATCTTTCTTAATGAACACAACAAAAACACAGTTAAGTGGTGGCTGAGATAGAGCAATAAACATACATTGAAGTAGTAAATCAATTTTTATTCAAAATTCACCCCAGCTCTCCGTCCTGCCCTTTAGAACAGCTAGATTGAACTGCACACTGAAATTAGTGTGTGTTTTAGGTATTCTCTGAAGACTTTGGAAGCCAAACATCTAAACATCACCAAGCTTCCTTTATAGTGAATATGCTTTTTGGGGAGCATGCCTGAAAGCTTTTTAGAATTACAAGCAATTCACTACTTTCCATGAACTTTAGGTCAGGCCAAGACTACCTTGGCCAAGATGCTGCACCAAATGACTTGGTTCCCAACACAATCTTACAGTAATTATCAACAACAAGGATTTGCATCCAAATCCACACAGACTTCTGTGGCATGTGGCATGATTGCTCCCACAGGGAGATGCTACTTCCAAGTTGCGTTATCAAGAAATATTCCCTGCCTTTGGCATAATTGTTCAGTAATATGCATTTTGTGTATGGAATAAAACAGAAATGCTGATGGGCCAGCTTTTATGGCTGCTGACACAAACTTTCTGAGCATAGCTGTGTAAGATCTGCTGACACAAACCTTCTCCTTGAGAACAGCTGCAATTGCCTGCTGCTTTGGGGAGGGCATGAGGGTTTCTTTTCTCCCTTCTTCTGCCTCCTGTGGCAAACTCCAAAATGCTAGCTGAGCTGATAGGGCTAAAGTATCTACCAATACCTGGTTATGATATAGATGCAAACATATAAAAGACACAGTCAGTTCCCCTCTGGGCTTCATCCTCTATCTTTCACGTGATTTAATAATCCCTCGCTCAGCAGTATTTGAATAAGATGGACAGTTATCAACAGTGCTCCAGTTAAAGCTGAGTACAGTATTAAGCCTATCCTTCTAAACTGATAAGCACTTGGGATAGGCAAAATTCCCACAAAGAATCAGATGAAAGGCACCAGTTACTTGACGGTTAGTGACTGTACTCGTAGAGGACAAGTGCAGCTAGAGAAAGGGTAAGGCTGCAGCTTCTCAAGCTCTGCATTTCAGGGCACAGCTAGCATTTAAATGCTTTAAAAGATACACAGGGAGCCTCCCAGCTCCCTGGTTCAGCACAGATAATTAAGAGCTTATGTATTCCCTTCATCAACAACAAAGTGCTTAAGGATATGCTTAAAAGTATTTTGCTGATTTAGGGTCTCAGCAACTTGTTTGTGGGGGTCTGAACACCAACAACGCCCCCTTGAATGCAAAAATGCATTTGGAGTCCTGGAGGAGCTGATGTGTGTTGCAAAGTCTTTCCTAACAGTCACCACCACAGACGCTTCGTTGCTTAATTTAGATACCCTACAGCAATTACTGCCAAGTCATGCTTTGGCTGATACAGCAAGCATTTTGAAACTACAGATTTTCTTGAGTTGTGAATGCTCATTTTATTTGGCCTACAGTTGCCTTAACATAATACAAGGCTAATCTTCTGATTTCTAACCACCTCCCTTTATTTAAAAGTGTCTCAAGCTCACAGCTCAAGCAGAGCTCGTCACTCCCTCAATAAGTCCACACTCAGGTGTGAAGGCCTAAAGTGCAGCACTCACCAGAACAGTTTGATTGTTTATCCGGAGCAGAACTTTGAGGCTCCTGAAAGAGGAATTAAAAAAAAAAACCCCCAAACAAACAAAACCCCACAACTGCTACTCATGAATTATACACATATATATATACACACATATACACACAATATAAACACAAATACAGCACATTACTTGTACTCTAAGATGAGGGTGCTAAGTCTGGGTCAAGTGTGCTTTCCCACTGCCTGCCACAGAAGTTGTGTGTCAGCAGACATAAAGCACACACTCTGAATGGCATTTCTGCGTTTCCCTCCCCCATTCAGGTGATGAAGATTATCAGACCTTGAATAGTGTAGTATTTCGCCAGTGAAATCCCCTGTGTTGCAGGAAGAAATGAACACAACCACATTGCTCCACTCAGTCGAATACACAGGGAAAGCCTGGGCAGATTGATGAAATACTGACTGCAGTGACAGACATGCCAGCACACTGTGCTTTCTTGAAGCACAAATTTAACAAGCCTTGCCTGTTCCTGATCTTTTCTTGTAAGAACTGCAAAAAGTGAAGTAATTCACAGCTCCCCAGCATTGTCTTTATTGCCTAAAGAAAAATGAAAATGGGAAATAAACTGTCCTTGAAAGCTCCAGGGTTTAGAGTTGTCCACCACCTTTCTTCAAATCAAACATTTCTCTTTCCTACATCACAGAAATTATCTGAAGTCTCATACCATCCTTAAAAAGCCATCTCCGATGGTATAATGTCATCATCTTGTCCTCTGCTGTCTTTCCTTAAAGATTTCTTCCAGAATATTGCAGGATGGAGAAGGTAGTACTCGTGGGGTGATGAAAATAAATTGAAAAGAGCAAGCAAGCTGTAAGATGTCAACATCACTGGCCTCTGTCAGCTGTGCAGCTTGTAGCTGAAGCTTCATCTGAAGAGTTTTGTACTTCCACTACGTTTGGAGGTCTTACTTCTCCCTACCTCCAGAAACATGGACACGACAGGCAAAAAAAAAAAAGGTTTTGAAAACTATAGATCAAATAGCCGCAAGTCTGAGGCACACAAATGCTGACACAATAAGGAGAATTTTACAAAGGCAAGTCCTGTGCTTACTGCAAGCTGTTGTAAACATCTCTGTATCAAATCACACCAAAAATAGGCCAAATCTGCTATAATTCATGGACTAGATAGCTGCAAAAAAATATTTCAGACTTCCCTAACTATCTATTGCATAAATCCTAAATGAGCAAGGAGACAAAGCAGAGTACAGCATTCACCTTGAAGCAAAGCAGGGAATTACTTTTCCTATCCTGAAACAGAAGACAGGAGTTATTAAGCTAGGCTATGTCCCCACTCATTAAAGCTTGACTTTTATTACTAGATCATTACTTCCAATTATTCCCAGTTTCTCCTCAAGGCAGTGTAAGGCAGTTACCTCATGTATTTGAGCTGGAGGATGAGTCCCTTGGCAGAGCAAGGTTGCGTGGTAGCTGGACGACAGCAGGGGAGGCCAGGGGACCCTATGGCCCTGTATTGATGTCTGTCCAGACAACAGGTCCCACAGACAACTGAGGAAATAATTTTATTTCTTTTAATTTCGTGGGCAGGGATTTTAGACTGCTTTTCAGCTGGGCAGAGAAGAGTGTTGAAAGAAAATAGCAAATTTGCATTGTACCAAACCAGCAGCAGTGCTGAAGACTGGTTAATTATTATTATTTTTTAACATTCCAGAGGCAGCAGGAGCAGCTCCCACCTCTGTAAGTCCTGCAGCCTCCAGTGACAAAAAAGTCCACAAACATAAATCCACATTATTAAACTTATTTGCTGCCCCATTCTCACAGCCCTGCCTCTGGTCCCCTCACACCAGACACCCTGGGGACCAGCAGGGGCATGACCAGCTCACGTTCTATACCACTACACTGGATATGAACCTTATAGACATGCAGAGTTACCTACAAAATGCTGTTTCAGGGGAGGACAACATTTAAAGGTACAGTATTGGAAGAGTATAGCCCTGTCTACTGAATGTTGATCTCCACAAGACTGTCAGCAGCAGCAAGGATTAAGTTGTACCTTTTGGTCCTTTGAAAAATGCTTCTCTACTTTGTGCATGATCAGCTCTTCCTTGATTCTTTTTCCTCAAATTCCCTCACATGAAAATTGTATCTGAACTTTAAGCTGATGTTTTTGTATTTAAAGAAATGAGAAATTAAGTTGATTTAATTTGAAAAATATACTCTCAAGAGGACTGAATGTCAAGGTCTTCATAGTATACAACTGTGTTTTATTTCAAGACTTGCTTTAATTTTTGAATTAAGTAAGAGACACGTGCAGATGACACAAAACTGGGAGGAGCTGTTGACTCCCTAAAAGGCAGGGAGGCCCTGCAGAGAGACCTCAACAAATTAGAGGACTGGGCAATCACCAACCATATAAAGTTCAACAAGGGGAACTGTCAGATTCTGCACCTGGGATGGGGAAACCCTGGATGTATCTACAGATTGGGGAAGGAGATGCTGGAAAGCAGTGCTGTGTAAAGAGACCTGGGGGTCCTGGTCGATGGCAAGTTGAATCTAAGTCAGCAGTGCCCTGGCAGCCAGGAGGGCCAACTGTGTCCTGGGGGGCATCAGGCACAGCATCATCAGCCGGTTGAAGGAGGGAATTGTCCCGCTCTGCTCTGCACTGGGGCGGCCTCACCTTGGATATTGTGGGCAGTTTTGGGTGCCACAATGTAAGAAAGACATTAAGCTCTTAGAGAGTGTCCAAAGGAGGGCAATGAAGATGGTGAAGGTCCTTGAGGGGAAGCCGTATGAGGAACAGCTGAGGGCACTTGTCTGTTCAGTCTGGAGAAGAGGAGACTGAGGGGAGACCTCACTGCAGTTACAACTTCTTGTGAGGGGAAGAGGAGGGGCAGGCACTGATCTCTTCTCTGTGGTGACCAGTGACAGGACCCAGGGGAAGGGCATGAAGTTGTGTTTAGGTTGGATATCAGGAAAAGGTTCTTCACCCAGAGGGTGTTTGGGCACTGGATCAGGCTCCCCACGGCAGTGGTCACAGCACCAAGCCTGAAGAGAGTTCAAGAAGCATTTGAACAACACAGTCAGGCACATGGTGTGACTCTTGGGGTGTCCTGTGCAGTGCCAGGAGTTGGACTTCAATGATCCCTGTGGTTCCCTTCCAACTCAGGATATTCTATAATTCTCTGAAATGGTATCCTGCAGTGAGCTTTACAGTGGACATTCTCTCCTGAAAAAGTCACATGGAAGTTAACAAAAATGTAATGACTAGAATTTATGTCTTAGCTCAATAATACATCACTGCCCTTTTGATTTCTTCACTGTAGTTTTTACATACAATGTTGCTAAGTCATTACCTGGTAGTGTATATAGATTTTCTGTTTAGCTTAGATTTGTAGATATTCTATTGAAATTAAAAGTAGTAGTGGTGAGGATTGGTGGTTTATCACTGCTTCCTCACTAAGATCTTGACTACAACTGCTTGAAATTTCTAAGTGCACTCTAAGAAAGAATTACTGAGAATGACTGCAACATGACCAGAATGTATTCTGGAGATGGACCTTTTTAACAGTGTGACCAATAGTTTAGCTTTGCAAACTCATGCCTTTGGTTCCAATCACTGGATATTTTAAAGCAGGCTCATAATGAGTGATGGAAATTTACCTTTTCCAGGTGACACTCTTGACACATTGCCAATATACCTAGTTTAAATTTACTAAGCAAGTAAGCAATAAAATAAAGTCTACAGAGATATATAAAACTGGGTTGCTTGGATTTACTGACAATAGATGGATGATGAGTATGATTAAGAGGCACTTTATGCTGACTTTCTAATAACTCTCTGCTAAAATATGTATTTCAGGCAGTTCTGTCAGCTTTATTGTTACTTTTTAATTTTGGTCTAAAGATTTTTATCAGATGTGATTGTTTCCTTGGGGAATTTTAGAATGCATAAATTTCTCAAGATGAGAGAGTTTCTGTGATTCATTTTTCTTTGGGCTCTGTTGGTGAAGATGAAACTCCTTACCTGTCCGTAGTGTTTTTTACTCTGAATTCTCTCAAATCTTCAGTTTGATTTAAAACTATGTATAGCATAGAAAAAATTTCCTTTCTATGTAATGCAGGAGGTTTGTATAGGAAACCTTATTCTTTTCATTGTTGGAAAGAAACAGGACTTGAATTCCCATAATTTTGTTTGTGTTACAACTAAGTTCAGCCTGTGATCATGCTGAAATAAGCCAGAGACTGAAATCCTCTGTGAAAACCCCCTGCCCTAAATTAAATGTACATTGTTTTAGCTAAATTTTCGTCTGAAAACAGTTTAAGCTTCATGTCATTAAAATAAGTGTATAATAAGTGGTATCTCATGACTCCAGTGTCCCACTGGTCAACCCTGTGTAGATGTAACTACACTAAAGAACCACCTCTAATGTCTAGAAAGACTTCATAGAAGAAAGAAATAGATTAAGTTTTACTACTTTGAAATGGGTGAGTGAAAGTTGATATAGTCTGGTTTAATTTACAAATTACTTTGAGTTTGCAGTAATAGCCTGCAGAAGCAACAAGAATCCCTGGGCTCAGTTCAGGTCTCCAAGCACAGTTATTTACTACATATCCTGCCTGGTCCCCAGTGGCTGCTCCAGAAGATTCTGTTAAATCCTGTGTCCTAACTACCAGCCTGTGTGGGTGTTCTGGTTACAATGGTGTCTGTGGATCAACCTGAATCAATCTCCAGGATCTTTTGACTATGTCTACCTTGACTTTACAGGTAGTTCACACACCCAGCACAGGTAGACATAATTAGGTGTCCAAGATAGCCTTGTGCAGTCCTCCTGATTCCAAGCTACTGCTTCAAAAAGACTCTGATCTCACAGAAGCTCATGCATATCTGCAAGTCTGACTGGACTCCAAAGGGTCTCAGCAGTATTAGACATCTAGAAGTCAGTGTCAAAGCAGAGGGCCCTGCTCTTATCTGTTGCCAAACAACCACAGCTGTCCTGCTGACACTTTGGAGAAGAAATTCATAGACAACTGGTAGCAGCCCATTCCACCTTCAGAAAACTATATGTATTAAGGAATGGGATCAATTTCATCTAACTTTAGAGATCAAAATCTTAGCTAGTCTACAGAAATCTAGATAACTAGCTTGGTGATATAAACACCTGGAAAGGCTTTTGTGCTGAGGAGGTGCCTGAGTTGAGTGAGATGATAGTGCCTACTTCTTTCTCATGGCTGAAGAGGAAACCTAGGTGGCTAATTTGATCTACAGCCTCAGAGCATATGCCTACGTGGTCTGCTAAAGAAACCATGATTAGACTGCAAGTGTGCATTAAGGCACAGACAGGCATACTGTCCAGATAGCCCAGGAACTCAAGCATCCAGGATACTTCATCTGAGGATGTGTCAGGCACTGCACTCAACATCTGGGACTGTCTGTGGGACAGCAGTGGGGGAGAGAGGTGGAACAGGCTATGCTCGTGGCCAGTTGGTAGAAGACTCATAGCAGATACATAGGTAAGGTCTTAAGACATTTCCATTGAAGGTGCAAAAGTAGCTATGCCAGCATACCCATGTCTGAATCCGTGCCTGGGGAATCCACCATCTGAGCAGAGCTTCAGCCCGCTAAACTATTCCCATCCTGTTTCAAAGTCCCCCATTAATGAGCTTGATGTCTATGTGAAGCCATTTTATGTGAAATTCAATGTGAATTAGTTGCTTAAATATTTACTCAGTTTCTCAGGGCTGGGGGTTATGGCATATGCCAAGTTCCACGTTGCTGTTGCCACACTACAGTAGTACTTATGCATGTCAGCCTTCAGGTTAACTGAAACTTTCCTCTAACGCTTGCACTAAGCCTGCAATGTGGACATTGTTACTTTACAGGAAACTGCCTGTACTTCTTGAGAAATCCTCAGAAGCAAATAGAGACAGCCATTTCCTCTTTGTGGCAGCAGAATTTCCCTCGGGAAGGTCCCACGCTGTTGGCCCTGCGCTGACTAACCAAGTGTACAAGATTGTTGCCTATGAGTTCATTGCAAAGCTGTATTATGATCTAAAAGCTGACTCCTTTTTTGTTCTCTTAGTCATCCTGTCATCCTACTATAGATCTATATGCATACCCACACACATGCATATACATATACACACACACTGTAATGGGGAATGTGGGTGGCTGTTCTCATAGTTCTGTTTGGAAAGCTAAAACTAGGCTTTTTTGTGTTAAAAATGGTGTACAGTGCCCAGAGCAGTGGTTCAGCTTTGCCTCTTCTCCCTGTTTGCTGGGTAACCATAGCTACTGCACTTTCCTTAGCAGGAGCACATTTCTGAGAGATTCCTTCTTACAGAATTACTGCTGTAATTACTTTACAAATACCAGCAGAAATCTGCTGCAATGAAAGTCCAGTTTCTTCTCCTGGCTTCAGCCTGTTTCCTGGCATATATGCTCAAGCCATGAACAAAACCTGCCCCAAGTTTGCTCAGTCGCATACCTGTCACTCGTTTACTGGTTTTGGTTGACAGGAGCACCTCACACCACCTATTCCTAATCTCAAGAAAAAAACCCAGCAGTTCTGGCTTCTGCTAAGTATTTTGATGCTCATTTCTACATGCCCCTTCATAAAAAGTATGCAAGGATTTCAGGTTTCCTGCAGATGAGGCAAGCTAGCAGGGGAGAATAAATCATCACAGGCACTTTGGTACTGATGATTTGTACTCTTGTAGCACATATTCCTTAGTCATGAACAGGCACAAAAATAAAAGGTATTCCCCTACCCCAGATGATGGATAATCTTGGCATAACAGAAGGAAAACAGCAGATGGATATAGATGCATGGGGGAATATAGTCAGCCTGGGTCACGATGATGCCAACATTAGCTTAGCAACTATCTAACTTCAGTTGAATTATTGAGGCTTTATGATTTTTGGATCATTTCAATACAGAGATACGATATAATTGCTGTTGTTGTGCTGTCATAAAATAAAAAGAAGGAATGTTTTGTAACATTTCTAATATGTAAGGAAAGGTGGTGTTTGGGGTGCTTTTTTGGTGATACCTATTTGCACAGTGGTTCTTCTGTGAATAACTCACTGCTGTAGTTGCCACAACCTACCTCCAAACCACTACATTACCATTAAAAGTAAAAACTAGGCAAGGATGATGCCTTAGTGTAGGTGTCTACAGTCCTGCTGCTGCTGTGTACTCCCATTTCAGTGAGAGCAGAGTGCCTCAGCTAACTAGCCATGACGTGTCTACTCTGCAATGGGGCAAGTAATTTTTAAGCTTTCTGAGCTGTGTTGGTTAGGTTGTCATTGAGTATGATATACCTTGTCTGATTCCCCTGGAAATCTCAGATATTACCAGACGCCTGAGCTTAGACAACTGAATCACAGCCCCTCTCCCTCCTGTCTGACACTGAACCCTGTGATCATGGTGTGCAATCTTCACTCAGGTAAGCTCAAACATTGGTGTAAGAGTAGCAGCTGAAAGAATGGTTTTGTAACTAGCTCTTGCGTAGTGTTGGAGGAATCTTCAGCCTAGATATACGCAGAGGTAACATCACACTCGGGACAAAGAACATGGGAGTAGAAAAAAATCTGATTTTCACTATCTGGGCTGAGTAGGCAGAGATCCTACACAGCATGTTCTCAGTTAAATTCTTTAGGTTACCGTTTATTCCAACAGCTTGTCAATGCAATATTCTTGTTTTGAATGCCTCGTCAGTTATGTCACATCAAACTGAACACTGTCTTTGCACTTTGTACCCAGTGACTCAGCTTTGCAGGGAATAGGTACAGCAGGAGCTATCCCTCAGAGGGAACTGGTGTGGGTATTTCTGTAGCCTGTGCTGGTGTCAGACTGGGTGCAAGCCTTCTGCCTTGGCATCAGGCAAACCCACCTGCATCTGAAGAAGCAGGGATCAGCTCTGCTGCCAGACTCTGTGGTCTGTGCACTCAGGACAGGGCTCTGGTGCTGATGTGCACTTCAAGTGTTGCAGAGGAATAGCATTGCACAGGATGGGTGAGGGTGATGGTGTCTCACAAACTTTTGTCTGACAGGAATCCTAGGTAAACCCTGGAGCCAAGAAACCAAGTGATCCATTCCCAAGTCCTGCACCATCTGCTTGCAGCACACCAAAGTGAAGGCACACCACTTTCTCAGTGTTATCCATCTCATCCACCCTCCAATGCTTTTTGTGTTCAATTTTCACATCACTTGGATGCATTTTGTCTAAGTTTCAACCTAGTTTTGTAGGTGAACAGTGCTGCTGTACTAGCATATGCTACGTGACTTTTGCAGCAGTGCCTACATGAGCTGAGATCCCAAGTGAGTTGCTCAAGGTTAGGGAAGTAGCTTGCCATGGCTCTCTACAGGGGCATGGCACAAAAAGTCCTTAATTGGGACCTGTGGATGGTAGTTTAATACAAGCAATGACTGATTCGTTTACAAAGAGAATGGGAGTGATGTTGCTGTTATGAAAAGTACGCATAAGGAGGGATGTAACTTTTGTTCACAGCTGAAGCTGTATGATTAGTAGAACTCTTGGCTGTTTTAATGTATACTTCTTTTGCAAAAGAATAGAAAGGGTTAGACAATGAAGAAGCAGCATTACATTAGTGTGTAAAGCTATATTATAAGAAGAGATACCCAAGGAGGACCAGAATTGTCTGTATTACCATGCAGAGAAAATACAAGTGTATTAATGTCTGATTGTATTCGAAGAAAGTAGGAATACTTTGAACAAAAGTCTCAAGAATTGATTTTAAATTTTGGGTTTTAAAGAACATTAGGTATTAAGAGATATTGGATTGTGTCCCTTTAGTCTTGTACAGAGTACACAAAAATTAAATTTTTATGGTTCCTTATAGAATTATATTTAGCTGTTCTGATGTTTTTACTCTATCTCAGAAAATCAGTGCAACAAAGTTTGAATTTTATAGACATAAAGTTGTTTTACAGATATTTTTTCCTTAATAAACCTGTTTTACAGAGCGAGCCACTAAAGAGATAGCTTTATTTCAATATTCTTCAAAAAGATTGGTTTTTTTGCTTCTTTGTTTGGTTTTTGGTTCGGTTGGGGTGTTTTGGTTTTTTGTTTTGGTTTGGTTTTAAGTAAAATATATTTTGATCCTTCGGTAGCAGCTTTGATAAAATTTAGCTCAGAGTGGCCTTAATTTTTACACATACTCAGATTAAATTATGAAAGATTGAAAAAGTTCTCTTTAATAAAAACAAACAAACAAACAAACAATGTAACCATGGAAAAATGCCAATCTATTTTTTTAATCAGACTTATTAGGATCATTTATGTTGGAAAAGACCTCTAAAATCATCAAGTCAAGCCACTGACATAGCAATGCCAAGTCCACCATTAAACCACATCCCTCACTGCCACACCTACACGTGTCTTTTAAATACCTCCAGGGATATTGACTCAGCCAGTTCCCAGGCCAGCCTGTTCCAGTGCCTGAACAAAGATGCTGAAAGAACTAAGTAGGCTAAGTATGAGGTTTTTTTCTTCCTGGGAATAAAAGTGTCAGTTTGTTTACAGGAAGACTAAAGGGTTTTGTAACTTCCCTTAAAGTATGCAAATAGGTTGCATGAGAAAGACCTTAAAGCTTGTGAAGTAACGAAGGCACTCCTAGCTAATGTCATGTGGAGCAGTTCTTGTAATGACCACTTGGAGCAGCAGCTCCAAAGTGTAGTGGCCTGGCTGGAATGGAGTTAATTCACAGTAGCCCACAAGGTGCTGTGTTTGGAATTTGTGGCGAAGGCAGCGTCGGTAACACAGCAGTGTGTCATCGATCAGCAGTGCTTGCCCAGCGTCAAGGTTTTCTCCTTTTCCCACACTGTCCACCAGTGAGGGGGGATACACAAGCAGTTGTCAGGGGACACAGTCAGGAGAGCTGGCACAAATTGGCCAAAGGGATGGTCCACACCATATGACATCATTCTTAGCAATAAAAACTGGGGTAGAGGAAGAAGAAAGGACAGGGGGTGGTCTCCAAGGCGGCCAGTGTTCAGAGACTGGCTGGGCATTGGTCTGCCTATGGAAGGTGGTGAGACACTATCTTTGTTTGCTTCACTTGATTTTTTTCTTTTTTCTTTACCTTTTAAAGGATTTTTATCTCAGTCCACAAGTCGTCTCAATTTTGTTCTTCCTCTTTTCTCCCTCTGTCCCATGGGAGTGGGAGAGTGAGTAATGTGAGTGTCCAACTGCTGGCCAGGGCAAACCCATCACAGTCCTTTTTGGCACCTGATGTGGGGCTTGAGGGGTTCAAGATGACAGGTTGATCAGTGTGCTAGACTAAGTTTACAGCTGCTATAAATATTAACCTGTTACTTGGCAGGCTGGTACTCTCTTTTGTTAGCCCTGATGATGGCATATTTGCCCCCTTATTTGCTTCATTATTTTTGCCCATTCTCACTCTGCATTAGATTCCAGGATTTGTTAATGGCTCCTTTTGGCTTTTGCTGCTTCCTGTGTTGCTTATCATTTTGTTTTGCCTTGCCCATGAAACCTATGCTAAAAGCATTGTCCTGGAGCCAAGTCTCATAATTGTCCCTTGCATCACTGCCTCACGGTCTCTGGAGAACCATTTTATAGAGACAGCAGCAGTTACACTCTCTTCCTCTCCTCTAGGAGCTGCTTTCTGGTGAGAGTGAAGAATGGCACCTCCCTGTTCTCCCTCAAGCTAGATGTTTCCAGCTTTGTCAGTTTCACAGAATCACAGAGTCAATTAGGCTGGAAAAGACCTCAGAGATCATTGAGTCCAACCTATGACTGAACACCACTATGTCAACTAGACATGTTCCTTAAACACCTCCAGGAATGGTAATTCCACCACCTCCCTGGGTAGCACATTCCAAAATCCCATCACCCTTTCTGGAAAGAATTTCTTTCTAAGGTCCATCCTAAATCTCCCCATGTGCAGTTTAAGACTATGCCCTCTTGTCCTGTCGCTGGTTGCCTGGGAGAGAGATCGACCCTCACCTGGCTACAGCCTTCTTTCAGGTAGTTGTAGAGAGTGATGAGGGTCACCCCTGACCCTCCTTTTCTCCAGGCTAAACACACCCAGCTTCCTATTCATAGGACTTGTGCTCCAGACCCTTCACCAGCTTTGTTGCCCTTCTCTGGACTTGCTGTAGCACCTCAATGTCCTTCCCAAATTGAGGAGCCCAGAACCGGACACAGTACTCAAGGTGGGGCCTCACCAGCACTGAATGCAGGGGAAGAATAACTTTCCTGGTCCTGCTGGCCACACTATTCCTGATACAGGCCAGGATATCACTGGCCTTCTTGGCCACCTGGGCATACTGCTGGCTCATGTTCAGTGGCTGTTGACCAACACCCCCAGGTCCTTTTCTGCTGGGCCACTTTCCAGCCACTCCAGTCCCTAACCTGTAGCACTGCATGGGATTGTTATGGCCAAAGTGTAGGACCCAGCACTTGGTCTTGTTGAACCTCATGCTGGTGGTCTCAGTCCCTCTCTCCAGCCTGTCTAGATCCCTCTGCAGAGTCTTCCTACCCTCTGACCCAGATCAGCATTCCAACCCAGCATGGTGTCATCTTTGAATTTGCTAATGGTAGATTCAATCCCCTCATCCTGATCATCAGTAAAGATATTAAAGAGGACTGGGCCCAACACTAATCCCTGAGGGACACCAGTAGTGACCAGATGCCAACTGGATGTGGCACCATTTACCACCACTCATGGGATCTGGTCATGCAGTCACTTTTTAACCCAGCAAAGAGTGCACCTGTTCAAGCTGTGGGCTGCCAGCTTTTCCAGGAGAATACCATGGGAGACAGCGTCAAAAGCCTTTGCTGAAGTCCAGGTAGAATGCAGCCACAGCCTTCCTCTCATCCACTAGGTGGGTTACCTAGTCATAAAAGGAAATCATATTGGTCAGGCAGGACCTGCCCTTCCTAAACCTGTGTTGGCTGGATCTGATCTCTTGGCTGTTCTGTGTGTGCCATGTGGCTGCACTCAAGATAACCTTGCCGGGCACTGAGGTCAGGCTGACAGGCCTGTAGTTCCCAGATCCTCCCTCTGGCCCTTCTTGTGATGGGCATGACATTGGCCAACGTCCAGTCAGCTGAGACCTTCCCAGTTAGCCAGGACTGATGATAAATGATGGAGAGAGGCTTAACAAGCTCTTTTGCCAGCTCCCTCATCACCTTTGGACAATTCCCATCCAGTACCATCAACTTGTGAGCATCTGAGTGGCTCCACAAGTCCCTTACTGCTTCCTCCTGTATTGCAGGTGGCCCATTCTGCTTCCTGTTCCTGTCTACCAGCTGAGGAGGCCAGTCGTTCTTAATTTTGAAGACTGAGGCAAAGATGTTATTAAGTACTTTAGCCTTTTCCTCGTTCTTTTGGTGGCTGTATTGTCCCCCACATCAAATGAAGAGTGAAGATTTTCTCTGTCCCTCCTTTTACTATTAATGTATTTATAAAACCACTTTATATTATCGTTTACAAAAGTAGCCAGATTAAGCTCTAACTGAGCTTTCACCTCTCTAACTTTCTTTCTGCATGTCCTTAAATACTTCCTGAGTTGCCTGCCCCTTTTACCAAAGGTGATTTATCCTCTTTTCTATTCCGAGTTTCTGCAAAAGCTCCATGCTCAACCAGGCCAGTCAACTT
The DNA here is from genome assembly GCA_035583155.1 of Acropternis orthonyx. NCBI lineage: Eukaryota > Metazoa > Chordata > Aves > Passeriformes > Rhinocryptidae > Acropternis > Acropternis orthonyx. The sequence continues at coordinate 86,599,465 of JAWWEU010000111.1, forward strand.
CTACACTAGTTCATCTTTCAGTACATAGGGACAGCATGCCCCTGCACTTTCAGGATTTCTTTCTTAAAGTGTGCTTTTCTTAAGGTATTTCTTGAACATCCCTACACAATCAGTGCTCTCATATGGATGTGGGCTGTGAACCTGATTTTGTGTTCTTGCAATGGGCAGCCAGATGGTAGGGGGGGATGCGATGCAGAGGTCTGCCCTGAAGCAACTGATCCTGTGTGACCACAGCAGGTACACCTTGGAGCATCAGTGGCAGGGCAAGAGGTCATGCTGGAAGACCTCAAAGCATATGTGTGGCAGGTGGTTGGATCCCCCCAGGAGTGGGTGCTTACTTGATTTCCTGGGGGCTGCTCTCCCCCGGCCCCCCC
>JAWWEU010000111.1:86599938-86634566 GCA_035583155.1 Acropternis orthonyx
TCTCTTCATTCTAATTAATATTCCATCTTTGGCAAGGTTTTTATTCTTTGAGATGTTTCTTTTTACCACATCACATATGGCCATGGATAAGCCCACAACAGAGCAGGTGCATCCCTGGAGGGACTGCTGCCACAGGTAAGTCCATGTTGGAGCAGGTTTCTTCTGAAGGGACTGTGACCATGGATAAGTCTATGACACAGTAGGTACACCCCTGAAGAGACTGTGGTTTATAGGTAAGGCTCCACTTGGAGCAGGTACAACCTTGAGGGACTGCACTGTGTGGATAAGGCAGCAAGGTCAGTAGTGCTGGAAATGGGCTTGGTGCTTTGCTTTGCAGTTTGCCTTGTTCTTTTGCAGCCATGTTAACTTGTAGGCAATAAGGTCATGGTGAATTTCTTACAGTTTATGCTTGGATGAAGTCCTGAAGCCACTGCTATAAACAAAAGCCTAATTTGTATTTTGAATTTACTGGCCATATCAGACAGATAAAGGTAATCAACTGGTATTTTACAACCTCACTTAATTCACTACCTCCTGCCTTGTGCCAGACTTGTTTATGACTTTGTTTAATGGATGTTTCCTTTGTCAAAATACTGAATTTTGGAAAACTAGTCCACTGTCCATTTGGTGGTTTGTTGTTTGATTAGCTTTTGAGGACACTAATTTAGCTATGTCATCTTCCTAAACTCCTCCAGTGGTTAATGCAGACTCTACCAGGATTCTATTCACTTTAAGATACATCAGCAGGTAGTGCAAACCAGTGGCAGACACGAAGAGCAAAACAGTCAGTGCTGAGAACCTGACACAACACTATAAAATTGTTAGTGGGTTCTTTTTCTTTTTCTTCAAATTAATCCTAATCTGGTTCTGTGGACTGAATGCTCAATTCATCTGGAGTGTATTTGGTACACTCCTGCATCCCATCTTCCAGTTTATTTTTATATTTATTTTATCTAAAAAAAAAATAAAGTTCATATTCTCTGAGACTGTGTGAATGAATACTATGAACCAATGCCCCGCAGGTGGAAGAATTGGGAACTTAGCTTAAAAAGCTCTCTTCTGATCCAGGGTAAAACAGTAACATAGATTCAGCCTCAAAGCACCAATGTCAGATAACAGTTCTGAATCTCTTGCTATGCCAGTCTCCCTCTTTCTTCATCCCCATAGAGCAAGTCTGTGGAGGCTCACCAGCTACTTCATTTCAGAAAAGTTGAGAGCTGAGAGTCGGGCTGTGACTTGCATGCGGCACCACTGCAGTGTGGAGCTGACCTCCTGGCAGGACCAAGCTTTGCAAGAGTCCTTTAAAGCAGCTTAGTCAGTCATCAGAGGGCCAAGCAGAATAAGTTACTGTAAATTAAAGTGTGTCTAGGTACTGAAGATGGATCGCTTCTTGAGTAACTTTAGGTATCTTCAGTGTTGATGACTACATGCAGGTAAGTCAGCTGCTCTCTCTCTTTAAAGCAGGCAGAGGTACTTCATCAGACCTAGTTTAAATGTCCGTTTTAGGAATAAATAGTTTGTGACCTGAAGTTCCACTTTTTCCCCCCTGACTTTAAGGGGACTTTGAGCAACCATTTAGAGACACCCAAAAGTGCAGGAAAAGCCCACTTTACATATCTGACCCTGACTTCAGAGATATACTTGAGGGTTGGTTTGGGGGGGTTTTGTCAGATTAAGTCACTTGTCTTATTTTCTGTCATTTTCATACCCAGTGTGCTAATGATGACTACTTTCATATGTTTTTTTCACGTCTTGGTGTTTTTTGCCTGGTCCAAAATGTCTCACAAGCATATCAACCATTACTAGTTTTTACCCCATGGTCAGATCTCCAATCCCATTTAATCTCAGGACAGCATACAGAAATACTCATGCTGGAACAAAGAGTAATTTATGTCTTGGTGGCTGGTTGACAGCATTGGTAGTCTGCAGTGTATTAATATACTGAATTATCAAGCTCCTTAAAGGAATAATGAATGCTGCATACACAGATTTTCTGCCAAAAACATTCCTTTGTAATGTAAATGAAAGAACACACCAAAGCAGTTAGATACACGTCCCACCGCTGTGTCTGCTCAAACCGACGGTGCTGAAAAGGGCTGTTCCTGTTCTATCTTTTCAGCTCTAACATGATGTTTACATTACCACAGGTGCTTTATTTTTCACTCTAGCATGCCCTCAGACCTGTCAAGTATTTCCCTCCTTAAGGGCAACTCTGACTGGTGTTAGAGGGTGACAAATTTCATAGAAATGTAATGCAGAAATGAATAGTTACTTTCATCTGTAGCAGAACAGGAAGATGATCATTGCATTCTAGAAACAGCAAGCACCTGCATGAGAGTGAATTGTTTGTGTCAGAGTTTCAGCCAGCTCCCCCAAAAAAGTCCAGAGCAGTCAACTGTTAGTCATGCAAGGCTGGCAAACTTTATTTTTTATTTTCATCCTGATTCCTTTGAAGAATTCATCTAATGAGCACAAACAGGCATCATTCATTTTTTTCTCCCATGTTTCATACAATGTTAACATTATCTTCTGATCTTAACTTGTAGCCTTCCACTACCGAGAAACACCACCACAAACACCACAAGCCAGGAAATGCCATTGCTTTAATGGCATTAAAAAAACACCAATTGGGCTTTGTCCTTTTCAACATCAATATCAAGAACAAAAATTGCCTCTTTTCTTATTAGCTATAAATTTCTGTTTTACGGTTAATGTGGGGATTTTTTTTTGCCTATGACAATGATGATGCAAGTATATTAGTTAGTTGTTCTTAACCTCTTGGTAAGGATCATGCTGTCACCTGAGCAAGCTGCATTTTTACCCTGCAACAAAACTGTTCTTTACTTCCCATCCCTAGCCTGGATCAGTTATTTTCTTTTTTTTTGTCTGTCCTCAGCTCTGCCCACTGAACCTGGATTTGACTGTGCCCTTTTGCCTGTGTCCTGGTATGTGTTTTGTTTGAAGAAGTATCTTAACAGTTTTATCCACTGAATTTATCTGTAATTATGGTGACAATGTGGGCTTTTTTAAGTTTTGCTTTTAGTATTTTTTAACAATGCTATTGATAAATGCGTAATTTGTAGTCCCACGTTCATCCCCAAATCTTGGAATTTCTCCACTCACTTGGGTTTTTCAAAAAATTTGACTCGTCCCAAACACAGCTGCAAACAAACCCCTGGTTCTGATGTAATGAAGGAGTACAAAGCAACCACTGTATTTTAGCACATTACCACCAATATTTTGCTGACCCACTTTGCCACATCCAGAAGGACAATGACATGCTTATTTACTCATCTCTTCATTTAGGACAGAAGTGAGCCCATTTGGATGGCACTGGTTCATTCAGCCTGGTCAAACAACAATGTGAAAATATAGCAACGTCTTTCCCAAGCACATCAAAGGCTGCTTGCATTCCAGCTGCCAGGCAGCTTCATGATGTAACAGGGCATGTTACAAAATGAAATGGGATAATTCTGGAACACTGAACATGCTCACTTTTCAGATAATTTTGTTCATTTAATCAGATTCCTAAAGTGAACATTTGTTATCATATTTTGTTAACCCATGACTGAGATTCGCCATATCAGGAGAAGATCATCCCTTCTTAGCTCTCCCATGTCACTAGGGGCAGAATTTCACCTCTTTAAACTTACCATCTTGCACGCTCTGTTGAGATGGCAAATACACTTAAGGTACTGGTGGCACCACACAGATAAAGGTGGAGGAGCTTTTGCAGGTTCGACTAATGTGTTTTCTTCAGAACAGAACATGACAGCATTACGATGAGGCTGTTCTGTGGTGATCTAAGGAAGTCTGTGACAGGGAATATTATAGGAGTGACAAGAAAGATTAAAAATAAAATAAAAAAATCACTCCTTTCATTCCAGAATATGTGTGCACCAACTGCTGAGAGTTTTCTCTGAATCTCACATTGTGTGAAGTATGACATGCCTCAGTCCCACCTCGAATCACAGACTGTGGGCCATGTCTTGTTCCTCATCGCTCCAAAGCAGCTGGATTGAACTCTGCAGTCTTCTCCCTCCAGCCTGCCCATCCTGAAGGCACTTAGAGATTGGCAGGCTTGGGGAAGCGTCACTTGGAGGTGCCATCAAAGAGTAACAGGCAGGGCTGATGTGGTCCTGTGTTTTAAAGCTGTGTGGAATAGTTTAACTAAGTAAACTAGCCCACATAGTTGTAAAAATCACTGGGCCTGGGGTAAGGACATGAAAACCAGCATTGTTGGTCGTTTCTGGTTCTTATGTTTGTTTGCTTTCTTTTGTATCTCAGTCTACACGTTTGCCTTAATCATAAGCTAAAAACCCTGTGGAACATCAGTGGCCAAATTAAAAATGGATTCCCTAATGAACTTCTTCCCCAGTTTATGTATTTATATAGGGTTTCTACAAATTACTTACAAAGCACAGTATGGAAAAAGATGAAAAGCAGGTGGTGGTAGAGTCACTGACTGCAGTTGTTCTGCTTGTGTGATTTGGCCTCATGCCAGGCTCCGGCTGGAACTAACTGCTGAGGAGTTTGTCAAAGACCAATGACTTTAGGCACTTTCAAATTATCCTTGATGAAGCATATGAAATCCACAATCATCCACCAAAAAGCAAACTATAGAACTGCACAAATGCATATCATTTAACATAGACTTTTTTTTCACTGGTAGGGATCCTATGACTCCCATGAATCACATCAGTCTTGACGTCAATTAGATCTTTGAAATAGCTATGCTGCACCATCCTGACTACATAAATTCACACAGTCATATAAAAACTCAGATAATAGAGAACAAGCAGAGTCTGTGGTCTTGAAATAGTGGTTTATTGACAACATCTTTTACAGGGACAGCATGACCTCCTAGTCTAGTCAAACAGAAGTATTACTGCTTGTGCATGCTCATCTTTCAGCTGGCAGAGGTGGGCCAAACCTGTGATGGCTCTATGTTGGTACCACTTGCCTGCACCACCAGGAGATGCTCTGACTTTATGTCACCTTAAAGTGGGGCTCTTTAGCCCAAGCAGAGGAGAACAGGATTCATAAGTGCCTACTCATTACGGATGGAGAAGGGGCTCTGCACAATATCTCCTGTGTTTAGGTGAGGAAATAAAGCACAGCAAATGGCATACCAGAGTTGTACGATGCTGTGATCTCCTTGTACCCTTTCATACTTCTCTGTTGGTCATAGAGCCAAAGACTGGCTGTTCATTTAGAGACCATGGAGGAGGAAATTTTCTTGTTTGTCTCCTTATCTTTTTGATCTTATGCATAAGAAATACAATAGGATGTGACAGGAAAGTTAAAGCCCTGTCTCTTTCCTAAAGAGATTTGAGCTCTTGAGTTCTACATATCTGGCAACAGATACTCTGAAACAAGGGTCCTCTTAGTCTCTCATTGGAAGTGTAATACATAATATTCCAGGGAAAGGGATGCTCACCACTAGCTCAGTTGGGTGCCCCCTCTGTTCCTGTAGAACCTGACTATTCTATTCAAAATTTGGTAATCAAAAAACTTCGAGAGTGTGGGACTGGGTCATGTCATGTAATTTTTGCAGTTTAAAAGTCTGATATCTAAACCTGAATTTGACTGGGCCTTGGCTTTCTTTATAATCAGTAGATACAAACAACTCTTTAGTGATTTAGCTTACATATTTAAAATGCCTGTTTTAGGATGATATGGCTTATCCTCTGGAGGTGCCTGTTTTTCTCTATTGAGTACACAAGGACTGCTGTGTGATTAGCTCAGGCTTAGGCATCTATATGTTAGATACTTCAGGACATAAATTCCCCAAATGAGAAGTCTGTTCACACTCCAGAAAGATTTCAGTCTGCATCTCTGTTTAATGTACCAGAGAAGACAATCACACAGTTTTGGGGGGGCTTGGGCCTACTCTGAGTATACTTAGTCAGATGCTACATCTGGCACACGTAGCAAGTGCCTGGTTTAGCAACTCTGCAAGTTCAGGACAGGAGATACTGTATGCTGTCAGGTCAGAAATGTCCATTTACATATCTATTGCTGAAAGCAGTCTGTAGTACACCTTCCCAACAGAAATATGGATGCTCAGGGAGATTAGGGGCAGAATCAAGTTTGTAAAAAAAAACCCTAAATTTAGTTGTTTACACAGGGATGTATGCCAAAAGCTAACTAGGGGTGTAATAGTCCATTAGATAAACAGAGCTCTGGTCAATACAGTCCGGCAGGTGTCAAAGTGATTCAGCCAACTTACAAGTCACATACAGGCTTAGTTGGCCTATGCCTACACGTGATAAGCACACACCTAGTAGATGCATCATTTCCTTGGAGATGACCCAGAGTAGCCAACATGTCTTCATGGGGCTGACAGCTACACCATGGGACCTTCCAAGCCGATGGAGCACCAGTGCACTTCTGCAGCAGAACAGGGATACACTGAGTGATCTCCAAGGGCACTTGAATGCCCACATTTGGGCTTCTGAATCACACTGGTGATTTGTCTTTCAGCGAGAAGAATCTCATTCTAGGTTCCACTGCCAGAATTACTAGCTTGCCAGGTGCAGTCCAGGAGCCCTTCAGCAAAACTTAATGACATCAGCTAACCCAGTGTGAACTTCTGGCAAATAAATGTCATTTCTTATAAATGATGTCAGGCAGCTGACCTGCTGATGCACTATGGACAAGCCCCACAACAGGAAGGCTGATGGTGCCAACCCAGGCACTTGGCTTCAGTCCATCACGAGGGTGATGTAGGAACATAGCTATAAAACAGGGGTTGCTGCACAGCAGCCCATTTAGACTGTGTTGCATCCTACAACTGGATCAATTCCCTCTCAAGAAACTGGCTGCAGTCTTATGCTGTGTTTGAAAGGCCAGTCTGGGAGGAAAATGAGCAGAATATTAAGCCTTAAGGACTAGACTGAGGCTACTTCTTTAACAACCTAGACAGATCATCTTAAGGTAAAACACTCTTTCATTTATTTGTTCTGAGGTTACCTTGGCTGTGACCTTTTACAGGCCTGTAGTGCAAGACACTGCAATAAAGAGGACTTTAGTTAAGGTGTTCAGGTTTATAATCATAATCCAGCAAAAAATGAAAGTCCTTCCACTGGCTTTAGTGAGCTTAATACACTGATCTGTCATATCTAGTGTGATTTATGTGAAGTGTCTTCTTCTCTGCAAATTAATTTCAGATTTCAATAGAAACAAATTTAGGCAAATATGCAACCTGACTTCTGAGTTTACAGTTAGTTAATCATTTCCAATGACATTCACTAGAGGGAAATTATGAAGAACTTTATAAATTAGATTCACCTTCTATAGCTACTACATCAAGCTTGGCATTTAGCAATCTGGGGCATTACTGAACTAAAAAAGAGAATTAAAATTCACCATAGACAAAAATAAGCCAATGAGGTAACAAACCCCACTAAAATACCAGCCAGCTACAGCTATTGCATACAAAACATTGTCATATTTGTATCACTTTGGACACTTGCCCAAACATATGTTTGTGTCCAAATATATTTGGACTCTTGTCTAAATGTATGTAAATAATGCTGTAGGTCCCAGATATTTCTGTTGTATTGCTGCCTTTCTGCATTTCCTAAATCTACCTTTGTATGTTTAAGTATCCACTATGAATCACTTTACGTTATCTCAACTAAATTTCATTTTACCAATGTTATTTATTTTACCCTCCTCTGCCATTTATCAAAGTGGTTTTGTAGTCTCTAAAAACGCATAATTCCTCCCAGCTTTATATCACCTTAATATTAGGTTGGTAAATCTCTCCACAGTTGTTAATTGACCTCTCTGGTGTCCTATTCAAAGCATCCTCCCAAGATAATGATAAAGTATTAAAATTACCTCATTTTTAATTTTTAATAATTTTTTTACAATTTTTTATTATATACATGCAGCATCAGCTTTGAGAAATCAATGTGGTTTCCACTTTGAAGTCCTTACAAAACCATACCTTCATGAAAGAAAAAAAAAGTGGTTTTGACTAATCCATGCTGTCTAAGATGTATAAATGTATATAATCAGAAGTGCTTATTTTTTTATAAGCATTATGAAAGTCTGTATTTGATGTACCATGCTTTGTGGTTCCCTGGGTGTTCTGTTGTTCTTCATCTCTGGCCTGTGTTATGTGAGAGTCAGACTATTTGATTGAAACAGGTCCTTCTGGCTTTAGCACTTAGTCATCTTCTGTTGTACAGGAATACTTTGGTGAACTCAAGTGCCAAAATGACTACCAGTTATGACTGTGAAAAAACTGAAGTTATTTAATTTTTTTTAATTTAGATATGCCTTGTGGGAATCTGTCCAAGCTCTCAAATAGCACCCTAAGAAGCTATGTAAGGTGCTAGAGCCTCTCCATGAATTCTGACTGCTTCTACTTCACAACCAGAACCAGCAATAAGCTGCAACTCTGAAGGAAGACACTGTTCACAGGAAAAATGCAAACTCCTGACAAAAGGCAGATCTGCCACACCACATCCAAAGCTTAGAGTATTCTTATCCCAAAAGGTCTCCATCTCCTTCTGGGCAGATGAGAGATGGTTTCAAGTAACTGATGACAAAAATAGCACATAGCATATTCAGGGGAGGAACTCTTCATTGCTCATTCAGCTGCATTAGAGTACAGACAGGTCTCAATGGGCACAAAGCAGATGCCCCATAGACATCTAACTAGCACTTCTTGTTGCATGTTGGTCTATGTAAGAGCAGTTTAATCTTCCTTTCCTGAGCAAAACTGGTCACTGTCCAGTGATAAACAAAGGGATGAAAACCAATTGCATGAGAGCTGACTCCAGCTAAAACTGAAATTATTTATATGGGTATTTGAGACACTGTGAAGGTTTGCATCATTGTTGTCATTGCCTGTTTTTAAAGTTCCATACCAACAATCAGTGAATTCAGTCTCTCATTTGAGACTTCTCCTAGTCTACCTGCTGATGATAAGCACTGACTGATTAGGTTTCAGCAGGCCTAATTTCTGCCACTTCTTATGTAGATTGCAAGCAATATGGTATAACTAGTTACCAATCCTTAAAAAACTTCAAAAATACATTCCAGTACTTCAGAAAACACCATCACATTCCCTCAGAAGCACAGATTACTGTAAGTCAAAGCAATTTCTTGATCCTAGCACTGGCTTCTCATAGCAATACCAAGTCAATTCATAGAACCACAGAGTATAAAAAGACCTTCAGGATCATTAAGTCCAAGCCAGTTTTTAACCCAGCAAAGAGTGCACTTGTTCAAGCCATGGGCTGCCAGCTTCTCCAGGGGGATGCTGTGGGAGACAGTATTGAGGGCTCTACTGAAGTAACTAATCCACAGCCTTCATCCACTAGGCAGGTCACCTGGTCATACAAGGAGATCAGATTGGTCAAGCAGGACCTGCCTTTCCTAAACTCATGCTGACTGGGCCTTATCCCCTGGTTGTCTTGTACGTGCAGTGTGATGGTACTCAAGATAACCTCCCCTGGCACTGAGGCCAGGCTGACAGGCCTGTTGTTCCCAGGCTCCTCCTTCTGACCCCTCTTCCAGATGGCTACACACAGGACAACCTCCAGTCCTCTGGGACCTCCCTGGTTAATTAAAACTGATAATAAATGATGGAGAGTGGCTTGGTGAGCTCTTCTGCCAATTCGTTTGACTCTCTTTTCTTACAAGTGCTCTGAGATTCAGATCTTTTAAAAAAATCCACCTAATGTTCTGTGATGAGATTTGGCTGACAGCTTTGAGACTTGGCTGACAGCCTTGTTCTTCAGGTAAAACTGAGCTTTCTATAATAAGGTGAAGTTATTTTCACAAGAAATTGTGCTTTCTTGCTCAACAGAGTTTTTGGGATTAATTGCCATGCAAACTGAATATCATCAAAAGCTCCACTTAATTTTTGATGCATGTGCAAGGCATGCTTTTGAGGCTCCACTGTCCCTGGTATAAACACAATCAGTGTGAGGGAGCATTGACAAAAGCTGGAGCAGGGGAGAGGAAGCAAAGCTGGTCTTTACTGGTTGATGTTGGTCCGTGTAAGAAGCTAGTCAGCAAGTAAAGGCAAATGCATTCCAGATATCAGAATTTCTCAAGTCTGTTCCTTTAAATTATGCCAACAACGTGGGAGGAGATACTGTGGGAGCAGGAAACAAATCTGCTTTTCCTCCAAATAAGGCCAAAGAAGAGGAAACTCTCCAGAAATCTGAGACATGAATCTTATAAAGGACTCTGTTCCCCAACCTGCAGTTCTAGAATCCAGCCTTACTTCTTGCCCTCTTACAACCTTTCTTGTGTCTTCTTGATGGGGATTTTTTATTCCTTGTTAAAACAATGTCAACTGGCAAGAACAAGGCTGAACTTTCCTGTATATTAGCACAGCATTCCTGAATATAACATTTCAAAAGAGTTCCAGGAGACGATGCAAACCTACAGGGTTGGCTGGGGGGATTTCTTGGTTTGGGTCACCAGCTTTGATCTTGGATGGAGTGGGAGTAGGTGGATCCTGAGGAGCGCAGCAGCTGGCATGATGGTGACTAAGGGGTGTTGGAAAGGTTGAATAGGCTTCATTAACTTCCATGAAGAGTAGAGGAGGAGAACTGTCTTGGCAAGGCAAGTGATGATGGGAGGCAGCAGAGGCATGGACACTACAGGCAGACTGAGCTGTATGACAGGCTTGAAGCTCAGCCACGCAGCTGTGGCTGCATCTAGGTGAGCTGCAACGGCATGAAATAAGGCCTGACAAACCAGGGCATTCCCAGCATTTTCTTGTCCTTGGTGTGTGCAGCTCATACACTTCAAACGAATCTGAAGGAGGGTTATGTATGAGAGTGACAGGAGGGCACCTAAGCATGACAATGTGGCAACTTGAGTTAAAGTGATCTTTCCGTTTATAGAGAGTGGATGGGGAAACAGGAATATATAGATGAAATCACCTCTACACTGAATATCCTGACATCCATTTAAAATGTTGGTACCTGCACTTGAAGAGGATGCTAAAACATCCAAGCAACAGCAGAAAAAAAGGCACAAAAATGAGTGGGGAGATGTGAAAGGTCATTTATGGTGAGAGGCTGAGAAAGCTCAACCTGTTTGGTTTACCAAGAAGAGGACTGAGATGACTCGATGATAATACACATCTTTAGGAGCAGTCACCAAACACCGCAGAATGGTCTCTCAGGAAAAGGCAGAAATTCCTGAGTGTAAACTGAATCCTGACAAACCTGGTTAGAAATGAGGAACATGAGGGCAAGAACAGGCACTGGAACAATGTGCTAAGCCTTCAGCTCATCAGGTTTTAACTCCAGGCAGTGTTTCTGTGCTAGCCAAATACAAAATACATTGCCACTGACCCTGACAAATCCGTCCTCGAACATCTTGTCAGTTTTATCTCCAAACTCTCAGGAGCAGCTGAAACTGGATGGCTACCACAGTGTTGCACCCCTTCCCCCTCCATTCCTGTCTTCTTTGGCACCTGTAAATTCCTTGATGTCCACCTCCCCACAACCCTTCCCGCGTCCAGGGGACACTCGGTGCTCGCACACCGCAGGTAACACGACTGCTTCGGACACGGAACAGGCACCTCCCCGCCCGGCCGCTGCTCTGGGGCAGCCGCCACCCCTACTCCTCTCCATGAGCAGCCGCTGGCTCTCCTCATGACCCTCCAGAGCTCGCCGCGAAGGGAACGCCCCGCGGGGGCACCTGCCTGGCGGGGACACTCCCGCCCGCTCGGGGCGCGGGGTTTCCCGGGAGGACGCCGGCTCTCCCCGCCCGGCCCGCGCGGCTTTCCCGGTGCCCGGTGCCCGGCACTGCCGGATGCCCGCTGCTGCCGGGTGGCCGCCGCACGGCACTGCCCGGTGCTTCCCGGTGCCCGCTGCTGCCCGCTGCTTCCCGGTGCCCGCTGCTGCCCGGTGGCCGCCGCCCGGCATTGCCCGGCACTGTCCGGTGCCGGCCGCCAGGCCTCGGCGCGGTAGCCCCCCAGCAATGCCGGCGCCCGCAGCTCCGCCCCGCCGTGTCCGTGGGCTGGGGCCGGGCCGGGAGCAGCCCCGGCCGCCGCCGCCGCCGCCCCGCCCCGCCATGCCTCAGCCGTAGGCAGCGCGGCCGCTCCCAGCCCGCGGTCGCCTCGGCCTCCGGGCCCATGGGCAGCCTGCTGAGCGGGGCCAGCTTCAAGGAGCCCACCACGGTGGAGGACTGCGACTCCACCTGGGAGACCGACTCGGAGCCCGAGGCGGCGGAGCCGCGGCGGCAGGAGGGGGTGTGCGCCGCCGCGGGAGGCGGGGAAGAGCCGGCCGAGCCGCCCGCCGCCGCCGGCCGGCCCCGGGAGCCCCCGCTGGAGCCCGGGGAAGGGGAGCGGGCGGAGGTGGACACGGCCGGCCCCGAGCAGGTACCGCCAGCGCCGGCCGCGGGCGCCGAGACCGGGCCGGGGGCGGCGGGCACGGGCCGAGCCCAGCCGAGCCGAGCCCCCGGGCCGGGCAGCCCCGGTGCCGACCCGTGGAGCCGGAGAACGGGCCGAGCCCAGCCGAGCCGAGCCCCCGGGCCGGGCAGCCCTGGTGCCGACCCCCAGTCCCGACCCCCGGAGCCGAAGAACAGGCCGAGCCCCCGGGCCGGGCAGGCACTGGCCCATCGTACTGGGCGGCTGGGGATAACCCAAGCCTCGCATCTCCGGCAGGGATGAGCCCATTTTCATCCCCACCGTCATTACGGGGAGAAAATCCAGGCCTTGAAGTCGCTGTCATTCGCGCTGCCGCTGTTTCCAGGGGAGGTTCTGCCTTAAGTTAAATGTAGTATGTAACTTGGCCTCTGAATTAAACGGGATAAAAATCTGAGTATTGAATCATATGTGGCAATGGATTTGTGACTCCTCGGTGGGTGTGAGGAAGAGCAAGTTTCTGTTCTTTATGGAGCTTTGAAAATGCCGACCCTAAAGAAATAAAGTGTTCCTTTGATAATAATTTTGTTGGACTTAGAATTCAATGCAGGGTGGACCAGGTGGGTCTTTTCTTTTAGCTTGCTAGATGTATTACGGTTATATTTGGTTCAGAAATGTGCCAAATTAAATAAGCATAAGCATCTTTCCCTTTTCTGCTTGATACATGGTGATACTACTGCCAGATAACCGAGTGTCAAGGGATGTTGCTTGTTCCAGCAAGCATGCTTTGCCTGCAGGTGTGGTCAAAGCTGATCTTTCAAAAGGAATAATGAAAACAGATGCTTGTTATTAATGTGCAATTGATAAGCCATGGGATGGGCAATAATAAGGGCAAATGCCCAGTGCAGCCACAGGGAATTTCGCTTTTCAGGCTTGACTTTAACCTATTGCATGCATATTGCAAGGAATGGCATTAATTTTTTTGAGTGACTGAAGTTCTTCTACAGGGTGCAATAATATCAATAAAGTCTATGCTCACGTGACAAATAGTATTATTTCCTCTTCAAATTTAGTGGTGTCTCTGCATTTTCATGTCTAGTTACTTATTTCATCTTGTACTAGCACTTGCTAGGTTACTTTGAAGTCTTACATTTGGAAATGACAGTCAACCTGTTGATTTAAATCAAATTCAGCCTTGTTGGAAGGGTATTGCATAACCTTGCTTTTTTATTTTATATTAAATTTTTTAACTTAGGCCTAAAGTGTGTAGTGTTAAATACTGAGCAGAGAGATTTTCAGTGTTTGACCAAGCAGTAGGCAAATACATGCACTTGTGTTTGTTTACATTGCTGAAATGCATCATGAAAAGTAATTAATATTACACGAATTTGCTATTTAGTGTGTTTGTATATGATGGTTATCTGCTTTCTGACTGTTTCAGAGTGGTGATGGAACTGAGCTGACAGCCAAGCCAAAGAGAAGCTTCTACGCAGCAAGAGATTTATACAAGTACCGACACCAGTACCCAGTAAGAATATTTTTGGGGGTTAAGCTGCCTTTTTAGTTGAAGACAGCATATAACCCAAACATTCCTAAGCCTTTGTGTGGCCTAATAAATGAGAATCAAAACTCTGATACAGAGGCCTAACGTATGCCAGTGAGAGAGAAGCAAAAATGTGCAATGTGTTTTCATCCTGGGCATACACACAAATACATGAGATGTGTAAGCATGGGAGCAGCGGCAGGAGCCCGGGAAAAGGCTTGTGCCTTGAATGTTAAATAGGGTAGATTATAGAGTTTGGATGACTTATTATTTGTCTCTCAAGTTCCTTGACACTGAAGTGAAGTTGCTGCTATGCTTGCTGCTGCCTCAGTAGGAGAAGATACCATCTAGAAAGAACTTGCAGATTCTTAATCTCAGTCTTTAAGTGCATGAGTAAAAAACTCTGTGGTTCCTAAAACTCTGCAATTTTTTTGTCCTGAAATTATTCAAAGAGCACAAGCACAATATCACTTTTATAGTGTTGACAGGTTTCTGTAGGCTGATAATGTCCTATTTCCTTTCTTTTAGCAGAACTTTAAAGATCTTCGATATCAAAATGACTTGTGCAATCTCCGGTTTTACAAAAATAAAATCCCATTTAAACCTGATGGTGAGTAATCTGCAACAATAATGGTGATAGCAAAAAGAGTGCTCACTAATGATAGTGGCAAAATGAAACAGTAGTGATAATTTTGGCACTGACAAATTCAAGGTGTATAGTAATACATTGTACAATGTGAAGCTCCTGTGTTGGAGTAGCACCTTGATAACACAAGAGTGCGTTATGCTTAAAACAGTGTTAACTTTCACTGTAGGGAGGTGGTGCTTTTCTTAGACGTTTTCAGCATGATGTAGTACAGGGCGTTGTTTGTACCATGATTGTATGTTAGGGGCACTACCTTTTATTAAACAAAGATAAAACTGTTCCACAATGTTGCACAAACTGTGGCTGCTTTAATAGGAGTGGCAGGGATCTGGGTGTTATACCTAGAACTGTGTAAGGGGCAAAGAATGTGTTTTAATCTTGTGTGAGATTACAATAATAACAATAATAAAGTAATTTCTCAATGTCCCTTGTGGTTCTGGTAGTGGAGCAGAAACCTCATATGCAGCATTCTGCACAAACACAGGACAATCTGAAAGATGACAAACCCTGCTCTAGAGAGTTTGCAGTCAACGTATGAGTGACAAGAGGGTAGCAGACAGATGGGGAAGCAGGAGGAAGCAATAAAGCAGTCTTCGTTAGAATGATACGCAGGAGTCTTAGCACATGAGAGCTTAGCCATTAGCAAAAAAGACAAATCAAAGGCCAAAAATAAGCTTTTCAGAGTTTTAAAAGAATGATGAGCAGAGTACTTTGAAGGTGTTTGCAGTAAGGTCCTCTTAGCATGAGAGCAGCTTGGTAGGAATAGTGAAGTGCACGCTGGAGTACAGAAGGAGTGAGATGTGTAGGCTGCCTCTGAGGCAGGATCCTGTTGGAAGCAGGATCAGTCTCATAGCAACAAATGGGTTCTGATAAGGTAGTAAAGGCACAGGTCACAAAGGCTTTGGAAGTGAAGGTATATGGGTTTTGTTTGATTTTACAGAACAGGGCTTCACAATGGGAAAATGCACAGCAAAAAAAAAAGAGGCAGTATAAAAAAGATGCAGTCTAGACACATGATCTTACCAGCAGCATTCAGGGTAGATATAAGCATGACAAGAAGGCACTTTTCAAGGTCAGGAAAAAGGACGGTGAGGTGCAAAATGTCAGAGTTCTGATAGGAAGCTGGATGGAAAGGAGTGTTATACAGAAGGATGTAAAACTGTACATATATATAGGAAGGTTGAAGATGAGAGCTGTTTATGGGCAAGATAGTCATAATATCCTCAGCAAGTTAGGAAACAAATCACGTTGTGAAAAAAAGATAAGACCTTTGCTTTAACCAACTTGAGCTTTATCTAGATACCCATAGGCAGATGCTGTGCTTTTAGCCTGACTGGAAGAAGAGGTAGGTCTTCAGTAAAGAAGTAGCAAATTCAGAAGCTATTACACAGAGAAAAGATACAGAAAGAAAGGGAAGGGCACTGACGTCTGTATGAACCTAAGGACCATGTGGACCTGACAGTAAAAGACAGAAAAGGTTGTGGGGGAGGAGTCCTTTAAAGTGCAAAATGACAGAGCAATTCAAGAGGATTAGCCAAAAGAAGAAATAGTCAATGAAAGCTAGAGGAAGGCTTCTCTCCTAAGATTTGTAAAGAATAACATTTCTTTTAATATTTTAGGAGAAAACCACAGTTAGTAGTGTCACAGATAGCTGATAAGCCATGGAGACTGAATTGTTGGTGGCTGTGAGCTATGGTTATGTAGAAGTTTGTATTGAGAATAGGAAAGAGTAGCCACCACCTTGACTCAAGCCTGTGGATCTGTGAGAGTGTTCAGAGGCAGTCTTAGCTACCATGTTAGGGACTGAAATACTGGGGAATATTGTTAAAAAATCACATTTCTAGACCAGTACTAGATCTAAAGTTTAGTTCCATGACCTACAGATTTAACTTGTTGTTCTGACTTAGAGCTGGCCTGTTTGTGCTGGAATTGAGCAGCAAATCTTCCAATAGAATCAGAGAATGCTAAAGAGTTGAAAGGGACCTTACGGATCATCTAGTCCCAATTTCTTCTGCCATGGGCAGGGACATCTCCCACTAGACCAGGTTGCTCAAGGTCTTATCCAGCCTGGCCTTGAATACTGCCAGGGTTGGGGCATCCCTGGGCAACCTGTTCCAGTGTCTCACCAGCTTCATAGTAAAGAATTTCTATAATTTCTAATATCTAACCTAAATTTCCCCTCTTTCAGTTTGTACCCATTATTCCTTGTCCTATCACTACAGTTCCTAATGAAGAGTCCCTCTCTGGCTTCCCTGTAGACCTCCTTCAGTTAGTGGAAGGTTGCTGTGAGGTCTCAATGCAACCTTCCCTTCTCCAGGCTGAACAGTCCCAATTCTCTCAGCCTGTCTTCGTAGAAGGGTGCTCCAGTCCTCTTAACAAGCTTTGTGGCCCTCCTCTGGATTTGCTCCAGCAGTTCCATGTCCTTCTTACGCTGCAGGCACCAGAACTACTTCAATGCTTGAAATGTAGGTTGGATACAATGGTGGAAGGTTCTCTTTCCAAGGCCCTTTCCAGCCTTGCCTGCACTGGAAACCCCATGTTCTTAGCAGCTCCTTTGGCTGCTTTCTCAGTTTCTTGAAGAAAAGTATCAAATGAGTTCTCCTCTGTCATTGAGACCTAAGTTGAAATTTTCATTGCAGGGAAGAGACATCTCAGGTGTATAGTAGGAGACTATCTACAGGGAGCTTTGGGATTTTCAGGCCACCTCTGTGCTATTTGACTTTGGGAGAGGCAGTGGGGCAGTGCTAAAACTGCTGTTGGTTTCAGATTGGAAACCAACTAACACAGTGCTTATTCATGGAAAGATACTGTGCCCATTTGGGAACAAGGAGCATGCTGTTACGAATTTTGTGTATTTGTGCAGTACCTGGAACAGTGCCCTGGCCCGTGACTGCATACCATGAGCTTGTGTGATGCTTGGCCACAACTAATTGAGAAAGATTCCCCAATCATAATGTTATTTGCAGCTGGAGAGATTCCTGGTATAGATTTCATAAAGAGTTGAGGCTTTGTTCTGTGAAGATTGGATGGATAGATAGATAGATAGATAGATAGATAGATAGATAGATAGATAGATAGATAGATAGATAGATAGATAGATAGATAGAGGGTTTTGTCACACAAAACCAATGACAGGTAACTCATAAGGCAGTATTTTATGGAAGTGGTTTGTTAATTACCAGTAAGTGTGATGAAGGATCTAGGACATGAGCACCTTTGGGGATGTGTATTTTACAGAAGTTATTGCCACATACTTCTGCTCCTTAGTAACTCAGTCAAAGTCCGTTGGTTTTGTTTATATTGACATTTTATAAATAATTTATTTTTAAATTAAGTTTTAGTCACTAAATTAATTTTAAATTAAAATTAATTTATTTATGGCTGTAATAGAACTTATTTCACGTAGTATGTGGAAGAGAATGAAAGTATATATTGTATCAATACGTTAACGTGGCATGTACTTTATGTAGGTGAGTGCTGTTTTTGATAGTTACCTAACAGTCTTCAAATTATTTTTTTGCAGGGGTTTATATTGAAGAAGTCCTAAATAAATGGAAAGGAGACTATGAAAAATTGGAACATAACCACACTTACATACAGTGGTTGGTCACTTATTACCTATTTCTGTTTCAAAGCATTAATTTGATTAAGTGTTCATATACTGAGCTGTAATGCGCTTCTTCTTTTAACAGGCTTTTCCCACTGAGGGAGCAAGGTCTGAACTTTTATGCTAAAGAATTAACTACATATGAAATTGAGGTAACACAAATTGAGCTCAGTACAAACCATCATATTAATTTTGATACATAACTGCTTTTTGTTATGTAGAATCATCATACACAATACAGAAGTACTTGCTTTAGTGCCACTTAGAATTTTGGATGTATTCTTTGTCTATTAGGAATTCAAGAAAACGAAAGAAGCAATTAGAAGATTCCTTTTGGCTTACAAAATGATGTTGGAGTTTTTTGGAATAAAACTAATTGATAAAACTGGAAATGTAGCACGAGCTGCTAACTGGCAAGAAAGATTTCAACATTTGAATGAGTAAGTAATGACATGCACCCTACTTGCTAGAATTGCTGTAGAATCTCTTTAGCCTTTTGTTTTCTAGATATTTTTTCCAAAGATTGACAGAAAAAAAGAGAAAAATAAATAGTCAATACCTTATTTGGGCCTGTATATGTATGTTCATCCTTCCCCTTTGTTTGATTGTGCTGCTCGCCCATTATCAGTTGAACTGATATCACTGAATTCCCTGAAAATACAACTTTAGATGGTGCTGAAAGAGATCCCAGCTCCAAATTAATTTGTTATGCTACTGAATGCATTTTCACCCAATTCCAAAGCTTCTCAGCCGGAAAAAAACAAGTGGCTTGTCTGTATGTTCACATTTATTTTTGAGAAAGATCAAATTCTCCATACCTGTGTGAAAGCTAAATACCAAGATTTATCTTCCTCCTCCAAACACAAAATACTATGTATTTAATACTTTTTAATTGCAATGCTTATCTGGAGAGGATTAGACATGCATCAATTCAAACTTTGGCTCAATGTTCAGCAAATTGTATCTGTTGCTTTTCATTGGCATTTTGTGGAGCCTAAGTTTGCACTGAATTTTGTCCCATGTGGATTAATTGTATCAAAATCTCTTGTCAAATCTTGTGCTTACTTGTCTAATACCTCTGACCTTGGAGCTGCAGATTGTTTTCATGCAATATTTTGTTCTCCTGTCATAATGAAAACTTGTAGGTACAATTGCTGATGGATGATTCTGGGTGAATAATGGAAATAATTTGTTAATAATTTTACTTAAATATTGTATAAGCCAATATGGGTGTTGGCCCAGACTCAGGCCAGAGATAAAACAAAATTTCAGGAAGCCCAGATGTTACTCACTGCATGTTTTTAATTCTTTTCTTACCAGTAAGTAGCTACAGTTTTAAGTCAGGCACTATGACTCTTCACCTAGTTTGTGCCAAATAAAATTTAAACTTAGAAGTTTTACTTTTTATTAAGGTATACTTTATGAGGAAAAGAGCTCTTCCCAAGCACTTCCAAAAGGCAAGTCATTCATTTTATGTCAGACACTTCCTACAACCCTGGGACTTGCTCTCCAGAGGTGCCTGTTTTTCCCCCAGCACAGACTGGCTCAGAAGTGCAGGTAGGTAGTCTAGACTGGAGACCCAAGCTTTTAAATAGGTAGAGTGCAGTAAATCCTGTTCTGTAGCTACACTATAAATACACTACAACCCTTAAATTTTATAAAGTTCGCTGGGTTTTCTCAGAAAGAGAACAGCATAGAATCACTAAGGTTGGAAAAGACCTCCAAGATGATCAAGTCCAATGTTTGACCGAACACCACCATATCAACTAAACCATAGCACTAAGTGCCACATCTCTGAATTTTTTGAACACATCAAGGGATGGTGATTCCACCACTTCCCTGGGCAACCCATTCCAATGCTTAACCATTCTTTCAGTGAAGAAGTTTTTCCTAATATCCAGCCTGAACCTGAACTTCGCTTTGGTTGGTGCAACTTGGGGCTGTTTCCTCTTGTCCTGTCTCTGGTTGCCTGGGAGAAGAGAAGAGGGAACCTGGCCACAATCTCCCTTCACATAGTTACAGGCAGTGATAAGGTCTCCCTTGAACTGCCTTTCCTCCAGAGTAACAACCCCATTACCTTGTGCTGCTCCTCATAAGACATATTCTATATTGTTCACCATCTTCATTGCCCCTCTCATAACAGCATACAGCAGAAGGAATCAAAATCAATACACGGTTGATTTTATTTTCTTCCCACCCGCTCCTCCAGTGCATTTTACGAACACTAATTCTCACTCACAACATCCTAGCAAAAGAGGTGCTCGCAAGCTTCAGCAGCTGCGAGAAATTAAAAAGTACAGGAAGCCTGAAGTAGACACCTGGAGCCGTAAAAAGGACTGAGGAATTGCAGTTCCAGTTCTGTGTTTGTAAAGTGCGCTTTTTTTCCGATTCAATAGATTTTTTTACCCATTTCTTCCAAAGGTCTCAACATAACTACTTAAGAATCACTCGAATTCTGAAAAGTCTTGGTGAACTTGGATATGAGAGTTTCAAATCTCCCCTGGTAAAATTTATTCTGCATGAAGCTCTTGTGGAAGATACCATTCCCAACATTAAGCAAAGTGCTCTAGAATATTTTGTTTATACTATTAGAGACCGAAGAGAAAGAAGGAAACTGCTGAGATTTGCCCAGCAACATTATACACCCTCAGAGCATTTTATCTGGGGACCCCCAAGAAAACAGAAGTCAGAGGGAAGCAAAACAAATAAAAAGCCAGCATCACCAGTTTCTATTCCCAATAGTCATATTTCTAAGCATAAGAAACCAAAAGAGCCTAAGAATACATCAGCAAGTGGAAGCTCAGCAGGTAAAACAACTGAGGAAAAAAAGGTGGAAATCACAAAAAACGGGGAAGAAAATGATCAGGATGAACAGGAAATGAACTGTGATGCTGTTAGGCAGAACAGTGAAAAGAGCAGTGACACTGATACCAGTCAGCTTTCAAAATCAGAAGAAATTCATGATACTTCAGACAGAAATGAGGACGCTTCTCATTCCAAAAAAGATGATGAAAATCTGAATAATGACTGTGGAAGTCACCCAGGCGCTATAGAGAAAGATCTGTGTAACAATGAGAATTCTTCAAATAACATATCAGCAGATCTACAAGATAACCTTGATAAGGATACGCTTTCAGAAGGGACCACCACAAAAACCAAGGATGAGCTCAAAGCATGAATCTGAGGTTAAAAGTCATTATGTTTCATATTTAATGAAGCAAATTATTCATTGCTCCTTCGTTTTGGTTGGAATTTCCATCTAGTGTAGTATAAAATGTTCATGAGACTATGCTTGTTGCAAATGCATCAAATTAGGCTTCTGTTAGGTTAATGAATTTTGGTTTTTTCAACCATAGTTTATCAGCAGTCAGCCAGGTGTGGTTCTTTAAAACAATTGTGGGTATTGAAAGCTAAGAAGTTCATTATCTTCCCCAGACAGATTGCATAGAAAAGCTTATCTACTTTTTGCCATAAAATTCATCCAATGTTCAAAAAAAAAGAAAAAGTATAACACTAAAAGCCTTGGAACATCAGAATTCTGAAGTTAGTTTTAATATGCTTTAAGTTTTGATTTCTGTTTATGAAATTGCTAGAAATTATTTCAAGAGCACAGTTTTTATCCTAGTGGCTTTTTTTTTTTGTTTTAGGAAGTGTGTTCATGTTTAATGGTGGGATTTGCATAGCATCTTTTTATCTTAGATGAGCATCCTCTTTGGAGACACTTAATAATGGTTATCATGTCCTATACAGCTGGGTATCATTGTACATTGAATAAAAGTTTAACTTAAAATGAAACTGTATCCACAGCTTTTGGGTACAGGGGAAGTTTCACTTTAGATTTCTTTCAGTCCCTGCTAAGTTCTCCCTTCTCTTGACTCATTTGTTACTACTAATTTGAGGGGGGGGATTCTCTCTGATCACACAGATTTGGTCTCAGTTTGAAAGCTCTCTGTTGATCAGCGGTAATAAAACAACTTCCTCAGGTGGGTTCAACACCTGGAAAGCCTCTGGACAAAGCACTGCCTGATCTGCAAAGCCATCAGAGAAAATGTTACCAGGCTTGTCAAGTTGTGTCTTACCTGAACTTGGATGTTTCTTGGCAGGTTTTGGGCAAGGTCTGCACAATACTGGGTCCCCTGTTGCTGGTCTGGGAGAGAAAGGCAGTCATGATGCTTCCTTCCAGCTGTCTGTTTCCTCATTTTGCTCTCTATCTTAAGTCTTTCACAGTTTAATGTTATTTCAGTCAACAGCAGAAACCTGAGGCAGGCCAGTCTGCTGGTCTGGCTGGAGCCCAGCAAGCAGTTTCTCAATGAAGATCTTTTCCCTAGTTTCACTTACTGAAGGACTGTCTTCTTTATCTGAGTAGCTGCTTCTGATTTCCTGTCATTCAGTCAAACAACATAGTGACCAGCAAGTTAATAGTGCAGAATATGAATTAAAAAATAATGCAGGTAGAACTGAGACTTCCCACAGTCCTAAAATACTGTAAAACTTTTGTGCATATTTTCTATTTTAAAATGTATGTGTTATCCACTGCCTTCAGCGTATTTTTGATGAAATGTTATGAGGCAAGAAGCAGACTACAGTTTGAGTGTCAGAGTGCTACAGGACTTCATTCAAGTCTTACAGCTCAAAATGATGAAGTTTTCAGGGGTTTCAGAGCATAGACAAGAAATCTTGTATTTTTCTCTTTTGCTAATGCCCATCATGGCAGTGCATCATCCATTGGTTTCCTCAGGTAGCACTGGTTCTTGGGATCAAACAGAGTGGCAGTTAGGGGTCTTGGTATCCATGGGCAAAGATTAGGATCTTCCCATCCTAAAGGAGCAGGGAAGAAGGAAGATATCTCTCTTTCTGTGCTGACTTGTGAGGAAGGGAAGTTACATACATGGATTTTTGTTTAAGGGTAACCCATATCACTCCGGTAGGCAGTAAGTCTGCCCCAAAGAATTCCTCCAGCAGCCACCGCCTCTTGGAAGTTGGAAGGATCCTGAGAAGCCTTTCACAATTCCCTGGAATTCAGCTGGGGTCCCCTGGTTCATGTTTGCCTCTGATCTTCAGAACAGAAGGGGACAGAAAATGCTGTGATAAAACTGGTCTGTGTAGCTAAGGACTCTGACTCCCTGCATGTGCACAGGGAGGACACTTCATGTTCTGCCTGTGACTTTTTCAATCTTGAGTGCCTAACCATGCAAACTTCATAGTGTTGTTTTTATGTAGTTATTTCTTGAATAGCACTGGGAAGATTTATACCCTGTGTATAAGGAACATAACTATAACATAAGTAGTTACACAAAGCCTTCAATTTATGGACTTTAATGTTAAACACTGCAAAAATGCATAGTGTTAAGGGGAAATAAGGGATGCCGGGGGGATTATTGTATTTCTGCTGTAATTTGATTGAACATCGATGACCTCAGTAGATGTTTTATCTAATGAACAAAAAAAGAGAAATGTTGCTCTGATTTTTAAAAAAGTTCTTGAGATGTCTGGGAAGCTGCATCTGGCTTCTCTGTCAGAAAACCTGCATGTTCTCCAACAGAGATGAGCATCCAAAAGATTTCTCTGCAGTACAGTATTCCGTTACTGTGGCACAGCTCTCACCTATATGTGCTTACTGGTTCATCATTCATAATTAAGTATTTAACATACTTCTAATACAGCAGAGCTGCCTACATTAAGGGACCAGTGTATCTGAAAATGCAGTCAAGAACTTTGGCACTTACATCCTTATTAACTCTGCAAATTATTTATTTTTCTAAAAGTCCACAACTCAGTATATTTCTCTCAGTTTTCATGGAAGAGTAGTGGCATATCAGTTGCCTACAAAGAACCATGGGGACTATGCAAGTGAGGGTTTTTTTGTGTCAGGTGGGCTCCTCCCCTCCATTATCCTTGTTTTACATGTTATCAACTGAATCGCTCCTATGGGACATTTCAGCTTTAACTAACAAATACTGCTCTATGTAAAATGTGGTGGTTTACCATTCTGTTCATATAGGAACTGTTTCTTCTGATTTTACAAGTGTTGAGAAGAAGGATTCATTGCAGGCAATCATACAGCATAGCATCTTGCTGAGATTTGTGAGGATCAAGTGGGTGCACTGTATGCATTTTGTTACAGAATCATGGCCTTAGCAACCAAAGCACCCCGTACTTGAAGTTCTGAGTATTGATTTTCAGTACAATATATGTTGAAATTAGTGTATTCTTTCAAACACCAGTACTTAATTATTTAACAATTACTTCAGGAACCGAGGGTGTGCAAAGAAAGTCAGGTCATTGGCTCAATGTTAAACTTCTTTTTGTCTTGCTATATGCTTAAGTATTCAGGGATTCCTGTGTACTCACAACAGTAATGTATTTTGGTCCAGTGTTTGACTAGAATCTGAGCTATTTGTGTATTAATTGAACAGAACCTTCCATACAAAGGTTCTTTCTGAGTAAGTACATCCGAGTAGCCTCTCATACTGTTAAGTGGGAGTAGTATATATGTGCACATACCTGTTAATATGATTTTAAGTATCCTGTGAGGGGATATGAATGTGCAACTTGAAAAAATGTTACTGACTACACTGATGCAATTGAAGGTGATCCTACAAATCATGCAAAAATATAGCACTTTAAGATCAGTTACAGCTCTGTGCCCTACTGTCCTCAATGCAACTGTGCCTCAGTACCTGATACTGTGTTGGTGGAGAGACTGAAAGCTTCAGTATGTGAGATGTGCAGCACAGACCATTCTGATCAGAAGAGCAGTTACTTGTGTGCACATATCTAGAAGCACATCTGAGGTCTTGGCGTTCATATTGCTTGCATAAAATCCTGAAGGATGCTAAAAATATTTGCAATAAGCCTTTGAGAGCTGTTCCCTGGCTTGGGTCAGCTCCTCAGTTTCCTGTTCTAAAATTGCAGCACTCTAGTGTATTAAGTCTTTGTATAATCATAGTTAATATTTCATGTAATCTAGTGTAAACCTCCTTGAATTATTCCAGGATAATTCTAATAATCTGCAGTTGCATATAACCGTACTATAATCAGAAAGTTTACAGACCTTGGAAACTTGGTATATGTTGATGGATGATCCAGTAAGGTAAGTCAAGGAACATTTCCTGGATTTAAATGGAAAGTAGCTCTTGTTTGTCATTAAATAAAATTTATGTATATCTGTTTAATTGGGGGGCAGTGGGGGCATGTTTGCACCTTTTTTTTCCTGGCAGTTGTGATGGTACTGATCACAAGTTATAGTAAGTTATATACGTATAAGTGAAAATGTAACTTTTATTACCCCATAGTTTTAAAGGTAGCATGCCATATTAAATTTCCTTGACAAAAGCTGTATTTATTAATAAGATGCAACTATGTGAAGTTAGTTTTGCCATTAAAAAAATTGTGGCAGCATCATGCTGATTCATGTACATTGTCCTAAGAACTGCCAGTATGGATCAGAACCAACGATGTTTCTAGCCTTGTGTCCTGCCTCCAGCAGTGGCCACCAACAGATGATGTGAAACAAAGGAAAGATAAGGTGACCCCATTTTTCTCCAGGAATTTTTCTGGTTTTGAACTCACAGTTTCTTTCAGCCTCTGCAATCCCTTGTGGCTGTGAGTTCCATTTTTTAAAAGTATTTTTTATGGTGAAAGTGGTCTCTTGTTTGTCTCAGATCTGTTTATTCAATAATTACTCCTGCATTTAAACACGGTACTAAAAGTACTGTAAGATGAACAGTAATCCACTTCAAGTCAGTTTTTAAATACCATGGGAGATTCTAATGACAAAATACTTGCTTAGGCAGAAAATGTCCCACGTTTCTTCTGTCCTAAGGCAGAAGATGCCTGCTTAGGCAGAAACTTGTCTTAAGCTGATGACAATATTACCTTACTTGTCCCTTCTGAATAAATGTTTACAAATAAATCCTTTTGTATGAAGTGCTAAGTCAGATTCCAACTGCAGAACAGGGTTGGTTTGTGTTTTTTCCTTTTCAGTGTAAGAGCAAAATCTGTCAAAGGGAAAACCTATTCCTAGCTCACATCTGAGTGAGGTACCTCTGGATTTGGAAACACTAGCATCAATGAGTCTAACACTGAGATCATGCAGAACATGATACTGTCTAGGTTTGATGAGAACCATACTCATTATTCCACATTTTTGTGATCATTTTGTTACATGTCCCCAGTTCCAGTTGCAATTGGCGTAACTGCTGAAAAGGTATTTTTGATGGCCATCAAAGTCTGAAAATGAAGGATGGGTCAAAAAGGCCTAAGCATGGGCAACCTGCCCTCCATTCACATCATCATCAAGAACATAGATTAACTATTAGCAGGTATTTAATGGAGTTCTCCAAGGGGAATGTAAATTGTGTCTCTGTAATATCTCTGTGCTTTGTATTGCCTATGAACTGTTTCTTTTCCTGAAAGCTGTGTTCCTTTTTCAGCCCTTGTTCTTAAGTGTACTTACTTAAGACCATTGGTGAAAGCAAGAGTTTATTTTAAAGAATAGGTTCAACACATGCTGTACCTAATGGACTCCTAAAATGTAGTTCAAAAGTTACAGAGATCAATTCAATAGAGACCTCCTGTGGCTTTACACTTGTAATCACCTTTATTTTTGTTTACAGAGTCATTAAGCTGTTTGCTATAAAATAAAAATTGTGAAAATTGACGAATTGTTCTGAATGAAGTATCGTCTTAGAAACTCGTCACTTTTTAATTCTACCATGCTTACAAGTTTAGTGGCATATTCATCAACTAAAGATTATTGTGAAATATACTGAATGTACTTACTACTGTGGCTAATCATGTGACAATTATTGTTTTGCAGTAAAAAAGGCTGTATTTTTGGGATCTGCTCAAGCATGTTTGCTAATCATTAGTTTATCTTTTTTTTTTCTGTGTTTTAGCATATTCCATGGTTGTTTGCACTTTATGCAGTTTGATTTTGACAACAGATGATTAGATGTAGTTTTGCAGTGATAACATTTGAAAATATTGTAGATTTCATTGTTCAAATGTATTCTAAGAAAAAAGTGCAGTAAAAAGAAAAAAGCCAAAGCCCAACAATTTTTACTTGCAAAATGGAACAGCTATATGTCAGTTTTTATGAATGGTCCTGCTCTCTTCTCTGTATTCCTTTGCAGTGTTTAATTACAGAATGCTGTGCATGTTTGGTAGTACCAATACCATATGTATGTGGTAGGAGTGGTAACCAGTTTCTGGATTTGCAATGCACTATAAAGGTATATTTTATAATTCTGTAACTGTATGGCAGTGTTATGCCAAAAAAAAATTGTATAAACATAAAAAGCAATAGTTTATGTTGCTTACTGCTATATTTTAAATTGTTTGTAAAATGAAATCCTTGGATTTCCTTTCAGGTAAATATATTTTTAATAACAGCAGCCAAAATCTCTGAACTAATAAAGCTTCTTCATTTAGCAGCATTCTTTTAGCAACATGTACAAATACTGTGTAGCTCTAATAATGTGTAATTGCTGTTCAGCGCTTGTTTGTATAGTCTTCTGTAAATATATTAACACTTAAAGGTAGGGCATTAATGGCTTTGGTCCTCCTTTTTTTGTTGCCAGTGGCAAAATGACCATGGATAGCAGAGGAGCAAGGGATGGCCCAGAGTGAGTTTTACTGAAAGTCTTATGGTTTGGTTTTTAATTTAAGAAAAATATATACTATGAAAACACTGTTATCCTTAAAGGGTAAAATATCCACTCTGATCATGCAGGCATAAACCCTCTGGAGCAGTGCCAAAAACTGGCTACTGCTGCTTAAATGTAGCAAGGATATATTTAAGATGCTATTTGTATTTATTCTGTGCTGAAGCTGTAGGATTGAATGGCTTCAGCTCCAGTTTTGTAGCACACTGTTACTCACATAGTGGGGCTGTAGATGTAGCTCTGTGAAGGGCACAGCAGGTTTCAAAAGGGTTTCTATTTTCATGTTTCTTCCCAAAGTGAGGAGATACCTTCATACTCCTTATACCAAAGAAGGGCTTCACATGTAGTCCATGTCTCAAATGAAGCTTGATGTTACGATGGCTCTTTTAACCTACTTCCATGTTGTCAGGTCGACCAGGGATGGAGTTGAACTGGTAGGCAATAACGTGATGTGTCAGTGTGTTGGTCTCCCCAGAAAATTCAGTTCCATGATGGTGGATGGGAATACATGAGTGTCTCTCAGGGCATGCATTCACCTACTGTGCTTTATTTTGGGGTGTAAAATCTAGGAAATGTTCACCTGCCCGGGTGATGGGGACACACAGAGCACCCTTCTGCACTGGTGGAGAGGGCACACAAGGAAGCACGGAAGTGGCAGCACTTGAGTTTGTGCAGGACAAGTTGGATAGCACTTTCATTATGCATAGAGCAGCAGTAGAGACAGCCAAAATAAATCTAAACTACCTCTGTTGTTCAGAGAGATAAACCACAAGGTTTTGTTTTGAAATTGTTTTGCTGAAATATTTTTCTAGCAGAGCTGTGCAGTAAAACTGGGATGAGAATGTTTTGTTTTGATATATGCCGATGATCTTGAACAAGGTCTAAAATGTTTATAAAGATCACGTTAATTGTAAAAGTGTGATTTAGCTAACCAAACTTGGGAATACTCTTCATAAAATTACATTTTAATTGATTCATTTTGCTTTGTTTGCCTGGGCTGAGTAATAAACTGGAAGACAAAATATTAAATATTTTCATTCCCTAGGGTCAATCAGTCCAAGTATTATCCCTTCAAAGTTAAATCAGTAAGTGTGACTGAAGAGTTATCTGGAGTTTAAAAATAATCCTCCAAAGAAGTAGCAGAAGTATCTATCAAAGTATTTTGCAACTAAATAAAGATATATAATGGTACTGCTTTTTAGATGTTAGAGTCACATATCTTCTGAGGTGAATTTCTGTAGGAAAAACTCTTTAGTATGACTTTATTAGCTCATTTGTACCCAGTATGGAGGTGACACTTCAACTCCATGAAGGTTCTTCTTTAAAACCTGTCTCTCTTCAGTGGGGGCAGGTAGAATGGATGTTTTGAAACACTGGCATCCCCAGTTTTATCCATGCCTTGGAAGGCTGTCACTCCTGGTTGGCACAGTCAGTCAGTCAAGCAGAATCTGGCGTCAGGGCCATAACATGTCCCTGCTCCCACCTCTGCAGAGGTGCTGTAATCAAACACTTCATTGCTACATGAGGAGAAAAACTGAAGGTTTGGCCTTCTCAGAGCTGGCCTGGGATCTGGTCATGGTCCAGGGCTGGGATGGGGGTTGTCCTGCCTGGCTGCTGGGGTCTGATTGCTGAAGGCTACATTATGTGTCCCGTGGGTTTATTGACCTGCCCAAGAGCAATTACTGGCAGCTCAGACCTTTTCTTATGGTTAATCTTAGTCTGCACTTTATGGGGTGAGATTAAAAACATCTTCACTATGAAAAGCCAATTTAAGAAGATTTAATTAGACCCCAGTATTTACCTTATCTGATAAACTCTCAGAATGCTTTTAAAATATTTTTTATATAGTATGCATTAGACATTTTTGCAGGCAACATTCTATAGACATCGTAATTTCAAGTCTTACTGAATGTGGGGAGAGCATTTAAAATTCAACTGGCTCTTTCTATTTTTATTTAATGTATAAATCAGACATAATTCATGCATAGCTCCTTCCAGGTTTAGACATTTATTGAGCACTGTGTATAGTTATAAACATTTTGTGACAGCTGTTTCAAATTTCAGAATAGAGGGGGGGAAAAAAAACCCATGCATTTTCACTTCTCCAATTTCCTCTGAAAGCTTAAACAAGGAAGTTTTGAATTCTCAGCTTCCAAACAGGCAGCTGAAGTTAGACCCTTGAATTACATCTGATCACTAGGACTTCGGATCTTTAGCCTTCAGTCCATTGGAGGCAGATTTGTAGTACTTAGTTAACTAAAAATGCAGAAATGTAATAGAATTGTTCAAAACAACAAGGCACCTAATGCTGATAATTAATGAGTGCTCTCAGGAAGTCTGTGAAGGGTTTCTCTGCATCTAGAGGAAGCTCAGGAGCAGTCTAGGTCTTTAGGCAGTCTTGAAAAGATTATTATGAAACCCCATATTTTAACTCTTCACTTAAAAATAGATTTCTTTCTATTTTTCTCTTTTTTTCTTTTACAATAAAGACATGATGGCACTTTTTTAACAGTTTAAATTGTAAAGCAAACCTTTGTTATGCTGACATGCATCAACACCACCTCCTGCACTGATGGTTGCTTCTTACTCCTCCTCAGTTACCACCGTCACATATTCAAAGCAGGCACTTCTCGGTGACTGTGCCCAACATGAGCTGTGAGGGCCCAACACTATGGAGCTGACACATGTAATGGGCACTGGTGGCCATGGTCCTTCATGGCCTCAGGAACTGCTGTGGAGGTGACCACACCCAGCTCTTCAATGAGGAGAGCTGGATCTGAGTAAACATCTGTTTTCTTCTGCCCCTCCCCAGATTTGGTCCTTTCAGAAGGTTGAATTTTGAGGCAATTCCCACCCCTTGACCTCCTACTACAGGCTACACACTGCCTGATGCTGGAGGGGACACTACTTTCCAGGCTGTGGCAGGTGCCTCACCCTGATGATTACTGTTCACCTTGTGACCTTTCCAGGCCACAATCCCTTGGGAAATGAAGAGCCCAGCTCAGGCCCAGCATACCTGAGGAGCACCATTTCTTCTAAGGACATAGCCGTAGGTGATTGCACTGAGCCTTCTTCCTGTGGCTTCATATCAAATTTCCCAAAAGACAACACTCGGGTATCAGAGTTTATTTATGATAATGAAGGCCCAGTGCCATAAAACGAGCAAGAATATGTCCCAATAGTGCTTTTTAGAAGCTTTTTGCCACTTTGGATAAAATGCTGCTGACAACATTTCAATCTTGAAGTCTCCTGCAACCATCAGATAATTAAGAAATGTTGCTGAGTCACACCGGCTTGGAGAAAGTGCCTCCCTGGGGCATGGCTGGGCACACCGATGCCTATTTCAGATGTGTCCCCAAACACAGCAGATGTGAATGATTGAGTAACATACCCAGTGGCACATTCTCTGCTGACTCATTTGCTGCACTGCTACTGAGATAATAGGACTCCTACCAGGTAAATTCAAGGCAGAATTTGGACAGAACTTTTACAAAGATCTTTTAATATAAACTCAGAAGATTGGTACATTTATATAATGGGAGTCACATTGTGGTTCAAGGATCTTTGATGGAGACAATCTGACTCCTCTAGGACCTGTTTCTTGAAATTAGATGTAGGATGAAAGCTGTGTCAGAGCTGACTCTCCCAGTGACACCTGAATAAATCCCAG
Organism: Acropternis orthonyx; assembly: GCA_035583155.1. Taxonomy (NCBI): domain Eukaryota; kingdom Metazoa; phylum Chordata; class Aves; order Passeriformes; family Rhinocryptidae; genus Acropternis; species Acropternis orthonyx. The sequence goes on from JAWWEU010000111.1 coordinate 86,631,425, forward strand.
CAAACTTCATCCACTTTTTTCAGAAATAATTTGGGAAATTATATAAATCCTGGTGTTTTGGTATGAGCAGCCTAAGAGCAAAGGTGAAGATAGGGTTTTGCTGACTGAATCCTTTGGTATGAAATAAAAATATAAAATCTAAAAAAGAGCACAGCAAGTGTGAAATTTGCAAAACAGATAACTCCAGTTCAGTGGTTGCCTAGCCTTAAATTGTCTTACCTATTAAGTCAAATGTTTCTGAGGTGCCTGATATCTCCCTTGTGGGCAGTCTGTGATGGTAAAATTCCAGCATCAGGAGGCAGATAGGAATTACTGAAACATTACAGAGTTCTGCACAGGGGGATGCTAAGAGAACAGACACAGAGAGAAGTGTATTGGCTTGGAGAGGTTCTGACTCAAGGATATTTTGAAGTAATGGTTTGAGGATGAAAAGAGGACCTTTCATGCCATTGTGAGATGGGCTGCCTATAGACGAGAGGTGGGCACTCCTCTCCTATTGTCTTTCTCATCCAGACTGACTGGACGTCACTGACTTGGAGATAAGTAGAAATAATAAATGTTTCAAAAGAGACTTAAGTTGCATTCAACATCTTGATGTATTTATGGATTGGCAAATCTAATTTTTACCTCCTTGTAGCAGGAACTAAAAGCTTTATTCAAAAGTCCTGAGCCTACCTTGAGCAGGATTTTCTCAAGGGCCAGTCATCACCTTTGTAGACCCTAATGGAACTATCCTTATGATTCTTAATTTTTTTTGGTCCTGAATGCACCAACAGGATTTGCAATACTCCATGAGGGGTTTGGCTGTCTGCTCAAGTGATCTGGTGCAGCCCTGTAACCTGGGATCACACTGCTGTGACAGAAAAGCATGAGACCCTTCACCGGGGGCCTCCACTGGAGCTGGGATTAAGCTCTGGCCCAGATTCCTGGGTTTTGCCTGAGCTATGCTGCAGCTGTTCCTGTGCCCAACCACGCTCCTCACTGAACCTATCCGGATGGCTTGACTCACGTCTTGTCTGGACCTGCCTCGCCATTATTGTTATTTTTTTTATTTTGCAGCTAGATAAGAGAAAGAGTTGATTAAACAAATAAGCTGAATAGTCTTTGCTGCAAATGTAATGAGATAGACTGCTGGTAAAACACTGGTGCCTCAGACATCAGCCTGGAGAGCCCCTGAGGATATTCTTCCCTCCTCAAACACCCTCCTCCCATCACCACAGCCACAAACCATGGCACTAGCCAGGGCAGCAGCTGTGAGCATCTGCATCACTACTGGTGCCTGCTCCCTTCTGGCACCATAGCCCAAGAGCCTGCTGACTTACAGCATGACCCCACAGCTGGTGCCTTTATTTGCTCTTCTGGGCTCAGGCTTTCTCTTTCCCTGTTCTTGTTGGGAAACCTTGGACTTTCCCAGTTCTCTTTCCTTGTTCTTGCTACTTGACAGTGGGCTTGTCCCACCTCCCTTGCCACCCACTCACTCTTACCTGCATTCCTTTTCAGCAAAAAAAAACTCAGAAGACAGCCAATATGAGGGCTGACGCTAGTGGCAGTCGCATATGTTTACGTCTGTGTTAGTGACAACCCTGTCAACTATAGCTGCGTTACAGTCTCCGAACCCAGGTAATCACTTGAACAGTAACCTCACTGGACCATAGGCTGCCTCCTCCTGCAGATACCGCCCCAGGCTCAAAGAGCCAAAACTCAGAGCAAACACTCAAAGCTGAAACAAGGTGACTGTCACAACATTTAGGATTTACACAGCACTATTAGCACAGGTCATGGCAGCATTTCAATTTCTGTGTTCATTTGACACTGTTTTCCTCCTGATTTTGCAATGATAACTACAGGCAAGATTAGAGAACCTTTGCTTCCCCTTCATCTGTAAGTCTCCTGTGAAGGAGAATTAGTAAAAATCAGCTGAACCATTGAAGTGGTCTCTTTTCATGGATGAAAACTGAGAAGCTGTTGAGAGGTTAAGGTCACTATTTGAAAAATAATCTTCAATTTCTGAGGTGAAAGATTCTTTGATTTTCTGTCTGTAGTTTGCTTTGCCTCTCTCTCCTTTATATATCTAGATTGAAAGTTGAAAATATCTCAGGATGGGGATGACTTGTAAAGAAATGCAGCGAGACCATAGGAAACTGATGAGATGCTTTCCATGGAAGTCAAGCTGCAGGACAAGAGAGGCAATTCACAAGTGGTAGAACAGCTGGCAACTCCAACCCACACCATCTGGATTTGTGTGATTTTATAATATTTATTGTCACTAACTGAGAGGAATATGAATAGAGCTGGCTGCAAGTGGAAATGAGCTGGCTTTTCAATAGAGCAAATTGTGTGCAGAGCCTTGGCAGGGACACATAGCAGCGGGAGCATCTGATATCAGCCATCCAGCCACGAATTACCACTTCATTGGTCAGTCTGGCTACATGAAACAACAACAAAAAAATTTCAGTCAGTCAAGGGAAGTCCTGCTGAAAAACTGGCATTTCAAATCTGTCATTTGGGGAGGGGAGATAGAAAGTTGCCAGCTCTCCATCTTTAGTCTGAACCTTAACATCAACAGATGTCATATTAGTCAAGAACCTTACACTTATATTTGAAAAAAGTCTTTTTGAGTGTCATAGTTAAGAAAAAACTGTGACCCACCTCTACCTAACAGCCACAGAAACTGGAAGAACCCCCGAGCACTTTTTAAGTTTTCTGATTTGACAAAGTTTGTGGTTTTGGGTTTCTTATGTGTGATTGTGAAACCAGTGAGTTGTCAGTGTTGAGCATATTCATGTATGTAGTGTGATTGCTGCCTTGGGAAATGGATCTCTGAGATGCCTGTTTTGCTCTGTGAATGCCAAAGGGAACACTGCTGCTCCTAGCACAGCTGTCCCAGTTGGAAGCTCGAAGTGGGACAGGAAGAGTTTAGACTTTTAGGTTTCTGCTCTTCATCTCTGAAGTGGGATAACATATTTTTTTTCTTCCTTCAGATCAGCCAAACTATAAATTCTTCTTCTGATACCACAATCTGGTAATTATACGAAAGCTCAACATGTCTTTTCCTTTTCTTTTTGTTTCTCTCTTTCTTTCTTTCTTTCTTTCTTTCTTTCTTTCTTTCTTTCTTTCTTTCTTTCTTTCTTTCTTTCTTTCT
>JAWWEU010000111.1:86634676-86663597 GCA_035583155.1 Acropternis orthonyx
TTTCTTTCTTTCTTTCTTTCTTTCTTTCTTTCTTTCTTTCTTTCTTTCTTTCTTTCTTTCTTTCTTTCTTTCTCTCTCTCTCTCTCTCTCTTTCTTTCTCTCTTTCTCTCCCTCTTTCTTTCTCTCTTTCTCTCCCTCTCTTTTATGCATTTCAATCCTGTGTGATTTGGGACCTGGCCTATTTTTCTAAACCTGCTCTTCATTTTTAAAAGTCAGGTTTTAATTTTTTTTTTTTAATGGAAAAATACTGGTTCTCTTTTCGGAGATTCACTTCAGTGCTGAAAACACTAGTATTTGTAGTACATCGAGCCTGTTAGTTAGTCTGAAGAAAAATGTAGTGAGATATGACTGCCAGAGATGATGAAGTGCCTACTAAGAAGCACACAAAAATGCATCTTAAGTCCTGCTTGTACTGAGTGCCAATACCTCAGAAGGGAAGGGGCAGTCACAGAGAGCGGCAGTGGCTCTTCTGTCCTTAGCTAACAGAAACAGGTAATAAAACCAGCAGCAGCAAGGAAGCAAAGATAAGACACTGGCATTAACAAGATACCCCTCTAGAAAAGCCTGTAATGGGAACAAAAATATCCTCAATATTGAGACTGTTCTGTGACTATGGTGGGACACTGAGAAAGACACAACTTATGTGTATTTAACTCATGCATTGTAGCAAAGAGAAATCCAGAAGCAAAGGAGGAAACTCAGGTGTTTCTGTCAGCAGCGTGGTGTGAGCTGGCTGTGCATCCACTGAAAAGGGAAAATTCTGCTGGAGAAATAGCAACAGGGTCAGAAGCCACAGCCTGTGTGAAACATGCTTATTTCTCCAAACAGCCCCAGAGGAAAGCAGACATGTGCCTGGGATGGTCCTGCTCTGGAGTGCCCTGTTCCAACTCTCTAGGAACAGGGTTTGCCACTGAAAAGCATCTCTGCACCTGTGAAGGAAAATGGAGAAGGTTTAGACAGGTTCAGCTACTCTGCCTGCCTGCATGATAGAAGATTTGAAAACCATTGTGAGAGAGAAATGCTCTGTTGAAATGAGTGCCTCCCTTTCTCAAGGTGATAGCAGAGCCCTGACAGAGCAGGAGAACTGGGAAGGAAACCTTTCAAATCTCTCTTCTTCCCTTACCAAGTGTTACTGCTCTTCTACTTCAAGAGAAAGGGCTAGGAATTTTTCAGCCTGACATTGACTTCATTCTTTTTACCAGTTTTTATGTTCCTCTGTGGTGAAACATTGCAGATGAAAAAATAGGAAACCTTTAGGCACGCCCTAAAGAAAGAAATCCCAGCTGCTTTTGCTGAGCATGAGACACCTCCTACTCTGAATGCCCCATGTGTGTGCACCAGGATCTGCTCATCCCAGAGGCTTTTTCTGAAGGAGGTAAGATCTGAAGTATTCGGAGGGGGGGGCGGGGATCGCGGAATTCCTGTTTCAGAAATGCTGGCATATACAGATAGAGGGAAAGATAAAGTGGACTGCAGCACCTTCTTTATTTTCCCTAGTCAGACATGCTACCCAGAGCACCAACGGCCAGCAACAGCTCAGACATCTCCAGGCTCAGCTCCTGACTGGTGACGGGCTCTGGAGGATGAACTGGGCAGGCGGATGCTAGCAGCTGGCTGTTCTGGGCTTCCCACAGGTCTCCCACTCCTTGGCCTCAGTACTCTGGGCTTGGTGCCACATGAGACTCAGTGTCCTCAGCCATAGAACAGAGGTGGTCTTGAAACAAAATTATTCAACTGAAAATTGTTGGCAATCATTCACTCAAATCCGTAACACTGAAATTCCTATGAACACAGATATTTCACGGCCAGATATTTCTAGTCCTGAAAGAACAGAAGCTGTATCTTCTTTTTTCAAGTGTTACTGTTGAGCAGACAGGTGGAAATGTGACTGTTATATAGAACAAGATGTGTAGTAAAAAGAGCAAATCCTTCAGCTCCCTGGCAACAAAATTGTATTTAAACATATTCAGCACTTTTCTCTTTGTCCAGGCATGTCCAGAAAAAAATCAATCTTATGATCAACATGCCACAGGAATCTAATTTTTTAATTTATCACCGTAAGGGATTATTTTTTGATACTTCTGATCAGACAACAGATCTACTGTGCCTATAAGCTCTCCCCTGCCTCCAGTCTCCAATTAGTCACATCTGATAACATTTTTTTCAATGTAAAAGTAAGGTCATCTCTTCATCTGCTTATGTCTAAATCAGGTGATATTATCACAACTCAATCACAAAATACCAGCCAGCCCAGGGCCTTCTGAATACAGGTTTTTGAAGTCATCACCTTTCAAAAACCTTTGTTCTGGGCTTTAAGAAAGCCACTGATTGAATTTTTGTTTGCTTGAGTACCTCCTGGTGTTTTGAGAAATACAGAGGCTAAGACAAGCACTTGACTGCCTGTGTTTCATTTCACTAAACAGACCTTCTGAGATCAGTGGGATACTGATACATCCCAAATTGAGCCTGTACTTAAGTGCAGCAAGTCCAGAACATTCTCCCCCACATTTTTCCAGTTTGTTTTCTTCTTTTCAAAACTTTGAACTATATTGTGCATTTTTCTTCAGCTATTCTTTCAATTCCTTCATGGAGAAAGGTCACAGTCTTCACAATTTGTTGGTTTTCCTGTCTGATTTCAGTCAGGCCTCAAAGGCAGCAGCTTCTCACCTAAATTTGTACAAGACAAAAACTGTGTTGGGCATGATGGTACTTGAGCTTATTGTTGAAGCACATCCCCTCACCATTAGGGTATCCTTCTTCTTTAGGCTTTTAATGCCTCTAAGACTTCAGAGGTGAGAATGTCCTGCCTTCATCAGTATGCACAGCACTTCCAGGCAGCCAAAGCAGGAGATACCCAACACAGCTAACAGAGGGAGCCAACAGCATGTGCTGGGTTCAGCTTTGAGATCTGGAAACTTTTGGGTTCTTAGGGAGACTCCTGGGAGCTCTTTGGACATAAAGATGCAAGTTAATTACAGAAGGTTTTCCAGGGAGGTTTGATCTGGGGTATTGTGGAGAGGCTGCCAAGTCCTGTCTGCTCTGGGAGTGTTACCCCCTGCTGCTCTTCCATGGGGCACCAATGATGTCAGGGGAGACCTGGAACATAACAAGCATGACTGCATGAATCCAAGGATGGTAGCCAAGGGCACAGGGGACAAAGCAGTGTCTTCTAAATCCTGGCAGTGAGGGGAAGGTCTTGAGGCAGAGTGGATGAATCCTGCAGGTCAACAAGGGATTGCATAGCTGGTGCAAATAACAAAGATTTGTCTTCAAGACCTTGGAAAGCTTTCTGATGATCAAGAACTTCTTGGAAGTGATTGGAACCCTGTGACCAAGCAGGGGAAAATGTGTCTTTGCCAATGTGCTGGCCAACCTGGTGAGGAGAAGTTTTACACTGGAAGTGATGGGGGAGAGAGATAATGACCTACAATCAAGTGAGAAATTGATTAGCAAGGAAAGGGTGTGGGGTGATATGGACAAGAGACCTTATAATCAACATAAGACAGAAAGGAGCAGAAAGGAGGCCATCCTAAGGATACACACACAAATAAGGGATAGTCTGCATGACAGCATGATGGGGCAAGACCTCATACCTTTTCTGGGAAATTAGCACAAGTGGGAGATGCCTTTATGTGAGAGAGCAATGGGGTTGCAGCTGTCTCTGCCTTGGGAAGGGCAATGTGCCAGGTGAGAGCTTACAAATCAGGGTTGGAGGGTAGATCATCAGGGATGACTCTGTGATGAGTGTCTGCTACAGATCGCCTGACCAGGAAGTAGAAAAGGCCTTCTTTAGACAATTGGAAGAACAAAAATACAAGAATGGTGTGTATATATACCTAAAACAAGAAGGGTTTTATATACACAAATCCAAGACAGTGGTGAGGCACCATGAGACTTGGTCTGCTATCTGGGAGGAAGTCTGGGCCTCAGCATATTGGAGACCTCTATCCAAGCAGAGTTCTGTGGGAGGATGCCACCATCCAAGTCTCAGGCACCAGGCAGTGCCTGGTTGCTGCTCCAGGACTTGGGCAGGGACAGTGACAGTGTCCTTGTGGCAGGACATGTGCAGGGGGAGCTGTTGGCAGGCAAAGGAATTGTGGAGGAGGTGAGCAGCTGTACACTGTCGGGAAGAGTGAGCAAGAGATTGACAGGCTCTTTGCTGAAGCTGAACAACCCCAAGGTCCCTTCCAAATGGAATTATTCCATGATTCTGTGATACCAAGACAAACACAAGCAAGCAGATCTTCCTTCATAGAAGCTTGAAGGAAGCTCTGAGAAGGGTAATTTAGTGATGGGCAGTATGGACAGATTTGTAGAGCTATGCTAACTTAATAATGCTGAATAATGCTGAAGGTGTAACCTAGAGGTCTTGATCCAAGATTTTGTACTCAATCTTGAGGATGATGTGGAGCAACAAGAATGCTGAGAGGGCTAAAAAGTATGACTTGGAAGGAAATATTAAACAGACTCAGACTGATAACTGAAAGAAGACAAATTGAATGAAAAACATTGTAGGAGTCTGCAAATGCTTCAAACTATATTTGAACAGTTCCAAAGAGGAAAGAAATCACCTAGCCTATGCTTGTGCTGGATATGCCAAAAATGCAGCGTTCTAAATCTTCACAGACTCCTAAAACACTGGCCTGTTATCTAGAGCTATGTGGACAGCCCATCACATGGAAAGTCCCTAGCAGCAAGAAATGAGTTTTTATTAAGTGTTTTCACCAGCTGAAGAAAATACCATAACCTGCGACATTTCCCTGAGTTCCAGCCCTGGATAATTGCCTTTTGCTTCTGGCAATGAATTGTCCCCTTGGTTTGCCTGTTTCCACAGGTACCTGGAAACCTTTCTTTTGCTTTCAGATTCCACATTGTTTTGCCATAGCACTCCCTAGATGAGGCAGATGGTGGGGGCTCAAAGAATTACCAGGCTATGTGTCTTCATCAACAAAACAATAAGCACAGAAAGGAAATTAATATTCACAGATTCTCCATGAATATAAACAAGCATGTAGGGAAAATGAGGCAAAGGATTAGTAGAGTTAGATAAAAAGAGGTGGGTTGGTTTGGGATTGTGGGTTTTTTTTCCCTGTGGTAAATATCTAGATGAGTGAAGATCCTGCATTTTCTCTGCATTCCCCTCTGGTGGGTTGATCTTGGCCAGCTGATAGATAGCCACTCTCTCATCCCCCTCCTCAACAGGACAGGCAGGAAAAGTAAGATGACAAAGCTCATGGGCCAAGATAAGGACAGGTAGATTGCTCACCAATTACCATCCTAAGCAAAATGTATCGAGTGTGGGGAAGGTTAACTTGATTTATTGCCAACAAAAAGTACAATTGGAAGCTGAGAAACAAACCCTAAAACACCCAAAACCCCTGCCTTCGTCCCAGCTTCAAGTTCACTCCTCCATTCCCAACACCTCTGTCTCCCCCACCCTGAGTGGCACAGGGGGTGGAGGACGGTGCTATGGTCAACCTGTAAGAGCTCCTCTCTGCCACTCCTTCTTCTCACACTGCTCCCCTATTCCAGTGGGAATTGTCCACAGGCTGCAGTCCTTCAGGAGATCCTGCTCCATGGGCTGAGGGATCTCTGCTGCAGTGCCTGGGGTGCCTTCTGCCGCTACCTCTTCTCTCACCTTGGTGCCTGCAGGGCTTGTTCTCACCCTTGTTTCCTCACTGCACTCTGCTCTCTGGCGTTTTAACCCTTTCTTAAACACTCACCCCCACCTGGCCTTGGGCTTGGCTGTGCCCTGCAGTGGGTGGGTCGGAGCTGGCTGGAACCGGCTGGAACTGGCTGGAACTGACTGGAACTGGCTGGAACCAGCGGTGTCTGGCACGGGGCACCCCCGGCCACCCCTCACAGAGTCCCCCACAGCCCCCGCCGAGGCACCAGCACCCCGCACCTCCCCATATCCTCCTTTCCTCTCCTCTTAGTAAAATGCTTGTATTCATTTATTATTTAAAAATCATTATTTGTTTATTAGTTTTGAAAAAACCCCAGTAAGACTTGAACCAGGAGCCTTTCGCTTGTGCTGATGGCAGGCAGAGGGGTTACACAGGTGCTGAAGCCTTTCACAGCTGTTGTGAAGCACATGCATGTGTCTGAGAGGGTCACTGTGTCCCAGGGTTTGGGGCACCGATCAACAACCTCCCCCTTTGGACATGAGGCAGAATTTCCATCCCCTTCTGAGAAAGACAGAAGAGTGAGACAAGAACCTAAAACCCAAACAGTGTGTAATGTACCCTGCCTCTTTGGCCAAACTCCCATGTTTTCTCCAAAAAGTGTATTTCAGGAGTTCAGGTCGTACCTTTTTTGTGTGCCCTGAACCAATCATTTACTATAGCACAGACTTGAGTAAAATAACACATATAAAATCAAAAGGGGGGAAAAAGTGTAATACCTGTTTTACTACTGCAGGTCAGTAATAACTGTATTCTTCAGAAGATGTGAGAAAAAAATGGTGGTTTTGGCTTTCAGAAATGGGAAAGTTGTTCAAAGTTGCGGTTGAAGAAGGTTCACATTCTTATGGAGTATCTGGAATAAGATGATGTATATAGATGCAATTGGCTGTAATATGTAGAATAGAATAGAAAACTTTGTAATAATGGAATGTATGCATTCTTTTTTCCTTTCCTTTTACTAGTAAAGAAGTGTGTTCCTGTAAAGTTTAGGAAGTATGTTTATTTTTGTAGCCTATATCTGTGTTTCTCATTTGTCTTCTGAAATTTCCCTTCAACATATTGGGCAGTTTCATTCATCATTGTGTGAAAGCAGCCAGTGACCAGCAAATGAAGACCCAGATAAGTGATAAATTGCATGGACTAATTGTACATTGAGGATGGGATTCCTGGTAGCTCTCGGCATCTTCGCTGACCAGGCACTATGTGATATGAAGGTGAGCATTAATGGCTTTTGCATTTTTAGCTCAAATGCTCCCCAGCTTTACTTGAGTACACAGAAGTGCTGGTATCAAGGTTCTCCACAGGATTTACTTTTTCTAGCCGGAAAATGTAGTGTGAGTGGGAAGACTGCAAACATACACTAGTCCTGGATTTCCAGCTCTCCCACTGTTACTAAAGGACAGGCACCTCTCCCATTCCCCCCAAATTCTTAATAGGTGTCCCTTTACACATAGACAGCTCAGCTCTTGGTGGACACACTTATATGGTGAGGGATCAGATGTACTGCTGGTGTGTTGGACAGACGGTCAGTGATTCCTCAGTAAGCCAAAGGCGTGGAGGAGACCTCAGACTTACTCTGCAAATACTTGTCATTTGAGCAGTGGATGCATGGCAGGCTGGGTACACCTTGGCCAGTGCAGACTCATGGGCACCTTCATAAACTTCTATTCAGGAAAGCTGGGACAGAAATATGTCTAGTCTGTAATATACATATACTCAATATAATTTGTACTCGATTTTAAAAAGAAACTTAATAGCAGCATAAAGCCCATATTCAAAAATCACACATTCAAGTCTGTTTCATCAAAATAGGATTTAGTGTGTGTTTTCCCAAAGTGCTTACATTGGGTTTTTTCGAGTTTTACAGTGTTTATTACTGTGGGCTCCCCAAGGTTTGCTGCTGGCCTGATACAGAAACATTACTTAATGCCTTCACAAAGTATGTGCAAGGTCATATCAAGGTATCATTTCTTTAAGCAGGAGCCAGACAGAAAACAGCTGAACAATAACCATACTAATGGTCTGGAATGTGCTTGTATCAATATGTTATTTCACTGCATAAAGAAATCAATGTTATTAAAAAAATCATAGCAATTACAAGGACATAGCCAATTTGAGAGTGCTATTTACTGAATAGCTAGTGACCAATTTTCCAGTCCTCCTGTTTAAATTAATGAATATTTAAAGAGGAGGCTAATTCGATTTCCCTAAAACATGCCCAGTTTCATTAACACAACAGGGAGAAAATACAAAATATGTATTTGAATGCTTTGTTCTTCAAGAGAAACTATTCTACCCCTGATGTGTGGAAGATTAAAAGAAACCAGTGATTAAAATAATATTAGCACAGTTTGTAGCACTCCTGTTATTTCTCATTCTTAAACTCTGGCAAGTGAAAGATGGTTAAATTCCTATTTTTTTAATGAGACTTTTCGTAGAATAATATACATGCTTTGTGGGAAGGCTGAAAAGCAATTTTGTTTTTTTTTCCCTCACAAAGCAGCAACAGCCATTTGGAGGGGAGGGCAACTCCAACATGGCAAAGCCTGGTGCAGGCTAGGATGTCTCCCAAGCACAGTGTTACTGCATTAAAGCCACTCCGAATGTCAGCACGCTTCACTGTGCATGAAGACTGTAAATGATACTAAAGCAGTACCTTATCTGGGTAAAACAAAGACTGTCAGGAAAACGTAGTTTTGGGGTTTTGTTTTTTTTCCCTGGATGAATTTCATTTACCTTTTCAACAGATTTTAAATCTTTTGTAGAATACTCCAAGGGGTCATAGCACAGTGTGAGACTTGTAATCAGCCTAAAAAGAGTGACAGAAAGCTGGCTCATTTGATGTCTCCCAATGCCTTCTTTTATTCTAACTCGTCTGCTTACAGTTTAAATCAGGAAATTTTAATTTTTAACTCTTACAGCAGGTAGCAGGAAAAGAAATCATGAAGGAACCTGAGCAAAATATTTGAAGTAAAAATATAAATTCAGAGGAAAATCAAAGGCATGAGTCACCTGCATGAACTAATGCATAACCTTCTTTTGTTGTTGATCCACCTGACAAGTGGATGCATAGATTTAACATGAAAAAAAGTACCATCCTTAGCTTTTAATAATGAAAGTAGATAACTGAGTAAATACAAATTTGGAGGGGAAAAGAAAAGAATATAAGCTGTTGAACAGCAGAAAAAAAAAACCAGTCTTGCTGTGGAGCTCTAGCAAGAAGAGCTGGACTGTCTGTGGTTGATACCTATCAGACTCTAACAGCATGTGATACAGGTCAGAAGTGTGCCTGAGCCAGCTTTGGGTCCCTAAGGAAGTGTTTGCAAAGAAAAGTGGGCACTTGTGGTTTACCTCCTTACATTTTGCCTAAATAAATAGATGTATATATTTTAGATTTCATCTTCAGCCTCTTGGGATAAGCACTGTCTTTCTGTTCTGTGTTGCTACAATAACTACTCTGCTCCATGCCTGGGCTTTCTAGGGGAAACCAACTGTGCAGGGGAACAAAGTGAAGTCTGGAAATATCTGCCAAGATAAGAATATGTCACCATATCAAACCCCTTTGTCTGAGACTGGGACAGCTGCATTTTGCCTTTCTCAGTTCCATCTGGAATTTAAAGCAGATACTTCCTTAGGGATATTTTCTGTGTCACTATTTTGTGGTTTAACTCCAGTTGGCAACTAAGCCCCACATCTGCTCGCTCACTTTCGCCCAGTGGGATGGGAGACGGAATCAGAAGAGTAAAAGTGAGATGACTCGTGGGTTGACATAAAGACAGTTTATCAGGTAAAGCAAAAGCCACATATGCAAGCAAAGCAAACCAAGGAATTAATTCCCCAATTCCCACCAGCAGACATGTGTTCATCCATCTCCAGAAAAAAAAGGACTCCACGTAACAGTGACTTGGGAAGACAAATGGCATCACTCTGAACATTTTCCTCTTCCTTCTTCTCACAGCCTTATATACTGATTATGATGCCATATAGTCTGGAAGGTCCCTTTGGTGGGATTCGGTCAGCTGTCCTGCTGTGTCCCCTCCCAACTTCTTGTGCATCCCCAGTTTCCTTACTGTTGGAGTGGGCTGAGGAGCAGAAAGAGACTTGGCTCTGTCTCAGCGCTACTCAGCAGTAACTATAAAACCCTGTGTTATCAATGCTGTTTCCAGCAAAAATGCAAAACACAGCCCCATACCAGATACTTTGAATAAAATTAACTCGACCACAGCCAAAACCACCATACACTATTTCTATGGTTTTTTTCTTTAAAATAATAATTTAATTTTTAAGAAACACATGTTGAAGCTACTAAAAATAGTCGTTTTAGTACCATGTTATCAATATTAAATATAACTCCTGTCCTCCACAGCTAGAGCACAGAACAAGAGGGATAGAATACTGTCTGATAACATTATCCAGCATCCCCACAGCTCCACTTATATAACCTGATAGTCTCTGTACTCTAGCTATAAAGGTTCAACATATAGCTCTCACTGTATGTCTCCTTTATTTGTGAACAGGCTAAGGCAGTACTTACAAACAACTAAGAACTTCAAAATCACTAACATTAATAAGTGGCTTAATGAAGGACATGTCCTCTGTAAGTCTGAGCAGATTCTAATGGAAGTAAAATTAGAACTCAAATTTGCTTAGGGAGCAGATGTCAAGCCATTCTACAGGTATGTTACTTGTTCTTTCATCCAGCTTATCAGCAGGGGAAAAGTTTGCTTCTCAGGTCTTTCAGGCTACACCTACCCTGCCAGGCACTGCCAGACACAAGGGAATTGAGCACTCTGGTGGACTGTCTCTGTTGTTCAGTTATTACCATGCTTTGTGGAAGGACTTGGGCTTGTGTCAGACAGCACACTCCCAGGCAGATTCCCAATGGGCACTCTGAGTATATTGCATTTGCATGGGAAGGCTTTGGTAGCAGGGGTGCTGCAGGGGTGGCTTCTGTGAGAAGCTGCTAGAAATTTTCCCGATGTCTGACAGAGCCAATGACAGCCAGTGATATCAGCGACAGTGGTGGCACCTCTGAAATAAGATGTTTATAAGGGGCAAAACAACTCCTGCAGAACTGCAGCCAGAGATGAGTGAGAATGTGTGAGAGCAATGACTCTGGAGACCCGAAGGTCAGTGAAAGAGGGGCAGGAGGTGCCCCAGGTGCAAGAGCAGAGATTCACCTGCAGCCAATGGTAGAGACCGTGGTGAGGCAGGCTGTCCCCCTGGAACAGATATCCACCTGCAGCCCATGGATGGCCCCACTCCAGAGCAGGTGGATGCCCAAAGGATGCTGCAACCCGTGGGAAACCCATGTAGGAACAGACTCATGGAAGGACCTGTAACCCCATAGAGAGAGGAGCCCATGCTGGAGCAGGTTTGCTGCAGGACTTGTGACTCTGTGGAGGACCCACACTGAAGCAGTTCATGAAGAACTGAAGCCTGTAGGAAAGACCCACAGTGGAGAAAGTTCATGGAGGACTGTCTCCCAAGGCAGGGACCCCATGTTGGAACAGGGGAAGAAATGTGAGGAGCCCTCCTACTGAAGAATGATTAACTGACCACAATCCCCATTCCCTGTCCCCCTGCACCACTGGGAAGGAGGAGGTATAGAAATCAAGAACAAAGTTGAACCTGGGAAGGAGGGGAGGAAGGTGGGGAGGAGAAGGTGTTTTTTAAGATTTGATTTTATTTCTGATTACTCTATTCTGATTTGATTTGCAATAAATTAATTTAATTTCCCCAAACCAAGTCTGTTTCTCCCATGACAGTAACTGGTGAGTAATCTCTCCCTGCCCTTATCTTGACCCATGCACTTTTGTTGTATTTTCTCTCCCCTGTCCACCTGAGGAGAGAAGTGATAGAGTGGCTTTGGTGAGCACCTGGTGTCCACCCAAGGTCAACCCACCACACTGGGCAAAGTCACTGTGCTTTGGGATGCAATATTATTTGCTATCATTGACATGGTCATGAAGACCAACATCAAAGAAGAGCAATCGCTGTCCTGCACAAGCATGGATGCAGAATCACTGTGTAGATTAAATGGTAGTCAGTAGGGTTATTTCCATTTATGGCAATCAAAGATTTGGCAGATAGTGATAGTTTACCTACATGCCGCAGCAAAAGCTTTGATTGTCTCCTTTGACCATGGTACTTTTCCCAGGGCACATGAAGCCACTTAGAATCTCTAAGAAATTATATAGTTTCTACAGAGATGACTCTTTCCCAGCCAAATTTACTTTAAAATGAAATCAACTAGATTATCCCAAACTAGACTGATCTGATGTGTAACAAAAAATGTAGAATTTGCACAGGAATGGGTGGGGACTGCCCATTTCCTTTTGGCCGTCTTTGCCATGGGAGTGGGAGCAGGGAGCTGAGGCTTGTGGTACTAGGGCCTGAAATAGTATCTGGCATTTCCAGAGTCACTTTGTGCATGTTCCATTACACATTTTCAACAACTGTTGTATTTCTGAGTCCTAAAATTGAACCCAATATCAAACTGTGGATTAAAACTTTGTGGCTCAGACATCTAAGTAGTCATGATCTCAGTTTGGAAGTTTACGTAAACAATAGTATTTCTGACCTCATTAAAAAAGACATGGGAACTGAATTCTTTTCAGTTACATTCAGGTTCTATTCAACTCTCCAGCAGCAGATTTCCAATCAACAGCAAAACACTCCCCCAGTGGCAAACTCGATTTCAAAAGACAAGCTGTTTTCTTAAAAGTGACTCTGTAACCTGTGAAAAGGAGCTGCTGTCGAGAAGGTGTACTACAAAACTGTGCTCTGTCCAGTAAATAAAAATAAGATACATAGTGACCTTTCTCTTGCTCCAGCAGAGATGGTTTATGTAACTAGTTTTAATCCTTCCAGTGAGGAGGAAACTGCTTTTGAAAATCATGTAAAATACTTCAGCAGTGTTCTTTCAGGCTTTGACACCGTCACTGCTGAGCATGGTGATGTTCAACAAAGATATCCAAGAACACTGACTTAAGAAGCGGAATTTCTGCAGATTTTTGTTACATTTCTACCATCAAGTGAGCTTCAGTTTGATGTGGTAATGTAGGAGCTTTTCCAGGATTATCTGTGAGGAGCTGCAGTCAGATTAATATTACTCCTCCGTATAATTTAAAAGGAGGCACAGTTCTGCAAGGCAGCTTATTTGTATAGAGAACATATTTTTAATAGCAGCAGCTTCTGGTATTTTCTGCTTAAACTGCTGGGATTATGTGAAAGAAGCTGGAGTTACCTCAGCAGCTGTTTTGTCTGGGCAAGACTGTAACAACTGCAATTTTGTTGTACAAAACTTTGGATTAAGAAAAGCCATCCTACCACAGTCATCATTATAACTGATCTGAGACTACTGCATCCCCTTCTGAGCCATGTCCTCTCTTATAGGTTTGGGATAATAGTCGCTTTCAAAGTACTGTGTAACACAAGTTTCAAACTCACTGTGAGGTTACTTCTTTCCTTCTTTCTCCTCAGAACTCAAGCAATATGGAATATTACACCATTTGCAAGGAATGATGAACAGACATACTGTTTTATTTTGTAATCTCTCCAAAGCAGGGCCATCACTGTGAGTGTTATTGACAGCACTCGGGGTCCTAGTGTACAACGCATTTCTAGGGCCCAGAACAGTATGAAGAGTTGCTAAACACATATGACAATAAGAAGGATGCAGTGGTAGAGTCTTAATAGACCTGTCTGATAAACTGATCTTCTTTACACAGAATGATTTTTGTAACAACTGAATAAAAAAAAAAAGCCCCCATATCCAGAGGCTGAGAGTACATAGGCCTATTTACAGAATGTGTGAACGTATGCTGTAAACATGACTCTAAAAATGGATTTTGTGCTCGTAGCAAAGGAGCAATTGAATATAAATTTGAAGTGGAAAAAACTACTTCTGTTGATGGGTGTATCACTAGTAGAAGTAAGGAATGAGTGGGAGGTGATATCTACCTCTCCGATTGAGATGTGAATTTGTAGAGTTCTGTAATGCTACACATCTCAACCAGCACTTACGAATAAAAGACAAGAATATAGTCTAAGCTAACTGTTCAGACATCCTGTGCATTCAATTAGACACCTTCATAGGGCATCCAGCCTTCCTAGATGCCTGAGAGATGTGTGAGAATTTGTTTCCTGGCACTGTCTGTCTCTCTTTGTTGACTGGTTAGAGAGCCAGAACTACAGCCAGACTTATATTGGACTAGACACCTGTGTTTTAGACAACTAAATTTAGAGTATTTGCATTCTACTTGCAATGTTCCCATTTTTTAAAGGATGTTGAAATGCCAGAGATCATATAAAAACTATTTTTCAGCTACTGGAAAAGCCTTTCCAATGGTATTCATATAGAGCTCAATGAATTTAGTTTATCCAAAAAGATTATTATATTGTAATTATATAAGGGAATAGATGAGAGACTGAAAGATCCATTAATGATGAGAAAGAGAAGACAGAAGAAACTGGTAGCTGGAACCTAGACCAAACCACATTCATCTTGTAAGCAGTCTGCATGAATAACTGGGGAATAACTTTCAGAGAAAGGGTCATTTCTCCATTTATTGGTATATTCAGATTGGAACTTAATGACTTCCTGAAGTACATGAGTGCTGGTTTTGGCTGGGATAGAGGTAATTTTCTTCAAAGTAGCTAGAATGGGGCTATGTTTTGCCCTTGTGCTGGAAACAGTGTTGATAACACAGGGATGTTTTAATGATTGCTGAGCAGTGGTTAGACAGAGTCAAGCTGCTCCTTTTCAGCTCCTCACCCCACCCCAGCAGTGAGGAGGCTGGGGATGCACAAGGAGCTGGGAGGGGATATGGCAGGGACAGCTGACCCCAACTGATCAAAGAGTTATCCCGTACCATATGGTGTCATGCTCAGCAAGTAAATCTGTGAGAACAAGAAGGAAGAGAGCGATGGTGTTATCTTCTCAAGTCACTGTTATTTGTTTGATGGAGCTCTGTTTTCCTGGGGATGGCTGAACATCTGCCTGCCCATCAGAATTGGTGAATTAATTCCTTCTTTCATTTTGCTTGTGTGCACGGCTTTAGCTTTACCTGTTAAGCTGTCTTTATCTCAACCCATGAGTTTTCTCACTTTTACCATTCAAATTCTCTCCCCCATCCCACTGAGGGAGAGCCAGAGAGTGGCTGTTACTGTCTGGGGTTAAACCATGACATGTTACAGTGAAATCCAAGCTACTGGGCTCAAAACAAGGTTAAGTGTATAGGAGCCAGCCTGCTAGATTGAGAACAATGCCAGTGGAATAAAGGCATGAACAGGATCACAGGGAACAGTCCATTTCACTGGATTGGATAACTGTATTCACGTGCAATTTAAAAGGAGGATGGATCTAGTCAGTCTTCTTTGCAGTACTTGCTTATCTGTTCTACTGCCTGATTAAATGTTTACAAGGTGGGAAAATCTTACCCCTTTTTTTGACACTAGAAACAAAACACTTCAGATCACGGTGTGAACAAATGATGCCTAGCAACAAGAAATTCAGTACAATGTGGGCTGCTTTTGTTTCAGATTTCACTGATTATTGTTTATTTTAACATATAAGGCATGAAGAAATAGAATTCCAGATGGTACATTCTCTTTGTAATATGCTGTAGGACTTCATTCTATAAAGCATTGTATTATTCCAGTTCACTTGCTCGTTAAAAGTTGTAGACATCATTATTTCTGCTACTTCATAGAAATAATCAGTTTTCTATGTGATATATGGAAGCACAGTATGTACACACACTCTATACATGTTGGTTCCATTTCTCTTGTCACCTATGTTCACACAACATCATATCCCCACTTAGCACATATTACAGAATCAGAGAATCATTTAGATTGGAACAGACCTCCAGGGTCATCAAGTCCAACCTTTGACCGACCACCACTTACTTTGTCAGCTAGACCATATCACTACGTGCCATGTCCATTGTTTCTTGGACACATCTAGGAACGGTGACTCCACCACCTCCCTGGGAAGTCTGTTGCAATGCTTAAATAACTCTTTCTGTGAAGAAACTCTTCCTGATGTCCAACCTAAACCTCCCCTGGCACAGCTTGAGGCAATGTCCTCTCATGCTGTCACTAGTTGCTTGGGAGAAGACCAACCCCCACCTCACAGCAACTACCTTTCAGGTAGTTGTAGAGAGCAATAAGGTCACCCCTGAGCCTCCTTTTCTCCAGCCTAAACAAGCCCAGATCCCTCAGCTGCTCCTCATATGATTTACTCTCTAGAGTAAATTCACCAGGTTCATTACCCATCTCCAGACACGCTCCAGCACCTTAATGTCTTTCTTGCAGTGAGGAGCCCAAAATTGGACACAGTACTCGAAGTTTGGCCTCACCAGTGCACACAGGGACAGTCACTTCCCTAGTCCTCTTTGCCACACTATTTCTAATACAGACCAGGATGCCACTGGCCTTCTTAGCCACCTAAGCACACTGCTGGCTCATGTTTAGCTGATTGTGGACCAGCACATGTTCAGTTCCTAAACAGCTATTGCCCTCTTTGCCACTTCCTGTGGCTGTCTTGCTAGTAAAGCTATAGATAAATGCTCTGACTTATCACACAGACTGTTGTGCATCTTTTGATTAAAGTCATACCCTAGAACCCTAAGCTGTCACCCCTTGTTGAAGGTCATATGTGTGATTCCTTAACAATGGTCTTAGGTCATTTTGAGGGGTATCAGTAAAGAAGTGCCATAAATGTTAATGATCTTAAAGACTTGAGGAGAGGATTGTTATGCTGTGTGAGGGGAGCTAACAACAGGTCATCCCAGAAGACATCATAATTCACTGGGAAGTGGTTAGATGATCCTACTAAATTCAGCATGTGTTCTGTCAGGCACCTGGTCAATCACCTTCTCCCAGAACATCCTGAAACCATAGTTTGTTGTAGCCTGAGGTGAACTGGATCTGTAATTCGGAATTATATGAGGGAAGCATTGTCCAAAAAATCTTGGAAGTCAAAAAAGAAGGTTGGTTTGGGTTCATGAGCTGAATGTGTCTCCTTGATTCAGACAACCAGGATTCCTTTAGAGCAGCTGAATGGCAGCTTTCACAGCATCCCTCAGGATATTATGAGAAATTCAATAGCTGGGTTTGAAAATTACTGTGGGGACAAGAGGAAAAACAATCTTGTATTAGACATGCCAGTTTTTACTGCTCTTTGTTAGCATTCTCATCTAAAACCATTTTATCAAGGTTTTTCAACTGCCATTTGCAATTACATTAGACTGAAATTTGTCCATCAGGATGGGAATGATTGATTGAAATTCTATTTAAGTTGCTTTAACTTCTTTCAATAAGAAGAGGAACAGCAAACTCTTTAATATGTTTTTTTTTTTATTTGTTCCACAGTTGTGAGCTCTTCAGAGAGTAATTTGGTACAGTGGCTTGAGGTAGGACTGGTAAACTCCTGAAGTTTATAGTCGCAGTTCTGGCACTTCTTCCTGGACAAGTTCTTTGACTTTTCTTTATCACCCTCTTCACACATACAAAATAGTAGCTGGAGGAGACAAAGAGGAATTAAAGAGGTGTAGCCAACCCAAAGTGCTTCTCACATGCTGTTAGACTGTTGTGAACTACTTTTTCCATATCCCACTTTATCCCTCATTTGTTGTCATCACTTCCTATGTTTAGTCTCATTAGTATTTTAAGCTCTGAAGTTAAGACCTGTCACCTTTATTTGTCTGTGAAGTTTCATGAACTTTTCCAGCAGTCTGCATGTAAAATTAAAATAATAAATATTAATACCAGTTTAAGAATCTGAAAACAGGGCACTCTATCTGCAAAATATATTCTTTTTTGCTTATTATTATTATTATCCATTTTGAAGTGGCAGCTAAGTACTTCAAGTGGACTAATGGCATCTATCAAAATAATAGTTTAATCCCAGCATGCTATTTTTTTCTTCCTTTGAAATAATAACTTTGAATTTGACCTAGACTAGCAAAACCAAAAAAAATTTCTGTCTTTCTAAATGTCATTTGGAATGGGATTCATCAACTCAAATTCAGGTTCTTGCAGTGTAGGTATCCACATATAAATAAGGCATCTAAGATTCAGTTTAACTGAGACAAATCCTCCTAGGTAGTCCTGTTTCTTTCTCTATACTATGCAGGACTTCTGGACAAGTAGCTTGTCTCTGTGGTGAAGATATTTCAAGTTAGGTGGGATAAATACTGTGCTGGTGTTCCCTTCTTCAGCAATTTTATGCTCTAAGTCCAGTCTCAAAGTAACTTGCTGCTTTCTTTAGAATACCAATTAACACCTTTTACAAACCAATTATGAATTTAACGAATGTTGCAGTGAGTGAACTTTTCTCTGGTGAGGCAGCTCCTTCCTGGCAAGCACTTTCTTGGATAGTGCAGCAAGGAGGATGACTAGGGTCCTGCAATTTGCAACATTCTTCTCATGTGGATAGGAGCTGCAGTCTATAAAGCTGTCAGTCTGGTGGCTTTTTACCAACAGAAATCTCATTTTAAAGTGAAAGTGAAGGAAAGGGCATCACAAAGAAGTAGTAGCCTTCTATATTAGCAGCTTATGCTTATCTAGGGAATGGCTTTCATCCCAGTGTACTTCAAACAGTGTATCTGAAACGTTAAGTGACTAAGATATTGCAAGGAACAAACTACTACTTTATGTCAGCAAGGACTGAAGGTTACAGAAGCTTGTAAATTGACTCCTCTCACTGAAAATGTCAACATCATCCAACCCTCAGACTAATTCAATTATTTTCCCTTTAGAGTATGATGTCCAAAGGAAGAGTTCACAGTGCTTCAGTGTCTTCAGCTTCCCTGCACATTTCAGTGTGTCTCAAAGCGTGATGCCTTCAGATCTGACCCCCTGTCTGCTCTGCTGAGTGCAGGCAGCAGCAGAACCGCCAGAGGAACTGATAGGTGTCATGATTTCCCTTGGTCTTTCTATTGCTCTGGTTTTGAATGAACTTTCAATTTGTCAGTGTCTAGGGTATATGTATTGAGGACTCCAACTTGTAGGGATTAGAGAGAAACAAAACTCCCTATGTCAAGATTATTAAATTAATCTGCTTCATTGAAGGATGAAGCAGACTGAATAAAGGAATGGTTATTGCACGGGCCCTGAGGGCTTAGGGCATAAGAAGAGGAAATGGAATGATTTATTGCAGTGTATTTTAGAGTACTTTCAAAGTTTGAGTCATGTTTGCAATTTGAAATCACTTTGGATCTATCAGAGATTGACAGAAGATTGACAGAAATTAAAAACCAGTACTTTTTTAAATCTGAAAGTGATTGAGCATGATTAGCAGAAATTAGTAAAGTGGTCCATTTGACACATAAATATTAGAGAGAAAAAGTGTAAAGTTTAGGTTTTGGACTAAAATGTTGATTCTGTAACCGATCTTTCATTCTTGCAGCTTTCTTAAATATATCACTGAGGTTTTTGGCCTTTTGGCCAAAACAGGTAAGTGAAACACCAAAACATTCTCTGGTATGGTAAAAAAGTACAGTAGAAGATAGAGCACTTTTCTCTTTTTAATATCAAACATGCACTGGTTCACCACTGCCTCAATATAATAGGTTTGGGTTTATTAATTAAATTCTTCACCTCTTTGCTGCCAAAGCTTAAAGCACTTTTTAGCTGCTTTATCAGCATAGGTATATCCACTGCTGCCATCCAGCACGTCATCCTTCTCTTTGCTCCTTTGCAACAGTCTATCTTCATACTCACAGTAAAAAGGTGACTTCTTTTACAGGGTCATTGCTTTGTTTCTGCCAGGATAGATCCTACTCCAGATTTTCCAAAGCTTTTTGATTATAGCCGGGGGGTGACTTAAAGCAATGCGAGCCTTTGCTGGAGGCACCCTGCCTTGCTGGGGCACTATCTGGAGGAGATCCCATGCCCTTCAATGACTCAAAAGTAGCTTTCAGGAGATGCTTTTTTTGAAATTAAATCCCTGACATGGGAGGGGCTTCCTCCTGGCACCCAGAGCCATAGCTTTCATCTCCTTAATGCAGGTTTCCTGTGGGCTACACCCTCTCTCCTGCCCCAGACCCAGAGTGAGAACCACATGAGATCTGTATGAGGTTTATGGTTGGGAGTCACCCATAAAATCCACAGAGCTTTTGGGAAATTTCTATCCTCAATTGTCTAAACATCATGCCTTGATAGATTAAAATGCTTCACTTGCTTTATTTTTAAAGCTATCAAGTATGTGCTACACACCTCAAACAAACATGTAAGGACAGAGATCATGCCAAGAAGAGCTCAAATCCATTTTGGCATGACCCAGTGAGTGACGGTGATTATGAGGTAAGTGTGAAGGAGATGGGAAGGACAAGAGCTGCTGCTAAGACAGTTGTCTGAGACAGAATTGGGAAAGGGTTTTTCCAAAGAAATTTGGAACCTGAAGGCACTGACAAAACAGTTTTGGGCAGGACAGATGGTCCTTGATGGCTGGGAGGGGGAGGACAGGAGGAGACGGCAAGGGTGACTGATGGTGGTGGAGAGATGAAAAGAGCAGAGGAAACAAACTTCTATTGTTTAGAAAACCAGGACTGGCATCTAGGTCCAGCCTGTGAATTAAGCCCTACAACCAGGACCACCTTGAGACAGTAGCAGAAACCACATTTTTGCACAGCTGGAAGTACAGCTTCAAACCACTCCCCTGTGCTCCCATTTCTAGCACTTGTAGGAATTGTCTTGTTTCTCTTTTTACTAACCCCATTTCAAAAGTTTGAGTGGGTAGTGAAACAAAACCACCAGAATTCATAAAACTTTACTGCTTTATTATAAATTACAAATCCTAGTCTAAAATGAAATACATAGAATGAATGTTTTACTTTTAGTATTTACCATCTGACATATTTTTCTCCTATTATGTGAATAAACCACCCAACTATTTCTGTCCTTATGATTCATATGAAAAGTGCAATATGTCCAGAGACAGCTAAAAGGAGAGAGCCATGTAAAAAGAGAGGCATTGCACAAAGACAGGGTCAGACACATTCCCAGTCCCAAAGCAGTAATAAAAAATAGATAGGGAGGAACGTGGCCAAGTGATTTACCCACTGTCATGATTGGGATGCAGGAGGAATAGGATCACATGCGTGCTGCCTCCACAATGGCCTGGCCACCAAACACAGATTCAGGCAGGGTGCATGCAGCAGCTCTGCAACTGGGCAGCTCTGTGTTACCTTGGCCACTGCACAATTTAGCAACCCTGGCAGCTTCCACAGGCTTGTTCTTTGCCCCTTTTCTTCCCATTATACATGAATCATGCAAAGACATCCAAAGCCACATTTCTCTGCATCATCTTCTGCTACTTTCTCTAAGGGGAGTGTGTGGGGTAAGCAAAATGTCTCACCCCAGCCAGGTACCCTGTTTATTTCTCTCAGAGTAACTTCATGCATTTTCCAGGGTTAATCTGCACCATTCAGCTGCCCCAAAAATATAGGAGAGCTAAACACTGGACAGGGTAATTTTGTATTGTCCACCAGGGACAGAAAAGAGAAAGCATCATCTTTCTTCTATATTCAGCTGGGGTTTGGCTGAGGCAACAGCAGCAGGATTAGTCAGCGTGCAGCTAAATAATCAATGTTGGAACAAGGGTGTCTCTGGAGAGAAATCTTCCTGTCTGAATTATATCTATACATGTACAGGAGTAAAACATGGAGTTCCCTTTTGTACAATTCCTGGGAAACACGCAGGAGGCCTGCGGGCAGTTCATGCACTCCCCTCAAGTTTGACCACTGCTCCTCTTGTGCAGCAAGGACAGGGAGCTCTTCAAATAGTTTGGACTTGTGGGAGAAGTTTTTAACCAGCTGAGCCTGTAATCCTTCTACATCTGAGATGAATAGCTCTGACACAAAGAGCAAAGGGATTTCTTTGGGGAAATGTAAATGTGCTCTATATTGCTAGTTAGGCTGTGAGAGTCTCAGACTAGAGAAGGCAAGCATGTTTGCTCTTTTTGCACAATCAAGCCAGGCTTTGGCTGGGGCCTTTTCCTGGGTGCATCATATAACAACAAACAATAAAAAGAATGATCTTACCTGACAGCTGTGTGTTGAGAACTTTCTTGGAAGAAAGGGCATGTGAATATCCCTCAGCAGAGGAGGATGTGAATTGCTAGGCAAGATGTGTGTGGGAACAGATGCCTCTGCTCACATTAGTGCAGAGGGAGGCAGGAGGTGGCCCAGTGGTCAGAGACCAGCTCACTGAGCTCCTTGCTTCTCTTCACTCACAGCATCCAAAGGGATGGCGCTACTGCCTTCCAGCTGAGTTACCACAGTCATCATCATTTAAAAGTCAGTTCTAGCCCCTATAAAGAAGGGTGTTGGAATCACTGCTAATTTTGCTTACGATGTCAAAGAAAGATATTTCTTAACATGGACTCCAGTGATTTATTATCTTCTTTTTTTTTAATTTTGCTTTCATTACAAACACATGTAATACATTTATGGGAGATAATGGAATCTCAGCAAATATTGAGTAAAGGCGATTTTAAAGGTAACACTATAAACCAGTTGCTCCTTACGTCCCATTACTATTGCACAATAAATCTTCACACAGTATGCACAGTCTTGTAAAAAGATTATTGTCCCTAGGAAGTTACAATAGGCTAATAATTTTCCTGTCTTTTTACGGTTATCACTTCTACTAAATATCTCACTGGAAAACAAGTGATGGGACACAGCTGAACAAATTACACATTTCAGAACAGAACACATCAAAACTATTTTTTTTTTCATAAAAAAACTTACATGGACTGCCTTCAAGATATAATTTTAGTTGTCCTAAATAATTACATTCTATTGACATTTGGTTAGTTAGGATATTATTTTCTGGTGTATGTTGTATTATTAGAGTAAGTGACCCTAGGATTTTAAAATTACATTGACTACAGCTTTCGTCTGCAAAAAAAAAAAAAGGTCAAACCTAACAAAGCTGAGCAACTACTAGGAGAAATTATCACCAGGCTATAGTTAAAATAGAAAGCTCACAAAGGAGCATCTGCTCTATAGGGAGATTAGGGAGGTTTAGGAGCTCATTGTGTCAACAGGAAGAACAAACAGCATCTCCTTTTCATAACATCTCTAGAGTTTTCTTGCCTCACTAAACCCTCTCCAAAGCTGTTTGCTAGGCAAGTTCTTTCAGGGTTCCCTGAATGCCCTAACCCCTCACTACCTGAAAAAGCATGTATTGCCAAGCTTGTCCAGATAATTTTTCTTCAACTGTATCAGTTTCCCTAATAAAAGAGGTGTTTCCCTGTAAATTGTTCTTTGCTTAATTACAGACAGTGGTTGAAAATCCCGGTTTACTTTGCCATTTATATGTAAACTCATTGGAAGAAAAAGCACAGAGATTAGACTTAAGAATGCTCTGCTCTCTACTCTGCACTGGGGTGGCCTCACCTTGAGTACTGTGTGCAGTTTTGGGCACCACAATACAAAAAAGACATTAAGCTATTAGAGAGCATCCAAAGGGCCACAAGGATGGTGAAAGTCAAGAGGGGAAGGTGTATGAGGAGCAGTTGAGGTCACTTGGTTTGTTCAGCCTGGAGGAGACCGGGTAGACCTAATTGTGGTCTTTGACATCCTCAAGGGGGGAAGTGGAGGGACAGGAACTGATCTCTTGACTCTCATGACCAGTGACAGGACTAAAGGAAATGTCATGAAGCTGAGTCAAGGGAGGTTTGGGTTGGATATCAGGAAAACATTTTTCGCCCAGAGAGAGGATGGTTGGGCACTGGAACAGTCTCCCCAGGGAAGAGGACACAGCACTAAGCCTGTTTGAGTTCAAGAAGCGTTTGGACAATGCTCTCACGCACATGGTGTGATTCTCCGGGTGTCCTGTGCAAGGCCAAGTGTTGAACTCAACAGTCCTGATGGGTCCCTTCCAACTCAGCATATTCTATATTCTAATAAGGCGTAATACGTCTGGGAAAATATTTATGACTGTTCATCCAGTGACAACAGCAGCTCTGTAAAAAGACAATTCAAAGAGAGTCCCACTTGCCAAAAGGTCACCTGAAACCTCTTGTTTCCTTTTATAATACCTGAAGAGCATGACTTAAATACCACTCTCAGGTATATCTCTAATGCTTCCAACTTAAGGATAAATAAGCTCTCAGTTCAGTGGACCACATGTGAACTTGTGTCTTATGCCGCAGCTTCTAGGAGCAAGCAATGTACCTGAGCCTTCAGAACCTAAAACTGTCAGACATCACTACCCCTCCTGAAAGAAAAGCAGGGTGGATCTCACATTCAGTGATGCATTTGTTTTTCTGCTGCCCTTTATAGTAGTCATTGGCATTTGATTGCCATGCCAGCATGGGCTTTCCTGTATTACCAAGTGTTGCCCATCTGGTTATGGTGGCATGACTCTAGGCTACCCTTCCAACCTGCTACAGCTGTGCTACAGCATAGGCCAAAATGACAGATTTAGATCACAATTGTGCTTTTTCAGTACTGTTTTAGTCCCTTAAGTATCCAGCAGACAAAGCTGCAAGAGATGATCTTTGCCTGAGGCTGTGCTCCCTCAGTGCTGCAGGACATCAACACGTCCCCTCTCAGGGGACACCAAGCTCCACAGAGTGCTGCACATTTCTCTTTGTGAAAGTTGCCTACTCCTGTGAACAGATCTGCACAGAACCTGCTCAGAGCAGTTTTGTTGTTTGAAAACCCATAAAAATGCTATACCTTTAAACGTAATATAGCATAGCTTCAATATTTTTTGGTCTTCTGGAGTTCAGCTGCCTAACATTATTTGAAGTATCTTGACAAGTATGAAAAGATGATCGTAATTGGAATAATTCACTGGGAAATTCACTACTAAAATATGTTTAGCCTTATGACCAGTGTACAGTCTGTCTGTCTGTCCTAGGTACTGCTTTGACTACTGGCAAAAATACAGCTGTGGGATGTCACTTATCCTGGAATATTTTTATTAACTATTAATAAGAGAACTAGGAATTGGTTTTATTTTTGTTTATCCAGAAACACACTTCAGACTTCAATTCTGTTTGCTACTATTAATTTTGCTTTATTTTCTTACTCTGAAATACAGTCACTGTTACTGTTGGTTTTTAACGTAATTTGAGACATGATGGCATCCAAATCTTATTTCAACTGAGAACAAGGTCCCCTGGAATTGGAAAGACTATGGATACATGGGAATACATTGTCTGTGTCTCAAAAAGTTTAAAATGGAAGTCAAAACAAGTTGTAATGATGAAGAACCAGATGGAAGATAAGCACACTGATGAGCTGAATAATCACAGTGCTATGGTTACATAAAACACAGCTCTGTGCTTCCAAAGAGCCACTAAATCTGAATCTGTAAGTATAATATAAGAAAACCCCAAGAGTATCAGCTTCAGTGTGCATTGGCTATCAATGGGTGACTAATTTCTTGGAGGCTACACAGGTGGGCTGCAGAAGGCAGTGAAGTCTTGAGGAGGATTTTAAACAGGATCATGGTCTCACCGCAGGGTGAGCACAGCATGTATGAGGAGTGATGTGCGAAGAAGATTATGGTCTTCTGTGAGCGAGATAGAGAAGGACACCTTCGGAGCTGGTAGCATGATAATGAAAGGTGTACTGGTGACATGTTCTAAGACAAAATCAAGAAAGTAGGACAAGGTAAAACTGTACAAAGCCTGTGTAACATCTCAAGTTCTGCAGCAAAAAAGGGGAACTTGTGAAGTCTTTCAGCAGGGTGGGAGAGCTGGGCTGCTGGCTCGGGAACATGTTGGCTTTTGTCTTATCTTTTGATAGTTGGAAAGAAGTCATACAGGCAGAGGAACCAATTGTGCTGCTGTAGGCTTTGCTGCTATGAGAGGTGAGGAAAGTCTGAATGGCAACATGCAAAGCACCAATGGTGATACACTTTAGAAAGAGTTTCTGCTGGATTTAAGTGTGGTCTGGATGTTTGGAGAAAGGAGAAAAATAAAACCCATCTAGAATCTAGGGCAACACAGGGACAGTGGCAGTGGTAGCAGTTGCAGAGAAAGAGAGATTTTGAGAATTTGACAGAGAAGAGAAGGAGTTTGTTGTTTTCTCAGTTAAGGCCATGATTAGATATCCAAGGTGTTGAATATTGGCCAAATTTCAGAGCTTGGTGAAAATGGGTAAATGAAGAGGCAGTTTTGAATCACAACAAGCTGCAGAGAGAAAGGTCTAAAATTCAGTTCGAAATTCAAAATTCTAGCTGATCGTGGAAACCTTAAAGAAAGACAGTATTTTAGAAAAAAAAATTTTACTAATTTACATAAAAAGGATCTAATACAACAATTATCAAAGTGGAGGACAAAGATAGGAATTTTTGCGTGGATACCAATTTTCCAGGTAGACTGTTTTGACGGGTCTTACTAATGCTTAATTACATACAGGTCTTTATTAAGAAACTCAAGGAAAGTGCTCTGTGATTCTTTACAATGGAACAATACAATTATTGTGAATCAACTTAGCATCTTCAACTTTCTCTCATGCTACAAAGGGACCACTTAAAAGGATAAGCTATTGTTCCAGAAACCAAAGCTAGATAAAATGCAGAACAAGTTTAATATAAGGCTACAATTAAATGAATAGAAACCTTGTGATATAAAATGCTTTGGTGATGGGAATGAAGGAACCAGAGGTTTGCAAGATTTTAACATGTAATTATTGCTAATAACCTACTTTTAATGTAGCAGTCTTCTATTTAAAAGCTCCCAAAATGTCTTAGATTCTACATTGTAAAGGTATTTTTTTAAGGGTTCCATTTTGAGCTTTTTACAGTCAGACAAAGTAGTAACAGTACTTTCAAAGTCGCTGCAGTGAGCAGAAGGGAAATCACTGCACATTCAAAACACATGGTACAATTTTGTTCAGCCTTTATTGCAACCCCTCCATCTCACATCTCCCATTTATTTCAGCTTCATTGCTTTTCCTTACCCTCTCCCACTCCTGAGTCCCCACTCACTTCCCCTTCCTTCACTGTCATTCTTTCATTATTTCTCACACAATTTTTCGTGGTCCCTTCCTATCAGAAGCCAGGCCTAACATATGACATTTCCTTCCTCACAGAGTGTGTTTTCTGTGTTTACTCCTACATTCAGTGTTGCCTTTGCCTGATGAGTGTGTAAATGCAGGGGGACAAGGCAACCTACTGCTCCATGCTGAGCAAAACCCCAGGATCAGGCAAGCACCCTGCTCCTTGATCCAGAGCACACCACAGCGGTTGTGATTACCACAGCTTGGCTGCCACAGCACTAACAAACTCAGTGGCACATCGGGAATGCATTAAGTTAAGGGATGTCTTTATACAATCCAGCTCCATACCAACAATTTTTAGAGGTAACTTGTTATTTTAGAACAGAAAGTGAAGAAATATGATTTCCTGAAGGTACTACTGAATGCAGAGAAAATGCAGAGAAAGTATCCAAGATGGAATTTGTCCTGGTTTTCTGCCTATAACTCTCCCTCTAACTTTTCTGCCAAGAGCTGTATACAGCTGGTCAAGACTCACATATCTCATCTGAAAGACAACATTTAGAAAAGCACCACATCCCCATCACAATCAGAGAGCACTGGTAAGTGGTGGACTTGCAGGCAAAGACCAGGAAAAATCTGGTTTTCTACTTTTTCCATGCAAGTTCTTTATTGTCCTGGTGACAAGCCCTGCTCAGTGCTCATTTATTATCTATTTCATACACTAGAAGTGTTCAAGATATTGTTGTATTTCTATTATTGAAGATAATAGTGACATATTTTTACAATTATCAAATTTTCCTTACCTGCTGTGTTACAGACCAGACATATTCTGGTGGACCTCTTCAAAATAGCATTAATTGTCAGTGGTCCGATGGATCCAAGGCCCAAAAACTGGTAGAGTTTTTTTTCACCAAAATGGAAATTGATGTGCCAAGGGAAATCAGCTCAGCATGACACTGCCATCTGAGAGGGGTTCTGGAAAGGAAAACACTACCATGTTTGGCAATTTTTGATCCTGATAAAGCACTATGTATATATTTTTTTAATCTGGCTATCAATTCCATCACTGTAACTTCATTTATCAGATCTGTTAAATATTCTCTGTTGTTCTTATCTCTGAACCACTTTAATGTGATTCAAACAAAAAAGCAAGTGCAGCACAAATGAAACAAAGCAGACAGCATATGAACAAAACTGTAGTAAAAACTCCTTCCTATAGTCTTTTTACAAACCTTTATTTGTGTCAGAAAGTATGAGTTTTTATATGTTTGCATTTCTGCTTTATCTACTAAACTGAAGTGTGGATTCAGTGCTGCATGAAATACGAATTCTGAGCTAAATTGTCATTCATTGCTGCCCAAGATTAATTTGACATTTTAAATAGTAATCTATGGCGTGAAATGTATAAATACAGAACCCACTCTTGTGAGATGTTGAGAATCACTGATCTCAATGGAAATTGAGGGGGTTTGGACTAAGCTTTCACTTCTTGCTATCATATTTGTGTTTATATCGGCCCATCAAACCCTGTGTCACCTCAGACCAGAGTCCAAATCAAACATGAAAAGAAAATTATGAAAATGCAACAGAACACACTGGTGGTCAAGTTCATTTAAAGTTCAAAATAAAACTTCTCACCAGCTGAGCTTTGTGCAATACTGAGTGGGAAAGTAAGAATAGAAAATATAGCTTGGTAGAGTGCATGTCTGTCATGACTGGCATTTTGGGGAGTCACAAGTTGGGGGCTTTCTGACTGAACCTGAACACGGGCATGCTGTGTGACCATGAGTAAGACTTTTTAAATTTCCTTCAAGTAAACATCTGCAAAATGTCATGTGGGTGGAAAGGCTGAGTGGTGCTAGCAGTGCATTCCCATACCCTTCACTAACTGGGAGAAAGGGCAGAAACTGTATACGAAAATAGAGAGACCAATATTTGAGGAAGGTGTTCCACAAGTTCAATGCATTTTGAACTTATGCAACCTATGAAGTCCTACTCTAGAATAAATGGACCTAGTGCCAAAGATCCTGCAGAGCTGAGAAAGTTCTCTTTAACCAGTCACAGATTGCTGGAGGTACCATCATGGCTAGGCTTCGCGAACGAAGACTTGGGAAGGGCTCTACCCACGCTTGCTGCAAGCACGCTGATGGCTAAAAAGGCCAATACAAGATAGGCAAGTCCAGTTGCAAAAGGCACAGTGGAAAGTCTCCACAGGCGGTGTTGGCGAGTCACGTTTTTTTCTGCGTTGTCTTTTTTCTT
>JAWWEU010000111.1:86663697-86696863 GCA_035583155.1 Acropternis orthonyx
CATGGGAGACCCTACCAGAGGCACAAACCACCGCCAGCATAGCTCACAACCTCATAAGGGCACACAAGCTTCTCCCCCGGGACAAGGGGGTGCCCGTGGAGAAGCTGGAGGTACAGTTGGAGAAGAAAGAGCATGGTCGGGGTTGAAATGGCTCTATTAGCACTTTCTGGTTCATTGTAAAATATTCCATGTCATTTGATGCACTTGTATTTGCAGAACTCCTCCCATTGATTTGGGCACTGCATCTGCCTCCTCTTTTAATGATGCAGACAAATGAAGACAGAAGATCAGGGCTCTGTGGATGGTGTGAATAGCTGTATCTGGGGAGGTGTGCAAGAATAAGTGTTTGCATAGGTGGACGATAATATACTGCTTCACATCATTTATCAGAGAAAACTGAGATCAGAGCCTTGGGAGGAAGAATAAATATGCAGCTCTTGTGCTAGATATGATTTCAACAATATCACTTCAATTATAAAAGCCACGTAAACAGCAGGAGAATCACAACGGCAACAGTGAACACAAATGTGTTCACATGAGTCCTGATTTAGCAGTTCTGGCATTTTTATAGAGGATGCTTCATCTATGCTATGGGAATAAAGAGAAGAGGAAATAAGAGCCCACTGAATTTCTTCTGATTAATCCCCTATCTCTTTTCTTGTCTATTAGCAAGAGTTCAAAAATAACTGCTAGACATAACAGTCTGACAACACAAGGGAATGATCAGGGGAATTTTATATCCTCATTAGCCCTTTACAGAAAACACAATTTCTCTGATACTGCATCCAGATCACTCCTTTTTCAAACAGCTTAAATCAGTGGCAGTACTGCACAGAATCTGAGGCCAGAGCAAGTATTAGATCATTAGAGATTGGCCTCCTGTATAACCAGGCTGAAGGCTTTCTCCCCACTGCATTTTACAGTAAGTCAAATAGCTCATTTTTAATACAATGGTTTTCCTAAATGCCTTCAAGACCTCATGTGAATATGAGAGAGAGAAAACCACCATTGTGAATTTTTAGCAATGGCCAAGCACACTCATTATTAAGAATCTGTGTCTTCTTTCCCACTCAAGTTTCTCTGCCTTGATTCCTCATGGGACTTTCTCAGAACGGCTGAAGATGTAGTCCCCAATATTTTTTCCTATCAAGGGATAACTTTACAGTTAATTTACCTCTCAGGCTCTCATTTGATACACTACACAGAGAGACCTTTTGAAGAATTAGGTCAAGCAACAGGAACCGTGACACAAAGCTCAGTGCAGTAACTAGAGTGTAAAGTACTGAAAATCTCTTTACCAAGAAGCATTTGCTCCCACTCTCAGATAATTTCTTTGAATCTTTTATGCACATTCTCTAATATTTCAACATTGCTCCAAACATTTTGCTATTAAAAATATATGGTACAGTTCTGTACCAGGCTCACTTGTCCCTGGGGTAAAGGCATCTCTTTGCCTCTGCTCAGTGTCCTCTCTTACTGCTCAGAAGATTGGCATTTTTCTACATGGTGCCCTCCTTTTACCTTTTCACTCTTTCTAATCCCAAATGGTTTTCAAGAGTCCATGATTTGCCAATAAATACTGATTCTCTTGATATGGGCTAAAATTTCTTTTTCTGGTATTAGGATGTATTAACTGTATGAAAATATTTTCAGTGTGAACGGGCTTACATATTGAATTATTCAGATGCCTCCAAAGACTGTCTAGTCTTCTTCAATATTTACCACTTTACCAGTATCATCCAAAGTTTCTGTCAGAAATGAGCTGTGGATTATCTTCAGATTTTTGCAAAACTTTTGGTAACATTCAGTCTACAGGCAACACTTGCAGAGTATTCACCAGTAATTCCCACTGAAAATTGTTTAAAATTGGATTGGTAGGCAACGTTGAATCCCTTCTAAGATACATTTTACTGATACCACACCCCATACTTTTTGCTATAATGGTGTCTTATACTAAGGAATCTGGATGGATTACAGGTAGGTGGTTACCTTTATTAACTAAATTTGCAAATCTATCTAAAAGGAAATTATTTGTGTTTGACCGAATCTATTTTCCATGCTTTACCAGTATTAATTATGCTGTCAACATCTAATTCTTTAACTAGTAAGTCCCAAACAGCTGTCAGATTGTTGTCAGGCGCAGCCCACATGTAATTACCTGGGTCATTCTGCTCACAGTATGAATATTAGTGTTCTTAGAGGCTGGAGGAATTTTCATGACGTATCAAGGCAAACAGGTAGCAATGAGGCACAAATCTCCATTGCTAGGTGCATCGACAACCCCACAACTGATTCCAAGCTTGCAGGAGCTTTTATGGATGTCACCGTAACTTTCTGAGTCTCTGAAAATAGCTATGACTAAACTGTTATAAAATCTTCACTTTCCACATAAGGTGCGTTGTGTTTCTGTGTATTAAAGAGTGAAATTGTCCTATGGCTGAGCTGTCATTCTAAAACCAGATTACTTTCCTGCAGCGTAACACAGAGAACTAAAAAGTCTTGCACTGCTATCTGCATTTTCCCCCCTCTGTGTAATGGCTAATTCCTGGAACCAATTTTGTGTTTCATTAAATCTGTTAACACTTTCAGCAAAGTTCCAGGTCAAGGCTCATCAGATGAGCAATTGGTAGACATACTGGATAATGATTTACATTCAATATGAAAAAAAAAGAGAAAGCTCCACAGATAAAATATGTTTCAATTTAATTAGAGATATTTTTTTTCCAGACAATAATTTGTGGTGTCAGTATTAATTCACCTCCCTTCTCCCTGAAACAATCTGTTGGCTATTAGAATAAAAAGGGAAGAAGAAATTAAAAATACAATGGAGTAACCATTCCAATTCTTGGGTTTAATGGAAAAAATAGCAAATGAGAAATCTGGGGGATTCTAATGGAAACACAACAAAAATAAAATGCCCCACTGGTTTTGAGAATTTTAGAAGGTTGTTACCCAATTCTAAAATGGTAGCATTTCCATAAGCAAATATATCTTTCAGTAATTCAGAACTCTTCTACTGATTTTCAAAAGTCATCAGAAATTATCTTGACTTTCTGCTGGACCTGTTACAATATAAAGAGGATTTTCAAGAATACATTACTATTTTGTACTTCTTTCTGCCTAGTATCAGTTGGTAAAGATCAATCTTTTTTAGACAGACACATGTAGTGCTGCCCTAACATCTCTGAGTGTTATTTCAGATCTAATTATCTTCCCTGGTAAAGCTTTCAGTTTATTTCTCATGTGAATTTCTCTTACCTCAACTTTCAGCTGTGTTTTCTTATACTAACTCTGAAGATTCTCCATTAGCAACATTTTCTTCCCTTTGTAAGTACTTCTGAAGTGAAAACAGACTTTCCCTTAACCTTCTCTTTGATAATCCAAATATATTGATATTTTGAGTGGCTTGCTACAAGGCATATCTTTCAATCCTTTAATCATTTTCAGGACTTTCTTCTCTTAGTTATGTTCAATTTCTCACTGTTTCTATTGAAGTATAGATGCCTAGAAGAAATTGCATTACTGTCAGATATATTTTTTCAAGTTCTGCTTGTTATGCCTTATTTTCTACATTCAAAGTGTGTATCGATACCACACCTATAGACACTGCCTGCACTCAACTTGCTATTAATCACAATCCATTTTTCAGAACCTTGTGATTTCCCTGTATGTATCACACAATCCTACTTTCCTTTTATGTTGAAATATTGCTTCTACTTGCCCATAGCAAAATACATAGAGGGTATTTTTGCTCTTCTTTGTAAGCAATACATATCTCTAACTATCATCCTTTTGTTTGGGTTTTGCGGTTTTTTTGGTCATGTATCAAGACTGTTTCTTTTGTCCTAATAATTTTCAGCAATAAGGATATATTTGGTTCTAGATCACTGCTAAAAATGTTAAGCTGAACAGGGCAGGACCTGAGTCCTATTATATCCTTCCTAAAGAGATACTTATTCAATACTAATTTAATAATGTTAATAATGAACAAAGATCACTGTTCCTTTTATTCTCATCATGTTTTAAAAAAATGTCTCTCTGATGCCCTTACTTTAACTGGCTACTCATTGATCCATGTTTGATTTTCATTTTCTTACTAATTTTGGAGAATTTTTTTTTCTTATTTACACCGGTTTTGATCCAATTGCTCTCTTGTCTGAATGCATGCATGTGTGTGTGCACAATCATTGTTTGCAACTATTTATAGGCTAATTTTTTAATACTCTACCCTTCTGATTTTTACTGTAGATTTTTATGGAACTAGTGAGAAATCAGAAGGAACTACTCCTTCCCTTGTCCATTCTGCTTACAGTCTTTCTATTGGATAACTTGCCTCATAATTACATTACACTACACAGCCAATTAATAAATCCAAAAGGAAATACAATAGTGGAGGTGAAGGACAGACTTGAAATGGGAAAGAAGCAGGTCTTCCAAAGTGAGGAACAAAACCTGCTAATTACATTAAAGTGATCAGCTTGCCGGTGAAAGAGAGAGAGATTGAGAGGAGGAGGGAGAGCAGAATTTGATAAGAATTGTCACAAGGCAGATGACTTGGCAAGAAAAGTTCCAGTCATACCTCTAAATAAATAATAATTTTTTAAAATTCAGCCATAAACATACCATCCCTTGAGAGAGGGAAAAAGGTTTAGTACCTGAATGGAACTTAATCAGCTAAATGTGAGTTCAGGACCTCTAAGACATAGCTGTATGCTTTTCAGACTCTAATAACATAAAAATACCATGGATATCAACTCACACTCTAGCAGAGGCTCAGTTAATTGGCAACAGTAGTCTGAAGCAGTTCTACACCGGCTTAAATCAGCCTGAAGGACCATAAAAAATTATACGTGCAAAAATGTCCAAGCTGGTATTTTATCAGCATGAAGCTGTACCCACATCAGGAGCATTTAGCTGGCATGGATGGCAGCATCACTGCACCAGAAAGGTGCTTTGAGTCCAGGGATTGCCCAAATGTCAGATGGTAGGTACCTTTTCCCTGACATACAAGTGTAGGTCAGATGCCTGATATATGGGTTTGGGTGCCCTGCTTGAGCCTGTGCTGGCTGTACAACCTGAGATGGACACTTTGCAATCTGAGCACATACATTAATAAATGTCAATAAATGCTTGAGACAAAATATGAAGAGATGTAATAAGGAAAATAATGAGTGCTGCAAATAGCCAGGAGCTGTGACACAGCTGCATTTTATTATACTAAAAGAGCTTTGTAATGAGGATGAAGTGGGCATCATTTAATCAGCTCGATTTTTCTCACCAAGCAGATTATCCCATTGGGATAAACCTGCCTGCATGGTTTAACAAAGCACATTATAGACAAGAATTATATTCAATGATGTTTCAACTTGTAAATTCAAATGAAAAATGAGGTTAAAGTTCGGAGAGATTTAGTAAAACTTCATCATTTACTCCAGCTACCATTAAAACCTTAGATTTACTGTTTTTAATTAAGCATCCTAGCTGTTCCCTAGTGTGACAAGGCATTCTTTGTCTATCTTAAGGTCATGACAACTAGATCAGCAGTCAACAAAGAGACATCATCAGTGCACAGGAGAAGATATTAAAATAATGTATTATTGTGTCTCTTTCTTATTACAGGGTTAGTGAAATTTCATTAAGAAGAAAACTAATATGCCTGTGCACTCCTGAAAAAAAAATGCCACAGTGTAAAAGGAAAAGAAGAGAAGGAAATTTTTTCCATTGCATAAAAAAACAACCAGGCAAACAAACAAAAACAACAACTTGGAGTTGCAGGACCTCAGCATTTAACAGGTTTACACTGAAGCAGAGATGCCTCTGTAAAATACAATTTGCTTTGAAGA
The DNA here is from genome assembly GCA_035583155.1 of Acropternis orthonyx. Lineage (NCBI taxonomy): Eukaryota > Metazoa > Chordata > Aves > Passeriformes > Rhinocryptidae > Acropternis > Acropternis orthonyx. The sequence continues at coordinate 86,669,541 of JAWWEU010000111.1, forward strand.
TAGGTGGGCCAACTTTCCTTGTATGTATAAGCAAAAGAATGGCAGTTGTATTCTAGCTGAACCCCAGAAGAAAGGGGTACATAAATTTCCTTGAATACCATGTGCAGTTCTAAGTTGGTTAATCTCTAAAATGATCCTCTGGCATGGGGAGAGGCTCAGGGAAGAGTATCATGAAGCATCAAATCTAGTGAAATCTCCCATAGTTTTGGTGGAACGAAGGAGTAGGGCAAGATCATCCCTCTGTAAACATATAAATAGGAGTAAGGAGAAATAATCTGGATGTACAAAATCATGATGGCACAAAGACAGTGAAGAAGGAGCAATTGTTTCTTCCAGTATAAGACGTAGGAGCCTACAAATACAGCTAACAGAAACTTGGTGCAAAACAGGACTAGGAAAATTTGTTCTTACAATGAGGGTAGGCTTGGGACACTGGCTGCCAGTGGAAGCTGTAAATGGAAAGTGTTTGTAGAGGCTAAGGGAGAGGCTGGACAGATGCACATGGAAGAGAGATCCACTTTGGATCACCTAATACAGGAAACACATCTGGCTCAGAAAACTCTCTAAGCTGAAAATAGTTGGGAACAGGGAGTTTCTCAAGGTATAAAATCCTCCTTTCCTGTCCCCACATTCTCTGGCACTCACTTGTAGCTGAAGACAGGATATTGAGCAAATCAAGCCCTTGATCTCCACCATGAAGAGCCATGCTGATTTTTGGTAAAGTGGATTAGCTCACTGATCTCAAATTGGAAGAAGACTCCTGAAAAAAATCCACCTATAAAGTGTGCATTCATTTCCCCTCATTAACTACATGACTGGGGGACCCTGGTACTTGTTTTTCTTTTCTGAGAGAGCTAGTCCTTCTTTGATCATCTGTATTGTAATGAACCATTGCACCTGGAGTTTAAAAAATCCTATCCACTGGAAGGGAAAAACATTTTAAAAATCTTTTTGCAAAGCTTTAGCACAACTAGACCCTGATCTTTGACTGAGCAGTGCTGTTACACAGACCAACATAATTAGAAGAAAATACAGAAAAGAAGCTCATTTCCTAACCTATTGTGGCTTATTGAATTTCAGAGAAAAGCAAAGGATCCCAGCACAAGTTGTCACCCACATCAGCCTTACAAAACTAAAATCCTTCAATGAACCAGCCAGAGACATATGAAAAGGTAGCAGTTCCCAAAGGGTTATTCAATAGTAACCAACACTTCTTTACTCTTTCTTGCTATCTTCATCAGTATTGCACATTTTTCCAATCTACCTTCATTGCCTTAGAGGACTTGGGATTTTAGTGCCATGGTGCCAATGACCAGCTGGGTGCCATGTGGAAAATAACTGTCTCTTGGAGTTTCATTCTGTGCCTAACAGAGTAATAGACATGTGATTACTGGTTTTTTCCTACTTTGATTAGAAAAACCTGGATCCTGGTTACTGCAACAACTTGAAATTAGATAAAGCATTCCTACTTTAAAAATGCTTTGTGCCTACAGTTGCAAGTGGGAGCAATGCACAGGGTCAGAGACTTGCTGGGGAGCTCAGGGCACAATTGCCTCACTTGTCTTCAGCCTCTCTCTTAAACTCCTCCCCCAGCTGTCCCCAGCCCTGCAGGCGCCAGGGGCTGCTTCAGGACAGCAGCAGACTCCCAAATGTACAGCTGAGGGGAGGGAAAGGTGCTGTTCTGTTTTTTCCTGTAATGAAACAACCCATAAAAACTGCCAGCTCAGTTGAAACCCACTTCATGCAGTACCTGGCTGTGGAAAACCTTTGGTTAAACCTCTTAAAATGCGTACACATGGCCTCAGTCCAAAAGTCCACAGTGCAGTGAAATTGGGGACAGGATAACGTGGAAGGATTTTAATAGCCCCTACACGGCTCAAGGAAAGGACAGGACTCCTGCCACGCTTTGTCATGGACAGGGAAGGTGTCCTGGCATTGCTGGGGACTGAAAGGAGCTACACACACACACACACACACACACACACATACACACGTATGCACCTATGTGCATGTGGAACGTGGCTTCAGACACCTTCCTCTACAAAGGCATTCACATTCTGTTGTTCCAAGTGATTATAAATAAAATGCAATAATATGGTTAGAAACTGCAGTTCCACTTTGTTGTGGAGTATGCAGAGTTGTGCTTTAAGCAGGAGAGGAGAGGTGGCTCATCCTTGCAGGAGTTTAACATGGGGTGCCAGGAACTGGAAAAGCTTTTGGTGAAGAGCAGATGCAAGTTGCCATTTTAAGATTCCACTGTGTATTTGGGAGGAAAAATAGGGAAACTGAGCCCCAGATATTACCTAGGGCTTGGGCAGGGGGAGGTGGTGAACAGCCCCACAGGTATGACTAGGCATAGATAAGACTAAGAAAGGATACCACAACTCACAGCAAAAAGAATACCCTCCACTTCCACAATCTGCACAATACAACAAAAAATGCATAGAAAAAGAAGGGAAGCTTGGGCAATATTAAAGAATACATTTAAATCTCCCAGAATATCAGAACCATAGAGTCAATATGAATCTATTGAATTGGCCATAGGAGTGAGATTAGTTGATAGAAGCCCTGCCACACTCTCCTCAGTTTCTGAGGGAAATCTTTAGTAAAACATGTAGTAAAACTGATTTAGTGGTATAAGGCAGTCTGTGATAAAGCTGCTATAACTTGGCTTTCCAGTATGTATTACCCTGCTGTAATTATACTTGCTGCAGCAGTATTTCCTTAGGGCAAATCCTCCTGTGAAAGCCATGGCGGGAGGGTTCTGTGTCAATGACAGAAATTATGTTATTTTTACTTCACTGTGGGATTTTATAAATGTTTCCACCTGTTCAATAGAAATTAATTCTCCTGTGGAGAAAAGTAAGTCTTGTATAGAACAGGGGAGATTTTCTGAATATTTCCATTCTATAGTTGTTGAGGTCATATTGGAGAAGGAAGCCACAGACGTGAGTAACGACCTACAAATTTTGACAATTTAATGATGAAAACTTCCGTTTTGGGGATAATCAAACACTTGAGACCTGCAGTTCACCACCAACAACCGATATTTACTACAGAGTGGTAAATCACTGCACAATCACTATAAATGACATAAATGATGCCACTTGGGCACTAGTTTGAGAAGAAATCAGTGCATAGCTACATGTGCAATATGAGGCAACATCTAGATGATTGTGCTTAAGATATGGCATATTTGCAACATATAATGAAAGATTGCAGGCCATTTCTCTAGGTGACACACTTCTGTTTTGCAATTCTGTGCTAAGATATTTCACCCCTAAGCTCCTGAGTGAGTTCATGCATCCTCCAGCACTGTCACCTCACTTCCCAATCAGTAACAATAAGGCATGGCTGGAACAGGTGAGTTGACAGCTCAGACTTACTGACCTGCCGGCGCTGTGTGAGCCTTTGAGTACTGTTGACACCTGCCAGAGGTTTGTACCTCTCTAAGTTCCCTTGCTTCTGTGTGAGGCATATCTAGTCAAGAATGACAGAGGGCAATTAAGTTCTGTGCCAGGGCTATGCTGTCCTTGCAGGTGTTGCTGAGGAACCAGGTTGGCAGTTCACAAGTAGGCAAAAAGGATGGGAAAAGAGCAGGATGTAGGTTGCCTGCAGTTGTCTGAGTTTGATATTTGGAGTTAAAAATGTATACGGGATATGTCAGAGAGAGAACACTATTACTGGGCCTCAAAGACTTTCTTTTTTTTTCCTCTGTCCTTGAGTCGTTATTTCTCCTAAACGTCTAGCAACAGTAATACCAATTCCTCAATAAACATGGGACCTGTGAAAGTGAATTCATAAAAACTGTGAGGTAGCCAGACACTGGTGTAATGATCTGCTCTTGAGGTATCTGAGGTGGGTAAAAGAAGGTCACAAGTATTTGGAGGGAGAGCTAGTTGAAAATGTGCACAACCAGTCTCTCATACTGAAATATTTTGAGGTCATGAATCAAGTTTTTCAAAAATAGTATGTGAAAACAAAATAATTCAGTTTACCTTTAGGATATGTTAAATCACAAATGATGACATCAGTATAATTAATATAGATTGTTCTATTAAAAAAAAGAAAAGAAAAAAAAGAGGGAGAGAGTTCAACTCTTTGTTTCAGTATAAGATGAAGAACCTCTTTGGAAAATTCCACTTGTTTCTAGTGGAATAGATAGTCTGTTTAATTTTAGTTTTATGTGCCAGATGTGCTGGAAGTCTTGGAGGTCTATCCTGCAATGAAAGTGATGTCCAAAGCTAAAGGTATTACATTTGTGTACTATACCAAGTGCAGACTGCCTGGGGAATTGGTTAAATACCTTATGATCTATGTGTGCGTGTATACAGAAGTCTGCTAATGAAAAGTTCAGGAAGAAAAACATCTGCGGTCAAGGCTGTCAAGTGCAAAGACTCTTCCTGAAAGTGACACTTGCCTGCACCTATGACTTCAGGTTGCCAGCTTTCAAATATCTAGTGCAAAGCTAGAGGAAAAGTGGAGCTATGTGCTTTGCATTAGTATGCTGATCACTTCTCAGCATGAACACAGAAATACAGATGAAAAGCACATGGCATTAAACCTTGAAAATGCCATGTCTACTACAGAGCCAATATGGCAAGTTGTTGATTTGGCTGTATTCAACACCACGTGTGAGGAAGGTACACATCATTTCAGTTTTCTCTCCAACTTGTTCCCCCATCCTTCTGGTGGGTGTCACAGACTTGTCTCACAGTGAGCACTGTGCTCTGCTCTCTGCTCACCAGCACCCATTGCCCAAACACAGCGCTGCTGGGCTGGCACTGCAAGGGCACACATCTGTCAGCTCCTGACTGCAGGACTGCAGGGCAGGAATAACCCTGCAAGAAAATGTTTATGTCTGAAAATTAAATCTCTTTGCTGAAAGAGGACTTGATTAACCAATTTCTGATTTTACTGGTACATTCCTTCTTCTGATCATATAAAAATTCAGACTGAAGGGGAAAGGAGAACTCCCACAGATTGTAACCTTCTCTTTGTCAACAGAGATAGTTTTCTGCAGGACACCTACTAGGTTTTTCCTAGTACTGATATAATTGTCCCAAGAAACTCTATTAGCTCTTTCAGGAAAATAATCTCCATCTGAATGGATTGCACTTGGAAAGAATAAGCAATAGAAAAATTTGGATTTTGTTCCCTTTTGTATTTTTTTTTTAACTTTCAAATTCATTAGAAGGCAGATGGAGGTGAAAGAAAAGCTGTACTTAACAGAAGGAGCAGATGTAACAAATGCCACATTGAAGGCTGATATATTAAGGCCTTTTTTCTTCTTTATTTTTGGCTCTGTTTCTCACAAATGCAATTGTTTCCAGAAGCTAATAAATATTAATACTAATGGAGAAAAAAAAAAGACATACTAAACTGAGCAAAGAAAAAATATTTTGAATAAGAATTAGTCAAGTTCAAGCTTTAATTTAATGTTGAAATATTCTCCTGACTACCATAATAGACTGAATATACGCTATCCTAAAAATCCAGAATATAGTAAGGCTTCACCCAAGAAGCCTTACTAAAAGCTTCTCTCTCAGAATTTAAGGCCTGTAATAAGTCATTTGCTTAATATTAAATTACTTCCTTGGAGTGGAAGTGCCCTGACAGGCAACATGAGGCTGGACTTGCTGGGGAAGCCTCTGAGCTTTGGGAAAGGAGCAGCTCAAGGTGGAGGAAAGCCAGGGATGTCCCCCTCATCTGCAAGAGCTGTTGCATAGCATCAGAGGCTGCAGTGAGGAACACCAGCGGCAGCCTTGGAGGGTGGGGGGCAATTGTAGAGCCACACACAGAGAGTGTGTCAGGGTAAATTTGAGCCTGAAGAAACCAACAGAGATGATCTGAAAAGTATATCTTGGAGAACTCATGAAGTGCTGAAGGAATTTCAGAGGACAAAATACAAACGACATGGTTTCTGTCTTCAGAGTGGAAATAAAGGAAGCCCTTGAGAATTTTGGTGAAGTCAGCATAATTTCATTACCTGAAAAAGGTCCTGGAACAAATTATTGCATAACTAAATTATAAGCACCTAGAGAATAATGAAGTGATAAGAAACAGCTAGCATGGATTTGTGAAAAATAAATTATATCAAATCTATCTGATTTCCTCTCTTGACACACCTGCTGCATAAGAGAACAGTCGCTGTGATGTCTTCAGTAGGGCTTTTGACATAGTTCCGTATAATGCTCTCCAACATTTCACAGCACAGTGGGAGATGGCTTGGTTGAAATTACTGTAGAGCAGATATGTTACTTGAAAAAATATAGTCAGAATTACTCACATTCTTATCAACACTCCCTATCAAACCAGACAAGCATTTTATGTGGGCTCCCATGGGGGGCTTTCTCGTGTCAGTTCTGTTCAATAATTTCATTAATTAAAAGATAAAATAGCATGTATACTAATTTGCTGATGACACTAAGCTGGGAGGGGTTGCAAACCCTGTGGAGGACAAGCTTAGAGTTTGAAATGATCCTGACAGATTGAAGAAATGGCCTAAAATCAATAAGACGAACTGAAATAAAGACAAGTTCAGAGTACTGCATTAAGGGAGGAAAAAAATCAAATGCACAAATATAAGCTTGGGGATATTGAGAGAGAAGGATCTGGGATTGCTCTGCAGAAAAGGATCTAGGATTTCAACAAATCACCATTTTAACAAGAGCCAAAAGTAGGAATCTGCTGCTCAAAAAGAAATATATCATGAGATGTATTGGCAGGAGTGTCAGATAAGATGTGGGAGTTTATAATTTGGTGATTTTTCAGTGCTGCTAAAATACTGTGTCCAGCTTTAATTCTCTCCTTTGAGAAAAGATCCACAGGGAAAAAAAAAAAAGGCAATTCAGATACCTTGACTTCTAAGGAAAGGCTCAAATATATGGATTGCTTTCTTTAGAAAATGGAAGATAGAGGGAATATAGTAACAGTCCTGAAATGTCAAATCAAAATTGGATAGTGATAACCATCTAGTGATTTTTTTGTCTATTGACAGCAGGACAATAGCTAAATTTGCAGTAATGCAACATTATGTTCTATGTCATGAAGCATTTTCTCGGGCTAGTAAGACACTGGAATTTTTAGGAAAGTTTGTATATTGCCTTCAGTGGAGGTTTAAGAAGAGGTTTCATGGGTCATGTGAAAATACTTGGTTCTGCTCTAAAGCAGGAGTTTGGCTCTGAAGTTGTTTTGAAGTTTCTTTCAGTGTTACAGTTGTATGATTTTTGGGAAGCTTTTCCTCATAGTCTGCCTCCATTTTTAAATGTGTACTCCATAGTCCTTCATCCTGAATAATTCTTTTCCAAACAGATACATCACCACCAGATTTCCAACAAAAGATGCTTTGATTTAGGGCTCTTGTTGAGGACAGCGTTGGAAATCCTGCTGACTCTAAATGCTGTCCCAGAACAGGGTTTTCAGGAGCCCAGTTCAAAATGCCTTTAATAACTGTAAGAGGCTGAGATATAAGCTTCCTTCAGAAAATATATTACATGATCCCCACTACCTGGCTCCTGCTGGAGAGCAGCTGTTGGTATTTTTATCAGACAAAGCTGGGTTGAGCTTGTTAGAACTGCTAATGGTCCAGTATATTATTTAAAGAGTTCTAGAGAATGTTTATCTGATGCTGTTAAGCAGTCATATTTCATCTGCTAATCACATCAAGAAAAAAAAAGTCATATTTTTTCATTATACCAACTCCCCAGCTTCATCACTTGCTCCAGACTAATCCTGTTAGAGCTGCATCTTGGCAGAGGCATTTCTGGCAAGGCACAGTCCAGATACAGGACAAAACTCTGTTTGTCCTGCCAAACATGGTCTTGGCTGAGATTACAAGGTTATTAAAAACTGTATAAGCAGCCACCAAAGTGTAAATGTCCATTGCACAGTTTTGCAGATAATTGTCTAACTGGCAATGCTGTCCCTGGCAGAAAATCAGCCTGGATTATGCATAACATCCAAAACAACACTAGGAGACCCCACAGGACTCCTACACGGTGTCAGAGCATCAAACTTTATCTACAGTCAAATTAAAAATAAAGTGTGGGTGACTCCAGCAAGAAACTCAAGCAGACTGAGTAATTCAGGAAGTAACAACAAACCATCTTGTAATCTATTCGAGACTAGGAAGGAATTCTTTACTGTCAAGCTGGTGAGACACTGGAACAGGTTGCCGAGAGAAGTTGTTCAAGACTGGGTTGGATGGGGTTTTAAGCAACCTGACTTAGTGGAAGGTGTTCCTGCCTATAGAAGAATTGTTGGAATTAGATAGGGTTGTATACTATACAGTATATATACATTATATACTATCTCAGAAGAATCAACTTGTCCTCTCTCAAATGCATTTGGCCACAGTGATCTGCAATTTTCTCCAGAAGAGGCTGGCTTGCAGCAGCCACTTCTTGTGACACCTTGCTGCCTCTCAGAGATAATTGCAAACCTGTGCCTGCCCTGTCACCCAGTGCACCACAGTTCCAGGAAGGCAGGAGTAGCAGTGCTTGTGAGGGAGGTCCCTGGGTGTTGGTAGACTGCTGCCTGGAAACTTACACCGCTGTGTTGATATATTAAGACCTAAAAAGTTTGCAGCCTCTTTATTGCTTTCCTTAGGCCACGTTGCCCTGGGAGAGATCTGCACAAGGAGCTTCTATTTTGTTGTGTGTCAGATACACCTCCAGGCAACCTGAAATCCCATTCTAGTCAAGAGGGGTTTGGCTGTGGAATGTTCTCTTCCTCTCTGCTTTGCCAGAAGAGAGATGTGCTAGCCCTCTGGGTACACAGCTTAGCCTGTCTTTTCTTGAGGCTGAAGCTGACAGGTTTGCCTTCAGTTTTTATCAACTCACATGTTACAGGTACACATACATGTTTATATCGATATATTCCTGTGTGCATGTGTAGCTTCTTCAGGAGATCTTACCCTTTCCCCTGTTTATTTTAACTTATGGAATAAGTAACTCTAGAATTTTTTTAATGTAAACACTGTGGATACAGCATGGGGATTTGGATAGTGAGGGTGCAGCTGGTTCAAAAGGAAATGGTGAAGCTGTGGTCCCCTGCAGGGGCCCTGTAGCTCTCAAGGCTGTGGGCTCAAGGGTGCTCTGGAAACACATTCCCAAGACCGATACAAGCACAGGACTGACTGGGTGTGCTGAAGTCAGTGTTTTGGAAAATCGGTTCTGTCTGTGTTTGTCAATTCAGCAGAAATACAAGGCACTACAGCCCTTTTTGTCTATTCACGTGTCAGCATTCAGGAAAGTCTGCAGGAGCTGGTTGGGCCGCTTGGTTTGTGGGCAGCCCCATGAGGTTTATTGGTGGCACAGCTACACAGGCAGCCTGAGACAAGGACCACCAGAAGATGTGTTCGTGTGTCCATCTGTTCCCTGAAATGTCAAAGGTCTGCTCGGGGCAGGGTAGATGCATGGTGTGAGAGCATCCTTCCCACGCATACAGACCAAGCTAAATCCCTGTTCAGAGCCCTTTACTTCATTAGCCTTTGAGGATATATCGACCTTAGCAAGTTCTTCTAAATGAATGACTTGCTTTACACTTTTTTGCAGATGGCTGATGCTACTGGTGAAGCAGTTTATAGCGTGTGTTTGACATGCAGGATTAGCTTATCTCTGGAGGCTAAAGCTACTAAGAAAAATCAAAATTTTACCCTTAATACAGGGGTATCTCCTGATACACTGGTATTTTTACCAATCACTCCAATTATTTAGAGCATACCAAGCCTGCTTTTTTAGCTTCCTACTTGATGGCACATTTTGGGTATAGTCCAGCAAAGAAGCCATCCCTGTGTTACTCTGTGCTCTGCAAATAGAAGGGAACCGTGATTCTTATGAATGACAATTATTTTGATTATTTATGGTTATTATATGACAGTATTTCAATTTTTATATATTTTCTATATTTCAATATTTCAGAATAAATGTGACTTTAGTCCAACTCCATGTTTACAATTACTTTTCCTTTAAAATACAATAAAAATACAATAGTATTTATTCATCCAAATTTTCTAAATATTCTGCCTTCACTGATGGAATCACAATTCGATGTGGGGAACAATTCTGACCTAGAACCTGAAAAATTATCAGCACAGAAGGAGCCTATTTAATCAATATTCAATAAAAAGAAGGGCTGTAAGCAAAGAAACATACACGGATATGGGCCATATTATCCAGAAAAGAGTCTTAGTGGGAGTGAATGAAGTGACATCATTGCAGGATGACACAAGTTCATAATAGAAAAACAAAAAACTGTAGAATTTCCAAATGATCTAACAACATTGACAAAACATCACATAAGGAAAGACGAAATTGAATGTAGGACAGATACTTACTGTTAAACTGACTGATAGAAATGCAAGGCAGAAGGCAGCTGTATCTACCTCAGCACTGCAGTACTCTAAATCAAATAAATCATAAGAAAGAACATGAATATCACCATGGATATCTCATTGAAAAAAATTTCAACAGGAAATAAGGAAGCAGATTAAATAAATGTTAAATTGTAATAAGAAGGTGACAAAGAATAGTACTGAATCAAAGGAAGACCAAATGCATCTGCTGCAAATCACTGAAGCCCCATTAACTAACTTAGAGTGAGGTCTCTAGGGCACCTAGTTTCAAGTATTCCACCTAAAAACATTATAGCTGAAACCAGAGAAAAGGATAATACCAAAAATATGCATGAAATGCATTCTTCCATATGAGGGGAGCTTCTAAAAGTTAGGATGGGCAAATGCACAAGCATGTAATGCAGAAAATATGGTAGAAACTGAAGTCTATGACTGATGCTTTCAAACTTAAGAAAAGAAACCACCCTCGTAGAAATCAAAAATTGCTCAAAGATAATTCTTGTCCGTGCATTATACAACTGTCATGTGAAATTCTCCACCATGAACCATTCTTGAAAGCTTAGAAACAGATATTTCTGTGAGGAAGAGAACAAGTGGGCTTTATCACCCTCTGATGCATGGCCACATGATGGGAAAGGGCTCTGCAGTTATACCACAGTCCCTGACACACCACAGCTGCCAGCAGCCTTAATGAGATTAACTGTTGCTGTGTTGGCCAGGATGAAAAATTCATGAGGAATATATGCCTTCCTGTTTTCCATGGCTTGCAGTGAAGAACAGTACTTGCCTAGCCTCCTTTTTGGAGCTACAAAGCTTAAAACCAAACAAGCTGTGCCAAATTACTTTGCTGCTGGCCATGACTGTAGGCAAAAACCCACTGGATACAATTGGTCTGATTGGGTATAGTGCAACTCCTCAGGTTTCTACGAAGCGCAGTTGTCGTTTATTCTTCTGGGAGGGGATAGGAATATATAACCACTTAGTCATTGCATATTCTCTTTGAATTTTTTTTCCTAATATTCAGATTGCTGGAGCCTGGTGTGAATTTTAAATTAAGGAACTAGAGGGGGAGATTGAATTTCTTTTTGTTAATGGCTTTTCCTTTCAAGCCACATTATTATTCAGTTGCCATGGTTTATCTGATTTTGTAAAGTACCCAGGGAGATGTGACAATGATTAGGCATTTAGAAATACATTGATAGATAGACATAGCCTGTCTTTGAAGGGTAGAATATTAACATTTTCTGTATTGGTGACCACCTACTGCCTTGGTCACCTAAAACGGGGATCCTTTTCCCCTACTTGTATTAGATAATTGATTGCTAAGAAATGTTATTTTCAACAATACAACTATTTACTGTTACAATTCCTAGTTAACTCAAAGAGAACAGATACCCAGCAGAACTATTCCTCCTTTGGAAGAAGACATGTATTTTTAAAGTAAAAAACAAATATTGATTTCAAATGTAAACTTCCCAGTGCTTGCTCATTTGTATTGTTCTTGCTTTAAAAGCTGCATGTGTTAACTCTCTTGCACTCATTAAGACAGCATATATGCAGTAAAGCTCTGTGCACTTCATTTCCCACAGCTGTTTCCAGAGGCCACTGGTCCACTGCAGTCTTGACATTTTATTTACAAGTTCTTTGGTGTGGGGGGAAAAAAACAATCTCAAAAGAGGATGTTTGTATTTTGACCTGGATATGTCTGTAGTACCCAAAATCCAGCATGCTCCACCCCAAATAGAGCTTTTGTCAACATCGACAAGAATGTTGTCTCCAGAAAAGAGATCTTCCTGCACCAAGTTGATGCTCTGGCGGCCTTTTCTACCACCATCTCACATTGGTCTTACAGGCACAAAGATGTTCTGGACTATCATCAAATGTTATTAAATGCACAGCAACAATCTGAACTAGTGCAAACTAGGGCATGTGCCTGGAAGATGCTGTACCAGACTCTGGTGGCTGTGCCAGCTGAAAAGCAGCTCATTTAACAAGCTCAGTTCTTCATTTGGCCTTTTGCCTACATATTTTCAAGAATTTTTACCTTCCAAAAATGCTCCCAAAATATGTTTGTGTTCCATGAACCTGCTTTTCTGTTGAGTGGACTCCCATCATGACGAATGATCAATTGTCAAGCAAATTTTTGGGCCCAGCCCTGCACACAGCTACAGCCATGTGTGTGAGTACCACTGCAGAGAGAGTGGTACCCCTGCCAGGGGGCAGGGACTCCAATTCTGGTCTCATCACATCCTTGGCCTATTTTAAGCACTTAAACTGTGCTTCAGGCTCAAAGGAATAGTTTGCATGGTTAAGCCATAAGCTTGTATTTTAGAGTGTTATTGCTCACAGCAGATTGCTCAACTTCTTGCAGGATCAGTTCCACAAGAGAGCAGGCTGTGCAGGTGAGCAGAAAGGAGTGTAGCGCTGAGGTTGCACTGTGTCCTGGAATTTTGAATGAGGGCATCACTTCAGCCTGCAAAGTGAACACAGTTCTGTCTTGTAGGTGATAAAAATCACATCATTCCAAAATATTTGTATTAAGTAGAAACACTGCATGCTCAGGTAACCACTGTCTAGCAGACTATACAGCATTGATCTCCTGTGTTTTTATAGGAGAGATATGTGCTTATAGGTGCATGCACATGAGTGCATGTAAGGATTTTATATCTATTTTCATCCATCCACCCCCATTTGAGTAAAAAAGAGTGAGAGTAAACAACTGTGGGTGTGGCTTTCATGTTATTCTGTAAAATTATCAGGATGATCCAGTATTTTTTACTACGAGTTACTGCGTAGAAATTGCAACCCCATTAATGCACTTTTTATATCTTTCAGTTTTAATCACGAAGATTAAACTAAAAGGAAAGGCAAGTAACTACAAATGTAGGAATATGATGCATTATAATCAATAAAAATGTAGTTTAAAAAAATTTCCAATAATAATATATTTTCTTCTTCCAATGTAATTTATTAAAATTCATTCACTCTTTTGCTCATAATATGTTTCTTACTAGACTACAACTGCTTTTAAGCTCAGTGAGGTATCCAGTTGAGACAAAAACACTCTCTCTGAATTCATCTTATTTCAGCAGAAATACAGCCTATAATATTCTCCTGTAATATAGGGAGACTTCAGTCCCTCCCACTCCTACCAGTTTGATGCCAATGCCAGCAGTAGATGTCCAGAGTCTGGAAAGGGATCACAGATCAGCAGGAGCACCTGAAGGGCAGCACAAAGGACTCACAGACACTCCAGCCCGTAAATCAGATTCATCAGGGACACAAGTTCAGTGCCTCTGTGCAAACTCATGCAGCATGGGGAATGAACAGGAGGACTTAGAGATGTGCTCACACCTGCAGGGCTACCATGTTATTGGTGTCATAGAGACAAAGAAGGATGGGTCCTATTACTGGAGTATTGGAATGGAAGGACAGGCAGGGGAGACGAGGAGGAGGTGCCTATGTCAATGACTAGCCAGAGTGCCTGGAGAAGTGCCTGGGGATTTAAGGAAGGGTGGAGACAGGTAACATTGTAGTTGGGATCTGCTTCAGACCACCTGACCAGGAAGACTGAGCAGATGAAGCCCTTTGTTGACAGACAGGAGCAGCTTCACATGCAAAAGCCCTGGGTCTCATGGGGAACTTCAGCCACCTTGATATCTTTTGGAGGGACAACACAGCAGGGCATAAACAATCCAGGAAGATCATCGAGTGTGTTGATGATAACTCCCTTTTCCAAATGATAGGGGAACCAACAAGGAGAGGTACTATGTTGGGCTTTGTTCTCCACGACAAGGACAGGCTGGTGGGGAATGTAAAGCTCTAAAGGGGAGCCTTGGCTGCAGTGACCATGAAATGGAGTTCAAGATCCTTAGGGCACAGAGAACTGTGGACAGCAAGCTCAGTATCCTGGATTTCAGGAGAGAAGACTTTGCCCTCTTCAGGGATCTGCTTGGTAGAGTACCATGGGATAAAGCCCTGTAGGGAGGAGGGGCCCAAGAAAGTTCATCAATATTCAAGGATCACCTCCTCCAAGCTCAGGAGTTATACATCCCACCAAAGAGGAAATCAGGCAAAAACCCCCAGAAGGCCTTCATGGATGAACAAAGGAGCTTCTGGGCAAATACAAACACAAAAATGAAACCTACAGAGGGTGTAAACAAGGACAGGTAGCCTGGGAGGAATACAAAGAGATTGCCTGAGCAGACAGGGATCCATTAGGAAAGGTAAAGCCCTGATAGAATTAAATCTGGCGAGAACATCACAGGCAACAAAAAATGTCTTCTATAAGTATGTCAGTGATAAAAGGGAAACTAAGGAAATTGTGGACCCTCTCCAGAAGAAAATGGGAGACCTGGTTACCTGGGATATGGAGAAGGCTGAGGTACTCAATGACTTTATGAGAGTGTTACAGCATTGGTAGATAAAGGAAGAGCAACTGACATTATCTACCTGGATTTGTGCAAACATTTGACACTGTACTGCATGATATCTTAGTTTCTATATTGGAGGGACATGGGTTTGACAGATGGACAACTTGGTGGATAAGGAATTGGCTGAATGGTTGCACTCAAAGAGTTGTGGCCAACAGCTTGATGTCCAAGTGGAATGCCAGAGGTGTTCCTTAGGGGCTGGTGTTGGGACAGGTGCTCTTTATCTTTGTAGGTGATGTAGACAGTGGGATTGAGTGCATCCTCAGCAAGTTTCCCAATGACATTGAGCTGTGTAGAGCAGTTGGCATGCTGGAGGGAAGCAATATTATCCAGAGTAACCTTGGCAGGTGGCCCATGTGAACCCCATGAAGTATAACAAGGCCAAGTGCAAGGTCCTGCAGAAGGGTCAGAGCAATCCCAAGCACAACTGAAGACTGGGCAGAGAATGGATTGAGAGCAGCCCTGAGGAGAAGGACTTGGGAATGTTGGTTGACAAGAAGCCAACACGATATGGCAATGTGAGCTCACAGCCCAGCAAACCAACATATCCTGGGGTACATCACAAGAACTGAGACCAGCAGATCGAGGGAGGTGCTTCTCTCCTTCTGCTCTGCTCTCATGAAACCCCACCTGGAATACTGCATCCTGCTCTGAAGGTCCCAACACAAGAAGGACATGAAGCTATTGGAACAAGTCCAGAGGAGGGCCACAAAAATGATCAGAGGGCTGGAGCACCTCTCCAGTGAAGACAGACTGAGAGAGAGTTGGGACTGAGAGCTGGAGAGGAGAAGACTTTTGGGAGACCTTAGAACAGCCTTTCAGTACCTAAAGAGGGCTTACAGAAAAGATGGAGAGCAACTTTTTACAAGGACATATAATGATAGAACAAGGTGGAATGGCTTCAAATTAAAAGAGAGTAGATCTAGGTTAGATACTAGGAAAAATTCTTTACTGTGAGCCTGCTGAAACACTGGAACAAGTTTCCCAGAGAAGTTGTGGATGCCCCATCCGTGGAAGTGTTCAAGACCAGGTTGCATGGGGCTTTGAACAACCTGGTCTAGTGAGTAGCATACCTGCCCATGGCAGTGGGTTAGATCTAGATGATCTTTAAGGTCCATTTCAACTCAAACCATCTATGATTATACAGGCAGAGTCCTTTGGCTTCAGTGACCTTGCAGAAGTCTGTGTTCATCCTTGCAGGAAGAATCACAGAGCTTGTGGCTGCCTCACTTTCCAGATTTTTTGGAAATTTTTTTGGAGAGCAGGCAGTGCTCCTGGTTAGACTTGAAAGGTGATCCAAGCTTTGGCCAGCTGGCCAAAAATCTACCTTGTTCTTGCTCAGACAAAAGAAGATAATGTTCTTATAATCTGTGGTGCATTTCAGGCTCAAATCCTTTCTCTGCCAAGTCAATTAAAAATAGGTAGGTATTGCTACTTTGGAAAGAACTCAAAGAAAGAGAACAAAGATTTAAAATTACAAAGTAGACCCACGGCCTCCAGGGCAAAATAGAATAAACTTAATGTAGGACATACAAAGCCAGCATAGAAAAACAACTCCAAAGAAGCAGAGTAAGGCATCCAGAAGGTAACATCAAATGCAAGTGCAGGAATTGTTTCAGGTATCCAGTGTCAAGCTTTTGGCAAGGAATCTCTTTTGCTAAATCCTGGGATTGTTAGTGATGGAATTATTCAAACAGCTGAGAGGATGATTTTTCAAGGAACTCTGGTGAGACACTGCACTCAGGTGCTCCTAGCCCAATCAGGTAAAACACAAAATGTGGTATAGTAATAGAAGGGCACAACACCTTGTAATACTGGAAGGAAGCTGTTTATAGTTAACAGTAAATCAGAGAGGTTGCGTTAGAAATAGAAGTTGAAAAGCTAAATCATGGATACTATAAGAAAGCCAAAAAAAGGGCTTCTTAGATGGTTACTGCTTTCTAGAGACAAAATCTACTCTACAGAGTTTAATTATGGATGTAGGATGAAGTGATGTGCTGAGACATCAACTTCAGTGCTTTGCTGAACTCAGTTGTATCAACTCACATTCTTTAACTACTTAGTTCACATATGACCCCTCTAAATTCTTTAGTTTGACCGAAAGGACTACTGAAAGATAAACACTTGAAAATGAGGATGTGCACATTTGGGCCATGTGCAGAAGCAGCAGCACCATAAAGCTGAAGAGGAGCCTCATGAGTGGCATCTCCACATATGCACAGCTCCTCAAGCGGCACCTGTGAAGCTCCCGGGCACCTTATCTAGTGCATCAAATATGTAAAGCCCCAAAAGCCAAGAAATGAATCAGCTAAAAGGGAAGTGGCTGAAGAAAGGAGCATCAGTATCTTTGGCTTTGTCACTCTGAGCCTGAAGAGCAGTCTCCCATTTGGGTTCACAGCTGGGACTACAGTGCTGATTGCCTGAAACAGCCTTTCCAAGAAAGAACAGTTGAAGCTGGGAGGCAAATGATTGTGTGAAAGGACTAGGACAGAGGGAAAAGACTGGGAGAATGGGAAATAGGAAATAGGGGAGAGTGAGAAGAAATATAAACCAACATTAAATCAAAATTACTCAGGTTAAGGGGTAGGAAACTTAGCTGGAAACACCAGGTTTCTGTCCTTACCTAGATGAGTATCTAGAACAAAACACATGCCAGCAGAGGCTGGCATTCATGTGAGTGCCCCTAGCCACTGTGTTACAGAGCTATTCCTGCTGTTTGCCTCAAGAAGTACCTACTTTTTCCACAAGCATTTCTATAAACACCCAGGAGCAGACAGCAGAACTCTCCAGGGGCATTGCAGAAGAACATTTACTGCTTACTTCAGTTGCTTGAGAGAGACATCTAGGGTTACATGAATGCCTTAAGCTTTCCATCCCCTGCTGCTTTAGACCTCCTGTAAGTCTTGTGCTGCATCTGCTGTCTGTGGACACCAGAGGGGTATCAGGCCACGAAATCCTGTATCCCATCCCCAGTGACTGCTGGGAGGTGACACCAGCCTTTGTGTTCATGTAGGGGCCTCACTGTAAATGTATACAGGTGTCTCTGAAGCTGAATCCCAGCCTTCACCTGCAGAAGGCATTGACTATCACTGGGTTTAGGTAGTGGCCACATGGACAATTTTAGGACATAGCTTTGGCTGGCTACAGGGATAGTCTGATCTGGCACATTTCTTCTTTGTTGGTATAGACCTAAAGCACTAAACTGTACTCATTTCAGGGGAATGGACCATATAAACCTGGATGGGAGGTAATAGGCAAAATTGTCCCAGGGGATGCAAGAGAGGAGTATCTCCTTGCACCACTCTGAAGTTCCTAAAGATGTGCTAAAACTTGGCAAGAAAATGGCACATAAGACTTCCCCCATCTGAAGGATGAGACACTCTGTAGGGAATTCTTTAAAACAGGGACAGGATCATAGTCCTTTTGCACTGTAAGGTGGTAGTGAGGAATCAGTAACAACTAACAACTAAGAGGAATCTTTAATATAATCAGAACAGCTAGGGAAAGAAGAAAGTGTTAGTAGCACAATTCCATTTATGTGAAACAAAATTGTTCCTCAAGCTGACAACCCAGCAGTTCCTCTGCTAATCAAGAAAAAGAAGGTGGGCAGGGGCATCAAGGACACTCAGGCAAAAACTAAGGGTGTGGGCTACCTATAAAAGTCAATCTCACACCTCTCATAGAGCAGACCCTGTAGAGAGGCTTTGCTGTCCCTCGCCTTCCCCATATCCCTGCTAGCCTTGGCTACAGTAATGGCAAGAGAAGGAAAGGGAAGGAAAGGTGTCTGGTGAGGCTGTCCATGTATTGATGATTGCAACAAGCAGTTAGAGTATGGAAAACAAAACCCCTCAGAGCTATGGGGTATGGAAATGCAGTATGGCAGCTGGGCATACACCCATGGCATGGAGCATATCCAAGAGGGTCACTTGAGAGAGGTTTGCCTGCATCTGGCTCTGCGAGTCTCAGCTCAACAGGGCTGCCAAAGGCAAACTAATAGGCTGTCTAAACAAGGAGGGCACTGTTTCTTTAAGCTTTCCCCAAGAAGTGGAAAGCAATGCATCTTTTTGTACTGATGCCAAAGTTATCCAGAAAAATCACCATGCTATCAAGACTGTCACATTTAATTGAACAGCACTTGGGCTTTTTTAAATGATTTTCTTGTCACTTGTCTGCACTCTGGGGACAATTCCTGCTACCATTTGCTCTCCAGCTCTGAGACTGATCAAAGCAATCTCAACCTTCCCATGCCTGAATGTCAGCACTCCAACAAATGCTGTATTTTATGAAAATACCGTTATAGCCTCTTAGTGGCTTTCAAAAATTAGGTCATTGCCAGATCAGTGCAGCAATGTTTACTTCATTTCAGGGATTGATTTTGGTGCTTTAAGAGACTAAACAAATGGCTGATAGTAGTTGACTCTCTTTGGCATTGCAGCATTGAGCAGCTTGACTGTAGGCTGAACCAGTAAATCTCTGGAACTTCTCAATTTCATTTCTAATCAGACCTAGGGCAAAATTTATACTCCCAACCTGAAAATGACATTTTGCTTCTGGTACTGTTCTTTTATATGCTGAGAACTCCTGTTATATACAGAAAAGACAATATTAGAGTCAGGAGCCACACTGCACATGTGAGAAATTATATTGCTCTTACGATGCCTCTGTAAGAAAGTGGCACACAGCATTAGACTTTACCATCATTCAGCAGCTTCCCTAAGAGCTGTGCTCTTATGTGTATTTACAAATAAAAAATATTCCAGTTACCAGCCCTGTGGGCTCAGACTGGGCTCTGCAGTTCAAGCTGCCATCTTTCCTTCTCAGATGCCATCACTAGTGATAAAGCACCATGAGTCATTTCAGTCCTCAGAGTCACTTGTGTACATCTGTTTTCCTGCAACCCAGATGCAAAAATGGTAGGATTCAGTAAATGACTCAGTTGATGATGTTTCACAATGAAAAACATCCGGCTAATATCCCATCGTGGTGCTGGCTGTTTTGGAATAACAGGACTGAAACACAGGAAAAAAAAAACCCACATAGTTTTACCACTCCAGGAAGCATTGATGACCCTCATATACAGGCTGTGTACATGGAAGAGCATGGTAGTTGCTTTTCAGAGCATTGTAAGGCTAATGATTGTCACATTATTATATCATTCTCTTTTGCTAAGGCACATGGCTGTTGTGAATAGTTGCCTTCACCCCGGGGTCTGCTGTATGGAGAGCAACCTGCTCATGTGTGGAGAGGCTCTGCTGCCGTGGGGAGTCAGGCAGGTACTGCAGGCTTTGGACATGCAGGACACCTGTCATTTCAGAGCATCCCCACGTGCAGAAGGCAACCTGCTGCCCTCCTGATCCACCACACAGTGCCAAAAGGCCTCTCCTGCAGACATTTTATCCAACAGAAATGAGGCTTTTCATCTGACCTGTCATCATCATCATCATCATTATTGTTATTATTTTTATTATTGTTGTTATTGTTGCTATTATTATTATTATTATTATTATTATTATTATTATTATTATTATTATTATTATTATTATTATTATTATTATTATTATTTTGTCACATGATACCTGGAAGTACAAAATACATTTAGTCAGAAATAAATAGGGGGTTATGCCTTCTGAATAGCTTCCCATAAAAAAAAAAAAAAATCATTTCCCAGAAGAAATAAAGGTTCTGAATCTCTCATAAATCACCCCAAGACCCTTTTGTTACAAAGTAATTGAGAATCCGGAGCCTCTTAACCTTCTTTTAGCCCTATTTTTCATCATATCTCCTACAGCCAAAGAAAGTCCTGCTTGTGATAGGATACCATATTTAATACATTACCCTATATGCCCTTGCTGGACCTCAACACCCTCTTTCTAGTACTTTCCAAGGTAATATGATTTATGCTTTCTTTAAATCTCTTCCAGTGCTAGTTTTTTTTAATAAACCACAGTCAGCTTTAGGAAGTCCAGCTTTAACAGAAGTGATTCAATATCTACTCAATTGCCTTGGGCTTCTTCAAACAGTACTTGAAAGAAACGATGTGGTGAGACAGATAATGGGATATGGCATCTTTTATTTCCAAGCTGCCAGCTTGCCACCAACACTCTTGAGGTCATTCTGACTGGGAAAACTATGTGAAATGCGTTTCTAAACATCTTCGTTTTCCTAAGGCCTATTGTTTCCTGCAAAGGTGCTGGCCACTGCAGTGGGCTGAGTTATGCTGTAGCCTGAGCAGGGGGCAGCAGGTGAAGATGAGAAGGGTTGCAGACTGCTGTGGGGCTTGTGACAGTGTATGTGAAAGTGCCCTCTGTTTCGGTTGGCTCTTTGTTATAACCAAAACAGTTGAAAATATGGTCCCAGGAAGGATGAATAGTAAAGAGATTTTCCAATATATAGCATTTTCAAAATTTTAGTGGTTTGTCAGACTGTGTCACTACTTTAGGAGATTTCCATTGTTTCTGAACACTTCAACATAATATGGGAGGAGAAAAGTATGAAGATGCTTTTCTTTAAAGGGTGGTGGTTGTAGCTGAGGTGAGTGCTGAAAGACATTGGCAAAGCACTGTGGAAAAGCCGTGCTGAACAGCTTGAGCTGTAGGTGCTCTACAAGAACAACATTCATGCTGCTCCCAAAACCCAAAAAAACAGATGGAGTATCTGGTGCTTTGGTGGTCCTGGGATAAGCAACACAACCTGCACTGTGTCTGCTCATGAAAGGACAAACTAATTCTGTAGCAGAACTTATTTTCCATCCCTGCCAATGTAACACCTTCAGTGAGCCAACTCAGCATCCCAGACATGAGCCTTCCTAGAACTGATGTGAAATTTAAGAGAGGCGAGAGGCAAATTACAACTTGAAGGTACCCACAGGTTAGAAGTTTGTCTCACTTAATACTTTCAATGGAAGTATCACATTTCAGCCCCTTCTCCTCACCTGGTAATGTTCTTCCCATCCAGTGGCACCACAGATTATTTCCAGCATGGCAGGAGTACAAGGCAGGAAAATTCGGCGTAGCTAAGGAATTTAAGCTAAGTGAACTGACCTTAACAGCAATATTCTGCTGCCCCCCAGGGGAAAGAAGGAACATGTATGGATGGGCTCCAAGTGACCTGTACCACTTCACCCCGAGATCCAGAGCTGAACTTCTGCTTCTGGAACTGCTTTTTTCAGTGTCTGTGCCTATGGGAAACAATGTTTAAAACTGATGTGTTTAAAGGACTGTGCTGGAGGGTGTAAAAGCTGTGGGTGCTGCAAGACTCTTTATTGCCATTTCGAACAATGAAATACTGAATGATGGTTGCTTACCTGGCTCTGTGTCAAGGAAGGCGAGGTGATGAATATGTATGAGAAATCTAACTGTTTGCAGAAAGAGCAATACTAATGTCAATAGGCACAAGAATAACTTTCCATTGCCAAATAACATACATTATTTAGCAATAATACTTGTGCATAAATAAAAAAGTGCAGGAGGTATGTTTGTGCATTCTTTTTTTTTTGCTTCTGAAAAATATTTGTTAGTGGTACAATAAAAATGTTGCTCATGAAAGTAGACAAGGCTAATCTACTACACAATTTTCTACACATTCACATAAAAATATGATACTCAAAATAGTGGATCTGCCTGGCTAGGATAATTTTAAATAAATGGCATCTAAAGGCCCCAGTAGATGTCATGGAAATTGGGGCTTCCATGGCTTTCCAAGAGAAAAATTTTTTCTTATAAATTCCTGCTGTTGCTCATGTGGACTTCTCCTCTGTATTAAAGCACATCACATGTTTTCTAATCCAGTGTTAAATGAGTCTGGAAAATTACTTAGGTCAGTTTGATAATCAGTTTCTTTACCATTAGCATATACCATGATTTATATACATTATTTGCATTTTTCTATGCTGGTTTATACTGGGTCATGTTGTTACTCTGCCTGCAAAGGACTGAGAGCTCAGTTATGGGAATGCATGAAGAGTGAGTGTGAGGTATTGAACTCCTGGAGCTCTTCAGTCCTTACAAGTTGAGTTGAAGTAATTGGTAATGCAAGTCAGAAAGAAAATACCACCTGACCCTTGGAAGCAATAGCAAAAATGAGCAGTCATGATCCATGTGTTTATTCTTCCTCCACAGAGGCACAAACTCATCAACCCATTTTAGACAGACTGTTTTTCCAGGTTTCCTACATAAAAAGTGAAAGCACCTAAGTAAAAGCCACACAAAGCAAACCTGAGAAAATCAGTGCTCACTAAACAATTCATATGGAAATATAAGACATGGAAGCTGCACTATCTCAGTTAAAGGTAAGAAATAACCCTCAATGTTAAGATTTCAAAGCCAAGTCCTTAAGGTTAGGGAATATATATGTGTCAGGGACTGAATTAAGACTGACAGACAATTTTAACTTGAGTATTTCTTTGTATTTCTGCCCTCCCTGTTTATCTCAGACATAAGCATCCTCAGGGAGTGTACTGGTGGGAACCCTAAATGGTGTAAGTACCCTCCAGCCCTCATCCAGCTCCTCAGGGGTCCCTGGCAGCATGGAGGCAGCACACCCTGCCCACTCCCAGCAAGCTTTCCAGTGGTCTTTGCTAATGGGGATTGGTAAACCTTCCCTGAGCACCCATGGGCAGAGCTTTCCATGGTCCACATTCAAGGAAGTTTTCACAAGGACAGAAAAGTGAATATCCCCAGAATGAGTGTGATCAGATGCCAAACCCCAAGTGTCTCCTAGAAAGCATGAAAGACCTTGTCAAGGAACTAGTCGTTTACTTTCCTTAGCTTCTGCATGAGCTTGCTTTGGAACAGTCAAAGAGTAACTTTTTTTAAAAAAAGACAAAAAGGTAGAGTGGGGTTGCAGTCACTGACTGACATGGAAAATGTCGTGGCTGATTTGCAAGCAGATAAGAGATGGTCCTCTGGTAATCAGAGAGGGCTTGGGCTTCCCCTTCCTGCATGACATGCTTTCACTCATTGCCCATGTGTGTCGACATGCAACCCTTTTCTCTGCTTGAATCTGTTTCCAGGTCTCAAATGAGGTGACCCCAGGGTGTGGGCCATGCAGGCTCCTGCTGGTACCAGAAATCCCCCACTACATGGGTTCATTGTACCTATCAAGTCAATCTAGTCTTTAAGTCTTTTGTAAACACACCATTCAGAAGATCCTGTCTGCATAAACGTGTAGCTGTCTGTCCTACCGCAATTTGGGAAACATTGTTTTTCTGGTGCCTCAAAATCACTCGTGTCACTCCTGTTAAGACAAGTTGTGTTTAGCCTGTCTTCTCCAATGTAGCATTCTTCAGATCAGAAGGATATATATTATGTATGCATTGAATTAGAGGTTTAAGCCTTGTCTAGGATGGTGATTATTTGTTCTTACCATCTCTTTCCAGGAGATGCACAGGACCACATGGTCACAACAAACTAGGATATGGTCTATTAAAAGTTCTCCATTATGCTAAGAGGTTTTGAAAACTCTGCAGCCTAAGCAAGTAGGTTTCCTGACAAGATTATTTCATATTATGTACACTCGATTTTATCCGAAACTGACTATAATTTGTGAAGATACAGTAAGCAAAGAAATTAAACTATAAACTTTAAAGCATCCATCAATTTCAATTTGGTTTGTTTAAAAAAGCTAAATTATGGGTTAACTCAGAATGTAATAGAATTCAGAAGGAGAGTACTTGTGATACAAGGAGTCCCTTTATACATTAATTTTCATTTTTGGTGAGATGAAGTTTGAAATTAGATTCAGATTGCAAATTATAGCTTTGTATGGGCTCCCTATTGCTAGCTCGTGAAATACTTAGATTCCTGAGGATGAAGCAATTTTACTTCCCATAATAGACTGCAAAAGCCTTATTTCCCACTGGTAGAATAATAGGTCTGCAGTTTGAAGTGAGAGCGAGCCGAGTCTTTGCTCCTTGACTTGGTCACCAACAGGGATACATTAAACCAAACATATAACCAAAGAAGAAATAGTGACACAAGGTGGGTTTTATTCCAATTCAAACTTTATCCCATACATTTCCCCCCTAAAACTAATACTACAGCCTGAATTCTGTGAAGGAGGCTGCCCATTCCTTAATACCATACAAATACCCTATTTACCTCTCCCTATACACTGCTGAATTTTTGCTTTGTACCAGTTTCTGGGCTCCACAGCACTCACAGGCTTAGCAGGAGAAAGGCATTTGTCTCAGGGCATAAACTGATGGACTCATTTAGCAGAAAAGATCCATTACATTTAGGGCAGGCAGGAATAATGTTTATGGCAACAAAGCAGATGTGTGATACCCTGTGACCCTGGAGGTAACATATTAAGTCTGTAAATTGTCTTCCTGCTGCCTCCTAAACATCCGTGGTTGTATTCATCTGTTACTATCGCCTTTCTTGGACCAGCAGGGTGGAAGGCTGTGTGGAACCGCACCTCAGCAGATGCTGGCAAGTGCTGGTCAGGAGCAGACAAAGCTTAAATACCAAATGAAACCGTTCTGCTTTCCCCGGCAGCTTAAAGCAAAATGGGTGCTGTGTGGCTACAAAAAAAAAAAAAAAAAAACCACAAAAAAAAACCAGAGAAACAAACAAACAAAACCACCCAAACAACATGGTGGTGAAATTCTCCAGAAATGTGGAAAACAACTGGAGAAGGCTTGAGTTTGGTGTCTGTCTGATGCAGAAAAAGACTACAGAGGCTAAGAGACTAAAAGGTTATAGTTGTGATTCTGCTGGTTCCTGAAGCGTTTTCTGAAGCAATTAACTCAGACTGATAATGAAATTGTGTTACTGCAGGAAAACAAAAATAAAAAAAAAAAAAAAAAAAAAAAAAAAAAAAAAAAAAAAAAAGAGGAATAGTGGTGAAATGAAGTGTCAGATATGCTTCCATAGTACAAAACCAACTTTGTTTCAGATTTGTGATTGTTGCTCACATCTTATAATTTTAGTAATTTATATTCCTGAGCAGAGACATCAGGACTGGGAACTGAGACAAAAGATTTAAAGCAAAATTCCAGCAAGACCCAGGATTAAGCCTCAATAGAAAAAACTTGGAGTTTTTTAAGTAAAATTGAAATCCAGTCTGATACAAAGCCTCCAAAATGTGCCTAACTCTGTGACAGCCAAGAGTTACATATGTTAATAAAAAGGAAGGAAAACTTGAAGCTGGAACCTCCAAAATCAGTGTCAGAAACCAGATGTCCTTTGGCTAACACCACAAGCTACAACAAGATCTGACCTTTGGGAATTAATGCAAGAGTTATGGTGGAATATATTGCTCAGTGAGAGTTTACAGAGTGCCTCTATAAGGATACACACACTGTATGGACAAAAACACACCATCAATTTCATTGAAAACCTTTTTATAATGGGCAACATGCAGGGAGATGAAGCCTGAAAGCAAATGCAGTTTTTATTCATTTTTCACTGAAGAGAGGTGAATAAACCAACATGGCACTAAAAGCAGTGATACTGTTGCTAAAAGAAATCCAGGAAATAGAAGGCAAATGTCTAAAGTTCAGGATGGAGGTTGAACATCTCTGAAGTGGGATGGAAGCTGCAGATAAAAAATAAAAATGTCAGGAAAAGGCTTAGACACAGGGGAAATTTCTGCATTCCTCTGATGGAAATATGTCCGTCCCTTGGTCTCATTAAAAGCAAGCACTCATTTGAGGAGCTGGGAACTAGAGGCACAAAGAGATGTTGTGGGGATGTATTTCAGGGGAGAAGGGATCTGCCAGAAGAGTACAGGACAGAGCTGGAAAGAACATCTGCCATTTGATTCCTATCTTTAAGGATGTTATTCTTATGTAAGGCAAAAGTAACAAAAAAAGGATGGTTTCATTACTCTGGGAACCTTAGAGCTGAAGAATCAGAAATGTAATGCTGAATATATGTAAAAAGACATAATTCTTCATTGATGCATCGTTTGAGAAGGATTTAAATCAGTATGTAAACAAAACTTTTCCTCCAGCCATAACACTTGAACAGTTGGATGAAATGGCTGGTATTTGTCTATTCTTCATCCATCAGGACAGTGGCATTTTCTCACCAGGCATTCTCACTGGACTGGCAGTCAAAGCCAATGAGCCTCCAGCATTCCTTGGTGTCTGTTGAAACAAACTGAACAAGCCACTAGTAAAAGCAGTGAGCAGAGCCAGAAAGCTAGACATAGTAGCTAAAAAAAGTACTGAGCAATATCTGAGATGCCTCAGGGCATCTGATCCATCTGCATAAGGCTGGTCAAAATAGCACAGGCTTTGCAGTGACATCTCATTCCACTGAAGCAGCTTCTGCACAACAGGTGGGCTATGCTAGGAGATCCCAAATGGCATTTAACACTCATGTGCAGACCACTGTACCAATCCCTTCAATGTCTCCCTGGGTACTTAGACATTTGCTGTGCCTGTGAACACATTCATACAGACATCTGCACTTAGATGTCATAGTCTTGAGTTATGTTCTGCCCTTGGTGTCTGTCTTAGTTTGAAAAAGAAAACTAAGATATCTGGGGGCTAATAGAACAGAGGACTCCACACGATTAATCACACC
>JAWWEU010000111.1:86706425-86722962 GCA_035583155.1 Acropternis orthonyx
AGGAAAGCATAATTTCCCACAGGTGGCTGGGCAAAACACAGACCAAAAATACCAGTATTTACACCAGCACAGATACACAGCCACTTGGAAATGTTCCACGTGGTGGTATTTGTGAAAACCTTGTGGAGGTTCCCCTATGGGAAGACTGCACCTGAACTCCCTTCTGCCCACCCCTCCAGGCAGCCCAACCCAGGACGGGAATGCACTAACTCATGTTAGGGTGTTCCCCCAGAAAGGGACGCTGCACTGCCTGTAGCAAACCACCAAGGAGGCAGAGGGAGTTAGGCTAGAGCCAGAGCCCAAACCTGGTGACAGAGCATCAGCCCCAGCAGGAGATGCCAGTCAGGTCACTCCATGCCTCTGCTGTCAAGCAGCCTTCAGCTTAGTGGCCCATGCCTCACATCCTCCAAAGCTGGTGCTGCCACATGTGTCCTACTGTTGCCGAGGAGACTGCTCTCAGAAAATTCATGGCAGGGCTTCTTCACTGCACAAGCAAGGTCTCACTGAGGTCTGACACCGTGATTTCTCACTTTGGTTTGTTATTAAGATTCTTTCTGTGACTTGCTTCAAGCAGTGTAAGCAAAAGCAGAGATATTTAGATGTGCATCCTCAGGGTATTTACCCAAAGTCATATGGGTTATTCAGAATACCTACTTAATGTCTTGGATGAAGCAAAATCTAATTAACACCTTTAAAGTTTGTAGACATAGGCCCACCTATAAATCTTATAAATCTGTGATCCTTATATCTATGCATGCTATAAAAAAAGGGGGGGGGGGGAGGGGGGGAGGTGGTTGGGAGTACACAATTTACTATAGGGATTGGGAAGCAAAAACAATATAAGTGCAGGAGAAAAAGTAAACTTGCAGTTAAGTTGAATATTCAGAAACAAACAGGAAAGGAGAGTATAAGCAACATCAATACATACATAATTTAAGCAACATTGTCTGAAAGTGAACATTTCACTTCTGAAAACACTTCTAATTATAAAAGCCACAGGGAGGAAAGGAAGAAAGAGAAGATGTCAAATACTAGCATTCTATTAAGCCTGCCTAAGAGAAGGAAGGGCTAATATTTAGGGTCAGATTGTCTAAGGATGTAAATTTTGCATATTCTTATTAGGCATATAATAAGGATTATACACAAAATACACAACCAGAACTAGCCAAATACTCCAAAACATACCACTGTAAGTTGCACAGAGGGTTGGGACCTCCACTTCCTTGATGAACCAAGACAGTGCCTAATTGCATGAAATGCTGATCTCTTTCTACCAAATTCTGCTTACCTTCAGCATGCCACAAGAAATAAAGGAGTCAGTGGAAAGTGCAGCTATAGAAACAAAATGATCTCCCCTTAGATTAGAGAGAGTGTTTTCAAAACCGCAGGGAAATAGTATTCCTCAAAACAGCAGGCATGACAAATGGGAACTAAATGCCAAGTTTAATCCATTCAGCTCCTTTTAAATAACAAGCCCACAAGTAGAAGCCGAAAAAAGAATGAGGCCAGAATTGATTTGTTTCCAAACTGGAGACACAAATAAATCCCACATTTTTAAAATAAGTTGTTGTTGGGACACAAAGTGGCATGTCAATGTGGAAACATAATAAAAGCATTTGATAGGGATGCAGTTTCTCCTTTAAAGAAAGACCTCCTGCCAACTCAGGTTGCATCCTAACAGTGGGTATTAGGAGATCTTTCTACTCTCTATTTTCTTAATTATTTTCAACAGCACAAGGTATATCAAGTTTTTAATGTGACCCTCCAGTTCATGATTGCTTCTTTACATGTCTATTCATACCTTAGAGAAAATCCTGCACATGAATTCACTGCAAACATAGAATCATAGAATCATAGAATCATAGAATCATAGAATCATAGAATCATAGAATCATAGAATCAGCTGGGTTGGAAGAGACCTCCAAGATAATCAAGTCCAACCCTTGATCCAACACCACTGTGATTACTAGATCATGGCACTAAGTGCCACATCCAGTCTCATCTTAAAAACGGACAGGGACAGGGAACCCACCACCTCTCTAGGCAGGCTATTCCAATGCCTGATTACTCTCTCTGTAAAAAAACATGGATAAATCATACTGAGGAAAATGTCTTGAGGTGGTCTTTACCCAGTGCAAATGGACATTACCCACCAAGAGGCTGAGCTGATTCCTGGGTTTCTAACTTATTAGGCTGGGGGGCATTTCAGGGCATGTATGGTCTCTTCCTTTGTGCTTTCAGAGGAAATATCTCAAGGGTGGTCTAGTCCCAAAGAGGGACTTTTGGTACTACTAACTGAAGAGGAGTCATTCCTGAGCTACTTGAAATTTGACATTCTCCATTAATAAGGCTGATCTCAGGACCACTGTCCTTGCAGAGAGAGGAAGGAGGTGAGTGACTCACGAGCTGCTCCCTTTTCTCGCAGCGCGAGGTGTTCCCAAAGGGATGTTTGTGATGTGCAGTGATGGACTGTGTCAGGCACAGGCCCTCCATCAGCTGTGGCAAGAATGGCTCCTGTGAGAATCTCAGCTTCTGAAAAGCCACATGTTCCTCTCTCTTACAAACCTGCCATCAAAGGTCAAGCAGCACAAAATGAAGTCACTTATGGTGCAGGCACAATCAGCAGTTCCAACAGGTCCTAGCCCTACTATGCTTATTTTCAAACTTGTATATTAGGGTGCTTTGCTCCTGGGAACTTCTCAGCAAAGCTGGACCAGGCTGTTAATGGCAGGGAGCCACATGGGAATTTGCAGCTCCTCTATTTGGGGCACTGGGGGTGGATACTGGGAAGGTGTCTACATATGAACTAGTCACCCTGAGATTAGAATGAAATACGTGGTGGGGGTGGGGGGTGGGGCTGTGGGGGTCTGTTAAGGTTTGTTCAGATGTGTCTTTCATTATAAGAACTGTGCTTTCAGAAGCATATTTGTGGGATAGCGAGCAGTATCCCCTTTCCCCACACAGGTAAGGAAGTGCTGAATGCTGCAAAGAGTAATCAAGCAAGACCTTACCCCCTGGGAACAAGCACAAGAACAAGGACATCCACATGCGTGCGTAGCCCTGATTCCCACAGCATTCCCATGGCTTCAGAGAGGCACTTGAGACAACAGTACACCACAAAACAGTAACTCATCTGCAATATCCTTCCTGGGAAAGTAGGGGCTCAGTGTTCTTCTGTCCCAACAGTGGGCAGCTGGGACACCACTCTGGGCAGGATTGCTCCTATTTGCATACTCTCTTTTGGCAGAGATGTGCTGCTGAACATTCTGGCCCACAGGGCTGCTGCAGTCCTGGTCCAATACACTGCTACAGGGGCAACCAATACAGAGGAGGCCCCTGAGAGCATCCAAGCCTCCATACCTGGGAGAAGTTCCTGGGGAAAGTAGAACAGAGGAGAGGACAGGAGCTGGACAGTAGACAGGTTACAAAGACAGCAACAGTCCTACTTCATACACTATCATTATTTACTTTTCCTATTTGAACTTCTCCAAACTGTAGAATACTAATGCAATAACTCTGGGCCAAATGATGTAATTAATTGAAGATTCCTGAATCATGGAATTATAGAATGGTTTGGGTTGGAATGGACCTTACAGATGCTCTAGTTCCAAACTCCCTGCCATGGGCATGGATGTCATTCACTAGATCAGGTCACTCAGGGCCCCATCCAACCTGGCCTTGAACACTTCCAGGGATGGGGCATCCACAACTTCTCTGGGCAACTTGTTCCAGTGCCTCACCACCCTCTGGGTAAAGAATTTCTTTCTAACATCTAATTTAAATCTCTCCTCTTTTAGTTTAAAACCATTCCCCTTGTCCTATGACTACCTGTGTAGAAAGTTGCTCTCCCTCTTTTGTATAAAAAAGAATAAGAACTTCTGGTCTCCATTCCTTCACTGAGGGATACTTACACATTTTTTTTTATACCAGACACTTGATACCATGAAGAATTTATTTTTCCTAGAAGAGACTGTCCCTGCACTATCCCCTGCTTCCAGCGGAGTGTTGAAATCAGTAAGGCTGAAGAGTTATAATTTATTTCTCAAGCCTAAAGTTTGAACTGTGTTTGGGAAAATTCAGCAGCTTAAACAGTGGGAGAGTTTTGGAGTGTACATGATACTTTCTAGACCTAAGTTCAGCTGTATGCTTGACTATGCACCTAATTTTAAGTATATGAGTACTCTCACATAACTGTCTTTAGATGAAAAGTTATTTGATCATCTGTAAATAATGTTGCTTTTCTTTTTACTCCTTTTTTGCTTATTCTGAAATTACTTTGTGAAAAAAAACAAGAGATGCCTCAGCTCCAGTAAAGGTGGAAGCCATGAGACAATAGGATATAATTTTGTCAGAGATGGATGTTTTCAGTTACATTTCATACAGCTCACTAATGCACTCAGTGAACATTCAGGAAACCTAAATAAACAAATATAGAATTTGATAAATATAAAAAACAGAAAAAAAAAAAACTTGACACTGCACTTACCTTGCTCCTGTGCATACTTCCACTTAATGTAGCACAGAAACTATTTAATAGATTTTGCAATCTTCCTACACATACTGTGTATCTAAATGAGCATTTACTTTCAGGCTGTAAGGACTTAAGAGAAATAAATCAAAAATCTTTGACACAGAGACATTTGGTTTGCCTCTTGGAGAAGGATTCCCCTTCTCACTCTGTAGCACCTTGGGTACTTACTCAAATGAGAGGTCTCACATCCACCCCACACTTGAGGGCTGCAGCAAATGTGGTCAACCAAAACTTCCAGGTATTTAGACACGTAGAATCCCTATGAAATGTGAAAACTCAAGGCCTATTTTCAAAGCACACCACTGTGAGGTCCTTCTTTTTCATAAGAAGCAGTGTGCAAGATCAGGTCACAAACCAAACAGTCCCTGTGTCCCAGAGGACATGGGTCATAGACTTTCCCAAAGACACTGAAATGTGATCTACAGTATTGCAAATGAAATTCAAGGAGGCATAGCACCTAGGAGAACAACACACACAAGACAGGAGATAAATATCCATGGCTACAGGTACTATCAATGACTCCTGTGGTTCAGTCTCACTAGTCTTCATCCAGAGCCAACTTCCTCCTAAAAACTGCTCAGTGGTGCAACAGTCACTGCTTTATTTCCTGCCTTGGCAGGAGATGAAGACTTCACAAGAAGGTCACTCTCCCTTTCAGGAGGGGCTAGTGAGGAGTTCCACCATGGTCTGAAGCAGCACCCGCTGCCCCTGCTCCTCTCCCCTTTGAAGGACTTTGTCTGGGGTCTTTTAGGGTAAATGACCCAGAGGACAAAAAGGCTGCACATCTATGGCTGGGTATCAGTTGACCATCTAACGTTAACCCTTGGCTTACTTTGTGCCTGTACTCTCTCTCTGCCTTTTTCACACATTTCCCTCAGATTATCAATCCTTTTAATATTGCTAGTCAGAGAGATGCTCCCACCTATGCTGAAGTTTTCCCTTCTCTTTAAGAGAAAAAGGAGTCAATACAGAGCTGAAGGAAGTCATTGGCCCAACAACATGACTTTGGGTGCAACTGAAACAAATAGTATACCTTTTGCAGAAGATTCAAATTGCCTTCCTGTAGATTTACATAAAGCAAATTGGATGGATTTATTTCAGAAGTCAGAAGCAGAAAACATTTATAGACATATAGAAATGATTGATAATGCTGCAAATGCTCTCTCATAGCATTGCTCCATTGAACTACAGTCTGTGAACATCTTTCTTCATGGGTGATAAACTTTGACAAGAAATAGATTGTTCACATTAAAAATCTGGGTAACTCAGAGCCATTTCAAAGCTGCTTTCATGTCTTTTAGGTTAAAACTTCATTTTTGTAATCCAGTTCTACTCAGACCAGTAAGCGTTTAAAAACTGGCTGTGCTGTGTACTCCTTGTTTGTACTGCACATTCTGTCAAGAAAAAAATCATTAATATCCAATGTACATTTCTATTTCCTATAAGCCTATCCAGATCAGACCAAAGACTTTGATAAAGTGAAGGAAAGCCATTTGGTTGTCTCTTCTGTTTGATATTCTGCAGATCACTGCGGGAAGTTGGTAGGTCTGTCTGGGAAATACAGTGACAAATTAAAACTGCCAATGTCCAGGTGTAGCAGCTCATACAATTAAGATACACCCTTTACTAGACAGAGGTGTCCCTCTTGCAGATGTTCCATGTGCAGGCTTCTCTCTTCATCCTTACATCTCCACGAGCTTTATGTTCTTTAGTATCCATATGTCGTTCCATATGGAATCGTAGAATCACAGAATCACTAAGGTTGAAAATCATCACCAAGATCATCAAGTCCAGCCTTTGACCAAATACCACCATGACCACTGAAGCATATTGTGAAATGTCATATCCACTAGTTTTTTTGAAGACTTTCAGGGATGGTGATTCCACTACTTCCCTGGTGAGACTGTTCTAATGCCTGACCAGCCTTTCAGTGAAGAGATTTTTCTTAATATCTGAACTGAACCTCCCTGTGTGCAACTTGAGACCATATCCCCTTGTCCTGCCACTGGTAGCCTGGGAGAAGAGGCCAATTCTCACCTCACCACAACCTCCTTTCAGGCAGAGGGCAATAAGGCCTTCCCTTTTCTCCAGACTGAACAACTCTAGTACCCTCAGCCTCTCCTTGTAAGACTCAATGTTCCAGACCCTTAACCAGCTTTGTTACCCATCTCTGGACACGCTCCAGCACCTCAATGTCTTTCTTGTAGTGAGGAGCCCAAAAGTGGACACAGTGTTTGAGGTGTGGCCTCACCAGTGCTGAGCACAGAGGTACAATCACTGCCCTGGTCCTGCTGGCCACACTATTTCTGATACAATCCAGGATGCCATTGGCCTTCTCGGCCACCTGGGCACACTGCTGGCTCATGTTCAGTGACTGTCAACCAGTATCCCCAGGGCCTTTTCTGCCAGATCACTTTCCAGCCACTTTTCCCCCAGCTTGTAGTGCTGCCTGGGGTTGTTGTGACCCCAATACATGACACAGCACTTAGCCTTTTTGAACCTCATGCTGTTGGTTTCAGCCCATTAATCCAGCCTGTCCAGATCCCTCTGCAAAGCCCTCCTGCTCTCCAACTTCCAACACTTCCACCCAACTTAGTGCCATCTGCAAACTCACTGAGGGTGCACTTGATACCCTCGCCCAGATTATTGATGAATATATTAAACTGAACTGGTCCCAATATTCAGGCCTGGGGAACTCCAGTAGTGACTGGGCACCAACTGAGTTTAACTCCATTCACCACCACTCTCTGGGCTTGTCCAGCCATCCAGATACCCAGAGTACACCTGTCTAAGCCATGGACTTCCAGCTTCTCCAAGAGAATTCTGTGGGAGTGTCAAAGGCTTTGCTGAAGCGTAGGCAGACAACATCCACAGCCTTTCCCTCATCCAACAGGCAGGTTCCCTGGTCATTAAAGGAGATCAAGTTGGTTAAGCAGGACCTGCCTTTCCTAAACCCATGCTGGCTGGGCCTGATCCGCTGGTTGTCCTCTACATGCTGCGTGATGGCACTCAAGATAATCTGTTCAATAACATTCCCTGGCACAAAGGTGAGGCTGACAGGCTTGTAGTTCCCAGGATCCTCCTTCAACCCTTCTTGTATGTGGGCACCACATTTGCTACCTGTTTGGGACCTCCCCAGTCAACCAGGACTAACAATGAATTACAAACAGCAATTGGCAAGCTCTTCTACCAACTTTCTCAGTACTCTCAATTGAGTACTGTCCAGCCCCACAGATTTTTGAGTGTCTAAGTGGCACAGCAGGTCACTCTTGGATTTCCTCTTGGACTGTGGGGGACTTATTCTGCTCCCTGCCCCTGCTTTCCGGCTCAGAGGGCTGGGTACCCTGAGTGTAACTGGTTTTTCTGTTATACACTGTGGCAAAAAAGACATTAAGTAACTCAGCCTTTTCCTCATCCTCAGAGGCAGTGTACCCCTTCACAAACAAAAAAGGATGGAAGTAGTGGGGCTTCAAGGTTTTTTGTTTGTTTGTTTTTCACACTAATTTGTGGCCAGTATTAGTATTTCCCCTTTCCTCTCTCAGCTTTAGTACGTCCCAATCTAATTACTCATACTCAGTTTGTTTATGTTTTGAAATATCAGGGAAAACTTAGCAGGATATATGTTAAAATTTTATTTCTTGTTTAAAAAGTCTAAATAAAATTAGATTTTACTATCCACTTTGAAGTCTTCATTTCTGGCTGCATCATGTAAGTGATAAATTATTCACCTTTATTTTATGGAATTTCTTGTAATGTAATTACATGAAAATATCAAATTGTATTTGTAAATGATAGAATGACTAAGATTTTATAAATCTCCTTTATATGTTGGTTGTAATCTTTTCATGAATATAAGATGTTACTGGTTTAAGAATTCTTTCTGGGAAAAAAAAAAAAAGCATTCACAGAATTTAAAAAATAGCTATCTAGTTACTCTTTCTCCCCTGATTATTTTCCTTCATCCAAATGCAGCAATGGTTTTGATTCCAGAGTAGGCTCTGTATTTAGGTAATAATGGAGAGTGTGATAATGACAGAGCACAAACTTTCGCTGAATCATAATTCCAGCTCTTCTCCAGTTCTGGCTGGCACACAATTTCCATATATGAAACTAATGACTATAAGAGGCACAAAGGAAATTCGTACTGGTGCACACTGTTACACTGGTGTGACATGCAGCTCTTGACCTACAATTCATTTTTCAGACACATTAAATTTAGGTCCCTATCTTGCAGTGTAGTAGATGACAGCCTGTCCGTGTTAACCCATCCTGCAGCACTAGCATTTCTGCATGCAGTACATGACCATCACTATCACAGTCTTAGCCACTCAGCACTGTCTTTGCCATGTTTTACGATAAAGTCAGCTTTGCAGAAACAGAGGGACCTGGGGCACGTGGTGGACAACAACTGAACAGCCCTTGCTGCAAAGAGGGCTATCCTGGGCTACATTACCAGGTCAAGGGAGGTGATCCCTCCACTCTGCTCCACACTGATGAGGCCCCACCTGGAGCGTTGTGACCAGTTCTGAGCTGCCCAGTACATAAGAGACATGGAATACTGGAAAGAGACCAACAAAGGGTCATTAAGATCATTAATGGACTGAAGCATCTGTTATGAGAAAGGGCTGAGACAGCTGGGACTCTTCAGCCTGGAGAAGACTTCAGGAAGAATCTCATCAATGTGTATGAATACCTGAAGGGAGGGAGCAAAGAGGTCAGAGGCAGGTTCTTTTCAGTGGTGTTCGATGAGACAAAGGGCACAAAATGAAACACAGGAGATTCCACCTGAATGTCAGGGAACACTTTTACACTGTGAGGGTGCTTGAGCACTGGCACAGGTTGACCAGAGATGTTGAGGAGTCTCCGTCCTTGTCTGACACACTCCTGATAACTGGGAGCAAACTCCCTGTAAACTGGTGGTCCTGCATGGTGTTGGACCAGATGAGTGCCGGAGGTCCTTTCCAACTTCAACCATTCTGTGTTTCTGTGAATCCAGCAAAGATTTAAACAATCCATGAACTGCAGTATTTTATGCTTGTGGTGATAATCCAAGATATCTGATTCTCACTACTCCTTCACTTTGCACTCTCTTTATATTTTTGGTCTTTAGAGCTCTTACCACTTTCGCAAACAACCTGTTGACCACACTCCAGTCTGCAGTTTAACTTCATCAAAGAGAAAACAGTGTGATAGTGTCAGATGGCTTTAATGCTACTTTGTTTCCTCACAAGGACTAG
Organism: Acropternis orthonyx; assembly: GCA_035583155.1. Taxonomy (NCBI): domain Eukaryota; kingdom Metazoa; phylum Chordata; class Aves; order Passeriformes; family Rhinocryptidae; genus Acropternis; species Acropternis orthonyx. The sequence continues at coordinate 86,716,194 of JAWWEU010000111.1, forward strand.
CTAAATTCTGTTTCTGTGTGCTGTAAAGTAATGCAAGGAATGCCCTGGCAATTAATGACCACCCCTTGATATTTTGTCACTTATTTTTCTGAGTTTTTTGTGTCAGAGCTTTCCTTGCTGAGCCAATACTGTTGCCTTCTCTCAGAGCACTTCTGCTCTTCCTACAGCTTCTCTCAAAGACATGAACACCTTCACAAAATATGCCCAGTTAAACTCCGCCACTACCATTTGCTCTGCATACACCTTGATTTTGATGGCAGCACGGACCTGTCTTTAAAGCAGAGATTGCCATTATTTTATCTGCCTTTTCCCCACTGGCATGTCAAACTTCTCTGAAGTGTGGCAGAGTGGTTCCGTGCCTCCAGTTTGACCCAGGGATGTGTAACGGATCTAACCCATAGTGTAGCAAAGCCTGGCAAACTGCACATACTAGATCAGTTTGCATTTTCAGTGTTGAATTTTTATATTTCCATGGAAATGTAATATTGAATTAAAGCTTTTCCTCACCTCCTCACTGCATTGCTTGATTTATAGATTAGGGAAAAAAGCACAGGTATGTTCTGAAAGATACCCCTTCTCACATATTTTGTACTTCAGAGTGCTATCATGCAAGTGATCAGTTTCCTAGAAGACTTTATGATGAAATACGGAGACCATTCTGTTCAAAATGAGAGGTGCATTTCTGCTCTAGTGCCAGTGATGCCAGCCAGGACTGCACATCTCCTTTGAAGCTGATAGAATAAAAATGGCTAAAATCTGTGAAAGAGGTTTTCAATTAAATAAGACCAGGAATTATCCCAGACTAATTTTAGGGTGAAAATTCTACCCTGCTGCACTGAATCTTATAACCAGTGTAGAAAATCTAGCACTTTCTTACCATTACAGATCTTCAACAATGGATCAGGTAAGAGATAAGAGTCAATAGATAAAACCAAGATAAGAGTTTTTGAAGTATTAAGGTTACAGTATCTTTTTGGGCGAGATCCATGGGGTGGTTTTTATCCCTCCAAAACTCAGATACTGTCATACACTAATGGGCTGAGCTGCCCCATAGAACTGTGACAGGGCTGCACCTGGGCACAGAACTGTCTGGCCTCATGGCTCAGTCCCCACTGGTGGTTTGGTCCAAACACCACCAGTTCCCCAGCCCCAGCTCCCTGTAGCACCGCCCACCCCACCACAAACGCATCAATGGGTGCATTCAGTGTCCTGACAGATTCTCCCATTTTTAGGATCTTTAGCCCCACCTCTGTTAAGTTCTGAATAACAAAAATAGCCAATTTTACAACCAGCATTTCTTTTATTTGTCAAGATTCTGAAAGATTGCTGCTTTTCCATGCACAGAGAAATCTTAGTCAAGATGATTACAGCAGAGTCAATTACTTGTTTTGGGATCGATGTTGCTATCAAATAACTAATGAAATGCTCATCTTCTTTCCTCTTCAAGTATCCTCTCTTATTGGAGAATCACAATAGTTTTGCTGATGCATTTTGGGAAGATCATATCTCCTAAATAAATGTTGCAGTAGTTGTATGGTGCCTCCAAGATGTCATGTTTCCAGTGAGGATAAGGTCAGTGAGCCTCCCAACAGTTACTGCCCAAGACCTCGAGATACCAGCTCTCACTTCCACACAGTCCTTCCTCTTATTTCCCCATCCTCACATTCCCACCACAAGTGGAGCTGAATTCACCCCTGAAAAATGGATTTACCATTTGTCATGCAAGAAGCCTACAAGGATTATGTAAATCAGTCACAAAGAGACCTGGACAGTTGCTTGCAGGACAGGAAAATCTAATATTATTGTTAATGGCAAAAAGTTATCTATCTCATTATTTCAAATGAAATTCAAAATAAGGAGAGTTGATAACAGAACATGGTCTTTCATTTCATCAGTGTTTTTGAGCAAGTATTTTCTAGACAATTAGCCTTTTTTCTGCTTGCAAATTATTCATCAACAAATTTCAGTCTTAAAATATGGTGTTTTGTTGTTTCAAAACAGTTTTATGAACAGATTTCAGTCTCTTGAGTTTTTAATTTAGGGTATTTGCTATTCACTTTTCATCCAAAGCCCACCATAATTTTGATTCCCTGACCAGAGCAGAAATTCAGCCTGTCAGCCAACTTCCTATAAAATAAACATATGTGCTACTTATTTTTCATCTTCTTCTGCTTCCCTTTCATATTTTCTTATCTCATTTCCTTTTCAGCAGTTTTCCCCCTACCTCTCTTTTTAAGTGCCTCTTTCTCTTTTTCCTTTCTCCTTGCCCCTTTTTCATTCCATCCTCCCCCAGTCTCCCATCTAGCATTTTTTTTGTGCCATACAAGTTTAGAAAAATTTGTTTTCTGCAAGTTTTCAAACATGTTTTCCAAACTTCTGTGAGGCTGTTTTCAAGGGAGAGACAGTTTCCCAAGACAAGTGCCTTTTCTCTGGAGACTGTACAAGAGCAGAGTCACCAATAAGGTCCAGAAAGGCCCAGTTTATGGTTTCAAACTCAGCAATGTTGCATGCAAATGTGCCTTATTCTAAAGAGTGTAATGAACCTTTATCATCAGCTGACATCTGAGGATATATATTTATTCATTACCTATGGCCAACTAAATGTATTTAGTACATGAAAATTCTTCAAGTAGGAAGTGCTCACTTGAACATATTATTAAGAAAACCACTTTGGCAGTTTTCTAAAAAACACTGGGTTGTTGATGGGAGTTTGTCAGAGAGCAGAGATGCTGCAGGCAGAGAACTTCAGAAAACCCCAGTATGATCTTAATGGTTCTGGTAAACAGTGCTACCCATCCAGCCAGATGATGTATCTGAAGTCAATAACGAGTAACACTGCAAGAGTTGCAAGCAATAATTTATTAAAGCATATATGTCATGGGAAAAACAAGCAGTGATCAGCTTTACTTTCTGATCAATTAACAGCACTCAGACAAACAGAACTCAAATTATTTTGAAACCCCAAATGAACCTATTGAGTAATTAGGGAGTTTGTGGTGCTACTTCATGCAAGCAGCTGCTCATTTTATCATATTTACTTTTACAAATGACTGTTATCATCCTGCAACCTTAGCTTTATGGCTCTTTGGAAACTACCCAACATTTGATGTTTAAGGACTCTATATGCAGTTTAATCTACTTCAAGAGAGAATATTGAAAATTTTGAATAAAGTGGAATTGCAGGAGGAAATGTTTTAACAGCTATTTGCAAGTAATAAAAATATGATGTAAGCTCCACAGATAGTCCCTTCACACCAATGGACTTTCTAATCAAGGAGTTCAGTCCAACATGGCAGGCAAAGCTCTGTGATGAGGAAACGTCTGAGAGCTGCTCCCATTTAAGCAGCCTGAGATCTGCACCTCAAAATGGTCTGCAGAAACCAGTCCCCAAGGCCAAACGAACTTTCACTGTATGCATTTCCATTGCATTCATGCTATCATCATTTGCTTAACCCACAGTGCCTCTGCTCCCTTCCTTGCTTTCCCAGGAGCCCGAGTAACCCTGCAGCTTCTGCTCATCATCAGGTGATGATCATTGTGGATGACAGCAGACAACACAAGATTTGACTTCGCAGAGGAATGGAAGCAGAACCTTTGGGATGGGGTATGTTGGAACTGGGAAGGAGATAATACAACAACAGACAATAAAAAACAGCCTCTGTTCTCACTACAGCAGTGCCTAAAAACCTAGAAAATGGGATCACGCTGTGCAGCTGGCCAGTGTCCTGCCCCAGCAAGCATCCAGCTGGAGAAGCCCAGAGCAGTGCTGAATGTGCCAGTGAGCTACAGTATGAGGCAAACGCTGCTTTCCTTCCAGAACTACTTCTCTTCCTCTTGTTCTCACTTTTATTGTTACTATTGTTGTTATTTTAAGAATGCTAATGTGAAGGGAAGAACAAAAATTATAGGAAAGGGCATGTGGAATGGGATATAAAATGCAATTCAGGTAAAGAGGAAAAGAAGAAACTAGGGCAAAGAGAAGAGCCCAATGAAACTCTACATGTTGCCTTTCTCCTTTTGTAAAATTTATCTTTCAGGCACTCATGGATCCTTTCTATCCTACATGCAGGTGGTTTTTCAAGATGTATAGCTTGGCATTCGCAGATTTATTTTTTTCCCCAATCTCTTCATTTGGCAGGACATGCTGCAGCTACTAATGTTTGTAGTCCAGGAAAAACAATCCAGCTGCAGAAAATTAGCTTGTAAGTCTATCATATTGTAGAGAGGGGCAAACTTTGGGAAAAAACCACACTGCTGGTGCTCTGTCATCCCTTAGTGACAGTGTGAGGTAGGCATTAGCCTGTGCCCTTGGACACCAGCTCTGCCAGAAGGGGTGAAATGTTCTCCCCCTGAGAGCAGCAGCCTTTCCTCCCCTTTCCCATTACAACTATCCTTTAGCACCAGGAGCAGAGCAGAGCCCTGGGGCCAGGCAAGGGAAACTGTGCAGGCACATACACTCTCAGAAACACCTCCATGCCCATCCCCATCCACCTCAAGTTAAGCTGGAGGCAGCAGCAATGGCAGGAGGGACTTCAGCTGGGCTGCCATGTCATTAACAACACAGCACAAACCACTGCACTTGTTTTACTAGATACATTTTTATCCTGAGAAAGAAAGCCATCATTTTCCTCTGTCTAGGCAGCTAAAGAAAGCATGCTTGCTCACACATGTTCTACTACAGATGAGGTTGGTTCAATATTATCTTTATTTTGTATGGATGAAGCATTGGCTGCTGAAAAGACAAAAAGCTCTATGAGTCTGGTGTTACCTTTTGCTGAAATGCTGGATGGAGCTGCACTTTGTTAAATGAGACAGAAATTATCTACTCAAGGGAAGAAGTCCATCTGTCTGAGCCCAGGAGAGAAATTCAGTCCTTAATATGGGTCTTTCCTAAATTATTTATTCCTGTTAGGATAGTATAAGGTTTCCATAGTCACTGATTGGCTGTGATTTCTAGAGCACTGCTCACTGCAGGGATCCTTGCTCACTATCTCATTTCCAGTTGTCTTGTTTTCCCTTTGTGCAGGAGGATTTAATTGCAGGGAGCTGTTGAACAAAACCCTGTTGTAGTGTTACTGCCCCTTGGTCCTTATTTACTTCCTCTGCCATTTAGAGTTGTTGTTGATTTGAAGACAGCTAATAGTTATTTCTTAGGTTGTTAAAGACCAGGAATATGCTTAGTGACACCTGAGCCACAGCCTTCCAAGACAAAATCCTCCTCCAAGGATCACCACTGTCCAGACTCTGCACCACCAAGGTCACCCAGGGCTGGTCTCAACCTGAGCACAAACCCCTGCACCCAGTGGCTTCTGGGGCCAGAACCACCGTGTGTGTGTGTGTGCGTGTGTCTGCTTGTCAGGGGAGGACACCAGGACACCAGCACAGCACCCAGATGGTCAGCCAGGATGGCTGTCGGGGTTTGCAGCCACATGGCACAGAGCCACACAGGGTGCAAGTTGGTCAATGGTATCTGCCTGGGAACCCACCCAATCACACCCCCAGAGCCTCTGATTGGCTGTGGCACCTGTCACTCTGGCCAAGGGGACAGTGAGTGGCCAGTGAGCCAAAGGTCCCGCCTGGGGGAGCGGCCACAATAGCTGGAGTCTATAAAGGGGCAGCATGAGGGTCTTGTTTGGGCACTGGTGTGTCTTCCTGACCTGTCAGTGTGGGACGTTCTAAGTGCTAACTCTGTTCTTCTGTCCTCTTTTCCTCTCTTTATTCTTTATTCTCTTAATCTCTCTTCCTTTATTCTTTGCTTCCTCTTGTGGGAAACTTAAATACCTATTTTCTGTAAAGTGTGGGTACCTCACTTAAGTGGCATGAAGTTTGTGTTTGCTGGGTGTAACAAAAGTTCCCTACTATAACAATGCTTACTAGTCCCAGTAATCTGTTGTAATGCTTTGTGAAGTTGCATGTTCTTTCTGTAAAACCCTTTTTGCCAAAATGGTTATTTTCTCACCAAATTAAAAGAAATCTCTTAGAGGAAAATGTGTAGTTTTTCTCCAGACACGAACTCAAGGTACCAAGGAATCAATGGCTTTATAAGAGTTCATGTGGGCAAAATCTCTTGAAGCCTGAAATTAAAGTGAACACCTGGTAAAGCTTGGAGCTTCTGGACCGGGGTGTAACAGCTTCTCAATCCCCCTATGACTGTCTTGGGCTGAAGTGAAAGCCATGCTCATTATGAAGTTCTACTGATGTTTCCTCTGCAGAGAAGGACATGGGGGTTCTGGTGGACAGCAAGCTTGTCCATAATGCAGCAGTGTACCCTCGTGGCCAGGGAGGCCAATGATATCCTGGGGTGCATTAAGAAGACCATTGCCAGCAGATCAAGGGAGGCAATCCTGCCCCTCTACACAGCCCTAGTGGGGCCACATTTGGAATATTGTGTCCAGTTCTGGGCTTCTCAGAGACACATGGAGTTCCTGGAGCAGGTCCAACAGAGGACAAAAAAGAAGATTAGTGGACTGGACTATTATTTCCAAGAGGATAGACTAAGGGAGCTGTGTCTGTTGCCCTCAAGAAGAGATGACTGAGAGGGGACTTCATCAATGTCAAGGTATTTGGAAAGAGGGTGTCAAGAGGATGGATCCAGGCTCTTCTCAGAGAGGAACAATAGAACAAGAGGCAACAGGCAGAAACTGATGCACAGGAAGTTCCACCTGAATATGAGGAAGAACTTTACTATGCAGGTGTTATGGATTTAAAATCTTGGAATTTTTCTTTCATCTACCAACCCTGCACCTCAGAGAGGATCACCTCCTCTCTC
>JAWWEU010000111.1:86731184-86744537 GCA_035583155.1 Acropternis orthonyx
AGACAGAGGGTGATTCCTCTGAGGTGCAGGGTTGGTAGATGAAAGAAAAATTCCAAGATTTTAAACCCATAACATTGAAATATATAAATAAATAATCACTACATAAATTATCTATTTTATAGTCAAAATGTAACATATCTCTGGAAAGTACCCTTGTTTATTAATTTCTGGGTGATGCCTAATAGAGAATTAGATAATAAAAATTATACTTTTTATTTAACAATTATACTGAAGAAAAGCCTTGAGAACTCCACAGCAAACATTGTGCAAAAATGAAGAAGATATAAAGGAAGCATAAATAGCACTCTGCTGCAAGGGACGTCAGTGTTTTCTTCAACCTTAAGGGTGAGAAATAATTAGCACAACTTGCTCAGCTCTTTGTCTATGTGGATAGTAGTACAACATCCCTGTTGTATTTGAGGCAAATAAGCTTATGGCTATGAAACATATATACTGTGGAGTTATCCAGAAACTGCAAACTATTCTTTCAGATCACACCTCTTGGACAGACAGAGGTGTACAGGAATAACTAAGAACTGTTCATCACCACTGACTGTGTCTAGCCCTCTAAAACATTCTTCTTCTGTAGTGAACATGAGTGACCTAATTCTGTTAGCAATTCTTATTTGTTATAATTTGTTATAAACCTAGAACTATTTCAGCAGGGTTGGTGGACAAACTTCAGTTTTACATCTAAGAATGATAACAGAATCAGAATCACTATTTACTATACAAAAGAATTACATTAAGCCTATTTCCTTCATGAGAGTTATCCATGAAAGGATTTAAATGTCACTGTTTTACCTGTATTCAAGATTTTCCACTGATTTTAGAAGACCTGTTTCAGCCCAAGGAATTCTGGGTGGCAATTCACCTCTTTTATGCGTGACACAAAACAAAGACAATACTCTTCTGCAGACACAGGAGAAAATGACACCTTTTAAATACAGAATAAGTGCCTAAAAAGTCTTTATGCCAATTGAAGCCTGAACACACCCTTGCACAACTATTAACTGTATCTTCTTAAATGACATTATTGTTGTTATTATTATTTATTATTATTATTACTTAAGTATTCACAGAAAGTCAAATATTTTTTTAAGAGGAAACTATTTTCACTTGAATGAATAACCACACTTTGATACATATCTTTATCGTGTATTTATACATAGATGTGTGTGTGTGTGTGTGTGCATTCAGTATCTTCTCAGCGTGAGTAGAGATGTTTGATTCAATGGAGTCAGTTTTTCCTGAGAGGCAACTTCTGGCTCTGTGGCAGCTAGCAACAATGCTATGCTCTGAAGTATTACAATTACAACTCTGGAGACATGCCATGATAACAAAAGTTTGGATTTTTGTGTATATTTATGAAATTCTAATTATCTCTGTGGGTCGTAACATATCCTCAGGTACAAAAGAAAATGTCTTCAGTGCATTAATATTGATAATATTATTTATGTTTTAGAACTATGAATGCAGGATGTTAAAAAAAATCTTAAGTACTAAGAAGTGATGTGTGGCTTCAAAGATAATCCTCCTGGGATAAATCCCATATGTCAGCTTTTAAAAGCTCCACACAGTGCATAAATGTAAGAGCAGGAGGGCTGCAGGGATTGAGGTAAAGAAGTTGCATTATAAACACAACTTTGAAAACACAACTCTTATCTAAACTTTTGTCAATTTATTTGGACTTTGCTTTTTGCCTCTCTCAGAGACTGGAAAAAGTTGACATGAGACTCAGTTCCGCATGGTTTGGTCTATGAAACTGAAAATCTGAGTGCACGTGAAATATAAGAAGGGACCCAAAAGGGATTGTTTTCCATTCTTTGTCTTTTTTTTTTCCTCTCTAAAGGACAATTTGGTGCTGTCTGAGCTGCAGAAAATTAAACCCCTGCAGCCATAATGACCTTCTCACATCTGAAAATATCACTATTGATACTTATTTTTCTCTACAATTCACTGTTTTACTGTTGATCAAGGTTTGCTGCAGAGCCATAAGAGAGAAACACCACAGCTGGCTAAATTTGGACCACTTGCTGTTTTTCAGATGGGAAAAAAAAGAAAGCAGAGAAATTGTGCTCCCAAATTACTGTTTCTTTTTCCATGTTCTGGTCAAATGCAAACAGCTGCAAACTGAGAGTTGCAACGTTATCGTGCACTGTTATGGACTAACAGGAGATGCTGAGATCAGCTCTGGTGTAGCCCCAAGGGTGCTCTCTCGGTGACATGTGGACAGGGACTGCACAAAGCACTCTGTCACTCCAGCACCACTGGGAACACTCTCCATTGCTTTTGGACAGTGCCTGGGACCAAAGGGTTCAAATGCCTAAGAAAGCACTAAAACCCCTCGAAAATTAAGTAATATCAATCTGGAGAGAGACTTGCACAGAGTGGAAAGAAGCAGAGGAACAAAGCATTTCAGGGAAACTGGGTGGAAAAGGAAGGAGCCACATAAAAGAACACAAGTCTTAAAAACTTGGTTAAGAGAAAAAAAAGAAAAAACAAAAAAAAAAAAGGTGCAGAAATATTATATTGGGAACAAATAAGCGTTTCTAGAAATATACATTACTTCTATCCAGACAAGAAGAATATCAGTACAGGGGAGACAAACTATTGTAACAAACCTCCAGTTTTCTAGGAAGCTGCATTCAGAGAGCATCTGAAGCTTATACAGCCTTGCAGACCCAGGGCTATATAACCAACCATCAGTAAACTCAGACCTTTGCAGCCGTATTGCAAAGTCTTCTAACAGCAAAACAAAGGGTTCATGTCTCTAAAGGTTTTGCCCTAGAGAAGTCAACTGGGAGGACCCTGGACTGGACCAGGAGAAGACAGGGACAGCTCCTGCTCAGCTTCCCCTGAGAGCAGTGAGGGCCCGGCCAAAGCAGAAAGCCGGGGAAATGAGGAGTATCAGCTACGCAAACCCTCAGCTCCCTGAAACAAGGGCAGTGCCGGCTGTGAGCTTGTCCAGCTTGCACAGGAACAGCAGCAATGGAAACCCAGGAGCACATCCCCAGCCCCACACCTCTCGGCTAAGTAGTTTTATGGGACACCCAAAACTGCCTGAAAGGGTGATTATCCAGTGCTGGCAGTGCTAACAAGGAAGATGACCATCCCGATTAATCAATAACCAGGGAACGACAGAGAGATGCCCTTCCCGTGGAGATGCCTCGGAGCAGGAGGAGCAGCAGTGACTCTGCTGGGGCACTGCCAATCATCGCCCCGCAGCATCCCCAGCGGCTCCCAGGCAAGTGTCCCAGGGCACACGGGAGGCACGGGGAGGCACACGGCTCCTCGGGATGCACATGGGGCCACGAGAGGCACCTGCCCTCCGCCGTGCCTTAGCGGGGTGCCGGCAGCAGCGTCGGTGTGTGCACTGCATGTGCACCCAATGCCCCGCAGGAGGGGCTGCACTGGACACCAGCACCCACACACAAAGCATGGAGAGTGCAATGCACACTGCTCGTACATGTCAGGGCTATAAAAGCATCCTTAAAAATCTGCAGGCATTTATCAACATGTCTAGGACAGCGGTTTATCTGATGTGTTGCTGTTTTCAGTCCTGAACATAGACTTCACTGATAGCAGATTAAATATGCACTTCTAATAAATCAACAAATTGCTTTAATTTCAATATGACTTAAACCATGTAAGCTGACCAGTTTTTCCTTGCTGTACAGCTGCATGTGCCAGTGATCTATGAAGCCAGGGCTGTGTTCTCCAGTGGCACCAGTAATTGTGACACTGGGAACACTGTCTTCCATAAGCAATTTTAGCATCTAACCTACCTTCCAATGTTCTCCTGATGGTGATGACCAGAATAGAGCTGTGCACTCTGTTCTTTGTGTCAAGCTCCAGGTTAATTCTTTCATAGCTCTGGTTTCAAAGAGACATTAATCCCTTTCCAGTTGCCTGGAATGGTTGTGCAGTATTGGATTATTTCAGATAAAAGTTTCAGTAGTGGGAAAGTGAACTTGTGAGTCTTAATGGCAGCTGTGAGAGCTCATGTCTTTGCTACTGTCATTGTGTTGCTGGACCGTGACTGAAGAAACAACCACAATTTGATCTGTTAGTGAAATGCAGAGTAACACTGACTGTGTGCATATTGAAAAGCTACCTAAAATAGATGCAAGCCAACCTTCACTCTCTGCTGACTGATGGACAGTTAAAATTCAGATCCAAAGCAGGGCATCTTCTAGATCATGAAATTAAAATTTTCATATCAAAAAGCATGTAAGAACTGTCCTGTTCCTATTATACAGCATTATAGACTGCTGATGCTGACACTGTCCTGGGTAAATGTCAGCATAAGCTCTACATCGTGGATACATTTCAATGAAGTTCTTGAGTATATTACTCAGGGATTTTAGGAAGAAGACTATAAAAGAAGAATTTGAGGTCTCAAAATGTACTGTTTCTAGACATGTTTCATAAAAAGAACCCAAATCCCAGTAGTTGGTGATAAAAATCTCCATAAGTAAAATAAATAGGCAAATTCATGTAGTCCAGATCAGCCTGGGTGAACCATCACAATTCATCTATACATAGAAGAACAATCAGAGGACTGTATCTCGCTGTATACCTTATGAATACTTCCACTGCATTAAAAAGAGAAAAAAAAAAAGCTTGCCTTCCTGACTGCATTCTATCAAATTAAAGTGATGTATTTCTCAGGACCACTATGAAAGGAAACTGGAAAACAACCTACATCCACTGAAAATACAGTTTTATGTGGAGTTGAATAGTATGCCACATCTTCCATTCTGCTTCCCAATGCGACTAATTGCCCTAATTTGTTAAGTACAAACATGAAATGTACCTCCATGTCTACTGCGAACTGGGAGCTACTCTATTTGAGTAATGACCTCAGAAAATCCCATAGCTCCCAACATGAATCGACTCGCTCCTTTGGGCCAGAGGTGTTCCCGGTGGCGCTTCACAGTTCATTGCTTGCCAGCTGCAACAGCTGACTTCCTATTCTATGGAAAGAGCAGTCAGAAAATCAATAGTTCTTTGCTGATTAATAACTGATTTTTCCAGTGACCAAAATGCAGCACTGGCCCCACTGTAGCAAGCGGTGCAGGTCACGCATGGCTAAGGCGCCGCTCTTAATGTGACAGAACCGAAAATCCTTCCCTTCCCTTCCCTTCCCTTCCCTTCCCTTCCCTTCCCTTCCCTTCCCTTCCCTTCCCTTCCCTTCCCTTCCCCCCGCCCTGTTTTCTTTCATGCCACCTCACTCCCGCCCCCTTCCCGCACAGGGATGGCGCAGGGATCGCGCACCCCCCTACCCCGCCGGCCCCGCCGCCGGCCGCCAGGTGGCACTGCAGCCCGCCCTTCGCGCCGCGCCCCCGCCGCGGGGCCGGGGGAGTGCCGTGCCTCCCGAGCATCCCGTGCATCCCGAGCATCCGGAGCATCCCGTGCATCCCCTGCATCCCGTGCATCCCGTGCATCCCGTGCCGCGGTGGGGCCCCGACGCTGCTCTTTCTGGCGGGTTTTTATTGTGGACCATTTAATTAATGCTGCCATCTGTTCCATCTCGCTTCAGGGGTGAGAAAGGGACTCCCAGTAACTCCAGGAAGCAGCAGGACTTCTCCCAGACGTGCTTCCCGGAGAGGTCAAGGCCAGCAGAACGCTTCAGAGAGGCGATGTGGGCTCTGGCTCCCACTGCACTGTCTGCAAAGTGGGGACCGGTGCTTCTCTTTGTTCACAGGAGCGCCACGGGCCCTGATTCAAAGGAATCCACTACACAGTACGCACAGCATAGGAAAGCACACCTTCATTCAGCTGGGGCACACGCAGGGGTTAGCACCTCCATGTACAGTGTCTGACGTGTCAAATTCGAGGGGTTTATACCCTGGAACAAGCAAGTTCTGAATTTATCTATCCCATACATCCTTTGTGACTTGGTACAAAGTTCAGTTTGTGGTTATATTACCTAACTGTATATTCGCTTACCTATTTCCTATACCTGCTATTACATGGTCGTTGCAAACAGTCTTACCATCTTGAACAACCAGACCACCAGCCATCCACCAGCCCCTTTGTGAAGTCATTGATTACCCCTGCTATGTGCTGAAGCTCTGCTTTTATCTGACCCTTTCATTTGGGGAGCATTCCTGCTTGCGAACAGTTGCATTTTGCAAAGTCACACTCCTGCTAACTTCTAAAGGTTATGCTGACATAACCATGCCTTAGGTCTGGCCATAGACCTTTACCTCCCCTGTTTCAGTCCAGCAAGGATGCTGACAAAGTGCTCCAACATCCCCCGGCTTTGAGGAACACAGCAGGTCCTCCTGTGTGTAAAGGCTGGAGAGCTCTTAGGGCGGTAACACAGAGGAGCTCTCAGCTTTGCAAATCTCTGTGCCAGGATGTCATCAGCATCGCTGTGGGAAGAGCCTGCCCCTGCTAACACAGCCAGGCACACGCAGGCTGCACCTACGTGGGCTGCACCTGCCGGCCCTGTGATGGACAGCCAGAGCAGGTGGCTCACAGGGTTTAAAGACAAAGTTGTTAGACCATGTAATCAAATATTTATTTAATATGAAGCCTTAAATTTACTGAAGGTCTCCTCTCCCAAACTCTGTATGTGTGCCTTGCTAAAGTATGTTTTCATGCAGAGTATCCAGCATGGCTAACCAGAAATGGAGAGTTCACCACCCACTTCTACTGTATCAACAGATTATTCTGCTTTGCCATTTCAGACACACTTCATTTCCCATTTGATTTTGTTACGTTTTATACCCCTGCCTGTGGTTCTTATCCTACCTTTCCTGAGTAGTTTAAAGAGCATTTTAGCACCCAAATTTTTCTTCTCATGAAGGTACTTATAGCCAAAACCAAGGCAGATCTCAGTCTTTCTCATAACCCCGTCAGCAGGATGTGAACTGCCCTTACTTCTTACAGACAGCGTTTGTGTGTGACATGTGAAATGGAAACATGCACTGGGATGTAAAATCAAAGGTCCTGATTCTCATTCACATGGGAGACCTTTAACTAAGTCTGGCAAATTACTTTTCATTGAGATCCAATGTACAGCTTCCCTAAAATGCTGGTGTTGGAAAGGGGCCACACTGTAAATAAGAGTTGACTTTCAATTATTTTTATTGACTTAATACCAAACCACTGACCCTGCCACTAGAGTTTACTGCACTTTTGCTCCTGTGCATTATTAGACTGGCACTCGCATACCCGGAGTCATCTGTGCACACATCTTAGTATTTTATAGTGGAGTACAAAGATTTATTTCCATCTTGTTTTATTTAGTGAGAACAGAGGTGCAGTTCCTGAGAGAACTGCTACTTCCTGTTAGAGGGGAGATGGGAGACCTGACCGACTTCTTGCCAACCCTACCTTGGCATAACTTCATTCACTCCTTCAGTGGATACACATGCCTGATTTATGTTAGCATTAATAAAATGAGATTCAGGTCTGCTGCTGGTGCCCTAAATTTCCATTACCCCGGACCACCTGCTAAGACATTCCTGCTTCTGCATCAGAAATTTCCTTTGTTCCCTTTCAATACGCCATTAGTAACAGCTAAATAGGGGGGCTGAAAGGCGGTAAATACATCTGCATTTCTAAGCATAGCTGATGCTTTCTTTTCTTAAAATCGTTTACATGTGACATCCACTTGCCTGAGTCATTAATTCCCCTTTTACGGAGACTGCCTCTGTTATTTTTATGCTTTGTCCTTGATGTTTGCTTACATTGTCCCTGTTTTCCATGTCAGGGAGCACAAGGTGCTGTACCCCATTAAGGATGACTAATACACGGACAGAGGGGAAAAGAGAGATTAAACCAAAAAGAAACGCATACTAAACCCATCACAGAGTACTTAACTGAAAAACCCTGCTGCTCACATGAAAGCAATCTGAGAAAGGAGACTATTAGAAAGTGAATGCACATGACTGAGGTGAAAATACAATTAAACCACCAGAGTAAAATAACAAAAAATGTAGTAGTAAGGTTAATAATAAACTCCAGTCATGAAAGCACGAAATGTAGAAGGGAAATTACACTGCCAGTCATCATCTCTTTATTAGGAAACTCATTAAAATCAGAGCAGTACCACTCCTTTCAATGGAAATTTTGGATGGGCATGAGCAACATCCAACTGGTCAGAGGCAGCCATGTCCAGGAGAGCTCTGTGTGGCTGTAGAGAAGGGATGGTCCTGCTGCAGATGCTAATGCAATTTTTTCATCAATTAGTTTATGTGTATCACAAGCACAGCTTATTGCTCACTACTACTCCCTTGGCTTGCTTTTATCTCATTCTGCCTCACCTACCTTGCAATTTAAAGCCCCATATTTCAAATTCATGACAGGACAATCTGTAGCAAAATCTTTGCTCCTCTCTGCTTCAGTCATCATGGCTCATCTGATTCTTGCTTCACCAGTAACTCAGCTCTCTTCATGCTGCCTGTCCTTCCAGTTTCATGCTTTGTGCTCTCAAATCCTCTCCTTAAATTCTTCTTACCCTTTCTCTCCCCCCACCTCCTCTTTTGCTTAGAAGCCAATCCAATGCACGTGGCTCCTTGCGCAGCTGGATCATCATGTGTCAGGAGTTGGGGACATTAATAGACTGGAGAAATCAGGAACCTTGTGGTGGGCAAGAAGGGGACTAGGGGTGGGGATGTGTGTAAGTGTGGCTGCCTGCATAGCTTTTGCCCAGTATAAAAGGCAATAACAGTGAAATAAAAAATTTGATGAAAACAATGCATTCACAAAAGCATTTCTAGTTTGTTTTGTATTGAAAGCGAAAGCTCTGTCAATACAATTTGCTGAGACTCGGAGACCTTTAAATAATTAGAATAACTCCTCTGCATCTAATTTGAAAAGTGCAAGGGTTGCCAAAATAGATGATGTTTCCTTGCATTCCTCTGTGGGTATATTATAAGCACACACTCAAACATGCATTCATATTGGGAGCTTGTAATCCTTAGCTGTAATTCTCCAACTAGAAAATCTCAAGGATATTGGTGCAAAATTTCACAATTTTTTTTACTTTTTTTATTTTTTTACCCTCACAAAGGTATTTTAAAACAGTAAGTTACAGTGCCAAACTAAAAGTCATCTTCAAATTGCTTTAAATGCAATTGTTAGGCAGCCAGGGAGGCTTAAAAGACAGAGTTCAGGCTGGGTGTACCATTCCCAGAGACCTTCAAAGCCATTTTGAAACCTTGTTCAGTGCTGTGGAAAGTGCATCTGTTTTGAGTAGGAGATTCTAACAGTCTATGTTCTTTCTAGATGTAGAAAGCTACTGCCTCCATGTTTATTTACTGTACCATTCTGTACTTTTAGATGGTAAATACTGACACGGGCTTATCCACGGCCACATACTTTGAGGTGCTCTAGCATGACCTCATGCACAGCCACTGATACTTTGACCTCTACTTCCTGCAGCATAGACTTGGCCACAGCCACAGATGCTCCAAGGTGTACCTTCTCCACTGTGGACTCATCCTCAGGCCCCCGTCCCTTCAGAGGTACAGATACTGCAGCACAGACGAAACCAAGGCCACAGACACTTCAGGGGGTTGTGCTTCCACATGGACTCCTCCCCAGGTCATAGTCCCTCCAACTCAAGCTCACAATGGAGTTGCAGCCGGTCCAGTAGAGCAGCAGAGAAACAGCAGTGATTCCTGGCCACCTGCCAGCCCAGGAGCATCGCCATGACTGTTATCAAAATGTTCCCAAGCACAGCAGAGTAAGATGATAAGCAGCACAGCAGCATAGTGAGCAGCAAAAGCAAAAAGCACCACTAACGAGCACTAATACACAGTCAGTCAAGCACACCTCATGGCAAGCATAGAAGTCTGCCCATTAATAGCTAAACAGCAAGAACAGCTCAAAATTCAATCTAGCACATTTTAATCAAATCTGTCATTATCATGAGCACTTTGAGCCCTGTGTTGGGCACCAAAAAAGGACTGTTGTGGTTTAATCTCAGCCAGCAACGAAGTGGTTGAAAAACTGGATGTAAGCTGGCAATGGGTGCTTGTAGCCCAGAATGCTCTAGCAGGTTGAGGAACGTCATTCTTCCCTTCTAGTCTGCCCTCATGAGACCCCACCTAGAGTACTGTGTCCAGCTCTAGGGTCCTCAGTACAAGAGGGCCTGTTAGAGTGTGTCCAGAGGAGGGCCACGAAGATGATTAGGTGATTGGAATTCCTCTCCTATGAAGAAAGGCTGAGAGAATTTTAGTTGTTCGGTTTGGGATGAGAAAGCTCCAGGGAAACCATATCAGAGCCTTTGAGTATAAAAAGGCGGCTTACAAGAAAGACAGCGATTTTTTACCAAGGACTGTAATGGCAATAGTTTTAAACTGAAAGAGGTTATATGTAGATTGGATACACAGAAGAAATTCTATATGTAGTGTCTGGTGAGACACTGGAACAGGATACCTGAAGAAGTGGGATCCTTCATCACTGGAATTGTTCAAGGCCAGGCTGGATGGCGTTTTGAGCAACCTGGTCTAGTGGAAGGGAGTTTGGACTCTATGATCTTTGAAGATCGATTCCAACCCAAAACATGCTATGAACACCAGATGTGCAATACTCTCTCTCCAGTTGCCTCTCCTATCCCAAAGAGGGAAAGAAAAGCTGAGTATAAGGATGTGGGAAGCCAGCTGGAGCTGTGACCTCCCAAGTGCTTGCAGCTCCATCTCAGTCCAGGCTGCTGAGGTAGCATGGCTCTGCACACCCTGCCTGTACCCCATTCCCAACATGGCAGACCTGGTGGGGAGGCTGCCAAGGGTTAAAAAAAAACAGGCAGAGCCAAGAGAAAAGTGAGGGAGAAATATTCATGAGCAGAATTGTCTAATGTTTCGTGATACCTTATTTTCCGTATGGGGGATACTTATGAAGGAGGGGTGAGGGTGAGCAGCAGCTTCCTGTCCAAGAGCTGCCTTTTGCTCCAGCTGTTTGTTGGACTTGCCACTGGCAGGATTTGGTCTTGCATGCTGTTTTGTCTTTTGATTTCATCTTGCTGTGCCCTAGGGGAGCCTTGGAGAGCTGCTTCCCTTTCCCCTGCCTGCCTTTATTGCTGCTGTTCTCTGTTTTCCTGCAAATTGTTTTCCCTGGTGCTGCAATGGGTTTTCACACTTTGAGATTCTTTCTAAGGTTTTCAAGGCTGCAATGGTCCCATGCAAGAGATCCCTGGAAATGAGTCTGTATCAACCAAACCTGGACAAAATGAAATGTGATTAACACTTAAAAGTCATCAACACATAGCAGTAGTGGTAAAGCCAGGCTTTTAGTCCTCAGCCCTGTGATTCCTGCCCTCACTGCAGATCACCCACTGGCATCACTTCAGTCAGTCTTACAGAAATTACAATGTCTTTCTTCCTCTTGTTTCTGGTATGACCAGTGTAGAGGACATGCTTCTGGAAGTGACAAATGTGGGCTTAAGGCATCCCAGGCGGGTTTGAACTGAATGTGATTGCTGAGCTACTCAGTTAAGGAGATGCCAGGGCAAAATGAGTTCGTCAAATGCTGGAATTGGCATATGGCGACTCCTGGCCAGTTTAGGTGCCTGCAGGATGGTGCTGCAGCCAGAAAGAAAGGTTTTTGAGTGGCATCACATCATAAAATTGACGTTACGAAAATCAAACCTTTCATAAGTGTTATGTAAGTGCTATATAAGTGCTAATAGTGGATGGTAAAAGCAGAGGAATCCCTGGTGTGCATTTCAACTGACTGTATGGTAGCATAACCCCTACATTTATTTCTCCTTCAGTTAAGCTTAACACTCAAAAACATGTAAATAAGAAGTGACAGAATGCAGACCTTAAACACCTACCCAATAGCCCAAAAGAAGCTTTTAATAAAGGAGAAAATAATCTTCTGATAGAAAATAAACCTATGGGGAAAAAAATAGGCAAAACCTGTATAGATGCTGGCATTCGAGGGAGGAAGAAGGTTTTCCTTTGGCAGCATTGGAATAGGATCCAGAAAATGTCCTTGAAAAAAAAAAAATCCTCAAAACTCCTCCCAAAATTTTGCACGAATTTGCAGTCCCTGAATGCCTCTGACTTTCCTCTCCTGCAGTGGATGAGGTTCTCACTATATGGTCTTCTTCGCTATGAAATTTAAATTACTTAACTATAAATTGCTTTCCAAACAGTGGCACCTTGTATTTTAGTCAGTCACTGGTGATGTGTCTAGGTTTCCTCGAAATGAATTCAGAAAGACTTCTATTGATTTAGACCTTCATGCAGATCTATTATTCCCAGAAAAAAATCTCCAGGGGGTGAAGTTTGTTTTTCAAACCATGCTCATGCCAAACAATCCTGCAGCACCAGTCAGATAAGGCACTTGACAAAAGTGGTTTGGGGAAGATGGAGATGTGGAGAAAATAATGTCATAAAATTCTATTATTCTGGATGTTGACTTTGATTTTCTTCCTTCTGGTTTCACCCCTAGACCTTATTTGGGTGGGAGGCTGAGATGAACAACGGAGCCTGATTATGGCACATGATGGAACTCTGAATTATTTTTGCCCCAGCTTCGCAGTGAACCTTGTGCAGGTGTCTATCTGCATTGACAGATTAATGAATCCATGTGAGGTCAAGCCCTGTGCAAGCTGATACAGGGAGCCTGCCAGTTACTTTGGAGATTCCTCAGTATTTAGAGGAAAGAATAGAGCTCTGAGGAGCTGCAGGGGACAGAAGTACTACAGAGGAGGCAGCTCTTTGCCAACCTCTGCTGGAGGAGAAGAAAATGGACTTGCCCAGGACCCCATTTGCCTGCTTTTTCATAAGACTAGTAGAACTACTCCTGGTTAGGTGCAGATGCATTTTAAATTTGGGGTTAATAGAATTCTGTTGTCCCTTTATGCTCTGCATTTAACAAGAGCCCTCTGTTTTGAGCAACTTTGATAATGAGACCTCAGGAAAACAAGAACAGAGAATTGCAAAGGATGAAGCTTCTCCTTGGGAAGGTGTCTCTTAGGCAGCGCTGCATGTCTGTCTGAGTGCTCTGCACCCAGGCATCACCTCTTGGGTCACTAACAGTGACAAAGCAAGAGGCAGCACAGCTGGAACCAGCACTGCAGCTGTGTCTGAAGAACACACTTTGACCAGGGCTCACTGCAAGAGGCAAGAGGTGAGAAGCAGGCAAAGCCCTGTAAAGTTTTGGGGTTTTTCTTTGATTTTTGTTGTTTTTTTTTTTTTCCTATGATTAGGGAAGAGTTGGTTGCCGGGGGCGGCAGATAAACCAGTTGGTTCTCCTGGGTTTCTGAGCTGTACCTTGAGCCAGTGCTGTTTAAATTATTTAGGGGCTACTGTTATGGGTTTAAAATCTTGGAATTTTTCTTTCATCTACCAACCCTGCACCTCAGAGGAATCACCCTCTGTC
>JAWWEU010000111.1:86744637-86797450 GCA_035583155.1 Acropternis orthonyx
TTTCCTCTGTACCCTTGTACTTATTGTGATCTTTTTACTAAACTATAATTCTGACTTGTAATCTGTTTGTGAGTTAGTCTCATTCCTCCTGCTGGTTTACCTTTAAACCAGCACAGCTACCATGTAGGTAATTTAATCTCATGCAAACTTCTGCAAACACCTTCTGCTGGAAAAGTAACATCACTCTTTCTATACTTACTTTTACTTAATGTTATTTTTTTAAATCTGAGAGACTGGACAACCTTTATTTTTGTTGGGTTTTTTTTCTTATTTAATATTTTACATATTCCTTATGTCACTTCAGTGCCTGCATCTTTTTTTGTTTGTTTTCTCCTAGTTGCTATGTTAAGAAATCACATAAGTTTTATCTTCAGAAAGCTATAAGCAATTGAAGAAAAGGTTTTAATAATGAAAATGCCTGGTTTATTGCATTTCTGTCTAGAGCAGCAATACCTAGAAGGTATAAAAAGCATGTAGCTCCCTATTGAGGAGAAAAGGTCTGTTTAACAAAAAAAAAAGCCTATTTAGCATTTACTGTAAGAGCTTAAAACCTTCTTATGCTTCCTTTAGTTTTCTACCTCTGTGCTATAGTCACTTATAGTCTATGGTTGAAATTAGATTATGAATTCTCTCTGACTGGAGCTGCTTTATGTGCAATCAGTGCTGTGAAACCTTCATCCTGGTGCATTCTGTGTGACTAGTTGTTCTCTGCAAATAATAGTTCCAAACAAGGACAAATGCCTTTATTTACCCTGTAGTCATACGAATTAAACAATAGGAATGTTCCACAGAAAGCATTGGACAAACAGTGGCTGATGTTCTTAACTTGTTAAAGTGGGTGGGAAAACTGCCACCACGCTACAAAATAGCAAAATTTAATTTAGAAAATCTAACAACTCTTAGCATCTGACCTGACATTGTGAACTGATGAATATGCACCTCTGTGGAGAGCCTGGGTGAACACGCCCAGGATTTTAGGTGGTGTTTTGCAGCTCTCACAGAAAAACACTCTGGCATAAGAAGGAAGAGCTGTGTTAAGAAAAAAAAAATCTACATTAAAAAAATTTGGAAGAGTAAACTTGACACCAGTCACAAAAAGAAAAAAAAAAAAAAAAAAAAAAGAATGAACATGAAGAATCTGAAAAAATAAGGATGATCATTGCTATGTGATACATCCAAGCACAGATATTAACTGGTTTTCAAAATTGTTTTTATCTTACTTTCTTCTGGGCAAACTTTATTCATGTATTATGAGGACTAGCAATCCCAACTCTTAAAATAATAGATATAATTTAATACTTAATCCTTTAAAGGATTATGAGAAAGATAAATTCTTCAAACTTTACAATAAATAGTGATTTATAAAGGATAGTCTTCTCACAGAATGATTTTGGTGACTGTGACTCCATCTCTACTTTATAATCTACCCAGCAACTGATACAGTAGTGTGTTATAGTTTCAAAATCTGCCATGGAATTTTTTTTTGTCTCTTGCCAACACAGCGGTTTGAGGGTCGGGAGCCAGAAGGGGATGGCTTGCTGAAGCCCAGATCTCACTACCTGCTCCCAGAGCCAGCTGTCTAAAACATAAACAGAGGGATAGCTGATAGCTTTGCATTCCAATGTGATGGCTAGGGGGAGGATTGGGAAAGGTGTTTTCTTTTTTGGGGAGGAAGACTTCATTCTTTCCCTGGCTTAGGAGGTGGTCAGAGAGAGGTTTCTCGGCTCTCATTTTCTGCCGGTGCGCTACACCTTTGTTCTCCCTCTGCTTGGGTGCCCAGCCGCCGCTTGCTGGGCTGGTGGCAGGGCTGGGATGAGGGGGGTCCTGGCTCACCCCCTGGCTCAGTGCGTCCTGTGCTGTTCTCCCGAAAGAGCAATCACTGCTGCCTGGATTCGCTGCGGACTCATCGAGGGGCTGTTGCCATCTGCAGAGGAGCTGCTAACCACCACCCCCCGCAATGCTTTTGGACAAAAGGCAGCGAGATGGTCCTTGCACTGCCCACGGGAAAGGTTCCAGTCCATCCCAGTGTTCGCCATTTCCACGGGAGCTCTGGAACCGGCACCTCTTCCCATGAGGATGCCGTGGCAGCCCTGCCTCCCGAGGCGCGGCATCACCTCCTGTCTGTAACTAAAGCTGCACCAAAGGGGCGGAGATGGGACTTTTTTGAAAGTTTTGGTTACGGTGTTGCTGTTTGTTCTGTTCCGGGTTTGATAATACACCCATACATTTGTAGTAAAGAACTGTTATCCTCTTCTCTGCATCTTCTGATTGAAGTCTCTTAATTTCAAGGGTTGTGGTGGCTCGAGGAAAGCGAGGAGCCCTTCCGAGTCCAGGAGGATTCCTCACATTCCTTCACAGACATCATGGTTTCTTTTTAAACCCAGACATAGTGAAGTTAACTTATTGATCAAATAAAGCTCAGGGTGGTATTTGAAATCACTGAGGTGAGGTTTTTCGAAAAATCTTCCCAAATATGCATAGTATTTTAAAATCAATATGAATGATGGACATTCCATGAAGTTCCTTATTTACATTATCAATCACCAAAAAAAAGTTAATTTTGACCAGATGCATAATGCAATTAATTTCAAGAAGAGCAAAGGACAGATTATGTAGTCAGGCTAGCTGTATTCGTATGAGCTGATTCTGAGAAAATTTCTCCAAGAGTATTTCAGGATTTATCCTGAGCAGCCTCTGAACTGTTAATGAACCTTTACTGAAAATTGCAGGTAGACAGAGAGTCCCAGAGGAAAATAAAAATCTATCTTTAGAGCAAGGCTAGAAAGGAATCTATGGGACATACAATGATGGATGAGTTTAACTTCATTGCCTGGAAATGCTCTCACTGAACAGTCACTTAATAACCAACAAAACAGACAATATACAGTTTTGTTAAGAGCAAATCACATGATCTGATTCCAAGGAAAAAGTCCAAAACATTGTTAGAAACCTAGAAAAAACATGAGGAACCACAGATAGAATTTATATTGACTGTACCACAGCTTTTGACAATCCTACACAAGGTTCTCAGAAGCCAGCTGAAGCAAAATGATCCAGATAAAATTATGAGGTGGATGTACAACTGATTGCAAATTACTATTGGAATTTATCATCCAGTGTATTCCTTAAATGTGATGAAACAAGGGGTAGAGCCTTGTAGAAGTTTATCCTGATCTGTTCAGTTTTATTCTGCTGCAGAGAAGGATCCAGAAGATGACAGTGGATTGCAACTGGAAGTGCAAAATATAGTGCTGCTGCAAGACATTCAAATACCCTTCTGGGATGCATTAACAGGTATAACATACAGGAAACTGTTCTTTCAGAGAGCTTGGCATTAGTGACCTCAGCTTGAAATCTGTGTCCATTTTTGGGCTAGGTATTTTTAGAAGAATGTAGCTCTATGAATCACACAGCTCAGAGGTGAGCAACACGGATGGTAAGGCATGTGACTTCTTGGGAATGGCTGGAAGAATCGAAGCTGTCTTCTAGGAAGGAGGCAAGGATTAAGTGAATCTTCACAAGCACAAAATATGTACTCTGTCTTCAAAATCAGCAAGAAAACAAGTAATCTCATTTGCTGAGGAAAGACAATTTAGATTAGACATTATCCTTTTAATTGAAAGGGCAATTGAACATCGGTTACTGCAGAGGCTACTGGTATCCTCTACACTGAATGTTTTTTAAGAACAGATGAGGATGGTGTGAATCAGCTCAGTTTTGTCTCAGGGATGGAGATAGACTAAATCAGGGCGGCTTGTTCTGATGACCATCTGTGGATTGCTTGGATAATTTACCCAGTCCATTGCCAGCCAGAAGCCTGCGAGACCTGGCTGAGCTGTTTGCGGGTGACAGCCTCTGAGCAGCTCACAGTTTCACAGAAAGATCTCTCATATGATGGATGAATGTTATATTCCCTGACCAGCAAAGGAAGGACCAGAGATATGCAGGGATAGTGGTGGTTGGGAGCAGGCTGTTGCCAGTGAAGTTTGTCTGCTTGGAGCTCATTCTGTCCTCAGATCTGAGGATCATCTTGAAAATGAGGGAACCAAGTGCAGTTTGTATGAATTACAAGTGTAGCAGCAATATACACCCAAATCTGCAGCAGGAGATGACTAAGCAGCTGTTCCTGGTCTCAAGATATCTATATTGAGGTCCTGGGATACCTGCTGGTCCATGAGCCTGGAGTTCAGTGGTACCTAACTGGCTACAGAATTGTGATGAAGTTATCTCCCACTGGTTGAAAATGTGTGGAAATCATTAGATGAAATGACCTCCTGAGGCCATTTTCAACTTTACACTGCATATATTTCTGTGAAGTAGTGGAATAGTTTCATTTCTCTTTGTAATAATGGCAAGACTTAACATGGAAGAACAAATTACATATTAAAAAATGGTATAGTTCCAGTACCCACTACTGATAGACCAAATTCATGAGACATTTCTCTTTATACTATACATAATAGAACATCAATGCAGATTTGGAAGAGTTGGTGTGTTAAACTGTGCCATTAGAGAATTATACTGTATCTCATCTTTAGTGAAAACTTCAGGCAAATAACTGAACTATGTTAAACTGGATTACTGGAAAATTACAAACAGTGTAATTTGAGAGGAAGGTTGTGACAGATACAACTTTGACTTGTCTTTACACAAAGGTTGAAATCCTCTTTTTCTTTTCCAATGCCAAAACTGGTCAAGGATTTCTGAAAGAATAATATTCCTTAAAACAATATGATAAACCCAGATTACTAAAGTTTCACCTGCCAGGGAAGAAAAAAAAAATGAAAGTTTCTGCATATGGTAGCTCACTGATATGTACTGAATTTTGAGCTGCAGGGCAAGAAATCTGTGTGGAAATACTTAATTTTCATGCTTTGGGACTTCATGCCTGTGAAAGCCTTGGTATTGTTACACTGGCACATCAGGTTGGATGAGGGTATATTTTCACTTGGGACCTGCTTCCTGTGCTTATCAGAGAAGTCCCCTAGCATACTAACATCTGGCACAGACCTGTTCTCTGAAGGAGCGGACTGATTTCCCTAACAATAAGACCCAAGTGCTATAAGTTACAGCCTTAGGTGCAAACCCCAGCAGAGCACGGCAGGGGTGGCCCATCCCTAACGCAGGATGGTGCTTTCATCCAGCCCTGATACATTGTGCTAAGTGCTACCACGTTTCTGTCTACAGTCCTCACCCTTAAAAAGATAAGAAATCAAAGTGTTTGAACATGGTGAATAGCAGTGTAAGCTGTTTACATAATCACTGTTTACATTCTGTTAGAGGTGACAAAATCATCTCGAAAAAAAATTGTCAGTGTTGATAAAGACCATATCAGTAAACAGCAGATTAAGCAAGACACAGAGAGCCTTGCAGCCCAATTATACATAATTTGCCATGGACATGGTTTGAGAAAGAAATGCACACAATGACTTAGAGAAAATTGCTTAGCTTGGCCACATCCTTATTAACAAAACAGAAGTACCCGAGGGCAAATTGTCCTTGAAAAATAACTCCTGGCAATAATAGTGCATCCTCATCCTTTGCCTTGTGATGAAGAGTCTTTTACTCCCATTCCCCATCCCCTGAAGCTATCCTGAGCCTCTTCAACACCTACCTGACCCACATGTTTGCTCACAGCTGCTCAGACATGGCCTCTCACCCTTGGAGAGACAGGATCTGCATCACTAATCTGTCAGAGATCTTCAGCAGCTCTCTTTTGGGGATCTATGCAGTGACTTCATCCTACCTTACATCTAAGGTGCCTCAGATTTGGGAGGTTGTGATAGCTCTTCCATCCAATGCTCTTTTGTCCAATGAGCATTCCTGCATCCTGCCCAAAGTCTTATTCCCACCTTTTCCTGCACTCATGCATCGACTGCAAGCACAAAGACCAGTCAAATCACCAGGGAAGAGAGTGTATGAGCCTACCAGCAGGCTAAGGAAAGTGTCTCTGATGCTATGCTTTATCCCAGCTGTTCATGCAAAACGTTCCACCACACCTTCAGCAATGATCCTGTGGGGAATTTATTGATCATATTTCAGAGTGACAGTCATCTTACAACAAGTTTTCAAAATCAGAACTTATCAAGGGGAAGAAAGGCAGTGATTTGTTGTTCACTGTTTTCAGGTACTGAAGAGGGGAATTCCAAAAACTTTTATATTTCTATTAAAGTAACACAAATATTAAGGACAGATTGTCAAAAATAACAGCTTAAAAGGACTGAAATAATATTTCCTAAAGAGGTGAACTAGGATCTATTGGCTGACAATCTTTACTAGAATAGGAAAAGAAACCTTCAAGGAATATTTGGATGAGTTGAAATCTCTCAAATTACTTTTCCTATGCTGAAGTCCCAGAAATCATTGAATACTTCGTTGGTTTTTGGGGAAAGGAGAAAATCATGAAGAAAAAGAATAATCCTGAGAAGGACAGCCTTATCACCTTAGAAAGCAGGAAGTAGGATTATACACAGAATCCCTAGCTAGGGAACAGTGCCATAGAAATGGACCTATAACAGATGGCAAAAGGAATCTAATTGTTCCAAGTATCATATGGAAGGCATGGATGGTAAATAATAGCCTTCATAGGGCACTGGTAATATTGATTGGAGCAATATTTCTTGTATTGGAGTCCACATTTTAAGAAATACACAGATGTAGTGAAAAGACCTTAATTTATTATGAATTTAAAAATATATTTTTTAGGAAAACATTGCTTTTTGTAGAAAAGCAGGTAGGGGGAGACAGTGGTGCTAGTGTTGAAAATGTGAAAGTGGTCATTTTTTTTTTTTTTTCATTTGCAAGGAGACAGTAACCTGTGAACATATAGTAACAGTAAGGGTTATGTTAAATATCAGGAGAACTTTCTTACCATCAGCACAGTCAGGTACTACATCAGGAGATGGCTGGATCAACATCAGGAGAATTTTAGACAATTGTGCCTGGCTTGAGACCAGTGGTTGGTCTACCTGACCTTTTGTGCCCATCATTTCTACAATTTGTTTCTTCCTAGCACATACCTTGATTTTTAAAGCAATTCAGTTTGTGCCACATTCAAATTCCAGCTGCAAGCTCTTTGTTTTGGTGGCCATATGCTTTCAAGCACAGAGGTGTGTGCTGTGCTTGACAAGCCAGAAGGCTCCAGGGACACCCTGCTGGGACAATGCAGAGAAGAAATACTGGGAAGTCAAGTGAAGAGGGAAGGAGGAATATATTAGCTCTGTGGCTCAGTGGCAGTGTTACAAATACCACCAAAGTAGAGCCAATTCCTCAGTGCCGCTGAGCCCAGGTAATCTCGAACTGAGTCTGCAAGCTCAGCACAAGAGTACTGCGTGACTTGTATGTTTACGGTACCGTGGCCACTGCGAGGGTTCAATGAGAATTTCAGTGTGGGAGAAGATGCCATGAACAGATGGAAAGGCAGCAGTGATCTGCAGACATATTGACAAGGCATGAAGGCCAACTGGTTGCTGACCAAGACCAGCTGTCCCTTTTTAGTTTAGAGTATTTGAGACGGAAAAAAAAAAGAGGCAGAGTTACCAGTAACACTCCCAGCCCGTGAGTTTCTCCTTGGTGTTGATACATTGTGACCCTTTCCCCCCCTGCATGTCTTATCCACCACAAGCATGCCATCTTCTCTCTCTGGGAAGCACCACCATTCACAGCCTGCACCAGTAGGCAGCAAACTCCTCTTTCTTTTGGTGTTGGATCTGTAGAGGCAAGCCTGTCAAAAGGAGAAAAATGTGAGCTTGGCAGGGAGGTGGTTTGAAAAGGTGTCTGCTCTCACCTAGCCATAGGAAATCCTCAGCTCTTTTTGGACTGTGAGGTTATTGGGCAGAGATCACACTTTCATACATGCTTTTTCACATTGTCTGACTAATGTCTCCTAGGATCTGATACAATTACTTATACAAAACATGTAAGAATAGCCAGTAAGAAAATATCCCCAGTTTTCCCAGCTATCTCCCCAAATTCCCTAGAGGTTTGGGAAGGCAGGTATATGTTCTAGGACTTTGAAATGATCTGACAATCTCCAACTGCTCAAACACTACAGTGCCATAAAACACTCATCATCTTAGAAATGCCATAAACCACTTATCACCTCAAAGATGCATCCTAAACAAGCATTTTCAAAGTACATCTTTATAAAAACCCAGAGTTCAGACAGTTATTTCCATATGGCAAAGGCCAACCAGAACTAAATATTGAGTTACAAAACAAAGCCCTAGCCAAGAGCAAGGAACCTTCCTATCTGCTGGTTCACAATATGAGGTGTCACCCAGCTGCCTTGCAAGACAGTTTGCAAGCCTTGTCATATAATACCCACTTACCATGGTGATTGCAAGCTGTCTCAGTGTTACTGCTGTCAGCCCAGATCCGGTTTTGAACAGAGAGATAGAAGATAACAGATTCACACAGCACTGATTTAATCTTCAGGTAGGGCAAAGCATGCTTGCCGAGAAGTTTCCTTGCATCTGGCAATGCTGATTTAAATCCACAGCTGGTTATGCCAAAACTATTTATTCTGTCAACAAAGCATCATGCAGGTCTGAAACATAAAGGTGTGGGAGGTTCCTTTACTATTTCAAGAGAAACTGGAGCAGAACCTTTGACTTCTCAAGGACAAAACACAAAACAAAACAAAACACAAATCATCAGCTTGATGTTCTTACAAAAAACCCCACAACATGGTGAAAGAAAGCAGTTTCTTTAGGAGTAATTCCTAGAGTAACCTGAAACTGTTCCTCCTTTGAGGGCATTGCAGTGTGTTACTGTTTGAGACCCAAAGAAAAGCTTTTATGCCTGAACACCCATCTGCTTGGGTTCTTTTTTACTCCACCATGCAGTCTGCTTGAAGATATGTCTCCCTATGAGCTTGCCTGACATTTGCTAGGACACTGGTGATAGAACAACATTACCTCATTAATATAACATTACATTACAAACAAAACATGGAATAAAACATTCAACCGTCTTCATATCAGGACCAAGGGTCAAGTAGCCTTTTCCAACCTTCAAGGCTTTTAACTTTTATCTTTTCCTACCCTGTGTCTGCTCAAAATATAAACAAACTGACCAGGTACCAGGAAACAGGGAGTTTTATGAATGCAGGGGAACAGTAGGCAAACAGCTTAAGGATGATACTCTTCATACTGTCCAAAAAGGTAAATTTAAAAGAAGAGTAAGGGTTTGCATTGCTGTTAGTATTCTTGTAAAATGGACTGGGGGGTGGGGAGTGGGAGGGGAGAGTTGTGTGTGGAGCTTTCTAGGTTGAAAACCAAACACTCACTTTAGTGTAACTATGTTGCTCGTGACGGTTATCCCTGGAGATCACACCTTTTCCTCTGCCTCAACAACCTTTGCCACTTGAACAAATGCTGCAGTTGTGGCATGTCACCTGGAACGTGGCTCAGCACCAGTGGGAAGCTCACTGGCACAGATTTCAGAGGTGTTTGCTGGCAGCAGATGTTTGGTGAGAGCACTGATTTCCATTCATACCATGCCTGGAGGATCACCACTGAGCAGGTTATTTGCACATCCATTTCCCACCTCTTCCTGTCCTCATCACCAAAGGCCGTGGCACAGAAGGATAATTGAATTTCCCTCACACTATGTCACACCATGTCACACCCTGCTCTGTCCCTGTGTGGCATTCCAGAGTTTTGGGAGGCAGGGGTGGCACTGTGCTCATACCAACAGCCCATGACCACAGAGGTCCAAATGGGCATTTGCAGCTCTTCTTTCCAGCAATCTGTCATTGGTTGCTATAGTGATAAACAAGTTGGCTTATTAGGAAAAGGAACAAAGCACTAGAGAAAATTATTTCAAAATGGCCTGTGTGCATACATAAACATGCAGTCTCGCTCCTCATTGTCAGCTTGGGCAGCTGGCTTCTTGTTTCTGGAACAGCATGGACACTATATACATTATTTTAGGAAGCCCAGCCCAATCTCCACTGCCTATGTTTTCTGACACACAGTGTCCTGTGTGAGGGAGTGGGGCTTTCCCTTCTGAGTTGGGTGATTAGATTTCTTGGGGGCTGGCTTCCAAAACTAGATAGTGTAAGAAATTGTACTCTCTTAGAAAAACTGTTATGTGACCTAATGAGGCTGAAATAAGTCTAAAGGAGCAGAAGAGGATGGAAGAAATTGTGCTTTTGCTGCATTCTGTGATGAAGCTTCATGTTTTTAACCTTTCTTCACCCCTTGCTGATGCCAAGACACCTGTGTGCAGACACTTAGGGTGGCGATCTGTGCCTGTCAGATGGCAGAACATTACTTTCTGTGTAGGATGCCTGGCTTATGTACTGGTCTTTTGGGCCTTCACTCATGTGTGATAAACCTGTTCTCATTTGAATCTCTAGATACGCAGTGACTTCAATGAAATCAGGCATGTGCCCTTGACTGTGTAGTAGACAGTGAATGTTCTTTGACACTCCTGTGAGATGCAGCCACAGTACTCTTTTTTGGTTAAATACACATTTTGATTGACTGAGTGATGCCAAAAGGTATAAATTCAAACACTAGAAACTACACTGCCTATATTTCATTCAGACAGGGTGGCTAGTCTTTTGTCTGCTATAATTTGAATCACCTGGCATCTGGATTACCCATCACAGAAACCAAGCTGGTGAGCCCTCTTTGCATGCCAGAGATAATTATCCACCTCCCGTTACCACCAGTCACTGCTGTTGAAAGAAAAACATGAAACAGCCCAAAGAAATGAACCATCCTTGGGTTTAATCTATTCAATTACAGCCATGTGAAATAGAAACTATTTCTCTGCAGTGTTTTATCCACTAGTTAAAAATAATTGCACATTTTTATATGTTTATCCAACTGATTTTGCTTCTACTTCCCACGGGACTGTAATAGTTCTATCAACTGCAGAACCTAAAAACCAATAAATTTTAGTAGCTTTATTTCAAATGTTATCTTATGACTCAGACCATCTTTCCAATAACTGAAAAAAACCCAAACCCAAAACAAACAAAAAGCCCCACCCCACTTTGTGACACTGTACCTAGCTTGAGCAAATCCTGGTGTTCAGAAACTGAGGGGAAATTCAAATGGAGCAAGCAAAAGGCTTGACCATCTTGTCCCCCCACTGGGCACTACTGGCTGAGAGGCTGGAAGGGAGTGCTAGGTCATGGCAGAAGCCTCTAGATGAGCTGCCTGATGGGCGGGCAACCCTGAGCTGGGAGGGGGAGAAAGGCAGAAAGAATGGAATTTTTTTAATAAGGTGGAACAGTACATCCATGACACAGCTATAGCAACTCTCCTGCCATGTCTATAATTTCCTACAGATACTGGAAAGACTGAAAGCAATGAAGAAGAAAGGAACTGGGGCACACAATTGCTAGCTAGCATTACAACCCCTTACGACTGCATCCAGCCAGTGTCTGCAGCGTGCTCCAGTTTGAAACAAGCCTCCGTGGGCCTTTAGAGAATGTTCGTAGAGATGAGATTACGTTTGTATGTGTGTGCATATGCACACTTGCACACACATGCTGCTTTCTAGCACTGTGTCAAGTATTCTCCTGCCAGAGCCAGGCATCCTCTGCTGGTAGAAGCACAAGAAACTGAAGCAGAGGTAGCTTTTTTTAAAACGAATGAAAAATTGGGTGCCAAGTCCTGACACATCTCTGAAAAAAATCTTTGGAGAAAGGGGGCAGCAATCACAACATCATAATAGATGAGCCAAGCCATAAACTACTGCAAACAAACAATTCTGGACCAGATCCTGAAGAGAAATGCCTGCCCACATACTCTGATACAACCCAGAATATGCACTGTGCTGCATACTGTGTGTGAAACCATAGGAACAGCCTGAGTCACACAGTGATTGGTACCATCCATCACAAGTTAGAAACTCGTCCTTTGTTTCAGAGTTGCACCTGAGGCCTCAAATCAAATGTGACAATTTTTATAATAACCAGTGCTAAGGTGTTTGGCAGAAAAAAACCTATTTCTGTAGACAGTTTGCCCCCACAAATGGAGTGGTTATTTGACTGGGTTCCTCCAATTTCCAGAGGAATAACACTCTGCTTTGCTTATCAAGAAACAACAGTTTAAATAAATAGCAGTTGGCTTGTATGTTGTTCATTATGTTTTACCTTTCCATTTACAATAATCTACACCTAAAGCTAACAGATAATGCTGCTGCATTATTTGATATCACACCAGAAGTATCTGACTCATGACCTCCCAGTCTGTTCCACGGCACATGAAAACATGTTACAACAGTCCTGCAGGGGAAAAATATATTTGTTGATATTTGTTATCAAATAACCACGTGTTTCATATTGTTATGTTACAGCAAATGCTAGATGAGTAAATGTGGTAAGTACTTGTTAACAAGTGTAGAGAAACACATAGTTACCAGCTCTCAGGAACACAATTAAAGAGAGGAAAGATGACCATACAGTTTGTCAGGATACCTCCCTGGTGCTGAGTTACTGTTTGTGCTCCTTCCTAAACTGCTGCAATTACATTCAGCTATTCTTATTGCTGCCTTTACTAAGGTCCTATAGCCATAAACTGTTAAGAATCCTGTATAGGCTGAGCTCTGAATACAAGTTCACTAAAGATAATATTTTTCGATGAAAAGTAATACAATACTTCTAAAATATTATAATATGTTTGGCTATACAGAATGCCAATTAAACACATCCATTTGTAACCCTTAGTTTTTAAGTTCTGTCCTGGTAGCTTTTTAAGAATCCTGACGTGGTATCATACAGTATCTAGAAGCTTTGAATTAACTTTTCCAAATGACCACTGATTTTCAAATGAGAACAAGCAATAGCTTCTTGGTATGTTGCTTTGATATACATATTTGCATTATTTGAACAAATTGTCTCTGTAAATAGGATTGAACTGGAAATGAGAAAACAATGGTATGCATAGTCACTGAAGAGAGATGGAGTTTAGGTGATCGTCCTCTAGATAAACGGCATCAGCATAAAACCAGTAACTAATTTTATGTCCGAGATGTTTTTGATTTGGATATATCGAACTATTGATGCTCACTGCATTCCCCCATATTATTTCATTAATCACATAACAGCCCTTCCACTTCTCCACTAACCATGCTAACTCTAATTAGCTCTCTGCTACACAGATGTTTCCTCATTTAGATGTTCAGTGCCTGGCCATGTGTCACCCTCGCTTTCGCATGAATTTCAGCTTACATTACATCGCTTCGATGTCCTATCTGTGTGTGAGCCTGCTGGGCTAATATGTCCTTTTGAATAACAAATCCATTGCAGATAGATATGAATGATAGATAGACATGGTGTCCACATTATCTGTATTTGTTATACACATGCAAATGTGAAGGATCCATATAAAACTGAAACAAAAGCAGTAGTTTAAGCCCAGGAGGCTGATGTGAAGGCATGACCGATTTCTCTAAGCCATGTTATTCCTACCAAGAAGTCAATGTATCAGTGACGAATCACTCTATTTCTAATTTCAAATAGCTCACAAGCTGGTGAGACTTTCATTCAATCTATATGTTTTAATCAGAGAATCGTGGATAATTCAGTAATTTGCAAGCACTACTGCTGTGCTTCTGTGCTCTTATGCAGCATGAAGTTTTAAAACCATAATTCCAGCTGTAAGGAAGTGTTTAGTTATGACAGCAGGGAGTGTTGAAAAATGCATCAGAAACTTCCCTGGGAGGAAAGGATTCGTAAGATCTTACAGATTGTGCATTTCATGTGTGTTGCAGCACCTGATGAATGCCTTTTTCTCCAAATAAAGACAGGTGGATTATTATGAAATTCTGATATACGTATCGTTTTCAAAAAGGAGCTCTCAAGTGCATGTGATCTCTGGGTAAGCAGCTCGGCAGAACAAGGGGGAGATGCGATCCAGGGGATCGCGGGCTCGCAAGGTGATGCCGCCGATGTGCGGGGCTGCGGGCGGGAGGCGACACCGACTGACGGGCACCGAGGGGAGCTGCGGGAAACCGCCGCCTTATTTACAACTTCTTATTCGGCGGGGCTTGAAAATATTCCTCCCTTTAAAAAAAAAAAAAAAATCAAAGCAGCGCAGAAATACTCCGAGGGGCAAGTACTCGGGCACGGACGCCTCCGTCTACGGCAGCGCAGCCTCGTCCTGACCGGCCCGTCGGGCGGCCGGCGCTGTGCGGCCGGGAAGGCGTCGCGGCCGCGCAGCCCCCGCAGCCGCCCCCCGAGGGCACCGAGCGCGGACCCCCCGGGCCTCACCGCCCCCTCCCCGCCTCTCCCGGAGGCGGCAGCAGGAGCGGAGCGGATCGGAGCGGGGCGGGGCGGGGCGGGGCGGGGCGGGAGCCCCCCCGGCCCCCGCCTGCGGGGACCCTCGCTCCCGCCTCCCCGCCCGCCCTCCCCTCCCCTCCCCGCCCCCGCGCACCGCTAGAGCCGCCCGGGGAAGCGCAGGAGAAGGAGCGTCTCCCCAGAGTCCCCGCGGAGCGCCGGGCGGGCGATGCGGAGGGTGCCGCGGGCGGAGGGCGAGGGGCGGCCGCCGGCGGAGTAGCGGCGGGAGCGGGGCCGGGGCCGGGACCTGCCCCGCCGGGCTGCGCAGAGCACCGCGGGCCGCCCCGGCCCGGCCCGGCCCCCGCGGGAGGGAGGGAAGGAGGCAGGGAAGGAGCGCCCCGACCGCCCCCGCCGCCTTCGCCGCCCGGGCGCCCCGCGGAGCAGCGCGGAGCGGCCGCCCCGCCGCGCCCGTCCATGGGGCGGCGCTGAGCGGCGGCGCGGCGGGAGGGCGCCGGGGGCAGCATGAAGTCCCTACTCTTCAGCCGCTTCCTCCTGCTGCTGCCCTGGGTGCTCATCGTCATCATCGTGCTGGACATCGACAGCAGCCGGGCGCCGCTGCCCGCGCTGTCCCCCCGCGGCGGGGCCGAGGGCGGTAGCGGCGGGGCGGCCCCGCGGCGGCGACCCGAGGCGGCGCTGCCCACCATCTATGCCATCACGCCCACCTACAGCCGCCCGGTGCAGAAGGCCGAGCTCACCCGCCTGGCCAACACCTTCCGGCAGGTGTCGCGGCTCCACTGGATCCTGGTGGAGGACGCGGCGGCGCGCAGCGAGCTGGTGACCCGCTTCGTGGCGGGCGCGGGGCTGCCCTGCACGCACCTCCACGTCCCCACGCCCCGCCGGTACAAGCGCCCGGGGCTGCCCCGCGCCACCGAGCAGCGCAACGCCGGCCTGGCCTGGCTGCGGCAGCGGCACCAGCACCTGCCGCCCCCGCAGCCCGGCGTGCTCTTCTTCGCCGACGACGACAACACCTACAGCCTGGAGCTGTTCCAGGAGGTGCGTGCGGGACGGGGCGGGACGGGGAGGGAGGCGCGGGGCCGCGACGCTCCACCGGCTTCCCACCCCTCCGCGAGCTCCCGCCGCTTCCCGCATTCCCGCTTCCCGCAGGTCTCGCCGCTCTTCACGCTCCCGCGCGGGGCTGTGCCCCGTCCCGCTTTACTCAAAAATTCCGGGCATGGAGGAGTCGAGCCCGCTCCCCGGCGCCGACACCGCGCAGCGTCCCGTCCCTCGCCCGGGCTCCCCGGCGCTGCCTGTGCATGATCACTCCTCTCTTGGTTTTTAAGTTTCTTGTCCCTCCCCTCCGCTCTCCCCCCAACTTTTTACTGTTGTTTTCTCGCTTTCCTACAGAGCGAGGCGATATTTGGGTTTGTATAAGGGATCCTGTGTTTTTGTTAAAACTGGGTTGAAAAGAGCTCTTTGATAGTTGTTTTTTTTTTCAGGCTGCATCCCTCACCCTGTAGAGCAAACTTGCATCAGGAGTCGCCATCCTTCACTGTTTTTCTTTGGCGCAAATGAATTAATCCAGAGCCGGCTCCTTCACGTGGAGTTGCCTTTTTGAAGCCTTTTCGCTCTTAAAAGCAGCAAATCGTTTTGTGTAACGACTAAACACCCTTTCAGGAGTCTCTTTTGTGAAGAGACCTGTTTTTGTCTTTTTTGCCTCCCCTTGGTGAAGGGCTTTGTTTCATTTCGGTGGGAATTGGCAAACGCTTGGAGCAGAGGGTATCCAGCTTTCTTTCCGCGTTCTCCCTGGCAGGAAAGAGGGTGTTTAATAAGTGGACATAAAACAGCAGAAGAAAGATCATGTACATCTTCTGCGACAGCTGGGAGAGTAACCTTGGCAGGGAAATGAGAGAGAGAAACGGAAAAGTAGGTTGGCAGCTCACAGGAAACGCACAGGGCAGACAGACTGCAGTTCGTGTGTCTTCTTGTTGGGGGACAGGGCTCTGTTTAGAGGTGTACACCCATATTCTGCAGCCCGCTTCCAAGCAGTGGGCTTCCTCGTGTGCTTTACAATCAGTAGGCTCAAATGAACACGGTACACAGAAATGTGAAGCACATGCAATTCTCTAGAGCAAACTGGTTTGGAAATGTTTAGGTTTGTATTGCATCCCTTTCCATTTCCAGTGTGGGCAGGTGCAGGGTCCCCATTCAGCAGGAATGTCCTACTTCTTTTGCCCATTTGGCATTCAGCATTAAAGCTGCCAATTTAAGGATCTTTGCCTGGAGGCTAAACCTTTGTTGTAATTGATTTTTTAAAATTCTCAGGGCTGTGCTTAGCGCACTATAATGCAGAGTAATTCCACGTACCTGTCTTTGATGTGAGGGGAGTGCTGACATACATATTCACAGATACAAGGCTAATCAGATTGAATCTTAGGGAGTCTGTTAATTGAAACAGAAAGTGCACTTTGACACAAAAAATATTGGAGACAAATATCTACTTTTTTAATTTTTTTTTTTTTTTTTTTTTTTTTTTTGAGTACCAACGTTACTGACACACTGAAGGAACAGCACTGGGAGGTGTTTTACTTGTGTGACCCACAGTTACTGGAAAGGGGGCCAGTCACATTTATTCTTTTATGACTTCTATCATTATTCTTCTGATAGCTGTGAATGATAAAAGCTACAAATTACCTCTCTGATCAGCTGGGAAAGGCAAGAAAGCAAGGGGATAAGGCTTTCTGAAGGGTTAACCTTGAAAATTGCAAGCACAACAGGCAACCTGTATTTCCTCTTGCTAACAAGAATTGTAACCTCCAGCATGAACCTCTGCAATCCTAACACTTCCCTTTCACCAGCGTTCAGCTGTTGGGGAAGAGGTGTTTATACTGAGCCTTGCGTTCACAGACAGACACACATGCATGAATGAGTTTTCCCTGTGAAATGGGGTGGTTGGAAAGCTCAGTTACACGAGCGGAGAAGGAGCTTTTGCTTCAGTTACACATGGTATTTCTGGGGTCACTAACAAGCTGTATGTGAAGTCTTGGGGACACTACTGGTAGTAATACAGGGAATACCTTGTCGACCTGGCAAAGTTAATGGAAGTCCCTTGGCAAGCTTTGCCAATGAGATGCACTTTTCTGTGTGGGAGGTTACATTTGGAGAGAGTCAGGAGTCTGATTTTCAGTCGAGGCACTGCTTGAGGGCTG
Organism: Acropternis orthonyx; assembly: GCA_035583155.1. NCBI lineage: Eukaryota > Metazoa > Chordata > Aves > Passeriformes > Rhinocryptidae > Acropternis > Acropternis orthonyx. Next base: position 86,762,083 of record JAWWEU010000111.1, read on the forward strand.
GTTGGTGGGTTTTTTTCTTGATAAAGGAAATTCTGTCTTCATGGATTTTGGCTTGACAGCTCTGTAGTAAATTCTCATCTCTCCTTCAGGAACTGATTGATTTATGAGTGTAAAGCTGTACTTGTCTTTTGCAAGCATGAAGAGAACAGCTTCAAAACACACTGTGTGCAGATGAAATCTGGTAGTAATTCCTGTCATGAAAGTGGTGGTAACTCTACCTGAGAGGGAGATTTTTCAGTTTGTTGCCCTGCTGGGAACAGTTCTCCAGACCTGCAGTTGCTTAATCCTAAAGGAGGTCTGATAAAACTGTAGTCTGCTCACTGGGAGGAGGTAGTTGTAATGTAGGAGGATGAGACAGGAGCTCTGAATTCTCATCCTGCCACCCTCCATTCTGCTGGCTGTGTGACTTTCAGTGTGTCACTGACACGGGCACAGGGGCGTAAGTCCCACACTGCCAGCAACAATGCGTGCTTCCATCTGCCTGCAGGCACTTGGGTACATTCGTTGGCTTATGAAAGGGTAGGTCTGCGCTCTCTGTAATGGCTTGTTTCTGAGTCAAAGCTGGTTTCAGTAACAGCAATGAGGGCTTGGGGGGGTGGGAACTGTGGCTAGTTAGCATTGTAAAGCCAGCATGACAGAAACATTGGTGTTAGGGGTGCGTTTTGCTCAGAGGTTAAAAAAGCATGACTGCGGAGCAGAAAGGTGATCCAGGGAACTGCACAACAACGAAGGATTAAGTTTAAGGCAGCTCTTTTGCTTTGGGTTTCCCCAGTGCCCTTGCAGAAGACAGAGCCTTTTTAACAAAGCAAAATCGGCAAAGGCTTTACTGTAAGTTGTAGTGTAGCTGTGAGGGTCATGATCAAAAAGGAGCGTGCTTTGACATGAAATGCCATGGGACACTTCTGAGAGCTTTTGATGAGGCAATTCTATTCTCTGTCCAAAGTACTTCTGCCTGGTACGTATAGGAATGAATACTTTATAATTGATATGAAGTGAGCTGGGCCCAGCAGACCTTGGCCAAGTGTGTTTCTTGGAAACCAGGGAAAAAACCCAAGAACCCAGTTTACAGTAGAGTTTTGCTGGAAAATATCACCATCTGTAGTAAATTTGCAACCCTTTAATGCTGTTAATAACTATGTTTTTTCCTAAGATCTATGATGGAATGTGGATGTATAGACAAGTTTTTTGACTATGTCATCAAAGCGAAACTGGGCAGGGTGTTCTAGAATAAGGTGGAGAGCCTGGTTTGTGTTTCTGCTGCTACAGTGTATTCAACATTGTCTCTCCCGAGCATTTTGTTAGGAAAGGCTCACATTCCCTGAAAAGGCTGCAGGGAAAGAACCAATTTGTTCAGCAATTGTGAAATTCATTAGAGTACTACATGGGGCTGCAGCAATGATGAAGAAAATATCTCCATGAGTGGAGATGTGGCCTTTAAGTTATTCTCAACTCTTTCTTCTTGAGAGGTGAAAAATCACGCTTTTGCTTTAATGCCTGTGATTCTGGCAGAATATATTTTGTTATTTATTATTTTGGAGGTGTCCACCTGCATCTTTCCATCAAAAACAAGTCTGCTTTCTGAAAAATTCTGTTATCAGTTGAAAGCCTACATTCATAAAAAAAGTCACTGAGAGGCTTGAAATCCCAACTACTACATTTAAGATGTTTTTCAGATGTTTCTACATGAATCATCGTAACTTCTATTTTTTACTATAGGCTGTTCTTTTTGGAGTGACTCTCTTACGGTTTCTGGTGCATTTGTGCTTCATATTATTCCTGAATACAAGTTATTGTAATATTGTGACTGATGCCTAGCAACTGCCAATTGCACATTTTTAAACTTCCAGAAAGAAAACCTTAGATAAAGCTGGCATTACACCTTCATAGAGAGATTGTAAAAACAGGATTTACCTAAGCACTGGAAACTGAAGATAGATGGCTAAGTTCCGTTTCCCTTAACTCTTCAGATAATTCATGTGTTTCTGTGTCTCAGGCATTTTCTCTGCTCTTTCTGTGTTTTGAGTAGTTGGCCAAAGGCGGCCACTTCCTTGCTCCATGTATGTGTGTCTTTGCAACTTGGAAGAATTAGTGTTCAAGACTCACTCTGCTGTTAATTCTGCAAACTCCCCTGAAACCTTTGAGGGTGAGGGGTGAGCAGCTTAAGGAGTACAAAGAAGAGGAGTAAAGGTCTTCAAAATCTGTGAGAAAGCGAGTTTGCTGCATTCAGAAATGCATTGAGCTTTAGAGATTCCTGTCTAGGTTATATCTGTCACCTTTGCCTGTATTTTGTTCAGACACCTAAACTGAGATATGTGTGAAATTAAAATGCTCATATCTAAAACTGTGCTCTCCCTCCCCGCCACCCGTAGGCCTCTGGTCATCGGTGTCCAGAATTTCGTGGCAAGGTTTGCTGGGTATCTGGAGCGTGCAAGTGTCTTGTCCAAGCACAAGTAGAGGATTTGCAGACTGAGTCTTTTTGGAGAAATCCATGCTCTAAGGTGTGATCTGAATACAGCCTTGCAGCATGGAATTTAAAGTAAATCACAGTCCTAATTGGCATTTCTGAAGAGTAAAACAAAAAGCCCAAACAACCCAAACTTTGGTAGCTTAGCAGTTAGTCCTGTTGCCCACTGAGTTGTGGACCAGAATTCAATTTGCTGTAGCTGTTGCCTGCACAAGAATACCCTGAACGTGATGGTAGAGTTGAAGGAAAGGAGGCAGGAGGAGAGAGAGCTCAAGCTGTTCTCCCTAAGTTGAGGTGGTCTTTACAGGTAGCTCAGAATTCAAAGAGCCACAGATTCAGACTGAAAGCATTTTCTTGCACCCCTGCCCTTCCCTCTCCCAAAAGGTATGTATGAAGGTGGCAGATATTCTAATGGCTTTTAGCAGCCATTTCAGTAGCCTAAAAAAAAAAAAATAGTCCCTGGTTATTAAAAATAGAAGAGAAATATTTGCAGGCATTGCATGTCACACAGGCTTCAGTTTTCCTGTGGTCATCTTTGTAAAATATTTTAAGCAACTCAAAAAATGCATCACAGAAGAGGTGAATATTTACTGTTTTTTCCAATTTTGACTAGAGAACATTTAGATAACTGTGCTAATCTTCATACACTGTATTTTTGCAATGGTAACTTCTGTGTATTTTTAAATGGATATAATTATGCAAAAGATTTAAAAGTAGTATAAGTGAATCTGTTTATCTTTAAAAATGTGAAAATTTTTTGTTGTATCTCTTGGAGCTGGTTGGAAAAATCAAACTTTTTGCTATAGTCTTAAAAATAACATTCAGTAGTCTAGACAGAATTAAATATTGGCTGGCAGTCATTTGTTATATTCTTCAGAATCAAAAAATGATCCAAATACAAGTTAGCAGTGCATTAAATACCTTTCTAGTATATAAATGATTTAGGAGTACATGACAGATTTTAAATGCACACTGACATTCTTCTTCCACATAGACATGTAATACCTGTGCTAAAGTGACTGGACTAGAAAAGACTGGCAGAGAACGAAATAGCTTAAAAATGAGAAAGAACAGTGAGCAAAAGAAAAAAACCAAAACTCTTTGAAACATGTTTATCCACCTGAGGGACTCGGGGTTGCAAAGTACCAAGTACTGTCTGTTTCTGCACTGACAGCAGTGATCCTACCTGTGAAACTGATACTGTTACTCTGCAATTAATTACAGAGGGTCAGCAGCTCTTCAGAGGTGCAGTGAACACAGCCTTGTAGAAGCACAGAGAGCAGGATGAGAAAAAGAACCAGTAAGTAGAAGGACCCAGAAGTAACATGAGTAGCAAATGCTTTGGAAAAGGTCCCAAGCTTGAGATATCAGCTCCTAACTGCTTTAGTTAAATTTGGTAGTTTTCTTCTGTAGGGAAGCAATATTGATATTTGTGCCCAAGGATGGTGGTATAATTTAGAAGCATTAATCATTGTACCCTATATATAAAATATTACTGGAGAGAAGGGGGAATTAATCTATCCACCCTTTGCAGTGTAGATTGTGTACAAATCAGCAGAGGAGGTTTAAAACAGAACTTGGGAAAAAACCTTTTCTATGAGGTGAGGATGGTGAAGCATTAAATGAGATCACCTGTTCTGGAGCAGGCTAGATCAATGACTGAAAATTTTTTTGACTTGCAGACCCTTTCTACAAGTTTTCCCATGGAGAATACCCTTTACAGTCAAGTTTGCCAACAACAACCTTGTTTTTTGTCGTTTCTATTGGCTTAGTGTCACAGTCCCTGAACCACAAAACTCACTGGCACAGGTTTTCTCTGCCTCATCACTTACTCAGTGATGGTAAGTGGGGGCAGGAGCTTCATCCAATGCCTCAGTAAACGGGCAGAGCATCGCTGCTGTTGAGCTCTCCATCTGACTTGCAGTATTCTCACCTAAGTTTTACTGAAGCAGAGTCTGGCTTTACATGACCTGTGAGTAACGCAGAGAACTGGGTGAGAAGTGACAGGGAACGTGGCTGTGCTTATTTTTTAACACATAACACTTTCTGCGGTGGAAGGGTTGCAGTGAAGGAGGTCTCGGTCCTGTCTTTGGTAATAAAAAATAGGAATGTTGCATAGAAATCTGCCTGAGTGTTGCTGGGATGGGCAGGGGGTGGAGTGGGATGGGATGGTGAGGCTAGGTACTAACTTGTACCTCAGCCAGTATAGATCACAAATCACAGAGAGGCTGAAATTACAGGGAGAGAAAAAGGCTTACTATATGTGGCAGTAGGTTTGCATTTGCAGAGTGCTTTAAATCAGAAGAAGAAACACATTGACATCATGCTGCAAAATCATTAGAATGGTTGTTCTAGTCTGGAAGCCTTTTCATGATGGGAAATACGGCCATGTTTTCTTTCCCCCGTCTGTCATTTGCCTTCATTCCCCTTGGGCTTTTTTATTTTATAACTGGCTTAGTATCTTCCCTGTCTATCAGTCTGGCATATCCCATTAAGCAGCTTTTCTTGATTGACTAATGAGATGCTATATTTGGCAATGCTTTTATCACTGCCTTTTATTGCTCAGCTACATTTTCTGCTTTTTCACTTGCTATTCTGTAGTGGTTACTCTGTTGTAACTGTATTTACTATTATATGCCCATCAGCTCACTGGAATTTCTTTGGTCAGTTGTTACTCATATCTCATGTCATTTCCTTGCCCAATCCTTCCCAGTTATCCCTTTTCCAACTTCATTCAGGTTTGTTCTACCATCTTTCCAGTACACTCTCCTCCTATGCCCAAGACCCCCTTTCAAGTAATCAAAAATAGAGGACAAAAGCATTTCCAGGGGGAGATTCATCCTGCCTTAAGATAGTTGTCTAAGCCTGACATGATGAATCATGTCAGTGGGTTCCTATCTGTTCATTAACTACAGAAGACTAACTAGGATAGACCAGATGCTTAACTTACAGAGAGTTAAGTGTAAGTAAGATGAATACCATTCATGTAAGCTCCTAGGACTTAAAATACTGAGTATTCAGACAATGTGTGCTACTGCTGTCATTACAATGACAGATAGAAGAGTAATTTAGGAGGCTGTTTGTAAGTCATAGGATTTTGGCAGTTGTTTAGCCCACAGCATTAAGACTATTTAGACATTAACACATTTTTAAATCACCTTCTTGCGTCTCAATGATTAGCAGCATAAAATTCCAGGTGCAAACTGGCCTTTTAATCCAAATAATAGCTTTTTTCCACATCATACATAAATACAGACTTCACATAGCAGTATGTTAACTGTAGTAATGCTATTTTCAGAAGATTAAAAGAAATATTCCTACTTTCATCTTCCTAGCATATCCTGAGGCCGTGAGGTATTTCAGAATTAGCATAAATACTGGTCTAGATGTGCTCTTTCAGCTTTTACTTAAAGGGATTGCTGTATTCTTGACACCTGCTTATTTCATTCTCCAAAAATGTAACCTGTGAGAATAAAGAAAGCAAACCAAGGACAAAATGGAGAGTTCTGTAAGGGGTTACTTCCTTCCTTCTGATGTGTGGTGGCTTCACTGACATAACTCATAGACATGTACCACTTTAAAAGTTGTTGGGTCATTGCATGCTGCTTTTATGAGGTTAGTGAGATACTTTTCATTGACAAGATTTTCATACACACTGTGTATGGTAGATTATTAATGTAAATCTCTCTGGTTCTGCCAGCGTAGTTGCTGAGGCTGGTATTTACCAGTTCAGAAGTCCCATGTAACCTGGCTCATTTTGCAGTACAGCTGCCCAGACTTGTACTGTGTGCTCAGGCAGGGCATGGGTGCATTGTGCATCAGCCACTCTCCTGAAGTTAGAGTGTCTGCCCTTGCCTGGTGGCATTTCATGTTTGCTGTGGGCACAGCTGGCACAGGGTGGCTAAAGTGTTGTAATTCTGTACGTTAATAATTTGTTCAGGTATCCGTATCCTCTAGGAGGTATTGATGGCAACATGTATGTTCATCCCATGGTTATTACTGGTGTAGCACAGCTGGGTGTATATAGCTTGATGGTGCCCTTGGAATCCTCTTGGGAACTCACCTGTGTAGACATGCCCAACAGGATGATGCCCTGTCAAGGTCTGATATGTTTGAATGTTAATATAAATATGATGATGGCAAAATATGCAAAAGGGATGTATCATTAAAAACAGAGCTTAAAGATCTTCATGAGGTTTGGCTGATGTCCACACCTAAATAGTTAACTGCTAACTCTGCATTTCCTGCATGGAGGAGTGGAAGAGATTGGAAAATTAAACTTAAGCAAGGAGAACAGTTACAGATAAACATGCTTAGCAATAACCTGTAGAGAGATTCATGGCAGTCTCTCACTGACAATTAAATAGGCAATGGCTTGGATAGAATCTTTACCATAAGAAATCCCTACACGGCCAACTGTATGTGTAGCCTGCTCTTACACACTATGGGCTGCTGCTACTGAGTGAGATGGTCTGACTTGCTGCAACAGCTGTTAGGGTGGAGGTGAGGAAATTCTGCTGCACAAATTTGAAGATACACAAGTAATTGGAGGGAGAGAAGGTATATATCTCTCCATATCTCTCCTGTGTGTACGTATGTACTTGTGGATTTTCAAATATGTATTTTATCCCTTCCCTGTGTGAAAGTTCTAAGAATCTGCTAATGTATCTAGCTCAGAAATGTGAACCACACTGACGTGACGTCTTTGTTTTTTCTGGAGCAACTCCTGGGAGTCTAGATGATATGCATGATAAATCTTTCACCTTGGCAGAGAGAGAGGGAAGTGTTTAATATTTAACCAAGGTTGTCTTTTACTTCAACATCTATTGATAGGGGACTGCAGTTACAAATATGTAAAATGGTGTTTGTTTTTGCTAAGAGGAGCGCTTGGAAGGAGAAAGGGATAACCTTTCCCCAAGGAATAGGCTTCAATTACAACAAAAGATGAGACTGTTTTTCGAATAGATCAAATTAAGCCCATGTTACAATGAAATAGTTTAATACTTATTTAAATGCCACCATATTTAAAACAAAGTAATAAAAATGCTTTTGAATCTATGTGGTTGAATTGTGCAAGTTGACGTGTCTCTGCACTTGCCTACTCAAGTTCTCACACCAGACTGTCTGATTTTCTCACAGGGAGCAGTGCATCAAGGTTCATGTCATATTATCTCCTGTTTACTGAAGAAAATGGTCCAGTGAACCAGTTATCTGAACTCACTGAGTCACAGAATCTTTAAGCTGGAAAAAAACCTCTAAGATTGAGTCCAACCTTTGACCGAAAACCACCATATCAATTAAATCATAGCACTAAGTGCCATGTCCAGTTGTTTCTTGAACACCTCCAAAAATAGTGACTCCACCACTTCCCTGGGCAGTCCATTCCAATGTGCGACAACCCTTTCATTGAAGAAATTCTTCCTGATGTCCAAACCGAACCTCCCCTGGCACAGCTTGAGGCCATTTCCTTCTGTTCTGTTGCTAGTTGACTGGAAGAAGAGGCTAAGCCCCACCTGTCTATATCCTCCTTTCAGATAGTTGTAGAGAGCAGTAAGGTTCCCCCTGAGCCTCCTTTCTTTCCATGCTAAACAACTCCAGCTCCCTGAGCTGCTCCTCATATGACTTACTCTATAGACCCTTCACCAGCTTCACTGCCCTTCTCTGCACACGCTCCAGCATCTCAGTGTCTTTTTTGAAGTGACTCCCAAGCATGCACACTTCTTACTAGAGGAATTTTCTAATATCTGTAGATTCCTCAGCTTTTGATAGGGACCACATTTCCAGAACTGTATTTAGTTACATTTACACCACTGGGAAAAACTCCTGTTGCTGATAGTAAGCATCCTGCCTCACCTGCTGTTTCATTCTTCTCAGAAATTTAGCAGAGCTTTTAAACGGAAAATGTAGAATTAAAAAAGGTTTAGCCCAAATAATCTTTTTTTTTTTTTTTTTGTGACCATTTAATAGATCTGTGCTGCATCTCAGATCTGTTGTACAAATCTGGTATATTGCAGGTAGGAAAGAGCTGTGTGTCATAATTTCCTGTACTCAATGCATTTTTTTACCAGTCTCAAACCAACTGTACTTGTCTTAGTGACGTGCGTATTTGTTAATCAGTATTATATTTTCTCTCACTGCATTTGTACAGTATCTCAATCTACAGAAATAAGCCTACTGACAGAATGTTGTAGCCCTGCGAACAAAAAAGATCTACCATACCTTTGAAAACCCAAACAAGGGGGAGGGAAAAACCCCGGTTTTTCAGAGTTTCTAAAAATTTTGGCATAAAAGATACTATGAATTGGGAGTATAAAGTAGAACTGAGGTGCCTATGGGCTAAAGAGCTGGAGATTTCACAGAAAATAAGTGGGCACATGCAGCTTTCAAATACTTACTCTGTTGAGCTGAAATCTGTAAGCTAGAATTGCCTTTGAAAACCTAGTCTTGATGATTAATGTGTCAGCTTTCTACAACACTTACAAAAGAAGCCCTCGAGGAAGACACATGGGCAGCGAGTGATGCTGTGCCTGCCTCTTGCAGATGCGCACGACGCGCAAGGTGTCGGTGTGGCCCGTGGGGCTGGTCGGGGGACGGCGGTACGAGCGCCCGGTCGTGGAGAATGGCAAAGTGGTTGGCTGGTACACGGGCTGGAGGGCTGACAGGCCCTTTGCTATTGACATGGCAGGTAAGGAGCAACTTACATGATACATTAGTGTTTCTCATAATAACTGACTTCTCAATGTAAGCAGCTTTTAACACTTCCCAATTGCTGGCAGTGTATGCAGCCCTTTGGCACTAAATATCCTGGACGTCTTAGCTTGCACATCTTGTCTAATTAAGTTGCTGCTTGGTGATACCTGAACTTACTTTCGTGTTTTTTTATGTGGCAACTCAGCTTTTATGTTGTATAAATTGTTTGTGTGAAACAAGTTAATTGTAAATTAAGTTATCCAAGTAATTTTTGCAAGGAGCCCCTGCCTGTCATTGTGTCATCAATCTAAACCAGGTAGTATAAATGCAGACCCTTCTTAGACCTTATGTTGTAAAATGCCACTTTATCATGAAATTATTCATTTTGTATGGGTTATTTGGAGTGACAGTGATAACTGCAGATGGATACAGTATGAAACACTGGGCTTAGGTGAAAAATCACTAACAGCCATTGCCTAGTGGATGAAGGCAGAAGTTTCAAAATGGATCTAATCAATCTTCTGCAGTGACGTTTGCACACCACATAGCTCTGTCTTGCTGTCAGTCCATGCTTAGACAAACTTTTGAATATATTCACAACTGCCACATGAATCACCACTGTGCAGAAGTCCAATTTCTGATGTAGCAGCAGCTGATTTCCTAGCAAATGATACAGGAGGGAAGGGGGAAAGTATGAATACAAGGGCAAGAACAGGGTAGAAATAGCCACTTTTTTTTTTTTTCCTCTTTTCACTGATACACTTATGTTTTGGGAGAGGGAAAAGGACAGTGCTTTCTCACCTCAACAGAGTATTTTTATATTCATTGAAATGTTTGATGAAGCATATGTACAGTATTTACAGTCCAATTGTTTCAAGAAGAAAGGAGGACTAATTGTTTTTTACACCTCAAAGACAGAAACATCAACAGGTGAATTTTTCTGCACTGTAGGGGCATTTCAAGTCAATAATAGCTCCTGGCATAAAAATAAATATTTGGATGTTCAGGTAGAGGCGTTGGGAGGGGAGATGTAGTTATGTTAATGCCCAAACCCACGCAGCATGTCAAGGGCTGCAGCTGTGCATTTTAACAGTCTCTGCCTGTGGATTTATAGATAAATATTGATACTGTGCTGTAGAAGGAATTACTGATGGGCATTGTAAAGGTGAGAGCGTGGTTCATAATTCATTAGCAACAGGCAAAAAGCCATTACACAACAATGGCCAGGGGACTCTAACCCAGACATGAAGAGACACATGGAAAGTTCTTAAGTTGTGGTTTACTTTGCAGTTGCTGGCTGAATCATCACTGGCACGAGGGAAAAGCACCTCCATTAGCAGCTTCTACTTTCACCAAAGTCACAGAAGGGAGGGTTATAGAGACAAAGGAACATTTATATTACAGCAAGTTATTACAGATCCACAAACAAGGAGTTACTATGTTATGAGAGAACTTTTACTAGTCTTCAAAAAATACTCAAGAAGTTAAATTACATTTTTAATTTTAGCAAGGAGAGAAATGGATGCTGTGTAGATGATAAAAAAGTTGTGTGAAATTTACATCTTCAGTCCCCCCAGGAATACAATGGAAAGGCACAAAAAACCAGAACTCCACAGGTGTCTGAGCAGCTCCAGTCTACAGGACTTGTGTCAACATCCAGTTTCTTATCCATGCCCTTTTCTCCTGACTTCCCAACACATCCTTAAGGACTTGGAAGACTTGCTAACAAACCTAAGTCCATGTGTAGTCCATCACTGGCATTTCTCCATCTGATACACCAAATATACAAGCAATATGTTATACTGCATACTGCACGTAAGGAAGATCAAGGATCTCTTTTGAAAATATTGCCATGAAAAAATTATAGGTGCATATATTAAACTGCTCAGCTGTTGCGGTTAATGTTCTGATTCCAAACGCACTGGTAAGGAAGCTCCCTTTGGTTTACTGAACTGTCCTTCCATGGTGAATTAACTGTCAGCAGATGCTTTTGTTCTGAACTACAGAAACTCCTGGTTAGGCATCTCTGCCTTACTGCAACCCCAACAGTGTGCGACAGGGAGAACAGAACTTGAGAGCAGCAGAGCCCAAACCATGGCATGTCCAACAAGTCAAAGGTGGTATCTTAAACCATGTGGAAACCAGTCCATCCATTTCAGCATTACCATGGAGCATTAGCATTTATACATTCCAGGAATGATAAACACTCAGTTTCCAGCTTGCCTTCATCTGCTATCCTATCTAGAACATCCAGGCATTAATCATGGCATCAAAATCTTTAAACATTGGCTCAACTTTAACTGGATGAAGAAAAATAGTTCTGCCTTTGAACAGAAGCCATTGATCTAACACAAGTCAAGGTGTGAATTAACAGAAACAGCTTACCTTGAAAGAAGCAAAGATGTAATCTTTGCCACGTCTCCCAGGTATCTTGTCCTCCAGCAAATTAATTCCTATCTAGGTGGCTCTTCAGCCAATTAAGATTTAATTTACAACCTTGCATTAAACACCATAAAACCCCCAAAACACCTCTACACACTCCAGCTATGAAATTGTCTTTTGGCATTTCATGTGAACTTAAGCCCAATATGACCTTGTAGGAATTATGATTAAGTAAAATAACTGTATACATGTAAGCACTGGAGACAGTAATCCCAGATTAATCCCTGTTTGGTGATAGAATTCCAAATAACAGTGACTTTTCATCTGTTAGCACAGAATCATTATCTACGGAGAGAAGTAATTATTGCTAGTCTGTTCAAAACCTGAGTCGTCTCCTCTCTGACACCAAAATGATACATCTGTGATAAAAAGTAAATGGAAGGGTGTCACTAGAAAGTGTTTTTCTCTGCAGTTCATCTTAAAAAATGTCATACATGTGAAATTAGAGCAGTTCTAAAGCAGAGCTGAAGAACTAGAGAGTCAGGAGATAAGTCGCCTTGAATTATTTTCTCTCTTCAAATTGTTGCTTTATTGGATTCTTTTAAGAAACAAAGACTGCATGACCACTGACCAAGGGATCAAATCTCAGGCCAGTCAGTGCACAGTAGTCTGTGTCCTTGACACCTGCAACACTCAGTTTATAATTTACCTTGCATTTGATGCATGATTTTTGATAGCACCCTATAATGGCCATTTACAATAGTGCAGTAGGAAGGGCATGCGTGACATGCAGGGGCACGGCCCTTCTGAAGATCCGTGTGGAGGAAGAGAAATCCACCCTCAGCACCTCAGTGCAGTTTTTTCAACAGAGGAGAAAACATGAGAGATTAATTAATGCATGGATAAGTACGGGCTGCGAGGGCCAGGGAGTCACACTGACACACGCAAAGGTAAGCAGTGAATGTGCCTCTTCTGCTTAGAATAGGATTCCTTCCCCACTCTAAAAACTAGGCCGCTACATTAATTATTTTGGTGTTTACTTCATTTTCTCCTTTATGCATGGCCAGCTTGAAGCTTAGATCTTTCTGAAAAGAAACAGCAGCTCACACAGCTGATCAGGATTCCAACAATGCCTTCCCATGCAAGCAACCTTTTTTTTTCCACTCAAAATTATGAAAGCCCAGTTGCATCCAAAATTTGTTTGTTCTGAGGAAAAAAACCCACAAAAACCTAAGCAAAACTACTGAACTGAAGCAGGTCAATGTCCTAATCAGTACTAAGTCTAAGGTCCCCTTTCGAGGTGCAGCAAGCTGGCTGTACACACTGCTGCTGTCTCTTGCTGAGGGAGTTTAAACGCTCAACCTCAGCTCTTCCCAAATGATTACCCTTGGCTACTGACAGCACTGGGATGGAGCCCACCTTGTTCTCCCTCATGGCCAGGCTACAAATCATAGGAAGCAGGACAGGCCTGCAGCCTGCTGCAGACAAACCCCTGCTGGGGAAGAGAAGTCCAGAGCCACTCTTCTGCCTGGGAGCACTAAGCTAAGCCCAGCAGCTGCAGCAGAGAACAGCTGGATCCCAGCAGTGCTGCTGCAGAGCTTAACTCCACAGAGTGAGGCCAGGCTACAGCCAAGGTCTCACACCTCCTGGAAGTCTTTTATTCACTAAACTGCTCTGCAAGGTATGGGTAATGCACCCTGTTGATCCAGACACCTACTCTTCTTTATCTCAGACAGGATATAATGTATAAAGTTACATAAAATATAGAACATACAAGCATGTTTTCTGCAACTGTGTCCCTCAGTGCACTGGGACCTTAGTTTACATTCAACCCATAGTCTTCATAAGGGTCCAAATCATTACTTAAAGCAAACTTTCTGGTGTTATGCTTTCCTGCAAGCAAGAGTATGATAAAGTGGTTTCAGTATGCCTTTCTTTACATGTGGTGTAGTAGTTACTTCCTTACATTTTCCTCTTCAAAAGGCTCCCATAAAAATTACTGTACTTTCAAGGAAAATACAATAGCAAGTCGGTTGTATTAAAAAAGGGGTCAGAATTATATTAAGTTAGAGAAAGTTATGCTCAATATTAAATTGATAACATTTTAATACTGGCTTTAGAATTAAATGTTCTTGTAATTTTCCAGAACTGATGTCAAAACTCTTACTGCTTGTGTCATAAAGGGACAGCTGGAACCACTCTGAACTGACAAAGAAAGGATTTCTTTGGTGGGCTTGGCAATCAGACATAGGGAGTTAGTTACAAATGTAATTTTTCTTTACAAGTCTGTTGGTCGAGTTTTGAGTCATACTGAAGGAACATACACGTGACTGAGCACTGCTGAAGGAAAACCAGAGAGTTCTATAAATAACGGTAAATTGGAGATTCAGGAAGCTTTTTTAGAGAGGGCAAGTTTGTTCAAACCAGTGATTTCTCAGTTTGCAATCTCCCTTCATTACTGGGGAAAGCATTGCAGAGGCGTGTGTGCTGAAGATGTCCCTTCAGCCGTGCTGTGCCCTGCACAGATCAGCTCCAGAGTGCCTTGCAGACCACCAGTGATGAAAGTCGTTCACAATAACTACAGAGTGTGCAAGGCAGAGCACAAATGTGGCTTGTCTTTCACCAACAATAATGTTAAAACTCCCTACAGACTGAAACTCTCTAAAGATCACAACTGTTAACATATTTTAACCCTTTTTCCTGACTCTCACCTTTAAATGTAGAAGTTCTTGTACAGTATAAATTTTATACATTTTATTTTACTTAAAATTGAGCTTTATTTCTTAATTAAAAGTTGGAAGGAAGAATAGTCCAAGATCTTAGCAACATCTGATTTTTCAGGAAAAAACCCATATATTCCCTACATGACAGGAAATAGATTAAACATGTTGAAAATATGGTGCAATTAAGAAAATCTGATTGTTTCTTGAGGGCAAAACAAAGCAAGGTAGGATGTACAAACCTACCAATACTGTCTATCCATATAATCAAATTTACACAATTTTAAAAAGACCATGGGAGATTTCTAGGCTTAAGTGTAACTGCACAAAAATGTAAAGCCTAAAGGTTTTTCTTAACCTTTTTCCCTGTCCCCCTCTCTCCAAGGATTTGCTGTGAGTCTTCAAGTGATCCTGTCGCATCCTAAAGCTGTATTCAAGCGTCGTGGTTCTCAACCAGGAATGCAAGAATCTGATTTTCTGAAACAGATAACAACGGTGGAGGAACTGGAGCCAAAAGCAAATAACTGCACAAAGGTACTGATTTCCACACTTTGTACAAAGCTTTTGTGTCATCTCTGTAGACACCTGTACTGACACAGATGTGATTTTATAGGTTCTTGTATGGCACACACGAACAGAGAAAGTGAATCTAGCTAACGAGCCAAAGTACCACCTGGACACAGTCAATATTGAGGTATGATGTGGAGAGACAGTCACACAGCAAGTACAGGACAACAGATGTGGCAGTATGTGTTTGAATTCAGCCCGTTAAAATCCTCTGGTTCTGGGTGAGACCTGATGGACTTCTGTGAAAACAAAAGGAAGCTGTCAGAGACTCTAATAAGCAAATGAAGTGGTGTGCTCTGTTCTAACTTGTCTGCATGCATTTCTGAACTCTCAGCTTAATGAACTGACACTTACCTTTGTTTTAATCCTGTTTCCACATATAAAAACGTGGCTGCAATGGAGTTTTTTCAAAGTTATTATTTATGTATATACCTTTTGTATTTATCCAGCGTAATGGTGTAATTATAAACTGATTTTAAATCACAAACTGTTGATCTAAATATCTGCATAAATGGATCCTACAAACTGAACATGTTTTACTTCATTAAAAGTAGCGGTCGAATAGGTCGTACGATAATGAAATAAAAACCCACAATCATTTACGGATTTATCCTTTTAATATAGGGAAATAACATTTTATCATTACGAGGCACCATAAAATGTAAACACAATCACTGTCATAAACCTGGATCTCTGCAAGGAAAAATATATCCATCCATGTTGAGTTACCCTGTAGGCATATTGTGCTGCCAGTTCTCAGCATTAATACTGCATGTGTGCCTCGTGAGCCACATCAGAGACTTTAGCACAGGAAACTCAAATGCATCAAATGCTCATTTTAAAAAGAATAAACTATTGATTTGTAGAACTACAGTAACATCCAGGTTTATCTTTCTTTCAATAACCACATTCCCTGTTATGCACACCATAATAACATCACAGTGAAATGTATGATGAAACAAAATTTGTTTGATACACTAGAAAACATTGCTCAGTGATACATTTACATTCTATTTATATATGATTAAACATTTGTTCATACAGTACCTTCTACAGGATTACTGGGTAATTTGGGGGGATTGGGGTTCATATTTTTGAATATTACTAACATGATAGCTACATCCCTTATATGCAAACATTTGATCTAGAATTTTGAGGGAAAAAAATCAGTATGTGGTTAAGCAGCTTCTTAATATGGTCTATGAAATCATATTCATTGTATGAAAATGTTTCCAATGATGTATAAATATATTCTTGATCGGCTTTTCACTACATCAAATTGAAATCAATATAGACCACAACACGGTCAGTCAGTTATATTCTTAATCTGAACAGCTGGGGAAAAAGAAAAAGAATATATATGTACATGGAAGGAACAGCAAAAGTAAATGTATCTGAACAAGGAATGTTAGGTGGTTGTTCTGGGCGAGACTTCTATTGCAACTTTCATTTCCACAGCTGTGTGCTGAGAGTCTGGCCAGAGGAGCTTCCAGTCCATCCTGCTGCTGTGCTGGGGGGCTGGCCAAAGCCCATCACGTTGCTGGAGCTGCTGAGGTTCATTCCAGCCATTTGCTGATTCATCTGTGAAGCATAAACACACATGAGCCTGGCTGGCACTGGTGCTGAAACACAGCGTGCTGCTAGCAAAAAGCAGTCCTGGCTGCAACCAGCCACCCAGTTAGGAGTACATTTCTCTAGAAGTTTTTCTCATTAAATAAAAATACTGACTCAATTTAAGTTTCTAAGCCTTTTTCCATGCTACTAGCTTTTCTGGAGCCCTTCAATCACCATCTTACAACAGCTGACAGGCTGCAGCAATTGGCATATGGGTCACATCTGTATGAATGTTCCACCAGGGAACTGACAGAGCATGTCAAGGAGGTGGCCAGTGTGGCTGGTTGGTAAAAGTTTGCTTTCACAGTTTCAAAGCTAACCAACAAAACTGTGACAAGCGAGGTAAAGAAACACCAAAGCCAGTAATATAGCCTTGTCTTGAATCTTGAATACACAAGTTTTTGTAGAAATTGTCCATTTAGGTGGCAATCAACAAAGAATGAGGTGGACTTACAAACTTGAGTATTACCTAAATCTACTCATTCTTGCTAAAGAATCTACTCAAGATACTGTAATTCCTTAAAAAACAAATTAAATCATTCACATAAAATTAAACTCACATGAATTTAACATCTGGTTAAACGTAGGAAAGAGTTCAAAATAGAGCACATTCACTTCAAGTATGGTGAGAAACTTGTTCATACTCTCCATTTAGTCACTCTAATTTTCAGTGCTTAATGTAAAAATGAGTTTGAGAGCAAAAGAGCATTTGGAGCAATTAATAATCAGAACCCATGGATAGGGATGTTTGATAAGCAACAGTAGATTCAAGTTAGAGACAGCACTAGGTAAAAGAGTTCACGTGAACAGGAGCGAACAACACCAGACTGCAAAATGAAACTGAAACACTGGTGAAATATTGTTAAGTAAATTGCAATCTAGTATTTCAGGGTAAAATTGAGTTCTGTGTGCTTTCACACACGTATCTGCAAAAACCAACCCATCACTGAACCTGGAAACTTAAAAAAATACATGAAAACATGCTTTACCCAGTGGTTCATCTCTTCTGGACTAGAATTCTTAAGCATCAGACTATATAAAGCATACTAGTTTGGTAAGTAAAGCAAGCTCTCCCCCTTTCAACTGGAGTCAGAGTTTATATCAGAGTTCTCTTATGAACTGTGGAATGTCAGCATAGCAATAACTCCTGATGTGCAAGGGGTACAGGAGCATGTTAAGAACTTGTCCTAGGAGCCAACTGTTAACATATATTTGATAAAAAGCAAGATTTTAATTTCAAAGCTGATATGGGTCTTTTTTTAAGCAAGATACCTAGAAAAAGACTGTCAGCAGTAAATCAACAGATTTTCTTGATTTGACATTTTGAAATTCTCACCTTTAAGAATTACTTTTCAAAGCAGAAAAACAGCCTGTATTTTCAAAGAGGGGCTGTTTTATCCATGTAGGAAATGCATTCATGAATGTTCCAATAAACACCATAGGACTGAGCAGAACAGTAAAAATTTATATCATCCAATTTTCATCAGTCACTAAGGTTCACTTCCTGAATTACTAAGTAACCAGAGTGGAATTATTGTATTGTTATTATAATTCAAATAATAATAAGAAAAAAATAGTTGCTAGCATTCATGCTGAACTCCAAGGCAATTATTTAGGTTTGTTCCCCCCTGTTCTGCCCCAATAACCTCTCAAATATCTGATTTCAAGATGTTTCCTTTGGTAATGTACAAACACAGTACCATGTGTACATTAACACCTTCTAGAGAACCTTTTAAACATGTTTAAAAAGTAGGATGGAAATGATACAGATAACCCTAAGCAAATTATCTATAGGAAAATGTTAAGAGTGCAAAGCACATTATGTTCCACTGAAATTTATCTTGAAGTCTGTGAATGAAGGTATTCATTGTTAATGGCTATCCCTGAGCAGTTAAATTCTGCTTTTAGTTATAAGGCTGTGCTTACATTTCAGTACTTTGTAACTAGCCAAGCTCAGCTTTTTACCTGGCTGGCTCAGATGATGAGAAGATGAGAGGATGAGAATAGGTACAAAAGCAGAGAACTGAGTTCAGTCTACCTTGGCAAAATTATTCTCTGCTTATGTTACCTTTAATTGAATTATTCACTGACTTGTTAACTTTTGCCTCTGAGCAGTTCACAGTCCAGCAGTCTGTAACATGGCTACACCACACCTTCCTCCTACAGCCACACATTTTGCACCTGAAAAGCAACATCTTTTCTAAAGCACTCTTGTCGGGGAAGAGCCAGTCTTTACCTGAGAGAGGTTCCATTGAGCTTGTTGGTTTTGTTGTAATCCATACTTATTTTGTGGTGGTGTGACCATCTGTCCCACCATTCCACCTTGAGGTCCAACGACATTTTGAGGAAGTCCCATCACACCAGTTTGTGCAGTACCAGTAAATCCATTGGGCATTCCCATTCCCACCATCACGCCTGTGTTCTGTCCCATGACTGGCACTGATTGTCCCATCATGTTTCCCATCATCCCAGTTGCTGCTGGCACAGGAACTCCCATGGCTGGAAAGCCTTGAAAGTGAGTTGATGGTTGTGTTGTAAATGGCATAGAAGATGACCCCATGAACATACCTGTACCAGAGAAGGAAAGATTTCAGCAAAAGCATTTTGTGATTTTCCTCCCCCATCCGCATAAGTTGGAAGTGCACCAGAATAATTTCAAGGATAACTTTGTTCAGTTGTACATCAGTGCTGTCAATTTAGCTTCTGTTGGAAGTAAAAAATTGCTTAAAAACTGAAAAGAAAGGGACTCACCACAAGATTAACTGCCAAGAAGAGTTTGGCAAATCCCTGTGGTGAACCAGAATCTTTTAACTGGTATACTGGAGGTCTTTGTTTTCACACAAACATAGCTAAGCCCAAGCTCTGTCAGGTCCGTATGGATCCTGGCAGCCTGCTGGTTGCACAGTGGAGACTCAGATCTTCAGCGATGAATTACAGCGCAGAACTCAAGTTTTCAAATCTTTCATTAAACTGTACATTTGATAATTCAAACAGCTATAAACAAAATCACACACTGTGTTTTTCTTTAGCTTCCGTATTACATTTCAGTAATTTTTCTCAGTTTTATAAAAGGTAAAAATAAAAATCTTCATCTGAATATAATTAGCAGGTACCCAACCTTAGCTCTATGCTTGTAGGAGATAACTGTTCTAGGTAAAGTTTAAAACAGGACTGCATAGAAACCTTCACAAAATGATCTACCTGGAGCACTTTGGTGCTGCATGGTTCCTGTGCCATACAGTGATAAAATGGAGTCTTTGGAGAGTTGCTTCTTTGCTGACTCTTCGGATTTTGTTGTTTGCTCAGTAAACAGATCAAGATCCCTGGATGCTGCAGCCAAGGTGGCAACTGCTGGTTTAGAAGTGCTCTGGGAAATAAAAGTCAAGACAGACTACTGAATGAAACTGGCAAAAGATGTTACCTTATATATTTACTGCACAACCTTGCTCCTCAACAAAAAAAAAAACCCCGCTCATTTACAGAAACTGAATTTAAGTAAATGAGGCCTTGAAAAGATGTGGTCTGACTAAAGACAAAAAAGCAGTGCATACAATATGGAAAGACCACCAGACCAGATGGAGATTGCAAAACAAAAAACTAAGTCCTCAACCAGCTCCAGGGTGTACACATACAGATTATTCATTCCTGTTGCTTCTGTATTTTTCATCAGTGAGAAGCATAAATCAAGAGCTGGAGTTAGATTATGAAAAATAATTAGGAAATCAATAAGGAGATTACAAGTCACATCTCATTAATCCTCTCATAGGCAGAATAGATTAGAGAAGAGCTAGAACAAAAGATTAAGTGCTTTGAAATGTATCTTTGGAGAAAAGGCAGAAGCAAAATTTTGGTTATCTCCTTAAAGTAATAAAATTTCTAAAATACATTGTTTATAATTGGCTTAGATTTCTTTAAGCACTTTTCGCTTATTGAGAAAACAAAATTATCTAAAACTTACTGTAGTCTCTGACTGAAAAACTAGAATACAGACAGGCTGGCAGGCTTTTTACTGTTCTTGAACTAAAATATTTTGTAAACAAATTATATCCAAGTGTCTCTCTGTGCTGTTATTTAGCTGTTCATACACATACAGTTCCATATGCGGGCTTGCTCAGGCAATTAGGCAATACATGGGTTCTTGTTATAGTCCTTAAAATACACAACTCATCCTGTTACTAGTAGGAACTTCTAAAGCAAGTCAACTGTATGCACATTGAGAAAGATCCAGGATTGCAAAGCATACCTACCTTATGGCCTTATTTTAGTCCAGCTAAATGATCCCTAACTGCTTAGCATACACCTGCTGCATCCCACAGCATGTGCAAGTTTCAACTCTTTCCCATGCTAAAGGAAAATCTTCCTTGGACTACCACTGTGAATGAACTAGACTTGTAACCTGGTCCATCTGTTTGCTGTCATCACATACCCAAGCTTATCAGGCAGGCAAGAGGACACCACAAAATATGCAGATCTGGAACACACCTATACTCTTCCTTAAAGCAACAACCTCCAGTCTTCTGGTTTTGCTGGCAGGCTGCTGACTATGCCCTGAAAAGTCCACTATGGTCATACAAACACCACAATACAAATATTCAATATGAAGCTTCAGAAAACACATCCAACTCATGAAGTGCTAAAACCTCTAGAATAAGGCAGTGACATAGATTTGGGAAGAAATAATACAGAACAATTCTGTTACCAGCTAAATTTGTCAAACCAAGAGAAAGGAGTATAGAGTCATATAGTTGATGGTGAAAAATCCTCAAAACTGCTGCAGAAAGGGAAAAGAAAAAAAACAAACAACCCACAAGAAATGGGGACTTTCTGGCAATTGAAAACCTGCATTTATACTACAGCTAATTTGGGCCAAAGTTATTAAGATTTAGTGTGTAACAGAGTGGGC
Organism: Acropternis orthonyx; assembly: GCA_035583155.1. Lineage (NCBI taxonomy): Eukaryota > Metazoa > Chordata > Aves > Passeriformes > Rhinocryptidae > Acropternis > Acropternis orthonyx. Next base: position 86,783,423 of record JAWWEU010000111.1, read on the forward strand.
TGACAGCACTGCAAAGGGAAAGCAGACAGAAAAAGACCCATGAAACCTTCTCTCTTATTAAAAAAGCTTCCGCCTCTTATTTATTACTCACAAGAATTTCTGATTGCAAAGCAAAACCAGTTTATTTTAAATGGGTAGTAGGAAGCCCTCTCTATTCGAGACAATTCTTTATCAATGTAGCATAATCAGCCTTTAAAGAGTCAGATTTAATAACACATTCAGGTAAAAGTCCATCCTAAACAGCAGTAGTTGTTTTACTGTGCATGCAACCAGGAGGTCCCATTATTGAATTGTTCCATACTGACATGGATCTCCTCCCATGGAATCTGCCTAAGACAGCCCCCTGTGTGTCAGTTGTGCTCAGCAGACTGGAGGAAGGAGGACACATAAACAGTGGAAGTGGGTGAACAGAGGTGGCTTCCCCTCCACTGCAGCAAGGAAGCGGTTTGCATTTCTCTAGAAGGGAGAGCCAGAGACCTGGAGGACTGATCCCATTATGTTTATGTCCTAAGAGTATGGTCATTTAATGTCTCTCTATTCAGCTGGGTTATGAAAGATCCTCAGAGGAGCCAAAGCACTGAACAATCACTCCCTGAAGTGTTCATCAGCTGAATAAATGGAAGGTAATACAAAATACGTGGCAAGAAAACAGCAGGTGGTATTCAAGTAAAAAAACAACAACCAACAACATTGACATGATTTTCAAGTATCTAACACTGTCATGCTACCCAAGAGCTCTGTAAAAACACACCTGGCACACACATAATTTTTCTACACATAATGCTCTCAGACAGTCATTATGCTAAAACCAAATGCTCATCAGGTGCTTAAGAAACATACTGCTGAGAGGTTTCATGATATTAGTTCAACAGAATTTTTCAGAACTACTGGAAGTCATGTCCAATATGCTTCATGTTTAAACTTAAGTAATTTTTGTCCTTGATAGCTTATTACCAGTAAAAAGCGATACCTACCCGAAGGAAGTTTTCACTGTGAAATATTGGTCAGGTATGTCAGGACCACAAAATATGGTAACTGAATCTGTCACTTCACACTTGCCATCTGACTGCAAAAATAGCGTGTGGCTGACAAGAAGTTTAGATTAATGCATGAGAATAAAAATAAGCATTCTCATTTTGTCCTTTAATTACCAAAAGACTGCAAAACAGAAGATAAAGATGATTACATCCTCAATATTTTATGTTAGTCTGACAGCAGTAACAGTCCAGATAGCTTTTGTCCATTGCTGGTGGTCCTGTCATTGGGCACGACTGGAAAGAGCCTGGCTCTGTCCGTTTTGCACCATCCCATCAGGTATTAGTATATGTTGATGAGATCCCCATGAGCCTCCAAGGTGAACAGTCCCAGCTCTCTCTGCCTCTCCTCACAAGACAGATGCTCTAGTCCCTTTATTATCCTTGAGGCCTTTTGTTGGACTCACTCCAGTATGTCCATGTCTCTCTTGTACTGTGGGAACACAGAACTGGACACAGCACTTCAAGAATTAAGGTGAGACTGACTGGCCTGTAGTTCCCTTGATCCTCCTTCTGGTCCTCTTTGCAGACAGGAAGACATTTGCTTTCCTCCAATCCTCAGACACCTCTACCAGTCACCACAGTCATTCAAAGATTATCAGGAGTGGCTTCATAAAGGCATCAGTCACCCACCTTTGTATTCATGGATGCATACCACAAAGTGTACCCTGATCCGATCCTCTTCCACCAAGGGTACATCTTCCTTGCTCCAGTCTTTCCCTCTAGTCTCTGGGGCTGGAACTCCTGAATACTGTTCTTGCTAGTAAAGACTGAGGCAAAGGTGGCATCCGGTAACTCAGCCTTTACATTTACCTGTTGTCACCAGAAAAACTGCCCCTTTCAGCAACAGGCCCACATTTTTCCTACTTGCCCTTCTGTCGCCTATGTACTTCTAAGTCCTTCTGTTGCCTTTGACAATCTCTTATCGGTCCACTCTGACTAGGCTTTGGTTTTCCTAACCCCACCCTTGCATGCTTGAATAGGGCCTCTGAATTCCTTCCAGGTTACTCTCCCTGTTTCCACCTTCTGTAGGCTTCCTTTTTGTGTTCGAGTTTGGCAGGAGCTACTCGTTCACCCATGCAGGCCTCCTGGTATCTTGTGCCTGACTTCCTGCTCACTGGGATGGAGTGCTTGAGCTTGAAGGAGGTGATCCTTGAGTATCAACCACCTTTCTTGGGTCCCTTTTCCCTTCAGGGCCTTGTCCCATCAGACTCTTTCAAGAGGCCAAAGTGTTCTCTGAAGTCCAGAGCTGTGATCCTGTTTTTGCCCTGCTCCCTTCTCTCAGGATCCTCAATTCCACTGTCTCATGATCACTGCAGCCAAGGCTGCCTTCAACCCTGACATCCTCAATGAGCCTTTTCTTGTTTGCAGGTATGAGGTCAATCAGAGTTTGTTGTATCCTCCACCACTTGGGTCGTTCCAGCAAGTTGTCCCTGATGCTCTCCAGGAACCTCTTGGATTGACTCTGTCCTGCTGTGTTGTCCCTCCAACCTGCTGGCAAAGATGGCTTTGCCCTGCTTGCTGAGCTGGATCCCATTTCTCCCAAGTGGATGCTAATCCTCAAATGGGGTCCTGCATTCAGAGAAACTAAAACCCTTTTGTCATCAGCAGCTTGGCAAGCAATTTTTGGCAGGCAGCATCAGTGCTCTCCTCTTCACACTCTTTCCCTTCACTGGCATAACTGAGAACACCACCTGGGCCCTGTACCCCTCACTAACAATCCCCAGGGCTCTGTAGTCAACTCCTCCCTCCAGATCATCTCTGGCAGTGCCCATACGGAAGAACAGCAGAGCGTGACAGAGGGCTGAACAAGCTTCAGCACTCCCTTCACAAAACATCCCAGACCCAAGCCCCTGGCAAGCAGCAAAATTGTCCAGACAACAGTTCAGATCTGCAGACGAGGTGTCCCTGTCTCCCACAGCAGGGAGCTGCCCACTACTATCACTCAACTCTTCATCCTGGTGGCCTTGCATGGCTCAGCATCAGTCACCTCAGGAGCTTCATTTGAAAGCAATCTCTTCAGCTTTGAGGGCTGTGAACCTGCTTTGCAGTTGGAAATCTTCAGGTGGAGCTGGAGCCACTTTCTCAGTGTCAGAAGTCACCAGTTTCCATTCTTTGCCTACCCCAGAGCTCACACTTACTGCCCTGCCAGGAGCAGACTCTGCCCGTGTCTCCACTGCAGTCAGGCTCTGGGGCTCTTCAAGATGCTGAGTCTCTGAGAAGATCCTGTGTCTCTCTCATCCTTTCTGATGCTGCACAGCTTGCTCATTTGCTGCCATAACTCCTTCCCCTGATGGCACAGTTCTTGAAGAATAGCACACCTCCTGTGGGAATGACCATGTTTCATGGCCTCACAGAGAGGCACCAGGCACTCTCTGCAGCCTGTAACCTGCAGGGCTGTGTCCATCATCCAAAGCTCTGTCTGGGTCAAAGCCTCTGCCCTGACAGGGACAGCTGCTCCAACACCTACAAATTGAAAGAGAGGTAGCAACAGTGGTAATGAAAGAGGGAAGTGGACAGTGGGACATATGCAGCTGAGTGAAGGACTGCAGGAGAGAAAAGCACATGTGCACTTTCCTGCTGGTCTCTGCCTCTGGCTGGTATCTAGGGAAAGCAAGGATGTGCTGTAGAGGTCTGCTGCCAGACCTCTATTATTCTTCATTTATATGGTGATAAATAATGGTCCTATGCAACATTCTCCATGTCTCCCTGCTGACTGGAAGAGCTACCTGCATAGAGAAAATACAGCCTAGCACATCGGTACTCTTATGTGAGCAAGTTAGGCACTAAGTACATTATTAAAGTCTTAAATTCTGTGTACAATTCTTATACTTTTTATCTTTGTGCTGTCAGTGGACCTGTTGCTTTTTTCAACTCTTCCTGTTTTTGATTTTGACATCTAGACAGTTCCATTAAAAATAATCAACTGTTATTTCCTGGTAATAACTGATGAGGAAATGAGCACTCAACTATATTCAGTTCACAAAAAAAACCTACTAAGAAATCTCATCTTCTCATCTCTTCTCTTGATTTTAGGAATTACTAGCAACACCTGAAAAAGTCAGATTAATATTTCTATCACTTTCTCAGATCATATCCGAGAACACAATTAACCTTAAAATAGGATAAAAAATTCAACTTTATTTCTTGTTCAATGTCCAGTACTCAGGACAAACAATGCAGCCTTTTCTTTGCAATCAACCTTTTCTAGGTTTGAAGACATTTATCTCCCCTGTAGTCTCATTTCTAGCTCTCTTCAGATTTTCCTTCTCTAGAACTTTAAATAATTTTCCTTTCCCGTAGACTGTCCAGCTGACCCGTTCTGGTTCTGGAGTATGATCCCTGCTCTTCCACTGTGTTCCACCTAAGGCATTTTCAGCACCAAAGAGAGTATAATCACAGAATTATAAATGGTTTGAGTTGGAAAGGACCTTAAAAATAATCAAGTTCCAACCCCCCTGCCATGGGCAGGGACACCTTCCACTAGATCAGGTTGCTCAAAGCCCCATGCAACCCAGCCTTGAAAATTTCCAAGGATTGGGCATCCACAACTTCTGTGCCACTGCCTCATCACCCTCACAGTACACAATTTCTTCCTCATATCTAACCTAAATCTACCCTCATTCAGTTGGAAGTCACTCCACCTTATCCTATCACTAGACTCTCCCCATCTTTCCTGCAGCCTCCCTTTAAGCATTGAAAGGTCACTATAAGGTGTCCCTGGAGCCTTTTCTCTTCTCCAGGCTGAACAACCCCAACTCTCTCAGCCTGTCCTCCCAGGAGTGGTGCTCCATCCCTTTGATCATCTTCATGGCCCTTCTCTGGACCTGCTCCAATGAATCTATGTCCTTCCTTTGCTGAGGACCCCAGAGCTGAACTCAGTACTGCAGGTGAGGTCTCCCTTCCCTCGACCTGCCAGTCACGCTGCTTTTGATGCAGCCCAGGATGCAGTTGGGTTTCTGGGCTGCAAATGCACATTGCCAGCTCATGTCTAGATTTTCACCCCCCAGAACTCCCAAATCCTTCCCTACAGGGCTGCTCTCAAACCTATTCACTGCCCAACCTGTATGGTTTGGGATTGCTGTAGCCCAATTTGAAGGAATGAAACTTTTGCTTTCAGATACCTGAAAATGTAAAAAGGGGTAAAATAAACATAACATAAGCTACAAACATTTCAACTGATCATATTAGAATAGGACTATACAGCTCTCAAGTAAGAGCCTGCTTAAATAACACTCGCAATAAAGCAAACTTCTGAAATAACTAATTTTTATATAAGAACTGAGGGCTTTCACACATTAACATCACCACAATTTGTTAACAAGTTGAAGCTTGTCTGCTGATCAATAGCAATCATGCCAGGTATATAAACCTGGCCTCAGTGGAAAATGAGTATTTAAGAACATCTAGTTATCTAAAATATACCAACATTTTACATGAAAATTTGTCAGATATGAATCATGAAGAACACACATAATCTCTACAAAAATATATTTTTGTAGCCACTGAACCAATTCTCAGCTCCCAACACAGTACACTTCAAATCAGGTACACCCAGACAGACAAATTCAAAAAAGTTTAAGTTGACTGAATTAAGTATCTTGCTTGGAGAAAGACTTACATTAAATGTTTCAGTGCATACCTCCAAACCTAATACCTCACATTTCTCCCCTTCTCCTCCCTACAGATTTCACCAAAGAATGATGATCACACTTTTGCTGGAAGACATACCCATACAAAGTCCAAATGAAAACCTGGCTAAAACCATTTAGGAAATTGTTTTCAGTATTGGTAAAGAACAATGTTTGGCAACAAACCCTATTCTAATAGCTATAATTTAGCTATGCCCACTTCACATGAAAAAGCATCACTAAACATACAAAATGTTCTTTTTTCCTTTTTTCTGCCCATGAATACTGCACAATGGGTAAATTTGTATCACATGTCTTTTATCTGACTCTACCAGTATGGGTTGGTTAAGGTAACTCTTCTTAAACTCCCTTGAATTTGCTTATAGGCAAAATTCTAGAAAAAAGGTTAGTCATGTATTGTTCTTTACCAGTCCTTTACAAATTCAATAGTTTGCATCAGCATCCAGCTATACCAAACAGTAGTAAAATACTTCAAGTGGTTCTGAAAACTGTGATAAAGACACATATTTGAAAGCAGAATGAAAGCGCATACGATCCTGAACACTGAAGCCACATTTGAAAAAGGAGAAACAAATGCTTTTGTTTCTGCTTGAAAACTATGTCTTGGCTATGACAATGGTCATAAATCCTAAGGTTTGCAGACATCATGTTGTTTCAGTCTCATAATAAAACATTCAAACTGACATTTCTGTGCTCCACAGTGCCATAAAACCAAGTGCATTTAGCACTAAATACTGCCTTTCAGGTTAAGCTGGAGAACAAAAGCAATCCTGTGAAAACTCAACGGTCATATGTTGCTTCTGCAAATCAGTTTGAGGAGCACCATTACATTTCCTTCTTTTTCAGTGCTCTGAAATCCCACTGTGGTACCTCAGGCACACCTACTATGCAGATATCATGGTAAATATCTCGGTGAGAAAGCAAGCCATGCTATTCCACATTCGATCCCTTCATCTATTTAATTTTATTTTTTTTATTTTATTTCAATACATTCTGTTAACAGATATTCAAACAAGTTCAAGTTAATGACTGGGCATAGATTCCCACTTTAAATTTCCCAATTCCAAGCACAGGAATTGAATGTTAGGGTTACTCAACTGCTGGTCTGAGTTCATGTCCACTTTCCCAACTGCAGCCTCGCACAAAATAATTACACATCATAATGACACCATTTTTTACTTCATGAAATTTAAACAGACCAAGTCTTTAAAACCTCTCATTATAAGGCAACCTTTCCAGTCCCCTGTATTCTCCTGACTCTTCTCTGAATCCATACAACTTTTATCCGTGTTACAAGTTGAAAGAACTTATGAAGTACTCCTACTGCTGCCAAATGAGAGACACCCTCAACCCCTGTCCAGCCTCAGTTCCCAGGCTCGACACGGTCATCCTGAAATGCAACACATTCAAGGTCTTGCTAATCCTAAAGCAAAACAGTTCTCTTTGCCCCAATTTAGTAAGCAACCCATGTAGTCACCTGTCTTCTGCTACCTACTCATGTCCCTGTCTCTTACCTGGGGAGATTATCTGATGATATTACATTTTCTTTGAGATTACTGGTTAAAAATGAAAGATAATCAAGAATTAAATCTTGCAATATGTCATAAGGATCATGAGCTTGACAAAAAAAAAAAAAAAGCTTGATGAAAGTTCTGTTTGTTGCTCCTGATTACAGAACTCAGAAAAAAGAAAAATGTCACTAAAAATCCGGACAGGTTTGTTTACAGCAAGTAAATATATTCAGGCTTTCTAGTATACAAACAAGGTGATACTTACCAGATACTGAGAACAATATTATCCTTTCTAGCATTTTTTAATCAATGTAGTAAGTACCATTCTTAGTCTAGAAACTAGCACAAAGATAAACGACATTTCAAAATATTTCTCTCACAGAAGGTCCAGTGACCAAATCTTTATCATAGAAATGCATTTTAAATTAGCTACATACATGTAATTCATTATGTTTTAGCAGCCACTACATTACTTAACTCATCACTAGTCATCATCATCCAGGGTATCCCCATTCACTTTGCTGCTTCTCACTCTTAAAAATATTTAGCCTGCTTTTGGATTTCATGCATTCTACAGCTAAATCCTCTGTTTAAACAGCAGGTCACATCATGTGTTCATGGAATAGAAACAAAAGAAGGGGTTCCTCTTCTCTCTCAAGCTGCTCTTTTCTCCTGAGCAGACAGTAACTACATATAGAAGTTGTCACTTTCAGCTTCAGAAAGACTGGAAAGGGGGAAAACCAGAATTCAGTCCTATCCATTATGTGCAATACTATCATGGCCCATTCATTTCAGGGCCAAGTGGAAACTTTATAGATTTAAATTTGCTCCACCTACATCCAAACTGGATACATTACAAAACTCGGGGAAGCTGGAAATGGGCTACCTCTTTTCACATCTAGCTCTACAGGTAGTTTCATCAAGATCAATTTTGACATAAGGTGTTAGAATAGCAGAGAACAAGCACTCGAAGACTGTTCTTCCTGGTACTTTGAGCAGAGACTTCCGCAAGAGACAAGAAAATTAGACCAACACTTTCCTTTGCAATTTTAGCTAACACATCCAAATATGATAAATGCATGTATACAGCTCATTTCCCTCACTGTTTATGGGTGGCTTAAGGCACACATAAGTGGGAAGTTTGCCCCATGTGTAGTATTATGTTTAAAAAGAAATGTGGTTTCAGTCTCTCAAGCCCTACCTAGCACGTTGCACAAAGTCAGCCCTCAGCAACAAGCAGGGGAAGGGACAGTAAAGGATAAAGAATAAAATCTGCTGAACAACATGCATATGCTTTGATGTGTTCAGAACTCCTTTTCATCATCATTCCTTCCATTTTATATATATTATGAAAACTAACTGATAAAGAGAAACAAGTACAGATCACATGTCCTAAACCATATGTTCAAGAATACACACAATTCCTGCTGGTTCAGCTGAGCGGGACAGAAAGCCTTACACAAAAATAAGCCTCTAAATTCCCTTAATGGGACTCCCCAGATGGGGAGGTTAGCCCACTACTCCTCCAAAACCTCCCTCTCAGAAGCCAGTACAGGGCAAGGAAGCCTGCACAGTACATTCTGCACCAGCCACATCCAACACCAACACCTTGCTCTTTGAATCTCACAGCTACTTGGAGAGAACTGCAGCATTAAGTGGTTTCGTTGTGTGCCCTTGAGGCTGCCTTTCCCAACTAGAACAGGCATGGTTCAAACTACCATGGCTATAAAGAGGGAGCAGGCCAGGTCCAGGGATTATGCTACCCTTCCCTAAGGAAAGCAAGGCATACAAGTTCCAAGATGAGACAAAAGACAGATCAGCCCAGGTAGCAATATTAGATTTTCTTGATATCTATTCTTGATTTTGAGTATGAAGCTTCAGACCCAAAATTTTTAGCAGCTCTAAGAGAGAAGCATCTGCTGCAGCCTTTCCTAAGTATCAAAGCAGTAAGAGGCCTTAAAGAGGATGACTTTAAGCCAAATAAGCTAACATTAAGTAAAATGATACGGAGCAATTAAAAAAAGCACAGGACAAAAGTATATAAATTAATAGAAAACATGACTACCATCATCAGGGAAGACAGAATCCAGTGTAGCTGGACAGCCAGAAGGGAAGACCACACCATTTCCTAATTCCATATCTATATCCAAGCAGTGCAGAAGCTTGAAGAGGTGAGAAAAGTATCGCCATTACGGCTAAAGCATCTTCAGCCACGAGTGTAGAGAAGTGAGCATTCCTTCTGTGTGAGTGAACAATTCCCTGAAGGAAAATACACATGTGCATGCATATATTTACACATACATATAACTAATAAACTAATAAATAAATTTTACCTGAGCAGGAGGTACAGCAGCTGCTGGTAAAGGATTAGAGATCATTGGGCCAAAGATATCCAGGTCATCGTTCAGTGCTGTGACAGAAGCAGTGCCTCCGTTTGTAACAGATGCTTCAGCTGGACCATCTTAAAAGGACAGCAGAATCACATGTAAAGGGAAAATTATTAATATCTTAACAGCATGAAAATAATTAAAGCTTCCTATTCCCTCCTACCGTGCCCCCATCAAAGATGTACTCAATTCCTGAGATATTTTTCAGACTGTGATGTTCAGATTTTGAAAGGACTTCTTTCCCTAAAAACATGGCATACTAAATGTGCTTCAGAAAAAAAAAATCAATCAATCAATGACAAAACAAAACACTTAAGATTTCCCTAAGGACAGCCACACCAATTTATTAGTACACACTACTCATTTTTTGGGAGTCTTTTTCAAGCACATCAACATTTTTAGTAAGAATTTTAACAGATGTCTTACTGAGAAGGCCCAAATTTGGTAGCCATGCATCAGACAGAATACACTCATCTGCGCTCTTGAATTAAAATTTGCATTTTAGAATCCATAAAGTTATTCTTAATATGCTAATTTACTCAGGGGTACATAAGTAAACTTTGCACTAGGAAAAAAATTACATTCTTCCCCCTTTTCCAAAAGTACTTTGCATGGACTTTATTCTATAGCTCCACATGAATACCTCTGCAGGCACACTGGGCTAATTATCCATAAGAACCTATGGCTCTCGTTCTGTACAGAGTTAACCTTCCACAACCCTGGTGCCAGTAACCACTTTAACACATGAATACATTACTGATCTTGGTGAAAGTGGATAGTTGCAGGACAAAGGGCCAGAGCATTACACTTTAAGGAGAATTGCAAGAAAATGCTTGAAAAGATACAGGGACAAAAGTATCACAAAAGGTTTTTAAGGAACAGAGCAACCATTTCTCATTTGGTTTTAAGCTGTTCAAGAATAAGCGGTAAGAATTGGCTCATAAATTTACACCTAAGCATATCACAAGTGGGTTGGCATTACACAGAGCCTGACAAATACAAAGGTGACTCTAGATTCTGCTGAACACCATGATGACTGCATAGTCTTAACAGCAGATTTAAGAAAGCTTTTATAGGTAAAAGAAGTTAAGTCTCAAATTATATAATCTCACTGCAGAACTTCTCTGGCAGAACAAACTAGTTGAATTAGGTGAAAACTTTCTCTGCAAATGAAACACTGTTGTGATTGGCATGGCTGTTTATACATCACAGGAAGATCAGTGTTCTAAAGCCCTTAGATTACAGTACACCGAAACAACTGCTACTAACATCATAAGGCTGACAAGTTTTTTAACTCCTAACTCATATGAGAAGGCACTGCATTCTGAAACAATCCATTCAGAAAACCATCCCTCAGTGATGCTGTGCTGGTTTTGGCTGGGGTAGAGTTAATGTTTTCCTGTTGTGATTTGACTTTGCTGGAGGATTGCCATTCCAACAATTTTGAAAAGTAAAGTCACAAACTCATCTATCATTATGACAAAGCTACTTACATCTTAATGCAAAGAATGGAAGTCAGTGGGCAGCAAAATGACTGTATGTATAATCTGCTCCACTATTCCATCCACACTTGTGCTTTGAGATGTGTGTAAATAAATATACTGGCCATTTAAGCAACAAGCTTCATTTGAGGTCATTTTGCAGACTGGCAGTTCCAAAAACATCTCAAAGGCTCACTGTTTCAGATAAATTTAGGAATGAACTGTGCATAATTTTCAAGGAAAAGGACTATCAGGAATTAATAATTTAATGTTCTCATTTTCTCAGTCAGGCACATGTATTAAAAAAGTATCTCTCTTGTTATATTCCAAAATGATTTAGTTTCCCTGAATGTAAAAGAGTTTAACACAGAAAACTGAAAATTTAAATGTCATCATTTACTTAAGCATTTCACATACTTAGAACATTCATGACACAACACATTTGCAAAAACACAGTATTTTTCAAATACTTAATATGCTGTTTATAAATTAATACTATGAAAATCCAGATTTTTGCTAGATTGCTTCTGTAAGAAAGTTATTTGGTAGTGTACATACCTTTCATCTCTTATTGAATAAATACCTCCCTGTCTCTATTGGTGTAGAAACCAGACATTTTGAATTACTGTTTACAACACAGTTTTGAGCCCGTATGAATAGTATTAATAGATGATCCTGTATTACTGATATTTCAGAATATAACAGTTGAAATATTATATCTATTACAAAGCAACTCCAAAAATACTCTCCCTTCCCTGCATGGAAACTAAAAGAACTAGGTTGCAGAATACAGAAGAAACCTAACAACGTTTTCACTCCAGTTTATTACTTGAAGCCATATTAGCTTCTTCATTTAATATATATGCATGCAGACATACAGAGACTTGTATTTCAACACAATAATTCACAGTTCTTATACAGAGATTATGGATATTCTCAACTTCAACATACTAGGTCACGGATTAAGAAGCACTTCCTCCTTCCCCTCCACATTTAAAAATAGTTCTCTAGTATAAGAAAGATGCCCCACCAGAGTTCTGAGTTCTAACTTATTCTAAGTATATCACTATTCATTCAACTTGTGCCACCTACCATTAAAACCTGATTAAAACAGGTGGTGTGTATATTATGGAGGGAAACATGGCTTTAGCCTGTCCAGGGAATGGGCAGAAATCAGATTAAGTTATATGGGCCTGTCTGAATATTTTGAGAAATTCATAGCTTCAACCATGCCAGAATCACTTTGAAGCAATTAACTTTTAATAAACAGTACTTCTATCACTTTTCTGGAGAACGCATCTGTAGCTAGGGATGAAGTATCAGATGTGGCAGAAGACACTGCAATGAGAGCATATGCAAGGCAGAGCTTTCATGCTCAGCTGGACAAGGTTAACATGAAGAGTCAATAGATGCTGTTCCTCATCATTGCTCCTAGCTGTGGTTCTAAAACCTCTCTTCTTATAATTTATGACAGTATGACAGATAGGACCTGCACAACAGCAGATGCTGCTTCTGATTTCACATTAGGAAGTCTTGTTTAAGTTTGATAGCAGAAACAAAAGCTATTTACCAGGATATTTTTAATAATATAGTGAAGGGCTCCAGTGAAGTTTACCTTTACATTCTTTTTCTCTATGTATTTTATTAATGCCTGACAATTTCCAATTCAGTGCTACCTTCTGTTATTCATATATATCATAGCTTTCATATACATCATTAATCTGCTTGGTGTATTTATCTGTACCAACAGTGAGAATGACCAGCCAAAGAGCTTCAAACAGACAGCAAAAGAGGAAACAGCAAGAAAACAGAGATGCTCTTAAGCTTTGCATTATGTTTCTGAAACTCATTTTCTATTGGCCAAACTATTTATAAGAACTTTGTTACTAATCAGACAAGTATTTTTATATGTACAACAATTTATGGCAGCCATACCAAGAATTGTAATAGACGAAAAACACACATATGCTTATTTTTTACACCAAATTACTAGACAGGCAGAACTGAGAGAAATAGGTTAGCACTTTCAACAAAAATCTGGGGCAAAGATGTCAACAAGGTCTGGACGAAATTATTGCAGAATTATTTAATGCATTAGTAAAATTTTATTTACTGTTAAAACCTTTGCAGAAGTGAAAAAGCATTCATAGGGAGGCAATTTCTATATAATTCTGAAAATAAAACATGGAAAGCCAGAAAAATAACAATGCTGTATGCCTCAAGTGGTTGTAAATGTTTTCATTTTGGGTAGATACATTGCTTATCTACACATAACCTTAGCACTGCAGCAATAGTACAAATGTTACCATGTTTACAGGCTCCAGAACTGCAGCCAAGCAAACCTCATGAGGTTCAACATGGCCAAGTACAAGGTCCTGCACTGGGTCAGGGCAATCCCTGGCATCAATACAGGCTGGGGGATGAACAGATTTGGAACAGCCCTGCAGAGAAGGACTCGGGAACAGTGGAGAATGAGAACCTGGGCACGAGCTGGCAGTGTGCGCTTGCAGCCCAGAAACCCAACTGTATCATGGGCTGCATCAAAATTGGTGTGGCCAGCAGGACAGGGCAGGAGATTCTACCCCTTTACTCCATTCTCGGCAGAGCCCCCCTGGAGTCCAGCTCAGAGGCCCCCACCACAAGAAAGACAAGGACATGCTGGAGTGGGTCCAGAGGAGGGCCACGAAGATGGTCAGAGGGCTGGAGTACCTCTGCTATAAGGAAAGGCTGAGCGAGTTAGGGTTGTTCAGCCTGGAGAAGAGACGGCTCCAGGGAGACCTTATTGTGGCCTTCCAGCACCTAGAGGAGATGAGGGCAGACTTTGGTTTTAAACTTGAACAGGATAGATTCAGACTAAATAGAAGAGAAATTATTCACAATGAGGGTTTGTTGGGGGTGCAGCAGACTACGAGACCTGGCTGAAACATTTCACAAGGTGGACTTATGAAGAGGATCATTCCAGA
>JAWWEU010000111.1:86797586-86864734 GCA_035583155.1 Acropternis orthonyx
TATAAACCCCTGCCTTCAATAAACGTTGCCCTTTTGAGCCCACAGTCGCCTTGTGCTTGTGTGGTCATTGGGGTCTCGGTCAACCGTCTCCCACAAGGGTTGTGAAGCACTGACCCGGTTGCCCAGAGAGGTGGTTTATGCCCCATCCCTGCAAACATTCAAGGCCAGGTTGGAAGGGGCTCTGAGCAACCTGATCTAGTTGAAGATGTCCCTGCTCATTGCACGGGGGTTGGACTAGATGACCTTTCAAGGTCCTTTTGAACCCAAACTATTCTATGATTCTAGGAATCTATGATCTACATAAGCATACATGATACTTATGTATTTATGAATGTATCTTTACTATTTCTTAAATGCAATTTTCCAACTTAGGACCAACCTTGCTGCTTTGGTACTTATCACACAGTACCAACTAAAGTACATTTCTCAGTTATGCAACATTCAGCTACATTTCATACTGCGATTAAGCTCCCCAAACTTCACAGAATTCTTTCAGAGAATATTCCCCATGCAGAAGCAGATAGGCAGCTTTTAGCATATCATACTTTACCTCCAGCCATGCCAGATGAATGCCCCACACATCAAATTCAGTAAATAATAATATAATAAATCTCCTTTCTTTTAATTATTTGTTGTAACTTAATACAAGGGTTATTTCAGAATATGCAATTATATATTTTATGAAGGGCACATTTAAACATGGTAAATGATGAAGAATATGTAAAATGCACTTTTCTTCTTTCTGATAATTTTGTAAGGCAATATAATTTACAAAAACTAATTTTTCCTTTTTTATTTTCTGTATGTTGAAATAATTTCTAAGTGACATTCCTTGACAAATAATATGATCCAAAACAGCCTGTGTAACATTCCAATATCCCACATTTGTACATAGCTATCACAGATTTTTTTACAAGATTTAAAAATTTATTCACATCAAGCTGGCATAAGTAGAGACATCTACCTTGTAAGACAAAACCCCAAAAGGGAGCACAGAGCACAAGATTAGCACTAGAGAGATGAAAATACAGTACCACCAATACTTTAAGGGCTGAAGAACTGTGGTTTACACAGCTTCAAACTGAAACATGTTTCCTATAATTATCCTATTAAAAATTTATGTTACAAAATCCCATATTACGGATTTCAGCATCAATTTTAAGCCTCCACATTTTCAACAGGGCAGAATGGATAAGATCCAAATAACTGTAGATAAGACTACAAGAGCAGCGTCAGGTTTAGCCTACAGAAACAGGCTGTGACTTCTCACTGCCTGGGAACAGAGGGAAGGAATTTGGAGTTGCACAGCGAGAACACTAACACTACTGCTTGTGGAGAATATAACAATATTTAGATTCTACATGTCCATTTCTCCACCTTTCTGTGTGTGGAGTACTGAACTAAAATCTATTCTGAAACAAAAGGTCAAAAGCCATGAATGTTGTTGGATCATCAAAAAGTGAATGTCCAAACAGCACCTCAGTAATAAACCCCTGCTCAGGAACTCAAGGGAACCACATGAATCTATTTTAAAAAGTTCAGAAGAAACACAAACAGGATAGTACCATCACTGAGGATATCATGCCTCTCCTCCTATTAAAAGATTTAAAGATACCATTTGCCTAGACATATTATCTTCAAAAATCTGCAATTTGTAAATAAAAAATGAAAGAGTTTATTTTTAAAAAACTTGTCTAGCTTCAATTTTCACAGTGTAAGTCCTATCTCAGGAAGTTTATCTTCTGATGAGGTCATTCTTACAAAACCAACTGAGACAATAAAACAGCAATGACCTGAAGGTTAGCCTCATACTAAAAGCTAGCACTGAGGGTTACTCAAGAAAATACTTTGCAAAGAAGCTGGGCTGTTCTGAAAGCCACAATTATTCTAGCATGAATTCTGATCTATTAAAATTACTTAACCTGCTATCACAAGCAATTTTGATCTGCCCTACTAAAATCTACTACTGTTCTTCATTTGCAGAAATGAAGTCCTAAGAGAAAGAATCCTGATTAGAAACACGTCTGCTCAGTAAGAAGAATGAGCTAAGCAATCCTATACATTTTAATATTATTTGATACAACATATCAAACATTTTAATCACCAGTGCGTCACTGCAGCAACATAGGCAAGTGGGATTCTGGGCTGCATCCACATGGGTGTCACCAGCTGAGACAGAGATCTGATTATCCCACTCAACTCAGCGCTTCCCAGGCTGCAAACTGGAGTCTGTGCCCAACTCTGGCCCACACAATTCAAGACAGACGCAGAGGGTCCAAAGGAGGGCCATGAAGGTGGCCAAAGGGCTGCAGAACTTGCCCTATGAGGAAAGACTGAAGGAGTTCAGCCTTTTCTCCCTGAAGAAGGATGAATAGTAATCTCATCCCAGTATGCCAGTATTTAAAGGGCAGCTACAAAGAGGACAGAGGCTCTCTCCTCACAAGGAACCACATGGAGAAGACAGGGGCAACAGGTACAAGTGGTAGCAGGAGAGGTTTTATCTTGACATAAGAAATAAATTTTTTACAGTGAGATAAATTACTGGAACAACCTCTCACAGGTGTAGTAGAGTCCCCATCACTGGAGGTTCTCAGGATGTGATCAGACAGGATGCTAGATAATCTCCTCCAGGCTCTCCTTCCCATAGGTTGGACCAGAAGGTCTTCTGAGGTCCCTTCCAACCTGGGTTATTCTTGTATGATATCCTGGGCTGATGTGATCTCTTTTTTAATACTATCTGAAGGAGTCTACTGCAAGTGTTAATTAAAAGACAACTCTCCAATTGAAATATGCAGGTCTGCTTTCATTAACACTTATCTCATTTGCAGCTCAGTGGATTCCAAGTGCTACTGGCTTATTACATCTCCTTTCAACTTGTTGTTTAAAAGATCTGTAAGCATTCCATCCTTTAAAATTATGGGGTTTAACATACATATTATAAACTTTGCCCTTTGTATATCTCACTGAAGAAGCACAGCTGTTGAACACCAATTACAATACTCTTTCCATTGCACACTACATCTCTACTTAGCCAATGTTCATTATTATATCATAAAAGTGTGTTACCAAGATTCTTTTCAAATCATGACCAAAAGAATGCAGAAGGCTAGCAATCGGAAAACCACATATTGATTGAATTTTAGTTCTTAATTAGGTTCTTGTTCTGCTAAAGGAAAATAAAGGAAAATCAGTTTTCTATCAAGTCGAAATTACTTTTTTTCTTAATAGGTTCATTCTACATTCATTCTACTGTGTTAATTAAGATCTGCTTGCCTGTAGTAGCAGATTGCTTGGAATGAGACATGGACCACAATATATACGTAACTCATACAAAAATAGCACTTTACAGTTACGGCTACATCCAGAGGGAAAACTACATACATTTTGGATTAGAGTGTGAATTCTAAAACAGGGAAGACATTTATTGTTTTGTTGTCACATCCTTCAAACTTTGAAAGCAAAAAATTAAAAAAAAAGAACATTTTTCTACAAAGTCAAGTTTTCAGTTTAATTGCATTTAAACAACTTATCAACCTTCTCCGATATCCTGTAGAAAGTATGTAGAAAATTAAGAATAACCATTATATTGATATAAATTGAACATTATTAATATCTAGTCACAACCTTTAGAACATTTTCCTAACACTGAGTAACAAAAGGAAAAAAAATAGCTACTGTAATGTTATATTCTTCTATTTCCATTTTAAGATTCTATCAAATGGAAAAAACATGCTTAGAGTAACATTAGATAAATGAAAGACATATTTTATGACTATGGACTGTACACAACAAATTAAACTATTTTACTTCAAACTAGTTCATTTACAAGACAAATGAACAGTTACTTGCCAGTCAGAAAACAAAAAGGTGTATTAGATAAAAATGAATAACACTTAAATGCCCAGTGTATCAAGTTTTACAAGATACTAGTCAGCTACAGTCCGACACTTTACTGTTCTTTAACTGATACAGGAATTTTATGATATAAGGTATTTTACAGATACACAATACAGATAACCTCAGCATTTTCATTGAAAAATACACTTGTACCATAAACACTGAAATACTACAGCCCACAAGCCCTTTGAAGTTCACTTTGGTAACTTCCCCTTCCCAGAGGAGCTCATTACTTTTCCTTAGCAAAACGTAAGTATTGATATAACCCATACCCCTATGGCATTATCCTTTATAGTTTCAAATGCATCTAACTATCAGTAAACACACAGAAAATAAAAGTATGCCTATTAAAATATAAAACAATGTACCTGTATTTGATTTAAAATCAGGTAATTACATATTGCTTACCAAGTCCTAAAAGGTCAATAGTGGACTCTGATGGCTTTTTTGGACTTCCTTTAGCTTCTGATTGTTGATCCTCTTTCTTCTGTGGCTTTTAAGAGAACAAAAAGATAAACATAAGTAACCTTTCTGAAAAGATTCTGTTAAAGATGCTGCTTCAGTATCAGAAGTAAAAACCTTTTTCTGTATTTGTTTATCATAATGAATTTGATTTATAATGAGGTATGTAGCAGTTATGGTCAAAGGAACATGACACACGACTGTAAAAAATTATCTTTAAACCTTCACTGGTATGTAATCACTTTTAAAATAAGTCTTAAAGTCTTAAAATGAACCATTGCATATCATGCACTAGACAAAGAGCTGTCTATAATTTATCAACAATAAATTTCAGCAACCAAGCTATACAGTTCCACAACATTAAAGAGGGGGGGAAAAAAACCCCAAGTTTTTAAAAATTTATATTTAAAAATTAGAAGCAGACTAATGACATTACTTAGCCTTCTTGCAAAGAGCATCTGCAGAACATACAGAATTTACAGATGCTGAGCACCGATGCACACAATCTGTGTTCATGATCGTTTTCCTTATAAACCTGAAGGCTTATAACAGCATTCTTCTTTTGAAAAGGGAACTCAGTCCTTTCTTGCCTAGAGACTTCAAAATATATGACACTATCCATGTGAAATTGGATTATGAAAATTACTTCATAAATCTGTTTGTAATTGTTCTCATACCAATATCAGGCTGATCACTAGAATCCATCAAAACATCCCTTTTGAAAATTAATACAAACTGGTTTATAGTAGTGACATGACAAATGCATTTCCTCACGCATTTAATATGCCTTTACTCCATACTTCAAAAACATGAAGCAGAGTGGTTGATCAGCCTTTAACTAGAACAGATTACCAAGCAGTGGTGGTAGAGCACTGTCAGGCTGGGCCCTGGGCTCACATCAACAGAACCTGCTTCACTCACACCTTATTACACCCATAACGTGGCTTTAACAGAGTCACCGAGGCTCCTGAGGTTGCTGAAGTCATTAAAATCTCAGTATTTAGCATTAAGAAACTTTTAAAGTTCAACAAGTAGGCATAAAGATCTCCTTTTTTAGGTAATCATTTACTTTTCTCTCCTGCAAACTCAGCATAAGGAGTAACCAGCTCTGTGTTTGTAAACAGCAGTGAGGAAGTTCCAGAGTATTCAAAGATGACCTGAGGGACCAAAAACCTGTCACACCACTGACTCTCCTGTCACGTGAGCAAGTGCCCCGCCCTGAGAACCCCCAGCAAAGAGCCCCAGTGAACTGAACTCCACTTCTGCAGCCCCAGGGCACAGGTACTGTCACTTTCAAACTGACCCTTGCTAATCTCTCAGGGAAATACTTGGTTCCTCTTGCCAAAAGTCCTTAGATTGACTTTGCATAACTTGCTCAAGAGCAAACTGTTTGGGAAGTCACCTGCTTGAAAAATAATCCATGGATTCCCTGGTTCTATACTGTATTGTAACTTTCATCTTTATGATCTGAAGCACAGCAAACTGATTCCAAATGCTCCAAAAAAGTATAGTTTTTGAAAGCAAACTTTTGCATATGAAGAATTTTTTTGAAGTGACAATTCAAAATAAAGTTTTCTACAAGTCACCATACCTTAATATATATGCCATAAGACTTTAAATTATTATCCTAAACACCAATCAGAACTAACAGTGAATATTTCAGAACAGAATTTGCACATTTGAGTCTTCTCCAACTTTCTAAGGAACACTATGGGTCACAGAAGCTGTAAAAAGAAGCTTCTGACATGTCACTTGATTTCATGAAACTGGCTTTTTTTTTTCTTTTGCTCAAACAGCTTAAAATTCTGAACATAGAACAATTTCTTTCAACTAAAAAGAATGACTGTTAGAATTATATTATATGTGCAAATTTTTATTACTCCAGATTAGATTTCTGATAACTACCCAAAAGTACAAGTTCAAAATAAATTAAAACTTGACAGGGTTAGTTTTGAATGCAAACTTTTCACAGAAACCAAACACTTTTGCATACATTAGTAAGAATTAAATAGAGAGAGTTCAAACAGCACTCTCTTTTCTCTGGTACTTATTATTGTAGCAAATTAATCTCATTAGCTAAACTAAAAATTTAAAAATATAGTGGGAATAATCTATTTAGGTTCTCTGCTTTGTCAAATGAACATTTTGAAGAATTACTAAATGCCTATTTCTGTTTCATCACTCTGTGTATAAGAAAGGCAGTGAAGACTCAAGGTATAAAAACATGAATTTCTACAAAAATACAATCCCTTAAGACACCCATTTCCAATACTGTTACTGTATTTCTGGATCAGCAGTTTCTGTCCCATTTTGCTCCATTGCCAGTATGTAAAGTAATAGGTTTTAAGGTTACTTCATAGTTAGTTAATTTAAGAAAAACTGCAAAATCATTTAGCACAGCAAATATTTCTAGACATTAATACTGCATTTGTTTCCTTAATGGAGATTTTCTCCTTAAAGCACTATTCAAGGCCTTTACAGCTTCACAGTTTTCACCAACACATTCATTGTGAAAACTGAAGAAAGGTATCAGCCACCTAACATTTATCAGTGCCACATCTGTACAATGGCAGTCACGCAGAGCAATATTCAGCAGCTATCTGGAACAAAGAAGTCTTCCTCTTACCTTTAATTTTACCTGCAATACTCTCACCATAACAAACACCATTTCCTGGAATTTCCTATCCTCCTGCCTGAGATTTCTACTCTAGAATTTGGTATGCCTTTATTTCTGGTTAAGATGCTTCACGGCACATAGACGAGCTTTTATTCAAATTCAGAAGACATGCCATGATTCTCAGCTAGGCAGGGACTCCTCTAAAGTCACCTACACTTAGGCATAAATTAAGTAAGGCTGGCGCAAGTGGTGTGAGTTCGAAAAAGAAACTTGCATGCACACAATTATTTTAAAGAATACCCAAAGGAGCCCTCGCTACTGTGCTGTTTCTTAAGACAGTCTTGTTCTCTCCTTGGTCCCACAGATCTTGGGTTACCTGACTGCACTGTGTTCCACTTGGAGAAGGTAGAATGAAAAGCACTGCCTTACTGAAGTGTTCTGTAGCAGAGATCATACCCTACTTCTGGGTATGAGGTCCTCTGGAGCAGACCACCTCAAGAGGTCCCTTCCAGCCCATATAATTCTAGCATAAACAAGGTGTTGAAATTTTTGGAAAAGAACAGGGAAGTCACACTGGAGTCACTGAAAAATTTTATTCCAAATCATGAAAAGAAATGTGATTTTTAAATTTCTTTTTAGCAATTTTGCTCCAACAGGACTCATACATGACTAAGCTTTATGGAGAGAGTGGCCTTTTGATATATTAATGCTAAGTATTGCACACAGTAAGCACAGAAGTGTGCAACAGGCAAAAACCTGTGTAACAAGGCAGTGACATTTCTTAAACTTAATGTTTAATTTAGTGTTGTGCTTTATTTAAAAATTACCACACTTTGTAGAGGTGCAAGATAGCATGACAAATGCTTGGGAATCTTGCTGCACTAAGACTCATCTCAGTTTCTATTACTAGTCTGCTTGACTCCCACAGCAATTATTTTTAAGTATTGACACCAGTACCAGATAATCTATTCCTTGTTATGCCCTTTGGAATAAGACTGCATGAAAAATAGGAGACTAAGCAGCATTAAATAAAAAAAATGGCATTAAAAATGTGGTATGAAAAAGGCAAGTAGAAGGGAACAGGTACACAATTTTGTGCATTTATTTTCAAGGTTACCAGGGCTACTGTATTTTTTACAACACTCAAGATTGTCTTAGTAATATATGTGGTTTTATTGAACAAAGTACATGGCTGTAGCAATTCCTAAATATATGTACTTCAGGTCCTGTATGAACAACTTCTCATTCATACTAGTACATTCTTCTGAAACACTGCCCTTGCAAACAGCAGAGCATCAAGACATCCTTGATATGCCAGCCTCACACTGCCACTTGTCACAGTTGTGACTAATGGCCACTACACTACTCTTCAAGGTTGTTCTCATGTTGGAGTACCCATTGAAAGCAAGCAATATCCACTGCCTTAAATTATTTTGAGATTACTGAAAATAGTTTACTTGCAAATATCACTGAAAGAAACTGAAGCCAGAATGAGCTTCAAGGGAATCAATTTTTTTACATCCTCCACATGATCAGCTTAGTACCTAGCATAACTTGGGATTTTCTCCCTTAAGAAAAACTGAGCCCTTGTTTTGAAGAGAGCCACAATAACCAATTTAAGTTAATCCCTGTTCACCAGGTCTCAGATACTTCTGCCAAATTAAGGAGGCAAATAAAAAATTAACTTTGCAAACTTCTATATGTATTTTCACCTATAAAGCACATCTTCTCAGTAGAAGAGCAGGGACACACTCAGTATTCAGACACATTATGGGCACTATAAATTTTTTCAATCATGTAGGTGACAGGTAACTGGTATACAATATACCTTTACTGTTTTATTTTCCAATGCTCTCCTTTTAACCTTTTACTTAAATACACTCTTCTGTCATTCCTATCTTCAAGGGCAAGAAGGAAGACCCAGGAAACAACTGGTTGCTCAACTTCACCTCAATACCTAGGAAGGTGATGGAACAACTAACCTGGAAACCATTTCCAGGCACACAAAAGACAATGGGATTGGGAAGAATCAGCATGGCTTCACCAAGAAGTCGTCGTGCTTGACCAACCCACCAACTTTCTATGATGTCATTACTAGCTTGGCAAACAAGGAGAGAGCACTGCATAGCATCTTCCTTTACTTCAGTGAGACTTTTGATCCTGTTGATAACTGAGAAAAGTGTTGTTATGGGAACATTTCCCTCTTCAACTTCTTGCTCTCATTCAATTCAGTGATGATTGACTCCCAGTTTTATATCCAAATCAAGCTACATTTAAATCCTGTCTGCTGTACATCTACAATACAATAATGTGACAGTATGATACTGATACCACATCTGTAAGTAGTCCTTAGGTAAAAAGATAAATCATCTTTCAGTATCTCAAGAGCAAATACTGTAAAATATTTAGTAAATTCTCATAACTTTACCTCTACCAAAATGAACAATTAAGAAATTATGTCTACAGATAAGAAGCAGCATGTCTTTCCTATTTAAATAACATGAAAATACAGAAATTAGTATTTGGACCTTCACTTAATTTCCCATATACTGTCAATGTAAATCAACTGGCTTGAAATTACTAGAGAGAAATATATATGCTGGCAATCTCAATATGCCTCCACATTGCACCTTGATCAACTTTAATGTTTTGTGCTAAGAAATATTCACAAATAAAATCCAAAAGCAGACAACAGTGAAGAAGATCAGGCCACCTATAATTTATTTTTATTCTAAAGCAACCAAGTGCACAAGTCTACTTTAATCTCACATGGAGAAGATGCCTTCATTAGAGGAAGCTGCACCGGCCACTCTTCAGTAATTCTCAGAGATACTGGCTATGATTTAATTCATCTTGCTAATTTTCCTACAATTAGAAAATAGTAGGGTTAATCACTTAGCAATGTCGTTCATTTACCTACAATTTCAGCTCCAAGATTTTAAGGTAATTTCCAGTCCATCAGGTTTTGGTGGAAAAGTTGCAGAAATTTGTACCAAAGTTTAGGTTCATTTTGCTCCAATTCTGACTACATCCTTAAAGACGGAAAGAACGTAATTGTCAAAAACTTCCCAGTTTCCACAGAAAGAGAAAGTTTTCCACGGCATCATGAAAGAGTATCTTTTAATTCAGCAACCTGCATTTAATATTGCAGTGCTGTGTCACCCTCCTTTATTCTTTCTTTACTAATTTTGTGCAACAATAGAAGTTATCTGGAGTTTAATTTAAAGAAATTGGGTAAGAACACCAGGTTAGGCCAGAAAAAAAAAAATTAAAAAAAATAAAAATAGTTGTCTCTACTCAATTTTAAAAAAGCTCTGTTTCATAGAAATCAATATTAGCCTTTATTAAACTATGCATTGCCCTCAGTACACCACTAGTTACACCATTCTAATTCAATCTAATTTATGTGAAATACTTTTCTTGAGTTAAATGAAATCAAATAAATCAGCAAGTAACAGTGTTAATTACTCTATTCACACATTAAGTTCTAGAGTTGATTTTACAGACTTGTTTCTCTCTCTCATATGTTACTCTGAAGCAAATTACCTAGTAAATAAGGATGTTTCTTGACAAGAGGGACAAGAGAACTGACAGCTACTTTATACCATGTATTTTGCAAACTAATTGCCTGTATGGGTCTGGTGGGATGGAGCTCACATTCTTCATAGCAGCTCACACAGTGCTATGCTTTGGATGTGTGGCTACAGCGCTGTTGATAACACATCACTGTTCTGGCTATTGCTGAGCAGTGCTTGCACAGCATCCAAGGATTTTTCTTTTTGGCCACATTACCTCTAGCGATAGGCTGGGGGTCAGTAAGAAGGTGGAAGAAGACACAGCTGGGACAGCTGACCAAAGGGATGTTCGACACCACATCATGTGTCCTCTAAACCTTGTCCCAACAACACACAGCATATTGACATGAAACTCTTGATAACTGTACCATTTAGCACAACTATATTCCTTGTTTTGCTAATTTAAGCAAGCCAACATCTAAGCACCTCGTTAAGTACATTCAAGGACTATAGATGAACACAGACATACATACATGAACACAGACATATCTATACTGAGCCAGCAATACTTCACCACTGTTGGTACATTTTCTTCACAACCACCTTCTTTTCCCTTTCTGTAGCATTTCCATAGACTTTGTCAAACAGGTGCACAGAGCATCTCAGTCAAGTGAATCAACCTATATATGGAACTCACCCTACAAACCAGAGCGAATTCCCCAATTCAGTTTTTGTACTGAAGCTTAGCATATCCAAGCCTTGAGGCTCTGAATCTGAGCACTACAGTTTTGCAGCAAACTCATCCAAGGGTAAACTCCCAGTCCCTGGAATGGGCAGCAATGCTTTCTCACAGAAACTTGGACAGTAAGTCTGCAGGAGATGGGATTGTGAAGAACATTAAGTAACAGCTGAAGCGTGTCACATACTATAGGAAGTCCAGTACGACAGTGGGGTATTTCACAAAATTTTCTTCAGCCAGCTATTTTTGAAGAAAACCATTAAATGAGTGATTCATTCAGCCTCAGAAAAAAAATAAAGAAAGCATTGCCAAGTCAATCTTTCTCCTTCCCCTTTACAAAGATTGTAATACAGTACAATGCTGCCTATAGGGGATAGGGTTATCTTATGGGCAAGACTGTCACACACCTATTAAATTCAAATACATAACAGGATGCTATGACATCTGTAGTGGTGTTACAAGCGCACCCTTTCTGTGAACAACAAGCTTGACCTTCCCCAACTCTCAGCACCATGCCCACATATGTGTATGGCTCGGGGGTGCATAGGATGGGCAGGAGCAGACAAGAGGGAAGTGGAAAGCTTTACAGTAGCTTGCTTGGTTGACAGAACAAACATACATGAGGGTCTTCTGGTAAGTGTTGGACATTGAATAAGAAAATGGTAACAGCAACTGCAGTGCTCTGCAGTCAACCCCACTGCCTTCTTTTAAATTACTATTGTAGTTATATAGGAAAATAACCCAAGTTTGTGAAATTATTAAGAACACTGCTATCCTTTCACAACACAGTTTTAAAAATGATCATACATTCCAGAGCCTACAGTCAATCTAAATTTCTGGGCTACTCTTCTGCACATCCCTGTTCACCAGAATACTCTCCTCTGACAGAGGCAACTGAGGGCATTTTGCCCTGGAATTTCTAGTGCTTAAACAACCTTTTTTGGTAAGGCCTGGTTCAAAAGTGTCAGCACGTAGTGAAAATACTGTGCCTATTTTTCATTATAAATGGGTGATTGAAGTTTCTGTTTTCTGCTTTTGTAACCTTATGTGAATTATCTTCTTATGTACAGATTTTAAGGGCTTAGCAGTTCTGAAAGACATGACACAGTAGAAATGTAAATATTGTTGTTTTGGTTTTGACCTTGGCAAAATGCCAAACCCCCCAGAGCCCCGCAGAGTCTCAACAAAGGAGTGAGGGGGAAAAAACCCTTAAAACTGAAAAACTTATATATATATATATTTACACAAATTTACAATACATATATGTACAAATATAAAAGAAAAACCAAAAATAACTTTACCCGAAACTTCCCTCCCAACAACACACAGATTCCACCACCCAGACCCACAGAAAAACACACCCCAAGAGATGTTTCCTGGGAAGAACACCCAGGAAAGAGAGGGAAAGAACAACCCCAAACAAAACAAAAGTATTTACTTCCCAAAGACCAAAGCTGCTCAAGGGAACGGCGAGGCCTATCGCCCAGAACTTCACAGTGTGTCCTCTTACAGCACACACCAGGAGAGAAGAAGGGGAGGAGAACACATTTCCACTGGTTTTATACGTGCCCTGACATCATATGATATGAAATACCTAGTTGGTTGCTTAAGTCAGGTGATACCTGTCCCTCTGAATCTACGGAGAGCCCCATGACCCAAAACTGAGGCTTGCTGTAGAACTATACTAAGGCCTTAATCTGAGTTTTTTGCGGTTTATCAAACCCATCACAGTAAACCCACCCCAAATACTTTAAAAGAAATGAAACTCTGGCCAAATTCACTATTACAAGATACTAATGTAAGTAATTTAGCAGGTTTCAACACCAGCATTTAGGATTATCATTGACCTTATTCTCATTTACATTGTGTGAGAACATTAAAAGGAGTAGCATACGTGGTGCAAGACGTAAGCCACATGACTAATAGCCTGACGTAGAAAAACTCTGCAGTCAGAGCAATAGTAAGTTACTAATGTAAAACTCCTACTCTGAAGCAAGATATCAGTCACTGTCAAGAATCTGATTCTTCACCTGTCCAGTCCACTTACCTGCTCTTACTGTCTTTCATATTTTAATATTAAACAAAAAAACACTTCTCTGCACATTTTCCTCAGTTTTCTACTTCAATGAAAAATTCATATGAATCCAGCACTCAGTGTGTTTAAAACAGATCTGACTATCAATGCATTTCTAATTTATATACCTTACCTTAACTACAAGAAGCTCTATGAAAGCTGAAGATCCATCAAATAATTTTGTGAAAAGCACTTGAAAGCAATTTCCAGTTTACTCACTAGAGCTCATATATGCCTCTATGGTTACTGAACAAAAGTCTTCCTTTGCTCTTATTAGGTAGGAATAGTATGCCTGTGCAAAAAGCAATTGGATTTCTTCCCTCTTCATTACCTCCTTGCAATAAAACTTGCAAGAGAGCATAAACATTTGAGAATTGCCATATGAGAAAATAATGTTAGTAATTTACTATAAGCTTGCAATGGGTTTGTCGATGTGATTTTTCTGACAGCTCATATATTCATGCTATCCAAAGTTTAGTCAATATCTATTTACAGCATTACTCACATAGGCATCTTAGAATTCTTAAAGAATGTTTTTACAAGTTTCATACCTGACATGCATATAAGAAAAAACTAATCTTTTCATGATATTTAAACAATATTAAAGATGAAATGTGTTATTCTGTTTACCCTCCTATAAGATACCGTATCTTCAGATTTTTTTTTCAGACTTGAAATTGATAAAGAAGAAATATAGAAATCAGACTAACTCTTCAAAACTCAGGATACTTTTAGCAAGTGATGAACTGCTATTTTGCCAAACTAGCAAAAAAATCCAGAAAATAGGCACACTATATTGAAACACAAGTTATATTAGTCGTGTCATTATGTACAGACTACAGTGTGTCTGCAAACAAACTCTGAGGCATTCCTAATCAAGAGAAAAACCTCCATGTCAACAACAACAACAAAGCTGCCATTCTCATTTATAAAACTAGAATTACCTCCAACCAAACAAACAGCCAACCCAAGGGGAAAATGTAAGTTTATTATTTAAGGGTCTACTGTGATTATTCCAGTGCCTGCCTCACAGACACCTAACTACTCACACTGACCTGGTAAGCCCATTGAAGGCATTTACACCAAGCAAACCAACAAAACCAAATTGCCATTTGTTGTTGTTAAATACAATCCTGTACACATGAAGGTCCTTCAGCCAAAACACATTCTCGAAGGCAAACTTTTTTAAGTGGTCCTTAATCCTAGGTATATGGATTTCATTAGATTTTCACAGTCAGAGAAAGGTACTTGAACAAGATTATGTAAAATGTGTTCTATCTTTAGTCATTTGAATTAAAAACTTCATGGCAGAGCTAACAGACCCTGCACCATAATCTTATTCCATTAATATGATTTTATCTGGGTCTAGGCTAATATGCTAATCATTTCTATGAAAACGGATTAAGACTATTCCTTTGTTGTTATTTATTGACCACGCAGTGCTAACATTGTATTTTAACTGAATTTAAAACATTGGCTCAGATCTCATTTACTTTAGTCAATGTATTCCAAGAAGGCTTAAAACCTTTCATGTCTTGTACTTAGCTGGATCAGTTTAGTTCCACTCTAATGCATCAGACAATCTCAGAGGCCCTTTTACCTTGCTCTAAACAAAGTATGAACCATGTAGCATAATTTCCTAAAATGAAATTGGCTTTCTTTTTATACTTACTGCTGAGACTACAGTAAAATAGCAAAGATAAATCTTTCTCTTTAAATTCTTATATCCATATATTAAATCTATATAATAACTACATTTGAAATACTAGTTCTATGCTTTCAGTTTCAAATATATTAGGTTCTTGAAGTTGACAAGTTCAGAATAGGGTCTAAAAAAAAGTGGGAAAGCTCTTTTTCCTGTTTGATACTTGAAAAAAAAGCATCAGAAGTTGCAAGATGATTGCTAGATAATGGTCACAAGAAGAAACAGGAATCTGAAGCCAATCTAGGGATGGCAAGACTGCAGAGCAGGAGAGGTACACTGTTTGAGTGCCTAAGAATCCAAGTTTTCCAGGGATTCTGGGGGCAAGGACTTGAGCAGAGTTTGCTGCAGCTCTAAATCTTTAAAACTACTGCATTTGAGCCCAGAAGCAAGGACCTGTTTACAAGGACACAAAAGGCAGAGAAAAAGCTGTTTTATCAACCCTTTTCCTATTTTGTATTATCTTGTCATGGAACTTGATTTAGATAAAACGCAGGAATTCTACTTTTAATCCAATAAAACCTGGATTTTAAACCTTTTAAAAGAAATTATTATGTAGCAGAAAATCTGAACAGATCCATCTTAAAGCTAATCCAGTGTCCCATTATGAGATCTATAAATCGGATTAGGGTCAAACTGTTTTAATGCATCTCAGTCTGCAAGCTGTGAAACGCAATAAACATGGTTTATACTTTTATAAGGTATTTTAAATACACTTTCAGTTTTTGAATCACATATTCTGGTTATATGAACTCAGCTTACATATTTCTCCTCGATTTCTACTGTGCTCATTAGTCTAGGCAAGATTACAATAATGCAGCTATATTAGTTCCAGTTCCTCATTAAACTGTTTCCTTTTTTAACTTTGCTTCTAAAAACTTTTCAAGTAATAAATACAACATCAATGTACCAAATCAGAACTAAAGTGCATGTATTTCTAATTCCTTCTTCATACATTTCCAGACAAGAATGAGCCAATTAATGCAAGGCAACTGACCAACCGAGCTCACAGTAAAAAACCAATCCAAGCCAAGAAATTCTTTCCATCCCTATTCATGCAGGTATGCTTTGCAGCGTGTTCCCTAACAAAAGTGCTTTTTTAACTGACAAATGTTTTTTTGCATGAGATTTAGAATCACAGAATCATCAAGGTTGGAAGGGACCTCTGAGATCAAGTCCAACCGTCCACCCAGCACTACCACTGTAACCTCTAAACCACATCACCCAGTGACAGATCCAGACACTTCTTGAATACCTCCAGGAATGGTGACTCAACCACCTCCCTGGGCAACCTATTTCAAAGCCTGACCACCCTAACAGTGATTTTTTTTTTTCCTGATATCTAATCTGAATCTGCCCTGTCTTAGTTTCAAGCCATTTCCTCTTGTCCTCTCACTGCGGGCACGGCAGAGGAGACTGGCCTCCATCTCACTAAAACCTTTCAGGGAGCTGTAGAAAGCAAAGAAGTTCCCCCTGAGCCTCCTATATATAATATGATATAGGAGGCTCAGGATATATATATAGAATCCAAAATATATACATATATATCGTGTGAATATAGGATATTCATACAATAGCAAGACTCTAGAGCCTTGGCCACCAACCAGCTCACACCTTGGATCTTTCCTGATGCTTATATCCCACTCACTGCTTAGTCCAGCATGAAGTTTGCTACCTGTTACACACTGTGTGTGATCACAGAATGTTTGTCTCCAGCAGCTGGTGTTAGACATGGTGCCTTTGCAATAATTGGCTTCTAGATGCTGGTGTCTATAGCCACTGACCCTCAGATACCTGAGAGACCTGAAGTCTCTTTCCAGTGGCCAACACCAGCTTCTTACTCTCCTTGCCTGGTAGTTCAACTTGAAGTTTGCTAGTGTTTACATACAGACACAGAAGAGACAATGCACTCACCCACAACATGGCTGCAAACAGAATTTTGCAAGAATACAAGATAGTCTGCAGTGATCAGGTGCAGGACTCAGACAAGCATACTACCCAGCAACCTGCATGTACGTACATGCCTCTTTTTATCCACTTCCCCCCTGCTTCCTCATGCTTCTTACAACCCAATCTGCCTTGATTCCTCTATTCCCCTGCTTTTGGTCTCTGTCACCTTATCATCCCATAATAAGCTTCATGCAATACTCTTCTCTATCCCCAAATTCTTTTCTCTCTGCATCCCACAAGAAGTCCTATAGTCTAGTATGCAATCACCCTTTACTTGCCTGGGGTTCCTGGGAGACAATCTCCTTCCTTTACCCACCTCACCACTTTCATGGAATAGGAGAAGCAGATCACTGTGCTCTGTTTTCACTCATTAGTTTCCTCCACTGCTCCTCCCTATTGTTTTTCCTCTGATTCTTACAGTTTTTATGTTTTAGTCACAGTCTTACAGCATCACACTGAATACTGTTTCATATGAACAGTCTCTGAGTTTGGACTTTTCTTAATAAGAGTTCTGTTTCATAGAGTGTTGGATTAATACCCTGGACTAGCATCTTTTCTATCATTATGGCAAGCAGTATGATACAAACACTTCATGAAGTCTAAGCATATAAAGAAGCCTCTCCATTAACTCCATGGAAATTCAATCCTGTCACCAACAACTAATCAGACTGAAATAGCCCCATAGGTTAATTTTTCTTACTTCTGAATCAGCCTGTTGTTTTCTTTAACTGCTATGGAAGTCGGGGGAGAACTGAAGAGTACTTTATCATCCTCATATACAAATACATAATTCTGTTTCACAAATGCAGAATTTAGTGAGAGGAAGAAATATTTAATAAATACTTATGCATCATTAGCTGTACTAGTGTCTTCTGCCAGTCAAGTGGGTTTTTTTTCCCCCTCAATTTTGTTCTCATTTCAAACTTAATCACTTTGAAACAATTGCTTTAAAAGCTAAGTCATTTTAATCTATCATATGCAATACGGCAATGCATTTCTCTTTACTAAGGCAAGCTTCATTATCTTTGTCTTCATCCTCTGTATCATAATTTTTAACATCAATTATCAAGGAGCACTGTGTCCACAATCCAGTCTAGCTGCCTGCATCTCAATTGGAGATGAGTCAATCTTCTTTCTGCTTTCAATCCTCCAGTTTAAATAATGTGAACCTGTATGAAACTTCTAGATATTCTGAAAATGGATACTTAAATCATCCTTACAAAATGTAAGGATTGCTAAAACTTTTTAGATTCACAGCTTCAAAGATTGTGAAGTTTTAAAACTGGTCCTTCAAAGGGATATTACAAGGCCTCTGATTTCAACATTTATGCTAAGATTCAACCCAACCTGCTTCATTTACAGTACTAAAATAATCTGTGTTTAGACCCAGGAAAAAGATACACTGATATCTACTTATAGTGTAAACTGAGGATTAAGCATGTGAGACAAAAAATCGGTGTATTATCTTGAGCAGAAGTTACCCATGTTACTACACAGTGTAAAATACACCCTCTGCCTAACAGACAAGCCTGCAGCATCTTACTCTGACATAAAATACAATATCCTCAAGTTGACAGAGACAATAGTTGCTGAGCAGAGAGGTAGGATGGATTTATTTTTCAAGAGTACACTGCCATGCCTGGGGAACCAGCATCAGAACTGCCCCTGTTTTCTTCTAGCTGCAGGTACCAATTTTATAAAGGAAAAATTTCAAGTAAAACTGAAAGACAAGCTCATCCAGTTGCAATTTTTTTTCCCCAACAGAGCCAAGAGGCTGCAGAAGGCATATGAGTTCTGATGGATATATGAAAAGAATATAGCATTAAAAAGATGCTAGTTATTTAACAACTAGGTAACTGGTAACTTAATTCTGCATCATACTTACGATCTTACAAAATTATCTACAGCAAGAACCTTGTCCATTTTCTTGAAATTGTATTAAAAGACTCTACTTCTATCTTCTTTTGCTTTTATCTCTACAACGGGTTTTCCAAATACCTTTAATTTTATTTTGTGAAGACGTAATTATCTAACAGGATGAATACCAGAGTCAAAAACTTCTCCATGGAACTGTTCTAGTGCCATTAACAACTACCAAAACATAATAAATTCAACAGTCCAAAGCTATGTTCTTATACATTTTAGCAAAAAGGCATGCAATCAATACCTGTGTCAACTATGAATTTAAACTGGAAGACACTGAAAGTTGCAACTGGAAGATTGTAGAAATCTTTTAGGGACCTTTATTATTATTTTTTAAACGATTTAAAGCTTAAGCTAATGATGGAGACTTAATATTATCAGTGACAACTAAAATAATTTTTTATGAAAAGTAAGTCAACATCTTTACCCTTCAGTGTGATGTGCACATCTGACAGGGCCTCCTACTACTCTGTGGCCCTATCTTGATGGTCACACACTGGTGAGATTAAGCACATTCTACCTTAAGCACATTAAAATGAAACAGAACACACAAAGACACTTGATTGCTTTGCTCATGCTCCAGTACTTGCATTATTTTAGGAAAACAAAGAAAACCTATTATTCAAAATAAGATTTTTATTTTGAGTGACACTATATAAATTAATGTATTTTTCCCCTTTATCAACTTCATCTCATCCAATTCTTATCCTTCTTTACATTCAGTTCCATGTATCAGTACCAATTCTGTAAAAATGTCATGTGTTTTGTTCCTGTACATTTGATTGATTGTACCCAATCTTCTAACTAGCACTATAATTTTTATAAAACTTCTTAGATGAGATTGTATATTTGCAGTTTCAATCACGAATGCTCCTCTGGTTTTAATGTCTCAGAATGCGTAAGTCTTGGTCATACAGACGTTTTTTAATAAAGACAGCATCCATTCATGAATAAGGCTGGTTTAGTTCATGCTTGTTTAAATGTGTCCATTTTATTTGTTCAATATACAAATAAGTATATTAATATTGCTTACCTAATTGTCTCAAAGTCACCATGAAAGAAAGGTGAAGCTTAGCACAAGCTAAAAATGCTATCAGTTAGTAAGTATTATTATCTGAAAACCCAAGGCAGTATTATGTTTTGAACACACATGGAGCAAAAACATACCTGAGGATCAATTAAAACTAAGCACACTTAAAAACAGCTTTTTGTTAAAAATAGTTTGGCAAGTTAAAGGCAAACTTAAGCAAAGCACCCCACACTCAAGCTTGTTCTCATAGTTTTCTGATTCTACTTCTATAGAATTTAAAAAAAAGCACAGTAAAATACTGTTCTGCTGTAGACCAGAGCTGAGAGAATCAAACTGATACAGCAAAACGAACTGGGCTGAGGAAAAAAAAAAAGTGATACCCTTCCTGAACGTTGACTCCTTTTCCAACACTAAAAAGATAAAAACTTTTCTTTTTCTTCCCTAACAAAAAAAGGGGTTTCTTTCATTGCTTCTACTTGCAATATCTATTTCTTAATTTCTTTGTCTACAACTTCCAATATGTAATAAGAGCCATGACAGATTAATTTCGTTAAGTAAGACTATTTTTCAAAGCAATCCTCAAGCATAAGGAGTCCTTTGTTACCTGAAAAAGGGATGAATAGTGCAGTTTTGGGAAGAATCTAATGTGATTTGCCTTTCTCTGGATTAGCATTAAAAACAACCAAAGGACCAAAAATAATCTGATCTCTTCCGCAAGACTGAAAGGGTATGATTAGAAATGCAAAACCAGGTTGAGACAGGTCCACAGTCCATAAAATGCAGACTGAGAGAACAAGGAGCCTTAAAATCCTTTACCCTTCACAGGGGTAAGAGGCAGGGAAACAGGTTGTCCTATGTCTTATCACAAAGTCCTAAATCCTGAGCTCTAACTCCTATCTGCTTAGTCTGAATTTATGAAAACAAGGACTAAGAGTATAAATAAGATTATGCATTCAACCAGAGGGCAAAAAACACTTCTATTTTTCTTTTCCTGTGATAAACATGATTGCTTATATATCAGAATTTAAAGTTACGATACATTTTAAATAAAAATCTAAAGGAAAAAACATTTTAAAATAAATCACTTAGAAGGGCAAATAATGTGTACAAGTCTAGGGAAATGTTATCAACAACTGTTCAAGTGATTTAGCAGATGTATCATCAATACAGTATCAAAATAAACATTTAGAATATTTGTAACATAATTCTGCATTTAAATTATAATCAGGTCAGTATTTGTGAGTTAACTTATTCCTACAACTTAAGTATCTAAACACATCACTTCCAGCAAACCGATATTTAAGAGGACACCAAAAATTCTGAGGGCCTTCATTCTTCCACGGATTCTCACAGTGCTACTCTTTAAAGAAGAGCAGAATACTACAGCAGTATTTGTACCAAATCATTTCTCCCTGTAAAAAATTATTAGAATGATGATTTGGAATACTTTAGGTAAGTAAAAAACATCACAGAGAACTAATGGGAACTGATAGTTCCTCTTGCCTCACTCATCCCACTTCTGTGGGTATTTTAGCCGTCTGTAGGGGAAAACAAACACACCATCCTAACAAGTTACATTAAGTTCTTCCTATCTGGTTGAACGAGTATTTGACACATTGCTTTTCCTATATGAAAGGGAAAGGGTGCTAATACGATTCACCACCACTCTTATTTGAGGGGTTCTCCAGTACCCCTTACATGCAAAGAAACTGATGTCTGTGGCTCTGTAATGCAGGCGTCTGGTGCTGGCTGGTACCAGCTGACTGAGACAGCAGCTCACTGTTACTGCTGAGTTTAAGCTGCCAATTTAGTCTCCACTTTGGGGAAGAAAACAGCATTTGATACACCACCATTGAAAGATAACCTCCAACTGACCCATTCCTGTCACTTGAAATGACTCTACACAAAAACAAGAGCCAGTTTCAAACTCAAAATGTAATATAATAAAACAAACTAAACTCACAGTGTCATACTGTACTTCAGTTAATCAAGTGTAACTGCTGCAATCCTTCAGAAACATTCATCATCCTGATATGTTCAGCAAAATGAAAAAAGTCTTAACTTTGAATGTCAATATCCGTTTGCAAAACACAAGTAGTTTGTGAGGGAAAAAATAGTTTGTTCTTTACATCCTAGTCATTTAACTTTACTGTTCCAGTACAACACAATTTGTCTTAAAAAGGTTTACTTTCAATAAATTAGATGTGGATTCACCGCAGCTGTGGTCCTCAACATGCAGTATTTTACAGTGAAAATATCACAATATTTTCATTAAAGTATTCAACTCATGTGAAACCTCTAAAATAAACACCAGAGAAACTACACAGTGCTGAACCCAAACACTTTCAAAACATTCAGGGTCACGGACTTAGCTAAACTTTCTAATTTTGGATATCAGAAATACTTATCAAGTTTTCCATGGACAGTTTTCCAAATAACTTCTGGCTTAATTCTGGATTGCTAGCGCTGTTGCAACACCAGGTTTTCTTAATCTAAAAATTAGACTACACAAGGAGTATGTATGGCCAGACTTCGAGAACTAAGATCTTGGGAAGGGCTCTCCCCACGTGGGTGTGCCCTTCCAGCCTGCGCAGTGGATTTTTTAGGTGAGGCACACCGTGCGCAGAACTGGCCCCACCGCTTAAGTCCTAAGGTCCATTTGCCATGGCCGAGCGAGCTTGGACAGTGACAGTGAAATCCTCGGGAGTGTCTACAGCACCCAGTACTAACCAGGGCTGACCCTGCTGAGCATCCGAGATCTGACAGCAGGGAGGCATTTAACTGCCATGGGGGGGTCCTGACTGAGACTCAAACTCGGGTCCTTGGGATTCAGAGTCCGGAGTGCTCTCCATTACACCACGGGACCAGCCCTTACACAAGGAGTAGAACATTACAAAAATCTGAATACCTAAACATATGAGTTTTCTCCTTCTTTACTCTGGGAGCACACCAGAGTCTCAAGACATCATACCCAATTAGGCCTTTCATGTCTGCATTTGTACTGCAAAAGGACATAAAGAGGTGTCTTGAAAAAACCTAGAACTGTCCTAGTTGCTCTGAAACTCAAGAAGTCATTCATACAGCTCAATCCAAGTTCTCTGTTCTGAACAGAGCAATGCAAGTGCCTTTACTAAACGAAGTGTTATTCCCTATGTAATTTGATCACTTGTGAACAGTCATTTTCAGTTCACTTTTTGCAGCTCTTGTTTATCATTGTGGCACATAATCTCCCCAGTTCATGCACTGGCCATGTCCCAGGTGTGTCCCTCATAGTCCTGATCACTCACTCTGAAAACTTAAATGGACCCCACCTCCTTCCCTTCCGTGTTTCCTTTCAGTGGAAAACAGGTACAAGGTGGATGGAGTGAACACAAAGCCTGCTCTCACATGCTGCATGAACAAGTAGAACGAAGCTTACCTAAAGTGCTCCTCTGTGCTATGAGAAGAAACTTTACCTGAACTACCTGCAGAGTTTAAATTCTTATTTCAGAAAACCACTATGAGGCTTTGGTAGCTCCCTCACATGCCAGCAGAATATTTAGGCTAGGCATTTCTTTTTGAAGTTACCAAATGATTCTAAATTGACCTCATTCAAATATTTAAAGATGAACAAAAATTCTACTCAGCAGACATACTAGAAATAAAAAGGTGGTTTACTCTGTTCCTGAATGGAGAACCCACTAAGTCAGCTTAAGCAGGAAACAAAGGAGGGGGGAACCATGTCTGATTTGCGAAATTTCACTAACTTCAGCTGTGCAAAAGAGTAATTAATAAGGAGGGAAAGCTTCTCAGCAGCTGATAAAAAGTAGGTAGGATGATGACCTTTAAACAGCTAGCAAAAATCTAACTGTTCTTTCCCAACTACAAATTAAAGATTCTCCTGTGTAACCACCAACGAAACATGTAAGATTGGTGGTCAAACAACAAACTTTCTTCCCCTTCCCACTACTAAAATAGGCTCTTAAAGTATGAGATTTACTTTATTAGTCAATTTAATATATCTTAATTGTCTGTACAGAACAGTCTGCATTATGCTATTATTCTTGTTCTCGGCCCACAGGAAACATTGTGAAGCACACAATTAGCTCAGTTTGACTATTTATTCTTGCAATTTAACACATTTTCATATTGCTAAAATTGGCATTTCTGCTGCTTGAAAACAAGCTAGGCTTTGACTGGATATCTCAGCTCCACTGGCCCCACTTTTCATGCCATGATGAACTGCATAATAATTGTTCCAGAAGTTTTCTTGCATTTTTTTTTTCCTGCTTCTCCCAAGTAACTGTAAATATAAGGTCATTATAAGTACAAGCACTGAGGAAATTTGGGGTCTGCAATTGTGGAAATGGCACAGGGAGAGGGGGAGGAAGGACCCAGGGTAACTTATGTAAGATTCTCAACTTTCTTCAATTAGACTGAAAAAAACATTATAGCTGCCAGTAACTTGGTAATGTCACTTATTTTATTAAGAGTTCTGCAGATCTGATGTGGAACATCACATTTTTGTTGTTGGCTGCTTCCAATAAAGTGGTAATCACTGGACTAGACTCAAGTCAGTAGCTGACACAGTAAGATCTTGTTATATTACAAATTACCGAGTAATTTTGTCACAGAAAGTGAACAGCCCAGAAAAATAGTAAAACAACTATCCTTGCTACTCATTGTTCTGCAGTAGATCATTCTGATCTTGAGGAAATTCTACTCTACATCTGCAATCACTCTCCAGTTCAAATGCTCATTAAAAAAAATTCCCACAAAACTCACTTTAAACACATGATGATTCTTTACTGAAAAGCAATTTCAGTAAGAAAACTCACAATTGTTAAATCAGTTAAAAGACAATTTTGTATTCTAACGTATCAAAGCTTGATAATCAACAAAATACCTTGTACACCATAATTACATGACACATTAATGCAATATTGGGATCAAAAGTTTATTAAACCAATGCTACAAGCTCTCAGCAATATTTGCAAATGCAACAGAAATCATGTTAGACATTCAGCTCACTGAAGGCTCAAGATCAATTAGTCATGACAGAGAGACTCTTACACAGATGTAGGAGCAGATTAGTCAGTTCTATGAAGCAGAGATCAGAAGGTGAGATTTGAATGTGAACATTTTAATTTTTAGGATGCATATTCTTCTTTAAGGAGCTAAGAAATTTAAACTCAGAAGATAAACTCAAAGTCACCAGGAACTTAAGACATGTGGGAGTACATGACACTTATAAAGAGAACTGAGGTTTTCCCTAGATTCAACTTTTTACCTGTTTAAGACCTGTAATTTTTTCCATCTTTATTGATTCTTCTACAGGACAGCTAAAACACTGCTTCAATTAACTTAACCTAAAAGAAGTCTCAAAATCGTGGTAGAACTACCAACTCCCTGCTCTCGTATTTTTAATTCATTAACTTCCCAAGCCTGGAATACTTAGACTGGAGATAAACCATGCCTGCAGTAAAGGTGACCAATGACTTTACACATGAAGTGTCCAAAGAATTCTCATATTCTGTTTCCTCCTCCAGAAAGGTGAAAACCGGGCAAAAACCCCAACATCTACTGCTTGATGGGGTTGCTGAAAAAACAACACTATGGTCACTATGCCTGCACTCTCCTACTGATTTAACATGCAATATTTAAAATATCCTATATGCAGTCTCTACCTGGATGTGAAGTGTATCATTAGTACTGAAATACTAATGTTTATCAGCTCCCTAAAGCAGAATCACACCCCAAAAGCAGCAATGTATTATTCCATAAATAAAAAAAGCACCTTTTGGTTCTCTACTTCACCAGCACCTTCCAACAGAAACAAGTCTTTGACACAGGTCTCTTTCCTTTGGATTTAAGAAAGCAACTGCAATTTTAAAATATGTAAACTTTACAGGCTGTGTCTAAAAGCAGTTTATTTTGAATGAATGATCTCTAAAAGGCCTGCAAATCCCAAGCTTGAAAAATCCCTTAAATTAAAAAGATGACACACAGGTGAGTTCCATTTGAGCAATCAGTGCTGACACATTAATAATGAAATAAAATATGCTGCAGTATCTCAAACATTTTGCAGCTGCCACAACAGCACTATTACCCTATACAGATATATTTACCAAATTCCAGATTTTGTAGTACAAGCATTTAAAATCAAAATATTTCTTTTTTTTGCTTAATCATTAACTGGTAATCTAATGACTTTTCAAATGTAAATGTTGCAAGTGGTGTTTGAACTGGTTTTTATTTAAGTATCAGGATAATTCCTCAACTGTAACTCTGCTCTATTGTCTTTTCTCCTTACCTAACCAGCCACGTAACAAGGTTCAGGCATCCTTGCAAAGGGAAACCCTCACTCTCCCAGACCATAAGTAGACCTTCAGGCTCTAGAAAGTTAAGATTTCCAAACTACAGCAATGTTTTTAGCCTTTATAACTAATGTATATTGTTAAAAGGACCAGAACAAAACATTTAACTTGGCTGGACATCCTTGTAAAACTTCAATAATCAACAATTTTAATGTTTTTATTGTCACAAATAAACTTGCTTTAACCTCTAGCCATATGAATAAGGATATCCTTTTCCACTACCTCAGTGAAGCCAACAGAAATTGTCATAAAAAAAATGGCTTCTGCACTAACTTATTCCAAAACTGCTTTCTAATTTCATAAAAATGGTATTTGTACTGGAGAGGGGCTTCCCCCCCAAGCATGTATATATTTTTGTATCCTGCTTTGTTATGCAAAATGAAAAAAACTCTATTTGAAAACTAAATTAGAAATACATCTGCAATAATAGTCTATGAATACACAACATTTTTCATAACTGTAACACTGCACTGTTGGGGAATAAATTGACAGATGGAGACTCCAATGCATTCTACAGACATGAATATACTAATGGATTCATATCATCTGAAAATTTTATGTGCAAGAATAGTAATGGTACAAGTTAAAAACCTTAATTAGGTTTTTGGTCTGAAATTAAACCTTAACAAAGCTTAACTTTTAATTTCCCTCTTACCCTAAATGCATTCTTCTTCATATGGTCAACCAACCTTCGTATGCAAGCAAGAGCACAAGTAAATGATTCATGTGGATTAACCAGATTACTATTCATATAACACATACACGCACACTACTTTTCGCCCCCAAATCTCTGTACATATCTAATACTATGTGCAATTTTTAAATAACTGGAGAAAACAAATTCTTCTTACCTTTTCAGCTGTTAATTGTTTTGATGGTTTTTCTGATTCTCTCTCTCTCTTTTTCTCTTCTTTCTTTTTTTCTTTTTCCTTCTGCGAAAGGAAAAAGCATTTTGATAGTAACCAATTTGCAAACATACTGAATGTCTACAGCCACACAGAGTACAAACAGATATCTTCAGTTCCACCTTTTTAAATCAGAGCTTACGCTTCTACCTGCTCTGCTTCCAGAAGTGAAGCTCATTTTGCTCAAATAGTACTACTAAAAATAATGTAACTCTGAGAATTCAAGAAATTCACTATTTCACCTGCTCATCTGCATTTCTGCTTATAAGCAGAAGGAAAAAAAAACAACCAGTGTTGCTTGTCCTAAGCTAAGCAGAGCTGAAGAGAAAACCCATCTACAAGTACTTCCATTAACTCTGATAACCTCTGTCATGAAGGTGGATGCCAGTCATCTTGACCAAAGAACTACAGTAAGGTAATTTGCATACAGCTTTTTGCAGAAAGTTACTAGTTTTTAAAAGCTAATCTGGTAGTCTTAAAAAACACTCCTGAATGTAAAAAGTTGCCTTAGGCCCTATGACAGACTAGCTGAGTTGTAAAACATTAAGTTGTACCAGAAAGTGAAAATTAATATATCCCTTTACTTTGAGTGCATCATGATTACATTACAGAAGTTTCTTCACGTTGGTTTTGAATGAATAAATGGGCCAATATTACAGATCCAGTCTGACTGAAGCAAATCATAAAATAGCCATGAAGGAATAACATGCAGAAGATACGGACTTTTTAGGCGAGGAATTGCTTTGATAAAGTGTTAGTAGTTTAGACTAGTTATCTGTCTGCATTTACCTTGTACAACTACAGTGTACTACTAGTGAGTATATTTGAACATTAAAATGGATGAAACAAGGGTTTACCATCTGTAATGAAGACAATGAAACAGTAGTTCCTAAAAGTTCTTTCAGTCATTAGACTTGTATGCCTTTGTTCAAAGCTTTGAAACAGCTTTGTTTTACAAAACACTATTTAGCAAGTTTCCCAACATTAGGAGGAAGGTTGAGAAGTTAGGTAACTGTCTACACAGCTCCAGTATTAAAATAATTTTTTTAACATCCAATATATATGACTTTTAAATCCCTATATCATGGCATTTACTTAATACAGTTCTAACACTAAGATGACGAGGGATTTTTTGCTGGGGGACCAGGGACAGAGGGACGCAAGTAACACATTCTTCACAACTTCCAATAACCAATTCTAAAAATTTTCACCAAATTTACCTGAAGGATTGACATTACTCAAGTCCCACTAAACCTCGTGAATTATTTCACCATGCATTAACCTCAACATTCAGTTGCTGGAAAATGAGCACCTGTTTAGAAGCAACAGAAAGCAATGACCACAATCATGAAATTGCAGTTGGTAATTTGGAATGTCTGTTTTGATGAAAAAAAGCAATGACCAACTTAGATTTTAGTGAACATTGGGAACACAAAAATCAACGAGAGGCCCTGCCAAAACTGTATCTCACCTGTGGCAATGCAAGGTGTTCAAGTCTGTATAACTAGGACAAGTATAGAGCAGTGTTTTATTTTGAGATCACCTGAGATTGTACGCTTATTGAACTAGGATTACAAATGCACAGCCACGCCTCTCAATGAAACAGCCTTTCTTCCACTACTGTTTCACTGATCCTTGTACCAGTACCAACCTGTATTCTAATACACACACAAATACATTTTCAGAGCACTAACTTTTCCAAAAGTCTTTCATTCTCTGTCCCCACTTCCCACTCCAACCTTCACAAGTGGAATAATTTAGATAAACTTGATCTCTTCTCCTGCAGAAACTTTCCTACATTTTAGACAACTGCATCAAAAGAAGTGAGACCAGCAGGTCAAGGGAGATGATTCTACCCCTTCTACTCTGCTCTCTTAAGACCCTTCCTCTGGTATCCAGCTCTGGAGCCCCCAGCAATCAGAAGAACATGGATCTGCTGAAGCAAGCCCAAAGATGTGCCACAAAGATGATCAGGGGCTGGAACATCCCCTATGTCTATGAAGACCAGCTGAGAGAGTTGGGGTTGCCCAGCCTCGAGAAGAAAGAAGACTCCAGGAACACCTTCTAGCAGTCTTCCAGTACATAAATAGGGGCCACAGGAAAAATGAGTAGGGACTCTATTGCGATAGTGATAGGACAAAGCTGAATGGCTTTAAACTGAATGACAGCAGGTTTAGTTCGGATATTAGGAAGCATTTTTTTCCTGTGAGGGTAGCGAGGCACTGCAACAGGTTGCCCAGAGAAGTTGTGGATGCCCTATCCCTGAAAGTGTTCAAGGCCAATTTGGATGGGGCCCTGAGCAACCAGGTCTAGTGGAAGGTGTCCCTGGCCAAGGCAAAGGGGTTGAAACTAGATGACCTTTAAGGTCCCTTCCAACCCAAACCATTCTATGATTTGGTTGCTTTCCTCCTGAGAAAGGTTGTTGGAAGTGTCATGATAATACACTTACTTTTCAAACAGAATACCTTAAATTTGCTTGAATATGTTTAAGTGAAAGCAGAGTTAAAGTTTTTGCATGTAATCATCTTCAGGATGTCCTGATTTCCAGTTTGACTTCAACATTTTTTTAAAACATGTTTTGTTAAAGAAACCTTGCTTCTGGAGGAAAAAGTATCTGGAAACTTTTGATCTTCAGGACTTCAGAATAAGGAGGGTTTGCAGAAAGTTGCATATGGCAAACACTCCATAAAGGTGACCAAATATGTATATATGCCTTTTGTTGCCCCTTCCAAAGCCCTGAATGCTTCATAG
This sequence comes from Acropternis orthonyx, assembly GCA_035583155.1. NCBI lineage: Eukaryota > Metazoa > Chordata > Aves > Passeriformes > Rhinocryptidae > Acropternis > Acropternis orthonyx. Next base: position 86,827,508 of record JAWWEU010000111.1, read on the forward strand.
TGAATATACGGAGACTTAAAATAAACTGTCCTCCAGTGTTTCTGTCTCCACACCTCACAGAGCCTACAGGAACTGTCTTGATTCCTAGTGACTTTATTTTCATTCATTTCATATTCACCGTGTACTTGAAAAGCCGGAAGTCCCTCATCTTCACGCTTCCCAATTTCAATATGCAAGCTTTCTGCCTCAGTTCCATTAGACAAAAATGAATTCAAACGAAATCAAAACATTTCTCAGATGCTGTATTGATGCCAGAACTTCAACTCAAGTGTTTCATTACTTGCAAAAGCAGTCAAAAACCACTATGACGATAATAAAATGAAATTTGCTTTATACTGGTCTTAAATTCTAAGCAAAAATTATTCAGTTTTTTTCCAAGTTTCATTTCTAACAACATGGCATACTAGTTACACAGAAGAACTTTCAGATGTGAAAGCATCAATAGAGGTGGGTAAAAAGGTGAAGGCAAGTTTCATTCTAAGTGGATGCTCCTGGTACAACTTAAAAAACATGTCAAATTCAACGAGGCTTGTGGTCTAGTTCATGACATTGTCATTGAAATTTTAATTAATGTTTAAATATAGCTAAACTAAAATAATTTATAATGTCTGTCCGTATTTTCTGTATTTAGAAGGAAAAAACTTGGTTTATGTTCAGATCATAAATTATTTAATATACTGCATACAATCTCAATTTAGAGTGAAGTATCCAAAAGAGCTAACACTGAGCATCCACAGTCTAAAACCATATTTTATTATTGTTGCAAATTGTGAGTTACTGAAAATTGATGCAAATGACGCCTCATCTACTAAATTGTTTGTGTGTTAAGTTTTTAAAAGATCCTTCTAAACAGTAAATGTAATGTCAGCACATATAGATATCCCAGATAGAAGGGATATTAAAATGAGTCAAATTAATTGTGCATTTATCTCCAAGGAGAATGAACTACATGGCTAGAACAATACTGATACTTTAGATTCTGAACCTAGCAAGTAATACAAAAAAAAGATACGAAAAATTATTCCTGAGGAGACAGCTAATGACCACTGATACCTGTTAGCTGGGAATGAAATGGTTTTTCTACAGTTTTGTGACACTAAACTAGAGAAGAACTGGAATTTTGACATAAAAACATCACAAGGTAACAATTACACATGCTTCGTCCTGCTGTATCAGCTCTTTTCATCTAGCTAGTCCAAGAAAAAAGGAGAGGAGTATTTTAAATGTGTGAAGTATTACCAGCAATTCAAATTCTCAAGTTACCTCAGTGAAATTATTCTATTGAAATGTAAACATTTGTGCAAAGCAGTAACCTGATAAGAGTTACACTCAAAACCAATATACCTCTGCTTTGCTCTTCTCAGCAGCAGCTTGCAAGGAAGGAGAGGATGCCAAAGGCTGAGCAGCATCAGAAGATGATATCTGTACAAAAGAGAGGAAAGAAATGAGAAAGAAAATAAGCAAGAACAGCTGGGAAGGGAGGGAGCAGAGGCAGCTAAGAGACATGATTTTAATTCCTTTTTTTTTTTTAATAATTTTTGTGGTAGCGGTTACACAACATAGAAGAAACATAATGAGGAGACCAAGTATTTAAATTTCTTTTTTTCTGAGCACAATTTTTAAAGGAAGTCTTTTAGGTCGGAAAGTGTGACTTATAATGAGATTCACTAGAACAAAATAAAAGAAAATGAATCTGGATAAGATCGTATCACTGACCTAAGAAAAATAATTAGGTTTCATCCATTGCTCCATTTTTATCCAGTGTAACTACTGAAATATTAATGTCCTGAAGCATGAAGGCACATTGTCCCAGAGGAGGTGGAGAGAAGAGAGTGCCTTTGTTCTTGTTCACTGTCACAGAATACTTTTATTAAGAGGAATGCAAAATAACTCTGAAAATTATACATTAATTAAAGTTAATTAATTTTTCTCTAGGAGCTCTCCAAGTGCTTAGAGAGCTTAGGGTTAATGTAAAGCTGCATCTTGGCAGTGGGATGACCAACCTCCCAGACAAGTCACACTTCTTTTCTAGGAATTGGTATGTAAAATTGGTACTAACACCATGGCTTTTCCAGAATTATCCAAATGGTAGAAGTTGTATGTGCAACACATATAGTTTGCTCAACAAAATAAGATTTCTCTAAATGCATTTTCATACATCTTCCTATCCTATTTCTCTATGCATAGTTGATCACTTTAATGGAAACGTTATCTTTCTACTGCCTTTTTATAAAAATGCAACTGAAATACATTTTCCAAACATGTGGAAGATCTTCAGAGCTATAAAGCTGACACTTCTACACTGCCTTGTATCACCTCTACTATATAGAAGGAAAAATTAGGAATAAATGAAGCTGTAACGGAGCAGGTCATTATGTTGGACCAAAATAACCAATTTAGATGACATGTTTTTACTTAGCTTAAAAAAGGTTGCTTGCACTAAAAGGAAACTGAAAGCTGATAAAAGAATCTACCCTATTTAATGTCTAAATACCCTGCATTTCTTACAGAAAATCCTACCAGTACCTTTTTTTATAGAGCTGGAATTTTCATAGAATATATATATTTAGTATTTTTACAAACTTAGAAACTATGCCTATGCTAGAAGGTGGTGTAAAGCTTCAGGAAAGATACTTGTAAGGTTTAATTTTAAAACTGAATTTTACCTGCAGAAATATGACCCAGAACCCTATTTTCTAAATTAACTGTTTTAAAATCTCAGGTTATTAGCAGAGTTATGGATACATCTGCTGCAATGAAGCAGTTTCTCAATCAGTAGCATTCTGCTGCTATAGGAACATTGGGATCGTGTTTATTTGACTGCACCACACTGTAACCAAATAATGTCAGAAAAATTATTAGGTAACTATATAATATACTGAACTATGGGCTCTAACACCATGCTCCTTACTAAAATCTCAATTAACTACAAATGTGTGAAATTCTGATAATGAAATATCCTAGGTATGTTTTCAAGTTGCTTAAGTGGGATTTTGGGTTTGGGGTTTTTTTTATTCTTTTGTATGCTTCAGATTTTAGGAGACTTTAAGCTTGATAGCTCTCACAGGTGAACAGCAGGTAATAGCTGCTCACCACACAGAACCAGGAAAGCAGAATTTCATTTGGGGGCTAAGGGGAAAATCAGTACTATAAATGTTTGCATCCATTTCCATTCTCCCATAATAGTCCTTCTCAATCTTCATAATCATCTTCATAAATTAAGGAATTATCTAACCTAGGAGAAGGTAATCCTATGAAGGCCTGAAAGCAATTATTACAGTTTTACCAATCAAATAACAGAATCATAGAACCAATGAAGAGGTGTCATGCAAGCCATAAGCAGGAGACAGAGTGAAAAGCAGTCGCTGTCTAGCATGGGACATGTAACAGGATGTACAGGTTCAGAAATGCCCAAGCGGAACGTTTAAAGACAACCAGCAGCACTACAACCACTTCAGGCAAAAAAGAGCACTTGAAAGGACACACTTCACATATGCAAATATTCAACTAAACAAGAGTACAACAGGCATATGCCTGAAGCTAATCTTTAAGAGAAGACACATTACAATGTATAAAGAACTGATTAAGTTTATATAATGAAAGCAACAGCGCGAGGTCACGCTGCTGAACAGCTTTATCACCACTGCATCATGTTAAATTTGTTATCTACCATGCTGCGCCAGATAAGGAAAGCTGAATGAAAAAATCCAATTAAACTGAGCAGCTGGACAAAGCTAAACATATGAACGTTGCCTACCTAGAATTTTGTAAAGACTTTGACACCATTTTCCAGAGCATTCTCCTGGACAAACTGGCTGCTCATTGCTTGGACAGGTGCACTGTTCACTGGGTGCAAACTGGCGGGATGGCCAGGCAGAATAGTGCTACATCCAGCTGGTGGCTGATCACCAGGGGGCTTCCCCAGGGCTCAGTATGGAGCCATTCCTGTTCAATATCTTTAACCATGATCTGGATGAGGAGATTTGAGTGCAACCTCAGTCAGGCTGCAGATGACACCAAGTCGGGTGGGAGTGTTGATCTGCTGGAGGGCAGGAAGGCTCTGAGAGAGATCTCACCAGGCTGAATGGATGGGCCATGACCAGTTGTATCAGACACACAAGGTGAAGTGCCAGGTCCTGCACTTGGGTCTCTTGGGAAAGAGCAGCTGGAAATCTGCCTGGGGAAAAAGTATCTGGGGGTGCTGGCTGACAGCTATCTAAATTTCTACATCAAAATACAGAAAGCAATTTCCAGGCATATTCCAGAATTCAAGTAAAGAGCACACACTGATCTGCTCTGTTAACATGTTTGCACTGTGCTGTGAAAAGGTGTCAGCTAAGACATCTTTGATTACTGGCACTTTAAAGTACCAGACAAAACCAGTGGTGACCCCTGCAACCAATCATACATACTGCTAGAAAAAGAATAATGCTGATGTACTTGTGTGCATTATGAATGCACTGCAAAATGACAACTAGCATCTGAATACATAATTTTAATTTTTAACTTCAGAGTAGTTAGGTCTTTTGATTAAAAAGTTAATTCAGAATTGCCTAAACTGGAAAACAAAGGCAAGGAACTGCTTCTTAAGTTTCCACATTTCTTGTATATCCACAAAATTTCAACCGCGCTTCAGACCAGAAGACATGCAGACATTGAATTTTTAGCAATCCTTGAATCTCTTTCCACTGTTTGTGTCTTGGGACACCTTTTTAGAAAGACAACACAGCAAAAATAACCACTTTGCATAATGAAGTTCAATACTGTCTTTAAAGCCTCTGGTACCTTCAGTGCTGAGCAAGAAATTACATACACATGCAACAGTACTGTAAGACTTCATTTTCACCTCTGTCCTGTGAGAGACTCTTTGGTGCACAAAAAATGTAAGATCAGTAAAGAAGGCATCTGCAGATCTACAGTATTAGTCCAGTTCCCTGCTCCTCTTACGTGTTACCTGTCCCCATTTTCTCCATGAAAAACTTCTATTTATTTAGTACTGTATCCAAATACACACAAAGTTAGCAGTTCATGTAAAAGCAACAATACAAACAGTAGTTCGCTCAGTATCCTGATGTAGTCTGTGCACCAGACTACTATTTCAAGTGAAAAACATATATGAAAAAAACTTAAAACAAGCATTTAATGAAGCTGTCAGAGAACAGAACATAAAAAAATCTCAGAATGATTTTACTTCAGTTTCTACTAACATGTTTCTGACTATACATAACAGTGATACAAACACTATTGGTCATTAAGGTGTAGGTACTAAAGAAAGTTTTCACTTACTTTTGTTTGTAATTTTTCCAAAATCCTGCTCTTGATGCAAAGCATGTAATTATTTAGCCTTTTACTGAAAAGGATTCAAGTTAAAGCGTTAGAAACCTATATTAAGCTTCCATTTAAAGATGAAATGTAGGGTGCTGTCATGCAGAAGATTCAAGAGATTGAAAAACTGAGTGCATTATCAAACCGTTCAGGAAATTTGCAGCTAAACCAAATACAAAGGTGCCCTCGAGTGGCCAGTTTATACACACACAATATGCAGGGAAATAACCTAAATGAAGAGGACTACTCTGCTTTCATTTGGCAGGTTTTAAGTTCAGCTGCTACACATGCTTTTCTTATTTCAGCAGATTTCTGACTTTATTACTGTACATCTCCAATGAATGTTGACAACACTAAAATCAGCACTTCATCTTAAAGCAGTAGCAATTACAGACTGCTATTAGATACATATAAACACAATCAATTGCTTGACATTTTCTAAAGAGACCTATTCTTAAATACTGAATGGAGTGTAAGAATCCTAATGTCCTAGTAATAACATTTATCTATGAACTTTGGGAAGTTTTTTAGGCTACCTGGGAAAGCTCTTTCTAAAGTTACTGTTTCCCTGTGCTGGTTTTGGTTGAGATAGAATTAATTTTATTCACAGTGGCTAGTATGGGGCTATGTCGTGGATTTGTGCTGAATGCAGTTGATAATAAAGAGATGTTTTTGTTATTACTGAGCAGTGCTTACACAGAGTCAAGGCTTTTTCTGCTTTTTGTACTGCCACTCTGGCGAGGAAGCTGAGGCTGCATGGGATGTTGGGAGGAGACACAGCCAGTGGCCCAAACTGTCCAAGGGGATATTCCCTACGATATGACATCATGCTGAGTATATAAAGCGGGGCGGGGGGGACACGTTCAGAGTGATGTTCTTCCCAAATCACTGTTACTCGTGATTGGACCCTGCTCTCTTGCAAATGGCTGAACACCTGCCTGCCCATGGGAAGCAGTGAATTAATTTCTTGTCTTGCTTTGTTTGTGTTCACGGCTTCTGCTTTCTCCATTAAACTGTCTTTATCTCAACCCATGATTTTTCTGGCTTTTATCCTTCCAATTCTCTTCCCAGTCTTGCTGGTGGGGGAGTTAGTACATGGCTGCATGGGGCTTGGTTGCCAGCTGGAGTGAAACCACAACACTCCCCTATTCAGTGCTGTAATGCTGGACACTCCACAAAAAAGGTTCAAAGTCCCATGTTTCACAAAACAGAGCAGTAGTTGGCTTTTCACAGAAGCCAGTACTGCTCTTCCATCAATACTATGAACACACTTGCGACTCCTCGATCCCTTCAGAGTGATCATACCTTGCCACATGAATAGGGTGAAGCTTATGCACAAGATAGCTTAGTTCTGAATACATGCAGAGCTACAGACATTCATAAAATTTACATCAGAGATGTAATTATGCACTGTTCTGGCAAACACAGATATATTTAATAGATTTGAGTACAAAATATTGTTTTCCAACTCTAATCAAGAACATCTGCACCTACTGTTGCCCACTTTTTTTTAGATTATTTATCTTCTCCTTTAGATATTAGTCACCATGGCTTAATTAAAGGCTGACACTGGATAAACAAAACAGATGCTTTTAATCTCTTATTAAAGTGCCTTCCATTTCCCCCATCCAGGCTAACCAGTGCTTCTGGTATAATAACTCCATGCACCATACAGGTTCAGTACCAAGTAGCTGGAAAGCAGATTTGCAGAAGAGGACCTGGAGGTCCAGGTGGACAAGTTGGACATGAACCAGTATCACAGGCTCACAAGTACAAGACAGACATGGGCACACTGAAGCAAGTCCAGCAAAGGCACTGTAAGATGACTAAAGGACCCGAGCACTGTTGAGACAAGGGAAGGCATAGTCAGTTCAAATTGTTTAGCCTGGAGGAGAAAGCTGGAGCATCAGGGAGTGGGCACGGAGCAAACACTAAGGCAGACACACTGTTGCCTGTGGTATACAGAAACAGGAAGAAGAGGCACTGAACACAAATTGAAACACAGGAAACTCCACTGAAACATAAGAATAAATTGATTGATTTTTTTTTTTTTTTAACTGTGGAGGTGGTTGAATACTAGAGCAGGTTGCCCAGGGAGGTTGTGGAGTCTCCAGCCCTGGAGACAGTCAAAAGTCAATTTTACATGGGTGTAAGCAACTTGTTCTAGTTGACCCTTCTTTATGCAGGGAGAATTGAATGATGTCCAAGGGTCCCTTCTTGCCCATGCTATTCTGCAAGCCTGTAATTCAACTTATTCTAACAGAATGATCTTGAAAATAATTTATCCCTCTTCCACTATCCCTGCCTTCGTATTATAATTCTTGTATGGTATTTCGGTGCTTCCTATTGATGCTGATCTTGATTACCATATTTTAAAAATACTTCATATCACTCGATTCACTGATTTTTCACAGACCACTAAAAAACCCACGAGGGTTGCTGCAGCATTGGGAGGGGTAACTGGTAACCTCTCTCCACAGCAATGACGGAATGCTTCTGAATGACAGCTACTATAAACTTAACTGTTCACACACCCTGTCATACCACAATTTATCCATCTTAAGGTGCCTACATAACATACTTTACTGCAGTAAATGTATTATGGATTTAATCTCCTTTAAGATAACTTTCTGGAAAGCCTGCCATCACAATCTCTTAATGCACATCACATTTGAGCCAGTTGCCTATGTTCATACTTGTTAAATCATACACAATGTCTTCGAAAATATGAAAAATACAGACCCATTATTCTTTTCCTGCAGTGAACTTGAGTCATATGAAACTTGTGCTCCATACAAAATTCACACCCTTTCTTAAATATAGAGACTTTGTTTACTATTCTCTAAACATTGTCAGGACTTGATAATATATTCCCACTTCATGTAGTGGAATAGATTGTACCAGTTCATAATTTTTGAGACTGAAATTATCTGTAATCTATTTAGTTGACTCACTATATACCCTGAATAAGGCAATTTCCATATGCATTCTCCCATATAATTATTTTTATTAAAAGCTGCAGAGATTGGTTGTGATGATACCTGCATAGTTAAAACCTTTATCTGCACTCAACAGTGACCTCACTGCTTCTCCTCTTTACTTGTATGGCATGAGGGCCATTGTATTAGACAAAACAATCATTAACAGTTTAAAAAAAATTGTCCTTTTACAGGTTTTATTTTACATCAAAGAGAAAGTGCTAAGTTTTTTAAAAATTTGGAAAATATGATTGCTTCAAACTTGATTTCCTGAACCCCTGTGCAACTTCAGTAAAAAAACTAGAACACCCCAAAGCACGTCTCCAACAAGGCTCATATTCGCCTCACTTATATTTACTGCATCCATTCTGAAAAAGTCCATCAAGTCATTTATTTAAGCATGTGAGTTCAGATTTATGGGGAAAGGTCTTTCTATAATTGTAAGCTGTGCTCTTCTGAGGGGCTCCAGGAGACAGTAAACTAAAGGAGCTAAGAGTTTAACAAGACCTCAAAGCAAACAAAAGATTTAATAGTCTTCAGAACTAAGATGGTTAGAGGAGGAACTGTTGTTCATGCTTTACCCATTAGTTCTAGGATTATGGTGTAGGAAAAAACACTATGATGAATATAAAAGAATTTGCCTATGCTTGAAAGTGATGATCAAGTACAAGTCTTAAGTGGAATGATCTTCCCAAACAGTTTCATGTCTGCATTACCTGAAGGGCAGTGTTAGCATACAAAATTACCTCACACCACTTGATGGTAACTGTCTGTAGTTCACTACAGAAGCAATGCAAGCTCTCACCTGCATTTCACATGCTTTCAAGGATAAATGAAGTCAAACAGCACAACATATTGCACAGCTGCTCTTGTTACTGTATCTTAGAGCACCATTTATAAAGATGCCCTAATCGTTTCACACTATGTGAAGATTGTTTTACTGGATTCTATGCTATACATTCATAGGTTATGTATGCCTAAACATTGAGAACAGGGTTTGACAGAAAATCAATTCCAGGACAACAGTAATATGCTGAACATGCTTAAATTAAGTTGATTTGCTAACAGCTACTCATACTCCTAAGTTCATTATTCAAAAAGCAAAAACAGTTCCTGCAGTTAAACAATAACACATCACATGTGCTTTTCTCCGGAGAAATATTCCCAAGTAACATCCTGTCAGCTTCAAGTGGTTTTACCTGTATTACTCCTCTTTGTAAATTTAAGCATAAAACCCCATGAAGTTCCAAGTGCTTCAAAATTCCATTGTAATGAAGCAAAACAGGAGAGCAGGTGGTCAGCTCAAGAGACATCGGTTTCTTAAGCATTCGGTGTTTAGAAGTCTTGACAGATCAAGGTCTCACCCAGTAGGACTATGAACTACTTTCTCAGAAAGGAAGTGTTGATTCTTTACATCCATGTGACACTCGTTGAGAGAGAATTATGATAGGCACTGGCCTGACAGAATATTACAAACACTGCCATGGAATGGAATATACTTTGATAATATGGACACATTTTCCTAAATACGATAAATACCACATGGATGTCTTCACAGCTTTGGTCATAATATCACAACACTACAATGGTATCTCAGCCCTTACAGATCATTTCAAATATAAGAGTTTTCCAAACACCTGGCATGTGTCTGAAGATACTTCCATGGGATACAAAAAAAAACCCCAACATTTTTCCTCCCTGGATAGGGTAATTTATTTAAACTTTTCTTTACACTGATCAGAATAAAACTTAGAAGTAAATACTTTAAACTCAAAAATTTAAAAAAATGTCAATATTCCATTACTCTGGAAGCAAAATATTTCTACAAATGCATTGTTAGATACTTTTCTAAAACTTTTTTCTTCTTAACTTGTATTATAAGCAGCAAACACATACTTAACTGTCAAAAAAAATATCCAATTATTAGAAAAACGTTTTTGTTCCAAATAAGATCTAAACAAGTGTAAGTATTTAAAAAACCCTGAAAGGTCACCCATAAAACTCATCCACATATTCCTTAAAATACCTGATTTATTTTAACTCTATTATCAGTGTTGGCAAAAAACAATGAATACATCATTTCCATTGGTAAGTTTTCCCCAGGCTTCTATACCAGCTACACTGCTTATTCCGAACTGAAGCTCCTGCTTTTTGTTTCACCTGAAGTACATGTGAAAGTGTATCATGAAAAGAAGGGACAAGCACAGTCGGTCACTTTGACAGATTCCTTGACTACATCTCAGATTGGGAACCAGGGCACTACAGTTTGCCTGCCTGGGGCTACCAATTCCTGCTACATTCCAGAAGAATTTTCTCAAGGCTAAGACCTAAGACTGTGGTTAAGAATTAGGCCTAACTGACACCAGAATATTTCCCAGTACCAAACAAACAAAACCACAAAAAAGCAACCATGGATAAACACAAACAAAACCTACACACACCACCATTCCACGGTGTCAGCCTTTCAGGTCTCTCTATAAACAAGCCACAAACCTGCACTGAGTCTGAATGAAAATGAGAGTAACTGTTTACTGATAATCCACTTAAAACAGCTGAGTAAATTATACCACACATTTAGTCCTGAGTAGTGATACAGAGCCTGAATTTCACATTTTTCCAAAAATGATGGACCAGAAAACTCTGAGATCTATGCATTTTAATAGATTTTAGGTATTTTTTAAAGTCAAGCTGCTTTTAGTCAGCATTATTCTACTGTGTATTTGAATTCTACTTAAATGCATTATTATACTCAAAATGTAACTAGCCAAACCACAGATGATTTTTGTCACCCATAGCTTTATATTTTTAGTGAACCATGAAAAAAATAATTTAATTTTTCATATTTGCATATTTTTGATCTGCATGTTTGATGGCACTACTGGTCTCTGCACTAGCTAATTTTGTTATTGCAATATGCAATTGTAACCTCCAAATTTAGTAATACAACCGTCTTGTCAGAAAACAAAACGTCTCACATAATTAAGAATTATAAACTAAAAATTCGTAACAAAAGATAGATGAATCCTGACAGTCAAAAACTGAACCTTGACATATAGTGCTGGGCTCCAACACACAGAATACATTAATAGAGATGTACTGTTAAACAAACCTGAAAAGCTTATGAACTTGCCCAAATTAAGCTAAGAAAATATTGTACTGTATGCTTTAAGACAGTCTATTCAAAATAACTTTTATGCTACAGGAAGCTTTCACCACAATGAATTTGTAAGTGGATGAGATCTGGGAAAGCCCCTTAAATTCTTAAATACCACCTCTGTGAAATTACCACGTTAAGGAAAGTGATCCTTTGGGTGTAGCAAGCCTGTTTCTGCACTTCAGTATCACCTCCTTACACCCAGAAGGGATTCATTTTACCAAATTACAACAGACATATGCATCTCCAACTTAAACTGGTCCTAATTCAAGCAGGTGTTGTTTCTGTTTCAAAGGTGATAAAGGAAAGTGTGCTAAAAAGCTCACGTCATAAACCCCAACCATGCTAATTTCAATAAAAAATAGGACACAAGGCACTCTCTGCAAAAGTAAGTAAAGAGATCTTGACAGGCTTGCCCTGGTATAGCACTGACACCCTATCGGAACAGTTCACAAGAACTGTTTTCGCTCCCTATTACTCATCAAAGTATTGCACTAGCGAGTGCTTTGATGCTACCAAAATACTTGGGGGGGGCCTGAAGGCTACAAGCAGGAAACTCCCCCCTTCTCCACAGCTTCCCCTCAGTTTCCAGGGAATCTTAGCCACCTTCTGGCAGGATAGGAAGACGGAAGGTGTCTCAGATGTCATCAGGACTGTAAAACAAGAGCTTTAGAAACTGTCCCCACTCCCTGCACAGGGGCATAGGAACAGGTACCCCAGAGTACTCCCTTCCTCACTACATTCTTCTCAAACTTCCTACAGACTTCCATGTGCTGGAAGTGTAGGGTAACTTCCCCTCTTCATGCCAACAGTATCCAGAGCAGAAAAGCAGAGTATGAGACAGGTGGAATAGAGTCCCAGCTTCACCTTTTCTTCCTCTTCCTTGTCAGGTCCAGACCCAGACGAAAAATGATCACTGAATATCAGTCTCAGCACCACACAAGCGTGTGAGCAGGGCCAGGGCCAGACCCAAGGAATGTAACCCAATACAAGCACCAGACTGCAGGTGCTACTCTAGTTCAGCTAATTTACTATCATGTCCTTTTAGGATCTTACCATAACTGTGAGTTCAGACTGCCCACCTCAAACTTGATGTTTGGTGGCCTTGAAGAAATGCAGGTGTGACTGTGAATATGTGTGAGTCATCTATCACTAAAATATTTCATAATTGGATTTTGTTCCTATCCCAGACTATGCCATTTACATTAATCAATGAAAGAAAAGCCCAAGTAGGAAGAAAGTACTCAGCAGTAACATGCATCCCTTCACTTGTTGCTATGCTGCTATGACAGGGATTCATATTAGTCTGCAATATGATAAAGCAAAATCCGATTACTCCTTCAAACATATTAAGGCAGCAGTGAACTACTAAATTAGACACCAAGGTTCTCTGTTTAGAAATGTCTTCGGAGTCTTCTGAACTTTTTAAAGAAGCATAATTTTCAACTATTCTTCCTATTTTTTACTTTGAAATAAAAGTAAAGAAGGGTTGCTGGTAGGGTAATTCAAACCTCAATTGTATTTTACCTCTTAAGTGAAGCAATTTTTCCCCATTTCAACAATGCTTAATGAAATACACTTCTGTAGTTCCCAGGTTTGCTTTTTTTTTTCCCTTCTAAAATGAAACCATCATTCAAAGATCTGTCTTCTCAGATGGGAAAGGTCACATAAACTCTCACTCTTTATGCCCAACCTGTACTTGCTTCACTGTTGAAGTTCACTGCCTATTAAGACAAAGCAGTAAGCTACATGTTAGGCCATACTGAAATAATGTCGGTATAGAGGAGTGTGTGTTTAAGCATAAATACAGCTATATAAATCAAAATTTATTAACTAGATTGTATGTCCCAGAAATAAATGTATCAAAAGCCAACAAACAAAAACTAACAAGACTGTGAACTTCAGCAGAGGTTGACATTCTCAAAACTGCTTTGCCAGGAAAGCATTCACCAACTTACTGCAGTGAACACACAGCCACGAGATTAAACAGCTAGTTCACCACACTGCCTGTGTGCTACTATAGTGCACCTCACTGCAAGCAACAGTCTGGAATTCGGCAGAAGAGGGACTCAAAACAACACTAGGATTTCTCATCAAGGTATTACAGAGAATGAGGGAAAACACTGTCACCAGAAATAGTCATCCTATCTTATCCCTGTAACATGGGAAAATATACTTAGAAAGGACTCAAAGTATACTGCTAAAGAACTACCCATGACTGAAAGAGGGAAGTAGAATACAAAGAGTTGTAAGCAAGCTACTTGTTGGATCATAACACTCTGCTATTATAAATGTAATAGACAAGGTTTGTTAAACTTAGAGAACCTAGGAATAACCTTCAAGAGATATAGAGGAAAGCAGTTAGCTCTGTGTCAAAAAGTTTTGACTGGAAAAGACATTCTAACATGCATAATGTTTCCTAAATTTCTCTTATGTAGCTTTCAAAAAACCGAAGTGACAGAATTCTCGGTGAAACTGTTTACTTACATTGAAGGCGTTAACTGCATTTTTATCATAATACTTCTTCTTTTCATACTTATCCCTGATGAAAAATTCCACAGCTCTGGAAGTAGCTAGTTTAAGGAAAATAGGCATTCAGATAAATAGTAACATTAACCTAAAAACTCACTGCTTATTCAAATTCAAAAACTGCACCAGATTGTTGCATCTCATTTTGTAGTTTTAAAACAGCAGAACAAACCACTCTACACAAAACAATTGCTATTGCAGTGTCCAAAATGAGCTTCATTTTACTACAGAGAATTAATCAGTTTAATCTGTTAAGAAACCAATAAGAAAAAGACCTAGTATGACTCAGTGTCCCACAGTTGGGTCATTTTCACCTGGTATTTATAATCTACCTGGCTGTAGTACTGAAAATACTTAAATAATGGTACTTACATATGGTAAGTAATTGTAGTTTACCACCTCAACTTGGGAAAAATACTTTCTTTTCTGAAAAAAAAGGTGAAATGTATGTACCTGTTCTCTGATTTCCACAAATTACAGCATGTATCAAAAACTTATCATAAACAGTTCTCCAAGACCCAAAAGCCCTCCTTTAGAGTCTCCTATTACAATAAACATCCCTGTGGAAGGGAAACAAAACTAAAACACTAGTGACAAAAAGATATTGAAGCAAAGATGAAAATAGCAGCAAGCATATTGATGTAGAAAACCAGAACTGGCAACTCAGTAGTTCAAAACCAAAAAGGAAAACTAGTTTTTCTCAATTATTCTCTTGGCTTCATAAAGCAGCTCATCCAAAGCACTGTCAACACTTCAACTTTAGTGTAAAGCTGATTCTCTGGTATCTGTAGAATAAATTTTAACTCATGTTAATGTCCGGCAATGTGATTATCCACTCAAAAACTGAAATTGCAACTGTGGAAGCTCAGCCTCATTGCCTCTTAAACTTCCAAATCAATTTGGGAAAGATACCTTAGCTCCACATACTACATCCTAAGATTAACACTGAGCTCAGAGCACACAGTCCCTTCATTCTGTGCGTCGAATTATTTCATGAAAAATGACATTTAATTTCAAATAGAATGCAAGTGTCACTTAAAGACACTGTTTCATAAAAGTTACAAAACCCAAAACGTTCTTTTCTACCTCTTTCCAAATATATCTAAATTCTAAAGGGCATCTTGAGCACTTTGAACGTACAACTATCTCAGTACTAATACTGCATTATTCTTTATACTGTCATTTTGCCAAAAAATCAATGTATATAATCAAATCACAGATGAATGGAAGTTGTGTAATATGTCGCTCCCACAGCTTTTCAAACGTAGCTAATACTTAACAGGGTTCCCTCAAAAAGTCTGTTTTCAAACTGCAGTGCAAATTATTGGATCACGTTAATTCTGTGGGAAGAGAAGAGAGAGAAAGGGAATTTGACTTTTTTCCCATACTTTTGGGCTACAATTGGATAACTGCATTAAAATATAACTAATACAGAAGTAAACAAAAAAGATTCAAAACTTGGTTGGTATAAAACACCCTACAACAACCTAATCTTTCTTCAAATAAAAAAAGTCTTAGCTATTTGCCACAATTAACATTTTCAGACACCACACGTTCAGATTGTCAAGTGTTCTAAGTTCTGGTTGCACAGGTTTTGGGGTTATATATTCTAAGTGTTTTGCATAAGTATTTCTCTATGTTTAGCAGTTACCCAGAATGCATACTTGATATTTCAGACAATTAGGAAGGTTTAATTTTGAAATTATTAACACAGAATCGTAAGTATTTATATTTCATAGTGCTTATTTTTGAAAAATACCCACCTTATTCCAGTTACTCCCTTCAATATATGTGAATTTTTGGACCATGTCTAAGTTTCTTTAGATCAATAACCTACTGTGTTCTTGTTAACAAAGAATTTCAAGCAACCTCGACAGATGCTAAAACTGTTAAGAACTGAGTCAAATGAAGAGACAAAAAAATTATTCACTCTATTCTTGGAAAAAAACATTTTTCAACAGGAGGCTAAAGCTGCCACACAAAAAAACCCCACAATGATCCTCAAAGTTAGCTTCTACACTACAGCATCCCTGCTAAGTACAAGGGAAGACAAAAAAATGTTCAGAAAGGTCACTCTTGTGATTAAGAAGCAGATGCAATGGGGGGACCTGTAGCAAAAGATTTTGGGCAGATCCCACATACACCTTTCTCCCGTGTCTCCACTCTACTACCTAAAAAAAAATAGAAATATACTGTAGTGCTATAGGAAGTTAGACACTAATACAGATAAACATGTTCAAAATTGATCATTACATAAAAAAGGTTTTCATAGTTGATCCAAAAGAATACTCAAAATATGAGAATATTCATAACCAGAACAGTGATGATATACAAAGCTAATTTTGCAGTGATACAAAGAGCAAAGATGAAGGGCAAAAAACACCCATAACACAACAGCTTGTCATGAATGCCAAGTAGGCAAGTAGCTGCCAAGTTATGGGAAATTGAGAAACAAAACAAAAAATGTTGGCATCACCTGTCCTGGTAAGTTGTAATAAAGAAAACACAGGCAATGAAATATATTCAGTTGACTAAGGCCACCACTCAGAAAGTGACAACTGTTCAAAAGGGTATATAATTATTTCAAGGTATACAGTGTGAACAAAAGAATCATTTTGAAAGTCTAAAAATTAGACTTTTGGCCTGATCTGACAAGAAAAGCTTAGAGTAAAGCATTATTGCTTCGCCTGCAATAGCACGAGTGAATTTGTTAGCTGCAGTAAGAATAAATATACATCTTCAAGATCCATTTTTGAGTACGTTTTAGTCAAAGTATTTCAGTCTTATGGCTGAAATAAAGTTCTAGAATATTACAGATGGAACACTATAGTGCTATCTGGTTGCAGTTACTTTTTTTTATGTGGACCTATGTTTAATTCAAAAGCTACTGGAATATGAAAAAATATATCTGTTTTGCTCAAGTGCATTTTATAAAAAGTTGTCTAACCCTTCCAAAAAAAAAAAAAAATCTTCCAGCATAGCATATCAAGCATAGCATCTAATAAACGGAAGAACCAACCAAAATCACTTTTGGATATAGAAGGAGAATCTCCAGATCAAGTTACAGCTAAGTCTGTTTCTCAGTACCTGTAGCCTGTATCATCACCAGGCAAAGAGAGCTGGGGAAAGATGCAGCTCACTTAACAGTAGCTGTTTAGGATCTCATTACAGTTAAAAGAGTTCCAGTAAGATCAGATGAAGCAAATCCTACTGATGGAGTAACTTCATTAAACCAAGAAAAAACACAAATCTAAGTTAATGCCATTATACATTATCCTAATTATCCAGTAAATTAAAAAAAAAAAGAAAGGTATTTTTTGAGAAAACTTATTTATTGTTGGTAGACAGTTTTTCTTCCAACCCTCTCCTTCCGGGTACATGGTGACAACACACACAAGTGGTGGCCATCAGAGAGGTTAGGGTTTTTTATTTCTTCCCATGCTAGTCACTTAGAGAAAGAATTCCATACTTCACTTGAGTAAGATCCAATGGCCTATTTTACTTTACCATTCAGCTCATTATTTCCTGATCAAATGCTTCTAACTTCAACTGGCAGTTACTCAAGATAAAGACATGACATTCA
This sequence comes from Acropternis orthonyx, assembly GCA_035583155.1. Classification (NCBI taxonomy): domain Eukaryota; kingdom Metazoa; phylum Chordata; class Aves; order Passeriformes; family Rhinocryptidae; genus Acropternis; species Acropternis orthonyx. The sequence continues at coordinate 86,845,077 of JAWWEU010000111.1, forward strand.
AGAACTCTCTAGGATCACTCTAACTTCCTACAAACAGGGAATTTACAAAGTCACCTCTTCTGAAAGGAAAAATAAATGGGGCTTGCCAAATCCCATTACAAAGTAGATTTGTAATAACTGAAGTAATTTAAACCTTTTCTGAACTGTTCTCAACTTCCACTGTCATTTCTTATACAGCAATATCAATGAAATAAATAAGATGAGATGCTAAATGTAGCAGTTCCTTGAAACAGTCATAACATCTAAATTGCATTAAAAATCATTTCAGTGTGAAAACTGAAACAAAAAGGATACTGATCTGTTTGAGGTCTTCGGAAGTTCTCTGGCAGATTAGCTTCATAGAGTAGTCTTGCTTTAGTATTTCCCATTTCCTGCATGCACTAAGCAAAAGCAGAAAACAGTTAGTTCATGTCCATCAATACTTTAAATCCTGAGAAAGTCAGAACACTATTGGTGTGCTTAAGTGGCACTACAAGTTTTTAACTTGGAGATCTCTCTGTTGCTGTATGTCTTGGGAGATGCTACCATGGTACAGGAGGGCTGCCTGCCAAGAATTGCTGGACAAAAGCTAACAGCATTGATGCTGTTTACAGTGTAAACTAACCCATCTGAGGAAAGACAAGCCATATCTCAGGATGACGCTTCAGACCGTGAAGAAAAGGGATAAGAAAATTTGTCTGATGGCAAAAAAAGGCTTCAGACTGGAGAATACCTCAAAAAGTCAGTGTTTGGTACACCAACACAAGGTAACCAGGAACCATGCAGATGTGTGAATGCTACTTTACTGTCACTTACTGAAAAGGCTTACAACACATTTTCTACAGATACAACAACAAAGTAGCTTTCTAAGTGCCTGTGGGAAGGTAGAATAGATCTAAAATGATACAGAAAAGATAGCTTAAACCAATTTCTGAAGTGAGTTTTTGTAACCTAAACTCATTACAGCAGAAATACAACACACTAAGAACTACTATGCTTACAAAACATTTAAGTTGGGCATCATGATAAATACAAATCCTTTCAAAAGTACTCCTGGCATCCCTTCCAAACTGGAAACATATTTTAATATATTTTACCTGTATTTGCTCTGGTGTCCATTGATCCAGGTTGACAGACTTGACCCTTGATATATGGACCCCAAGATTTCGATGTATTCCAGCACATCTGATGCAAATAAAAACACCAGTGTTCCAAGAGGCCCATCTTGGACCTAAGAGCAATGGGGAAATAAATCAGTTATTTTCCAAATTCCATATACTGTGAGGATTTTCTCTGGCATAATTCTATACTGACAATGTGAATAAACAAGTTTGAATAAAGGCTTATAGCTGTTTCTCTAGAGTATGTATTACTTTTAATGATTTCTGCTGTTAACAATTTTATTCACAGATTCCTACTTCTAAACAATGTCACAGAACATTAATTAGACTAAGCTAGAAAGTCATATGTTGTGTCCATCTTCCTACCTCAAAAAAAACCACCAACAAACTTTAGAAAGTTGGCTTACTAGCAACAAGATTTTGCTTGCATCTTGAATAAGCTTTATGGTTGTGCCTCAGATGCAAGCATCAGCGGAAATCAGTAGAAGTTGCTCTTTTTTCTCCAATTAAAAGCTTCTTAAGACATGCATCTATACTTAACTTGAAATTAAATGCAGGGCAATCTTATATTAATGCAACAAATCCTTTAATACCTCATACAGCACTGACTCTACAATAGTAGCATGCAAGCTCTTAGGGAATGATTATACAGAGATTTGGAAAACCAACTGACAAAAGTATGACTAAGAATGGTGGAAAACTCAGTATGTTCAGTACCCTTGATTCCTAAACTACAGTATGAGTTGCCATTCACAAACTGATGGATTCTCCCACAGGACCAGGTTGATTTATAAACCTTTCCATCATTTCTCCACTGTGCTGGCATGTTGAGACAGAGTTAAAGTATGCTGGCCTGAATTATCACAGTGACACTTGAGACATTTCACTTGAAGTTACTATGCAGTCTCTAATTAAACACATTTATATATTTTCAATCCAGCCCTGTACACCACCACTGTTAAAGGCACTGCATTAAAGTCCATTTAGTTCTGAGCTCTAAGGAGTTCAAGGACTAAATAAGTAGCCATCAAAAGCAAGAAAGCACACTGAAGAGTTGGAAAACATTTCAAGCAATTACTTTCTGCTTTTGTATGACAGATGTGCATCTATATCGCTCATAAACTGCAGTAGTTTGCATTTCAAAATCAATATATTGTATGGACACATTCCTGGGACCTACAAAGGAATTTTATGCTTCCCTCTCCTGATCTTTAGCTTAGGACTGTGTTGGCTTGACCCCAGCCAAACACTCACAGAGCTGGTCGCTCACTCTCTCTCCTAAAGGCAGGGAGAAAAGAGAAGGAAGGTGAGACGACTTGCAGACTGAGATAACAGTTTTCATAACTGAAGCAAAAACCACACACAAACGAAGTGGGTGGGGGGGGGCGGGGAGGGGAAGGAAAAGAAAGGACTTCTTCACTACTTCCCACGGGCAGGCATAGAATGAGAAAATTACATTTCAGGGGCCAAGAGATCTAACAGTTACTCACTGAAACTAACACACTGTTTCCCACATGGCACTCTTACATTAAAACAGGTAAGAATGGTCAGACTGTTTGTAATGTGTGTCTTAAAGAGTTCAACAACTAGCAACCAGCCTTTTTTACTTTCCCCTATAAAACACTACAGACACAAAAGACTCATCCAATCCTTATGGTTGGTAGATTTTATATTATAGGAAGATCCCACTTGAAATGTATACAACTTTTAGTTTTTGTGCTCTAGGACAGAGTTGTGCAGGCCATTTGCTTCACCCTATTAATCAAGTTTCACCTAAAGCAGTATACCAGAAGAAACTTAACAAAAAAACCTCTTTAGCCACTCCATTGTAGATCAAGTGTCTCAGTTTTAGCAATTACTTAATGTAGCCATGATGGTTCAGAAACAAAAAGGTACCACAAAGTCTTGTGCACACAACAGCTTCTCCAGTTTTTTTCCCAAACTGTGACCCATGGATGTGCTTTCTAAAAAGTGAAGCCTAATTTGATCCAGTTATTACAGGGACAGCAGGTGTTTATCTGTAGTTTCTATAGGCTGTCCATATTTTTATCCCTATAGGGTGTTTACATAATCACTACGAACTTTTTACAAGTGTGTTTGTACAACTACACATCACATGAGTTTCCTATTCTTCAGGTTCTTCTCAGCTGTGAGATCCCAGATAAGCACGTTCTGCATTAACGAGACAAGACTGGAAGGAGGAGTTGACATGACTGAAGTCTATCTTAATTAATTGAGAGATCATTAACCTTGTAGTTAAAATATTTACACTTGAAACTTTGTTAACAAAAAGAAAAATCATAACACTTCTGAATTATCTGGTTTTCTCCTGGAAAAGAGCAGTTTTGTATTTTCCCAGAAGGTCAGACTTCATTAATTTGTAATTATTTATCAAATAAATTGGAGAAATATTTAAGCAATAAAGGAACAAATTAAACAGTGGAGTAACAGGTAAACCTGAGGCCAGGCAAAAATATTCATGTGTAGCCTATGAATTTAATTCTGACTAATGACAATATGCAATATTAAACACTTCAAATGAAAAATGTGTTAATTAATACAAATCAATTTCAGCCATGTTTAAGCACTAGGCAAAAGAAGTTAGAAAATGTTTTCTGTGTGGGTATCAAACCAACTGTGCTTGACTTAACCAAAGAGTCAACTAAAGCTCAGTCTGCAAACCTTCGTGTGCAAGAAACATTAAAAGGTAATTTGGCCTGATTTAATAAACAATTTACAGTTTTGTCAATTCTGTATGAAGTCAGGATCCCTATTTCTATACACAGAAAATATTTTGCACTAATATTCACAGGTTTCTTCTTAATGTCCTTAAAGATACATTTGGCTTTCTTCAGAAAAATTTGCAAGAGTAACCTGGTTTATTTGCTCTACTTATTTTGCTAGCCAATTAAGAATATGGAATTATGAATATGGACATCAAGAATCTTGATGACAGCTATTTCAAACACCATCATGTGTCAGTAGTAATCCTTTCTTACCTATTAAGAACTACATTTTACAGTGCAACTTCAGTTAGCAAAATTAAAATTAAATACATCACATTTGACATAAAAGAATTGTAACTTTTCTTTTGAATGCCATTTGAATACACATTTTTTTACTAGAAAAGCTGAGCTGCTCTTCGGCAGCTTGCTGCACCACTGCAGTATAAAAATACACTTCAAGTAATTATTTCAGTCCTTTAAGGTATAGATATATGCTTAAAAATATTTTCAGCCTCTTTCATCCTTTGCTAAAGTTAATTTAAGGAAAAAAAGCCATAGAACTGAAAATGACCAATATTTATATTAGACTACATACTAGGATACTGTGAAGTCCCTGAAACACTGCCTGGCTGAACAAAGGAAAAAACATGAGCAATCCTAAAACAGATTGTTGCTTCCAAGATAAGAATCAAATTAATTTTTTTCACTCTGAACTTTCTTTTCATATTTCTATATACAGTCAACTGATTAGACTTAAATTTCCTTTTCAGTTCTTAGCAGGTGGCTATGAAGGTGTGTGCTATCTTCCAGAGAAATCAAGACAAGATCATTCACAATTTAAGTAACTCTTAAAATGACTAGGTTAGACTTTAAGCCCACGAGGTTTATTGCACATAGTTAGTCTTACTGGTAACTGTAATTCAGTTGCTTTCATAAAGAGCAGTGATTAATTTTGATTTGGAATTTAAACACAGCACAAATGCAAGTTTCTTGTAAGAGCTTAACAGAAAGATGGATTTGAGCTGTCATATGGCTTCACAGAAGTTAATTGGGAGTTTTGGCTATTACACGTTAAATGGAAAATACCAATTGACATTTCCCAATGCACTGGGCCTGGCTGGGATGGAGTTAACTTGCTTCACAGCAGCCCCTGTGGAGATGTGCTTTGGATTTGTGAGCAAAACAATGCTGACAACAGTAATGCTTTGGCTACAACTGGATAGCACTTGCACAAAAGTCAAGGATTTCTTTCCCATCCCCACTCAGTACACAGGGAGCAGGCAAGAGGCCAGAAGGGGTCTAAGTCAGGGATAGCAGACCCCAACTGACCAGAGGGACATCCCAAACCATATGGCACTACGCCATTTCGTGGAACAAAAGCTGGGGGAAAGATGGAAAAGGAAGAGGGGCAATTGTGGTTATGGTATCTGACTTCCCAAACAACCATTACACAAGCTGAGACCCCGCTTTTCATGACATAGCTGAAATCCACCTGCTGATGGGAACTACTGAATGAAAGTCTCTTTTCATTTCATTCGCACACGCAGCTTTTGCCTTCCTTATTAAACTGCCATGATCTTGAACCATGAGACTTTCCACCTTCCTCCTACTTTCTCTCCACTGGAGAGGGGAGCACACAAGAGGTGGAGGGGGTGTTTGGCTGCTCACCAGGGTCAGCCAATCTCACCAGCTACTACATTAGTTTAAGTTCAGGAACTGTGTATCAAGTGTTGAATATAGAACAGAATTCAATCACATGCATGGAAACAGCACTAACTGTGACAGAGTATTTAAGGAGTCCTTTATTAGAGACTATCTGGGCTCTAAGAATGAAAGAAATATGTGGCCACCAAAAACCAATATAACCTGGTATATCTTTGAGATTTTAGAATTTTTAGTTAACTTGTGAATTTAAGAAAAAAAAACTGAAGTTTTTTCCCCATTACAGGAGACTTCCATACCAGTATAATTATTATTTAGAATCAACACTCTCCCTATTTGCAGAAAGATCTATAGCTAGTTAGTAGCTATAAAACATAACATTTCAAAAACTGACTTCAGCTGTTAAAACTTAAGCAATAAAGAGTTGGAAAGTAATTTACATATTTTTAGATAAAAGCCTTCACATAAGTTGATCTCAAGCCAATTTTTAAATTGCTGGAAAAGTTATCCAACTTCACATGCCATTCTTTCATTCTAAAATGCACATCAAAGTGTGAATTTTGTGAAAAAGTCATCATTTTTTACATATTCTCTGGTGAGGGGAAAGCTTTTTTTCTCAACGTATTTCAAAAATTTCCCCACTTTTCCTCCACACTTTGCCTCTTTCAGGATATAGTTTTTGATGGCAGACTTCTTCTTCATGTTATTTAAACTGAACTATTACCTTGCATGTGCTTAATGTTTGTGCACATACTTGTGTACAGTGCTATCTTCCCCAAGCCCCTGAACTCACTCAGTAAGGATCATGTGTTCTAGTTCACTATATTAGAAATAAGATGATTGAACAAGCTGCAACAATCCACAGCAATGCTGACAAACCCTGCTAATACAGCTATAGATGATACAACCCCCTTTGTGTGCATACAGATCCTCAGGCAAGCATAATGACAGGAATGATAATGCTGAAGCTGCTACAGTGCATCTCCAAAGCAAACACAAGACAAAGCACATTCCTGTTTGTAAGTCCAAGATTTAAGCTTTATTACATCTTCTCAAGTTTTATTTTGCATCAGCACACACATAGTACTTTATCAGGTACAAAAGAATACGTACACAACACTGTTTCTTTAAAATGTTGAAGAAAAAGTACTTTTATCAACATTACAAAAATGTGAAAGACTCATATACTAACTGCATATGAATCCAAGCAGGAGTAGGAGAACCTGTCACACAAACATATTAAGAAAAAAATAAAAAAGCAATGGAGACTAGGAAAAACCTAAAATGAGACAAAAGGAAAGAAAAATACTTGGAGATAAGACATAACTAGGAGACACCCACAAAGGAGCAAGTATGAGTTCACTGCAGATTTGACTACAAAATAGAGTGATGATGCTTCCCTTATTACAATAATTCAGTTTCCTTGCCTCCATCAGTCCAGCTTACTGTAATGGCAGTTAATACTGAAACACTCCTTTTGCTCAATAGAGGTGCTGTTGGTTCTTCCTAAACATCTTACAAAGAGCAAACAGAGGTGTGAAGTGGGTACAAAGAGCAAGCACACAGCCTTTCAATTTTACAATTGCTTGCTGACAATGGGAAGGGCAACTATTTTAGATGTCAGCAAACAATTCTGTATCCTCTATACTGTGTGCATAAAGCCAGTTTGCCAGGTAACTAATAAGTTTGAGACAAAGTTTTAAATGAAAAAAAGCTTGTCATGACTAACTTCAAATAATGTTTGTATGATAGAGGTACACAGAAACAAAGTTAGTTTTCACTTTGCACTCTTGCTGTTACCAATTAGAAATTCTACAAGGAAGGAAGCCAAGTATTAGATCTAAGAGTGTTAACTGCTTTGCATCTCTAATATAGCCTGTAGCAAACTTATCTTGGGCCAACATCTTCAAAGAATTTTGATAGACTACAATTCCTCCTTTCACTCACCTGCACCCTGACTGACCTTTAATCATAAAGCACAGTGAAGTTACTTTAATTCTCTTTTGTTTCCCCAAATTCTGCTACTGGTTGACAGAGCTGATTTGTCGAAGAACTGGCTCCATCTTGTGGAACAGAGAATTAACTGCAAGAAAATCTACACTGAGTAGGGGATAGTCAGTTCCTAAAAACTACCAATTTTTAGCCAAAGACAAAGCCTCAGTGGTTGCATCAATCCAAGCATACCCATGCAAGTGCTCTTTCTCTTTGCATTACTCCCACACACAATTCATACTGCTCAAGTGTTCTGCTACTCAAAATTTCAACCAAGTTAGCAAAGAGTATTTTCCAGAAACACCTATGATTTCTTCAGGATGAGATACAGATAAAGATGGTGAACAGAAGACAAGCACCCTTATATAGCAGATACAGAGAAAAGAAGGAAAGCAAGTTATGTAATTCAACACTAGAAGTTAAAACAGTGTCTAGTCAGGGAAAAACAAAAAAACCAGACACAACTTAAAGTGACTCATCCAAGTTTCTCTCCTCAAAACATAACATACTAGAGATAGGGATTAAGTCAAGGTGATACTGAAATGCTCAAAACAAATCAATTTCTATCCTCCGTTTTCAGTCTGATCCTGCTGGGGGGCAAAGTTAAAAAAAAAACCTACAAGAAAACACCACCTGCTCTCCTCCCCGCAATGCAAAAGGCTTAATTGCAATGTTAATCATGTCCCCTGAAAGAGACTTTGTGAATTAAGGAACAAATCTTAAAAAAAAAAAAAAAAAAAAAAAAAAAAAAAATCTTACATAAAGATCTTGAAGTAAAGGAAATAGTGCAAGAACCACAGTACAAGAACTTTATTCTATGAAATAAATGTTATTCGAGGTCCTTGAAGTGTAAGTCTTTTGAGACTACTGGTACAAGACTATTCACCTGTCAGTTGATCCACTGAATTAGTTGTTGATTAAACAGAACAAACAGCCTGGAACACCTTCTTGTGTAACATCTACTCCCCGCATTAAGCTTCATTTCTTTTCCTATGCATTAGAAGAGGCTTCCTTGCTTTACCTCCATACTCAAGACTGGGAAAACCATGCAAGTTCAGCATTTATATGCTTTTCAGATGTCAAAGTATGAAGCAAAATACTGTTTTATATAAACGAAGGCAACAAAAGGCTGTAGCTTAAATGGTAGTTTTTAGCAGTCTCTTATAGGTGGCTTAGTATGCCTGTGGTTTGGATAGTCAAGGCTAGAATTTGAGAACTTAAAATTTCCCACATTCAGAGTGTGCCAGGAGTTCAAAGAAGAACTGTTTGAAACAAGCTGTTTTTGTAGTTTTAAATAAAACCAAACTCAACAGCACAAAGTTGTACTGAAGGCAGACAATTCAAGCACACTGTTTCAGATCCCAGCTTTATAACAGCTGAGATTCATATGGTTCAAGGTGTACTGCAAGAACAGTGTGAGGACAAGCCTTAGAAGCATCACTCGACTATTTTTAGCCAGTGTCAGGTAAGTGGTAGAGAGGTTTCAGGGACAGAATTCCTTCAAATTTGTCTTTCTATGTGGATAACCACTTTTCATGAAAATCATCAACAAATCCATTAAAAGCTCAGTCCTATTCACAACTCCAAAGAGGTTGTGTAAAATTACATGAAAGAAATTCTGTACAACCTGTCCCACCTCTTGGGCAGAGAGAGAAATATGCATCGACCAATTTCAATTATTCCTTCAGCTCACTGATCCACTTGCTTCAGTAGCATCAATAATTGCTAGAAGCATTTCAACGGAATTTCAAGGGCTGTATGAAGCCTCAGCTAGAAAGGAAGTACAGGGACATGAGTGTTCCTTCAGTTCTATGTTTAAGCCACAAAATCAAGTGGCTGGCTTCGTAACTACTTCAGTTCTGGAATGCATCCAAGTAATTTCAAACAGCAAAAGCTTTGTACAGAAAATTAAGTTTGGAATATGAAAAAAGCGCAGTTTGTAAATCAGGACTGGTTAGCTACAGCTATTGGAGATACACAGGAAATGTCAGTTTATTCTTGAGATGAACAGCCTTTTTCTTGTCTAATAGTAATTTAGCACAAGCAGTCTTGTAAGGTGACAAATTTAAAGAATTAAAAATTTTTGGCCTTATTAACAGTCAGCTACTAAAAATCTTTTTGACTGAATATGATTGTGAGAAAATAAGCTTGCTTTTCCAAAATAGTTAGGTGATTATATGATGCAAATGCTAAATTGTAAGCTCACTATGAAGTTATATACGTTAAATACGTAGTGGATCCCTTTTCATGTAAATTAAGAAAAAAAGGAGATAATGTTTTCCCCAAAACATCACCAAGGCCTCCTATTCATCTGATGTATAGGATGACAGGATTTAAATAGAACACCTACCTCATTAAAACACTTACTTTTGACATCAGTATCAGTTTAACTCAGTGTTTTGTATGGAAACTTCCTTTACAACAATTTCCCAGAGTTTGTATTCCTGACTTGGAAGTACTTCACACCACAGACTTCACCCATCCTAACACTGCCCAGGTAAGTAGGATCATAACCAACTACAGAACTGCCAGAGAGTAGCTCCTGATCCTTGGCTGGCTACCACACCTATCATGCTCATGCTTGGTTACACAAGAGCACGTGTGTCTGTGACTGTTTGTGGAGAGCACATACAGAGCATATGGGACACAGTACAGCACTCCTACCAGAGGGCGGGATATGAGCCTGCTACAGCACACACTTTGGAAAGTCAACTTAGTGCCCTAAGTATGAGAGACGACAGAGGTGTCAGCCCTGGTACATTCAATAAGCTAACAGCTTCAGAAATGAAATTTCAATTTGGCTAAGGAGTACCACTCCAATTGCATTCTGCCTGTTTACTTGTAAGGAGAAAGACTGCCTGTGTCAGAGTTCAGACTGCAAGAATAAGGTGTGCAAGATGTCATTTCCTGTTAGCAGCATTTGGCACTTTCTAAAAAAGACAAGGTTACGTAGCATATTACAGCATTAGTAGGAAACTTCTGAAGCTGATTTTGACTACAATTTTTCCCTTGTCAGCAAGGAATTGCTGAAAGGTTTACTGTTTTAAGAGTACAATTTATAGTTCTTTTATATGCAGAAATAAAAGGCAAATGGGGAACAGTAAGCTCTTACAAAATGTTTTCATAATTTGATAGCTAAGCATTAAGTAAAAGCATCACTAAAAAGAAAAAATGTGTAAATCTATGCCACTCTGGTACAGCCTAACAACCTCCCTACACAGGCAGGCAAAGGATAAAGGTTATACAAGCATCTGTTGCAAAGAAATACCCCAAAAAAACACCACTTTACCCAGCAATTGAAGTTCCTCCTTTAACTATGACAAAAACCTCAGAAATAAAACTTGTTTGCAAGACAGGTTTATAATATAGCCTGTTTGCCATAAACAAGAATAAAGGTTACCTTTTTCTACCAGAGGGAAATTATCTAATAATTGCACTAATCAGTCTCCCTTTACCACTTTTCCTCAAATATAACTGAAGAGACTTTTAAGTAAACACTCACAAAACTACAACCTCTGTGCACTCCTCAGTGACTCCAGAGATGCACTCTCCCGTACATTACAAAGTACTTAAAGACACCCCCATAAGCTCTCCAACATGCACCTATGTTTGAAAAGGATGCAGAGATCCAAGTCTCTATACAACGACCAGGAAATCAGAGTTACTGAGGTTGGAAAAGACCTCTAAGAGGATAAAGTTCAACCACTAGCCTAACATGGCAAAGTACCACATCTATATGTTTTGAACACTTTAGGCATTGTAACTGAGCAGCTTGTTTCAATGCCTGACAAACCTTTCAGTAAAGAAATCTTTCCTAATATCCAATTTAAACCTTTTCTGGCACAGCTTGAGGCCATTTCCTCTTGCCCTGTCACAGGTGACCTGGGAGGAGAGGCCAACTCCTTTCAGGTAGCTATAGAGAACAATAACGTCCTCATAGCCTTCTTGCTCCAGGCTAAACAATGTGAGCTCCCTCTGCCACTTCTTGTAAGTCTTGTGCTCCAGCCTCTTCACCAGCTTCACTGACCTTCTCTGGACGTGCTCCAGCACTTCAGTGTCTTTCAACGGCCAGCTGTTAACAGCACTCCCAAGCCTCTTTCTGCCGGGCTGCTTTTCAGCCACTCTTCCCCAGGCTGTAGGTCTACATGGGGTTGTTGTGACCCAAGAGCAGGACCCAGCACTTTGTCTGATTCAACCTCATACCACTGACTTCGTCACATCAACCCAGCCTCTCCAGATCCCTCTGCAGAGCCCTCCTACCCTCCAGCAGATCATACCTAGTAAAGAGTGCACCCTTCCAAGACACGAGCAGCCAAAGCAAAGTGCCAAATTTCAGGCTCTAGACTGTAAAAATACACTGAAACCATCTATCAAGATTGGCCAGATAGTTTCTTGTACCAATCTTCTCTGCTACACTGGTTTGTGCTGAGATGAAAGTTATTTTCCTCATAGCAGTCCCTCTGGTGCTGTGTTTTGGATCTGCAACCAAGAGTGTTAATAACATATTGATGTTTTACCTATTGCTGAGGAGGGCTTGTGCAACATGAAGGCCTTTTCTGATCTTCAGACTGCCCTGACAGTGAAGAGGCTGGGGATGGGCAAGGGGCCGGGAAGAGACATAGCTGAGACAGCTGACACCAAACTGACCAAAGGGACATCCCATTCAACACCATGCTCTGCAATAAAACCTGGAGTAGGAAGGAAAAGGTGTGTGTGTGGGGGGGCATTTGGAGTGTTGGCATTTGTCTTCCTACATAACTGTTACATGTGATGAAGCTTTCCTGGAGATGGCTGAACACCCACCTGCCGATTCTAAATAGTGAATTAATTCCTTGTTTTGCTTTGCTTGTGGATGCAGCTTTTGCTTTACCTATTAAACTGTCTTTATCTCAACCCATGAGTTTTCACACTCTTACCCTTCTGCCTCCCTCTGCCATCCCACTGGCAGGGGTTACAAAGCAACCCAATATCCACATTCACTGCAGAGATCTATTCATCTACATTCCTCCTCTACTGTCTTCCCTCACTTCCTCTGCAGGGTATGTAGATCAGACCAAGCAGATTTCCATGCTGCAGTATTCACCTCTCTTACCTACAGAGTGCCTATCTGCCCACCCTCAAACACTAATATATAGTGGTAGGAACAACCACACAAATGCAACTCTAGTCTTGGATGATCCCCAAGTTTTACTGTAACAATATTTCTGTGGACCACAGGGTACTAACTTAACAAGAGAACACAGGAAAGAAAAAACCAAATTTATTTTTAAATAGTGTTCTTCACAGTTATTTTAACTAGATTTGTGTTTTGAAAAAATGGAGAGCAAGTTCACAGGCTTTTTTGTGTTTTTTTTCTAAAGTGATCTTCTGTAGCTGTCACTGAAAAATATTTTTCCTCAAAACAAAATTCTCTTCAGATGCTGAAAGAGAAACAGAATACAATCCCAAAGTAGTCAGCTACACTTAGTCTGAAATATAGATTGCGAGTATGGGTTCAAAGTAGGATTAAGGTTGCTTGAGAAATATTAATTCTCAAAATTTACTCTCAAAGCTTTGCAGGAATCTCAAGCATGTGATCTTGGATCTGTTGGGGTTTTTTCAAGTCTCATTTAAGACCATACACTTGACAGAATCTTTTTGCTTCATAAATATATTTTTAGAGTAACCTTTTTTAAGAAGGGGTGCCATGAACACCCAAACTCCATGGAAATTGCAGTGAACAAAGCAAGTGTGAAGGGGCATTTAGCATCACTTCTTTCAGAGGCTGCTTGCTACATGCAAAAGATCACCCAGGAAAGCAAATCAAGGCTTCACAATCTTTATTAATGGGAATGACAGTTACTTTCTACTCAGAACACATAAGAAACCCTCAGCAGTTGTGGTACATTAACTTTGGCTGGCCATTACACACCAACTAAGGAGGAGAAAAAGACTTATGGGTCAATATAAAGGCAGTTTAATGAAGAAAAGCAAAGGCCAGGTGCAGAAGAAAGAAGAAAAATATTTATTCTCCTATCAGCAAGTGATATCTACTTCCTAGGAAGCAAGACCTCAGTACAAAGAACACAATCATCTTAACAACAAATGCTCCCCACACTCCCCTTTCTCTTAGCTTTTAATTGTATCACTTGTTAGGTTGATTTGGGTCAGCTGTTCTGGTTATGTCCCCTCCCAAACTCTTGCCCACCTCCAGTCTAGTGGCCTTGGGGAAGGCTGGAGAGACAGCCTTGATGCTGCACTTGCACTGCTCAGCAACAGCTGAAACGCTGTGGCTGTCAACACCCTGTAGCTGCAAAGCACAGCACCATGGGGGATGCTATGTAAGTTAACCCTGTCCAGGCAAACCCAATACAACAGTTCAATGTTTAAAGCTGAGAATAACCCAAGTATCACTTGGCAATGAGAACAAAAGCCAAAAAGCCTACACTTGGTGTCTTATTGGCATGTCTCTTTGGTTTATCCTCTGCTTAGCAGGGGAGCTCAAATGCACAAGCATACTTCTGCTGAAGATGTAAAGGGTGAACGTGAAGTGTGGCATTTGCCATGTTTAAAGGGATATTTTTGTTATTCTACAGATAGCAGGCAACTGAACGAGTATCTCATAGGGACACAGTTTAATGGGAAAATCAGTCCCTATATTATAAAAACATCACTACTTGTCAATACACTGGTTGTTTCTATAAATTGTTATGAATCACAAATTTAAATCCAAACTACTTGAGCACACGTTACAAGGAACTTATTTAAAATTATCACTCAGTCCCAGTTGCCACTCACTGCCACGTTTTGAATGAGCCTGTAAGTTCAGCTGCATTCAAGAATACCAGGTTACATGATGAATCACTTCCATCTTTTGCAGAAATTCCTACAGGACTACTGCTGCCTTTAATCCTACCAGTGAAGGCCTGTACTGTGAAGTTTTCTTTATTTTCATTCAAACACTTCAGTAAAAATACATTAGATTCTTGTTCCACAAGTGTATAGCAATTGATAGCCCAATGTGGAATATCACATTCCTTTTCTCATTCAAGCAACAGAGACAATTCCCTACTGTTAATCAATATATTTTAACACAAAATCATATCCAGGCACAGCTTTGAGAAACAAAATTGCTCTTTTACCAAACCACAACTGCAAAGTTAGTTGCTTGTCAACATTGCTGCTAAGTATCACACATGGCTTTCCACAGCTCCACTCAGACAGGGACTGAGCTACAATTTGTACCTTTTTTCCCATGGTCTACCAGAAGCAAACACCTCTCCACAACAGAGGAGAGGGGCAATTGACAGTTTAAGGTTTCTGAGATAGGCAAAACACTGGCCTCTGCAATTCTCACTTCCTCCATAAAACTTGTCACCGTTTCCATCAGCTACAGAATCAGTGCTCCCTGTATTCACACCTACCACAGACTTGGAGCATGAGGATCTTCTCTGAACCTCTAAGTTCTTCCTCCTCTCCAGATCTTTACCTCAGAACGGAAAAGCACCTGGCTTCTCTGGTCAGAGGAACACAAATCTACTCATCCTTATTTTGGACAAGCTGGAAACAAAGCAGGAACTCAGGTTCTCTTGATAGAGTTCCTTCACAGCACCAAGCAGAAGCTTCTTGACAGTATGTACTCAGATATACAAGTTTATCTCTTAATGGAAAGTAACAAATGATCAAGACAAAACAGTGGAAGATAAGCAGGAGTTAGCATTATATCATATAATCAGTCAACTGTAAACAAAGATGAATACAAACAGGTATCCATTCAAACCTTAAATATGCCAAGTTATTACAAAGAAAATAAAGCAGTTTTGTTTGAACAGCTTTTTGTGAAGCCATTCAAGAGAAAAATGTTGAGAGTAATATTGCTCAAGCTCTCATACATTAATCAGACAAGAGGCCAGAATGGAAGAAAAACAGGAATCTGCAGTAGTTTCTCTTTTGCCTCAGTCTTCTAAGGAACATCGTTTTTTGTTGTAATACAGAGTTCAAACCAGCAGTTTTAAGATCCAGGAAAACTTCTGGCACAAGGGACAGAAGCTCTGAGCAACTTTCTACCAGCTCTACAAGGCAGTTTAAGTTGTGAAGGCACTCTCCTAGCTGGACTTGAACAGAACTTAGGTCAAACAACATACCGGTAACACTTCTACTGTTGTATCTCAATTCCCACTTGCTTCAAATAGCTAGATTTTGTCCTTTTAATGTTTGGATGCACAAATCACAGCAAGATTCCTATATTTCTTGAAGTATTAAGGGCCTACTACAGTCTGTATTTACTGCTGTTTAATCACTTTTCTCTTTCTCATAATGGACTTCAACTTTAAACAAAGAACCTACTTTTAAATCTATGTAGGCTGATACTTGCACTGGGGAGAAAAAAAAATAAATTACATGGTATCTGCAGTGGAACTCCATACCAGCTTCTAAAGTGATGCAACAACTGAACTGGATCTGAAGGAGCTGAGGTTGGAAGGGGCCCCAGGAGTTCAGCTAGTCAAAGTTCCCATTTTCAGAGCACAGGCAATACAGTAGGTTGCTTAGGGCTGTTCCCAGAGTTTCAGTATCTCCAGGAATGGATACTCCACAGCCTCTCCAGGTAAACTTCTCCAATATTCAACATCTCCCAGAATTTAAAAAAAACCCCACATTTATTCTTATGCTTCAGTGGAATTCCATGTGTTTCCATTTGTGTTCATTGCTTCTTGGCCCTATCACTGGAAATCACACACAGACAAGCCTGCCTCCATCATCTTTACGCTGTCACCAGTATTTATACACATTGATAAGATCTCCCCAGCAGCCTTCTCTCCTCCAGGCCAAACAATCACAGCTCTCTCAGCCTCCCCTTGACTGTCAGCCACAAAGCCTTTTCATGTTTGTGCCCCTTTCCTGGACTTGCTAAGTCTGTCCCTGTTTCTTTGTACTATGAAGCCCAAAACTGGACACAACATATACAGTCTCACTAGTGCTGAGGAAAGAAGAACCATCTCCCTCCAGACACTGTGACCATACTCTTCCTGAAATTCAGTGCAAGATGTTCTTTGCCTTCTTTGTAGCAAGGGTGCACTGCTGGCTCATGACCAGTTTTTGGCCCACAGCACCTCTTCTGCAGCTCCAGCATCCACTCTCTAGGGGCAGTCTTTTGCATTTCTCATTGTTGAAGCTCAAAGTTTCCATTGGCCCATTTTTCCACCTGTCCACTTTTCTGCTCTGAGTAGCAGCGCATCCCCCTGGGCCACCTGTCTCTGCTTCCATCTCTTATATGCTTCCTTTTTATGCCCCAGTTTGTCAGAAGCTGCTTGTTCATTTAAGAAGGACCCCTGCTGCCTTTAGGCAATTTCCTACTCACCAGAATAAACTAGGGTTTAAAGTAGTAAACCAGCTCTCCTGGATCTCTATATTCAGAACCATCTTCCAAATGATTCTTCCAAGAAAATCCCTCAACAAAATCTTTCTTTCTGAAGATCACAGCTGTAATCCTACCCTTTGCTTGGCTGTCTCCTCTTCAGATCCTGAACTCCTGAATTTCATGATCACTGCAGCCAAGACTACTCCTAACCTTTACATACTCAACCTGTCCTTCCTTGTTTGTAAGTAATAGATCCTCAAACACTTCCATCAAGACATGGTCATCAATGCATTCCAGAAATTTCCTTGATTACTTATTCCCTGCTGTGCTGTTCCTCCAGAAAATTACCAGGCTGGTTCAAGACTCCCATGAGCATCAAGGCCTGCAAAGGTTACGCTTGAGTTGCTCGAGGAAATCCTTGTTACTACGTCTTTCCCAATCCAGTGTGAAGCAGATACACATGCCATCGCCCCTAATGGTCTGGCCTCTAATCCTGACCCATAAGTTCTCAGCTGGCTCATTAATCATCTCTAGGCAAAGCTACAGGCAGTCCCACTGCTCTCACAGTGAATGGTGATTCCCCTTTATCACCATCCCAGTCTGCCCTTCCTAAGCAGCTGTACTTATCCATTGCAGTCCTCCAGTTGTGTAAGTTATCCAACTTTGCAACACCAATAAAAAACATGGCTCAGTCTTAACTCATTTTTACTCTTCCATATTATCTAAAACCAACTTATTGATAGGACAGTGAAGGTGGATTCAACTAGTTATGGGTTTCACAGGATAACTCTTTAAGGACCTCAACATGAGAATAAGATACGACCAAAAAACTTTACCTGTTCACAAAGCAAAGTCATTACATATTTGAAAATTTAGTTGTAGCCACAGGAGAACAAAATGAAGCATCTAAGTTCCTAATGTAAAGCTGAATCACACTCAAATGAGCCTTACTGAGCTAGTCTAGGACAATGTGACACCTGAGCTAAATCAACTGCTGACTACTCTCTGAGTAATGCCTGATAACTGACTCTTAAATCCTAAAGGGCGTATACATTAAAGAGGGAGTCACCACTCCAGGAAAAGGTACCTCCCTAAAAGTCTGCTTATCACCTAATATCTAATTGCTTCCTCTGTATCATGTAGAAAGACCTCTTAAAGCTGCAGCACAGTTGCTTTTTCTTTACAGCATTCAGATCAAAGAGGGCAGATTCACAAGACAGCACAAGGAAATTCAAGAACAAAGCAAAGACCAGTTGGTGTAAGCAGCATCCTACAGTGGCAGCTTTTTCATGTCACTAAAGAGTGGCAGAACCACAGCTTAGGTACCATTAGGAGACATACCTGTAGCCCTGACCAAAGGGACTGAGGTGTTTTGCACTCCAGAAGGCAAGAACAAGGACTTACCAATACTAATAACCACTTTTCAGGAACTGTCCCTCCTTTCTGGTTCACACCACTGAAACAGCTGACTGCCAATGACTTCTGAATGTAGGGCGGCAAACCAAGTACGTAAGGATTTCTGCATCTGTATAACATGCCTCAAAATCTAAACTTTGCAACATAAAAAAAGAAGAACCAAATCCTACAGATATTTTTGTTAGTAGTCACAGAAATAGCTACATTGAAAGGGATCTCCAGAGGTCACCTAGTCCAGCCTCATGTCAAAGCAATGCTAAATTCAAAGCTACATCATCCCGCTTGGGTCTCATCCAATCAAGCTCAGTTAACTGCTGAAGAATAAAGACTGCACCCACAAATACCATTTTAAGCACTTGGGTTAAAAACCTTCAGACTTTGCAAACAGCCCTGTTCTATCACAAGCTAAGCAGATTTCCTGTGACTTGAGTGTATTTTTCTGCTCTATAGGAGTCAAGAGATGGAAACAAATCCCTTCCTTACAACCCACTTACTCAGTTCTCGAAGTTCTAAACTAAAGCTGCCATACTATTCTCCCAGCAAGTGAGGTGTCTTTCAAGAACTCTTCATTTGAGGAAGACAATTATCACTCTCAGGGCTGCAACAGTAACTCATTCCTAACTTTCAGTCTCATCCAACCTGTGTGAGCAACAGATAAGAACATATACAACAAAAACAGAGCATTGAGATAGCTTTATTTAGTAGCAGGAATCAGGAAAAACATCCTGGTTATACAGTATAAAGAGAGACTGAAGGGAGTTTCAGATCTCTTAAGGTCTTTGAAGGCACTGTCTTTCACAAAGAGGCCAGAAAAATAAGAGTGTATGTACCAGATGATCACTAGAATTTCTAGTGATACAGTTCCTTACTATTATTAGAGTTCAGCACAGATCACTCTAATTGCAAAGTTTAAGTAAGACCCACCCTGAATCAAAATTAGTTGTCTTCACTATTCCTTAAGGAAGGATATTGCAAAACCTCACTGGACAGCAGGAGGCTTCCAGTTGTTACATCTGTCAATTCATATTCCAGCCTGTTACACTCACATGATCTTTACCACTCTGATCTCCCGCAGCAATACCAGCTTTGCAACAGAAACACACAAAGCAGTACTAGCAATTTCTTGATCCAAGTGACCTGAAGTAACATCTGATATTTGCAACTATGGTCACTAGTACAGAATAGCCACAGAACAGTAATCTACCAGTCAGTTACTACTTTGTGTTTGAACTTCAATACAGAGCTACAAATTGCACTGGAGATATATGGAACTGACTCCAACATAACCCAACTGTCTTCCATTGGCCCTAGTGTCCTACTTGAAGGGTTTCTCCACCTTAGGAGGAAGACAGGTGTCTTAGTTTGAAAAAGAAAACTAAGATATCTGGGGGCTAATAGAACAGAGGACTCCACACGATTAATCAC
>JAWWEU010000111.1:86864834-86938128 GCA_035583155.1 Acropternis orthonyx
CCCCTCTGCTCCGGGTTTCACTCCCAGTCCAGGCGGGTGAGGGAAAGGGAAAATTCTGCAACCTTAAACCCATAACAACAGGGAATATCTTCACCTGAGGAGGTACAACACCAAGGCCTTGTCCCAGTGTGAACTCTATTGATGGGCTGTCCCAAAGCTTTCTTACACTGTAAGAGGCAAAAGCTGAAGCCTTGCACAGGCTGAGGGCAGTGGGCTGTAAGAGTTATCCATCTGCTTTAGGTTAAATCTTGAGGAAGAAGTATTTATTAAAATACGCTGGCAAGATTAACACTGTGAAAAGACCAGACATCAAACAAACAGCAAAAGGAGCTCCACAGAAAGCTATGATCATACACAAATATTTAAGTTAGTCTTGCAGACACAGAAGCAATCCCATGCAACACTTAAATTGTAAAAAAAAAAAAAAAAAAAAAGGTCATACCAGCTGTAAACATACCTGCAATATTCCAGATTTCTTCTGATGGCTAGTTTACCCACTTATTTAAATGAGACGTTTTGCTCCCCCACAGCCAAGAAACCTTCTGTTTGGGATTGGCCAGTTGTTAAGGAAGTTAAAATTAGGTTTACTTAAAGCCAAAGCTGTAACAACTGTTCTAGCTACACAAATTTTGGTAGTGCAATATTTCCCATCCAATCTCTTCCCACACCCCTAAGAGCCTGTACCTGCCACTCTTCAGACAGAAAGGACCAAATCTTCAGTCACATATAGATATTCAATGGCTGCACAGTACAACTATAAATACTGAAGAGTATTTTCATGAGTATTATAACCAAAGTGAACAAATTTTAATCTAACTGAACAAGCAGCAGTGTCAATGTGCCTCTTTGTACTATGACTGTGGTACCAGAACATTTAAACATGCTTCAAGCACTACCAGTCATGAAGTAATTAGACATTAAAAAAACCTAACACTTCCTCTGATACAGAAATTTATTCACCTTTTCTGAAAGCCAAAAATATCTACAGTTGTTTATACTGAGGTCTGCAAGCTTCCAATTATGCTATTTTAACTTGATTACAGTTTTTAAAAATTGTAAAGCAGTTGACAACAGCAGTAATTGCCTTCTGACAGGGAGATGAATTTACAAGGAGACTTCAGTAGTCAATCTATTTGTATTAAAGACAAATGCATCCACATACAAGCATAACAAAGAGAAAAGGTATGTAAGAGAACTGTTCCCGCTGGTTTCAAACATTGTTAGGGACAGTAATCAGACTTATGCTCTGCATTTGCAGAGACAGTCACAGTTGACCAAGACTAACTGTCTTAAATTTACATGCCTGCTTGATTAGGTGGACAGATTTTTAATTCTGATGAATAGCTTGTCCCCTTGTAAGAAAAAAGCATCTCCTTTTGTGTTTCATCACACACTTCAACTTCTAAGTACTTGAGTCAATGTTGTTTAATATCAGCATCCAAGTAACATCAGCCTTAGTGTCCAGCAAAAACAACACACGCCTAGGAGACTTCTGGCATGTTGTTAAGTAGGTACTAACTACACAGAGATAGCAAATTATATCCCCTATAATCAAATGTTAACTGTTCTTTTATTTTGGCTCCATGTGACAGATCTCTAAGAGGTATTACTGCTTAAAGGATTCAAATACCAGCATTGAAACAACAATAAAGACATTAATTACACTTCCTCTACAGTGAAAGGGAAGAAAAATTTACATGCTTTACAACAGCTTTCAGCATAGTCTACACACCTGATATAGCTATAGATTTGTCTATCAAATTCCTTGTCCTAGATCCTTCCAATTCCTGCTAGCTGTACTTAGTTATACAAATAAAAGGATCACAAAGGAATTTCAGTTGTTGCTCTTTCAAAACTTCAGGGTGACTAAAGCTACTGCCAGCATACCCTGTTATTTCCTACAAATACCAGAAACAGTAATGTAACTACTTCCCAGTAGTGTAACACTGGGAAGACATTTACTGCCTTATGCAGACGGCTGTTCAGACAGGGATGTAAAGAACAGGCAGTACACAGACAAGCACTGCCTTGTCAAATGTCATCACGACCTCTTTGCTCTTCCAAAAGTCTCAGTGATTGCAAAGACAGTTCCAGAATCTTTGATTTTTAGGCTTCTTCCCCACAGAGATGTCATCTACTCTTTCTGACAGCTGTAAGATTTACAGTTTGAAGGTGACATATGGCAACTATCATATGGCCCTACAACAGGTAGTTTCCAGCACATTTTAGCAGTGATAAACAGATTCATAGCAACTATTTCAACAGGCAAAAGGCAAATAAGAATAAAAACCACTTCCAAAAACTGTTGCAGAGCCAGCAATCATAATTATTACTTAATGCTGAACTGACAGCCACCTGAAAGACCACACTGAAAATAATGGTTTTCAAGTAGTACCAGAATAAGACTCAAGACACAACCACAACTCAGTTAACACAACCAGAGTTAATGATGAAGACAGTGTTACTCCACAATTAGATGAACAGGAAGAAAGCAAAAAACAGAACTCAAGGGATCCTACTGACCAACAGAAAGGAGAATGACAGACAACCAAGAAAAGCTCACACAAGAGAGGAAAGTAATGGAAACTAAAGCAGACAACATTTCAAAGAACAAAGAATAAATTACCATAACAAAAGGAAAAATATACTTTTACAAAACATGAACTAGGACTGACAGAAATCCTAAATATTTTGTCATGAATGGTTTCATGGCTGCACAATCCAGATGAAGAGACTCCCTACGTAAACTGGTAATAGGGAACTCCAGACTAATGACAAACATGACCGGAGATGAAAGGGATGCTGGTAGCGTTCCAAGAGGTGAAAGGGATTCTGACAGTTTGGGCAAAGTCACACAAACAGCTGACAGACTCTGGTTAGCTAACAGAGCCACGTTAATAGTTACTGCCTCAGACAGCACTGCATTCCAGGACTAGCAAAACTACAGCTTTGCCAGACGGCAACAAGTCATGAGCACTCAGACACCATGGATTAAATGTGAAACATATTTGAAAAAGCTGCAGCCATCTGTTTTTTCCTCTTATTTGGTTAACAAAGAGTTTCAACACAGACTAATACAACAAGGAAGAGTTCAACAATGGCATTACATGCTCATGACAAGCTTGATCTTCAACTAAACAATTGGTCATTTGGTTTTTTCTGAGTTATATCTTCTGGAAGTACACAGAAATCCAGACTTCAGGATATAGTGGAGGCATCTCAATTGCTTCACACAACTCTCCGTCCCAGAAAGAAACTTCATTAACTTAAGGAAATAAATCTGGACAGGCTGGGCATATATGACCATCTCTCAGTCAAGCACCTTTAGAACAGCTGCAACTAAATCAAGTTTATCATTCTACACTCTCGCTTCCATTCATAAAAAAACCAAACATACACTTAATTGCAGACAGGCAAAGTCAGATAGCACTATACAGCAAATATGATACAAGACTTAAAATAATAATTGCTAGAATGGGATAAAGAAAGTACAAATTAAACTTGAAGAGGGAAAGAGAATAAATTAAAAAAAAAAACAACTATGATTCCCTCACATTGTATCATCCAGTATTTTCAGGCCAGCTTTCCTGGGGGACAGAATGAAAGCAAGCCATGCTTCTGACACACAGAGAGACAGCAAAGGAAAAGCAGGGCTGAGCAAAAGGGAAAAGCAAGAAGCTTTCAGAAATGTCATCAGATTTTAGTAAGGTACCTAAGTAAAATAATTTACTAAAAAGATGGAAACTGAATTAACAGGTACTAGCAGAAGACAGCCAGGTCAAGAGATTGGTGGGTCCTCCAGAACCTGAACAAAAACCAACCAATTCAAGATACACCAAAACTTGATCTTACAAAAGAAAGTACCAAAGAAAAGAACAGTGATTAAAAATACTCATTAACACAAATATAAGAAATAGGAAGCTGAAAGTGTGAGCATTATTGAACTGAAAGGGAAAAAGATACCAAGCTCTACAGAGATTTACAGACAATACTTCGACCAGGTGATGTTTAGAAAGAGGAAATGTGGAAGACAGGACAAAAAAATAATCCGGGAATTCCGGACTCTGATCTTGAACAACACAGCAATAAGGCCTATGCTATGGAACAATATACATATGGAATTCCATTACCAACCAACTCAGAGCAGCATTCACCACAGAATTCTTAAGTGCCAATAATACACAAAACATACAAATATGCTTCTTCCTGAAAACCACCAGTTACAATGAGTCTTTTATATGGTAACCAAAAGTCAAGAGTCAAGAAGAGTTGTGCTAGAAAATGGTTAGGAAGAGTTATTTATAAAATATAAAGACCTACTATGTTTGGTTTAATCCACATCATATAATTCTTAGGTTTATATCCTAGTAAAATACAGTCTTCTGATTGTGCAAGGCACTGCACAACTTACGCCCGTGGTGAAAAAAAGTAGCACCCACAGACTGGCAAGAGAATTTACAAACACAGCACCATTTCTGGTTGCTCAAACAAAGCTCACTGTACTTCACCTCCCCTTGATGTGGAGAGACTGAACAAGGCAACTCTCACCCTAGTCATACACTGTGAACCCCTGGCTGTTATTCAGGAAGCATTACACGTAATGACTTACTGGGCAGTCACCTTATTTAGGGTAAGATCTTAATGACTTGACTCTAGATGAAAGAGGGATGCGCTACATTTTTCCATTTCAAAACCACAGAATCCAAGGTAAATACAAATGTAAATATAAATCTACTTTTGTGCAGGAAAGAAAACACACTAGACTAAAGCAATGTAAGATCTGACCACGATATAATCTCTAAAATTCTATTTATCACCAAAGTTAAATCTGTGAAGATACATTTAATCAGACACAGGCATCTAGGTTCGCAGAACCTGGCATTCTGAGTCAGCAGTGCAGGGTATATTGCTTTGGACACTCGACATCCAACTCATCTGGCATCTGCCACTGGCACCGGCCACCCCTTCCCGAAGGCCACTGCCCGCTCCGGATCGATACCTGGCACCGAAGGAGGCGGCCGCGGCCGTGAAACTTCAGGAAAAGGCTGGGCCAGTCATGGCATAGAGCCCCAGCTGGGGGCTTCCTCGCTGGGGGTCAGCGCGGCTACAGCCCGTCCCGGGGGCAGTGGGAGGGGGCCGGCAGCCAAGGGCGGGCTGTCCGCCCGCCCCCGCCCCCGCCCCGGCCCCGACCCCCGCCCGGCCCTGGCAAGGCCCTGCCCTACCCTGCCCGCCGTCCCCCGGGCCCCGCCGCCCCACCCGGGCCCCGCCCGGGCCCCTCCGCCCCGCGTACCCTTGGCCTCGCAGTCCGCGCAGTACTTGTTGTCCTCCTCCCGCAGCAGCTTGGCCAGGATGGCCTGGTGCTGCTCGTTCTGCTTCTGAGCCTTCTCCCGGCAGGAGCGAGTGGCCATGGCTGGCGGGAACGGGGCTGGAGCGGGGCCGGGAGCGGGAGCCGGAGCGGGGCCGGGAGCGGGAGCCGGAGCGGGGCCGGGAGCGGGAGCCGGAGCGGGGCCGGGAACGGGAGCCGGAGCGGGGCCGGAGCTGGAGCCGGGGCGCTCCTGCCCTGGCGCGGCCACGGGAACAGCGGCCGCGAGCGCCACTTCCTCAACCGGAACTACTTGCGGACGCGGACGCACCCGCCTCCCTGCCTCCCTCCGGGACGCTCCCGGCGCGCGCGCGCACACGCCAACCCCGGCAGCCTCTAATATCGCGACAGAGACGATAGGTAGCCCTGCGGGCCCCAGAGCCAGGCCGGGACACCGTACCATGGCTTTGGGCGCGCAGAGAGGGTCGGGGCCCGGGGCGAGGAGACACCTGGGGCGAGGAGACACCTGAGCCAGCAGGTGATGTATTCATCCGCCGCAGGGCCGCCCCGCCCCGCCCCTCCGGCCGGGCGTGAGGGCAGGGGACATGGGGAGAGGGGCGTATCCGGGACTCCAGGCCGCTCCGGGAGGCGACCCGGCGGCGGGAAGTACCCCCAGCCACACGGCCGAGGGGTCTGTCCTCGGGATTGGGACACCCCGGGCCTTTGGGGCAGGGAAAAAAAAGCTCTTACAGCCTCTCGACTGAACGGACATTGCTGTAGCCTCAACCTGCCCTCTGAACTTTCTCCAACAGTACATGTTGCTGTCAGAAATAAAGGATTGTGGGCAGCAGAGACCTCACAGTGGCGAGGCTGGGCTCTTCTCCTCCCGCTGAGGTGGTGAGTTGCTCTGAGGAAGCAGAGCTGGATCCCGAGGCTGCTCTGTGAGTTGGACACAAAGGACCTGCAGAAGGCACAGCCCAAGCTGGTTTTCTGGCACCAAGGCTGCACCTCTACACTTTGTCCCTCTTAAGTACCATGTCTTTATTGTCCATTCCCCACTTTGTGTCAGGTCCCTTTGCCTCTGCTGAGTACTCTTGAGTCTGTCCACCAGTAACATCGGGTTTTTTCAGATCAATTCTAGCTTGTTATATTTTTTTGTCTCTAATTCAACCTTTCAGGAAAGAGCTGAAGCCTATATATAGCCTATAAAATACTTAAGTGAGGCAGATGGAGATTCGGGTCTTTTCTCTGTCAGCCATTAAACTACTGAATCATTTTCCACATATTTCTTTTTCTCAGATCCAATGGTGAACTAAATATCCCCTAGGTTTGGAAGAATTACAACAGAAAACACTGAGAATAATGCACGTCAAGTTCATCAGTAGCTAACCATCACCCAGTGTGGGAGAATGTGCTTAGATGCCCCTCAAACAGAGAGACTGACAGAGAGTGGGCTGGGAGAGTGTCCTGGCCAGTGACCTACTGGGTATGAGGATGTGGTATAGACACATGATTCCAAAAGAGGGTTTAGCATCCTATTTGGAGCAGGCACTATGGGTAAAAACCAGAAATACAGAATGGCACAACAAAGTTGAGATCCCGCTGCCTTACTGCAGTGACTAAATCCAGACTTGCTGCACCAGAAGGTGTGTAACAAACATTACTGTATCCTGATACTCACAATGAGTCCCTTGCCTAGGGACTTGATTATTGGGACATAGTAGTTCTGGCTGCTGAACTATGACATTAAGCAGGACTGCCTTCTTCTAGATGAATACTTTACCTACATGAATACAACCCTTTTCTAGCCCAAAGTGGGTTTCTTTATTGGATTTTTTTTTTTTTTTTTGCTAGAGAAAACCAGTTTCAGCTAGAAGGGTAGTCTCTACATCTTGCCATTATCCCAGGCCTCAGAGCAAGAGCAGTGGATAGGAATTCCCTGAGAGTAAAAGTGATTAACTTGCCTCTCATATGTTAGGTAAGCAGCAGCACTGCCATTTTAAAGGAAAATGATAGTTGCTTTTGTATGTGACAGACTTGACCTGTAAGTTACATGTAGTCTGAGACTGTCTTCTGTACTGCCAGAAAAAACTTACACAAGTGCAGAGTAACTGTACTGTTTGGTGTGCACTTTTGCCCTTAGTGCCTTAAAACTAGATCTCTTGATTGATATAGGATATCCTCTTCTAACTATGGAGCATGAAGTTGTGCCTATTGTGTTCAGCTCTGAAAACTGTCCTTTGCTTTTAAGTACTTCTGCTTCTGTAACATATTAGGAACATGAAATCACCTGCTTCACCGTGGGGCTGAGATGAACAGGTTATAAATATTTTAATAGATAGAGCTTTGAAAACAGCATTCTGTAAATACATTATTAGATATTTCCCTCAGAGCTCAAATGAATTGAAGGAGGACAAAAATGTATCCCTTCTGTGCCTTTGCTGCTTTTTCTAGGTCCTAAAGTGAAACAGTGTTGTAGATGTGAAGTTATTGCCTCAAGCGTTTTTCAGGGGAGAAAAAAAGGAAGAAAAGGTGTCTTTCAGGATACCGTCTGATTTACAGAATGAGTTAAAGTCTGTCCACACCATGCCGTGACATGTAGTGCAGAGGGGCCAGAGATGTTGCTCCTTCAGAAGAAGATACGCAGTTGTCATGCTGAGCCTGTCGGCTCAGTGCCCTTTGCTTCACCTTTCATTAAACCCTGCAGAGCACAGTCTATGCAATCCACTTTCGGAAATGTTTAAGTACACACTCTGTGTTTCAAGACCTGTACCTTCAGAACTGAGTGAGTTTCATGTGGCTAACTGAATCTTCCACAAAGTAACTTAAACACTGTTCTGCAGTTAGGTTCTTCAGTTTCCAATGCTAGAGATTGTGTTGTGTTCAATAAAAGCAAAGATTTACCCAGCATGAGAAAGATCTCTCCCTAATTGTCACTACTTGTCATCCCATAGGCTCTTCCACTGTTTTGTAGGGAGGCCTATAGATAACTTGTGAAGTTCTTGTTGTTTTATAACCTGATAGGTGAAATTCACTGAATCTAGACACCCACGTTATTCAGGAATCATCCCATAAAACAGCTTTAAATAGTGTTTGTTAATCAGGACAGTATTAGCATAAATTTGACTTAATGGAGAAGAATGTATCAGGTGCAATGTTATTAACTGGATTGAAACCAGGTGTCAAAATAGCTGC
Organism: Acropternis orthonyx; assembly: GCA_035583155.1. NCBI lineage: Eukaryota > Metazoa > Chordata > Aves > Passeriformes > Rhinocryptidae > Acropternis > Acropternis orthonyx. The sequence goes on from JAWWEU010000111.1 coordinate 86,873,332, forward strand.
ATTTTTCTAATGCCTCATCCTCAAATACTGGAGCCCAGAAATAAATAGGGTTTCAGACAGGGTTCTTGAATTTCTGATTCATAAGAAATCTTGGTGCTTCAGACATTTTTGTGCTCTTAAGTAAAAAAAAAAAAAAAAGAAAAAGTATATATATTTATATCATATTTATATCAAACTTCCTGGGAATGGACTCTTCCATCTTGGCTCCCCAGGCTGCAGAGTCTGGGGTGATGTGATAGCTGAGGTCCTTGGCTGGCAGAGAATGGCAGAACCCGTACCTGTAACCACCGTGTTTCAGCAAACACTTGAGATGCAATTTCTATCACAGATTTAAGAAAATCTTGAGCTATGAGCCAGTCACTCTGTTTACCCTTGATGACCAGTGGAGAGAAACAGACATTCCTGAAGGTGTTTGCTGTGTTCTCAGGCAGGTGTTTGACTGGGGTGACCTGAATTACGATCTGGAAGGGCCTGTGCTGGAAGGAGGTGAATGACTTTTTTGATCATTTGTGTCTCCTAATTGACTATAAAGGGTAGAGAGGGTGACCATCTTGTACCTGAGTGGGCAAAAGATAGGCATTTAAGAAATGGATTCTCAGCACTGTGTTTAATAAATTAAAATTCCTGAGCAATGTACTTTGTGTAGGAAAATTTCTGCCCAGCTGTAGTTCTGATATTTTTAAGGAAAGGGACAAAAAAAAAAAAAAGAGGAAGCCATAGAAACATCACATTACATAAAATAACACCTGTATCAAGAAGTCTACAACTATACCAAGGGTTTCCTCATATTTTTCTTTGTTGCTTAAAAAGAAAAATACACCCCCCAAAAAAATTCAACAGTGTTAAAAAATGCAGTATTTTCTACAAAAAAACACCAACAAACCAACAAAATACAACAAACTGCAGCCCTTGAAAAATCAGAAAGTTTAGTTTTCAAAGCTCAATTTTAATTATGCTTTGATAAACTTTTAATGTTCATATACAAACTACATGTATATTTGATCATAATACATTAATTTATGCTTTACAAAACCTAAGTTATACTGGACAGAATGTACTGATGCTATAAAAAGAGTCTTTCTGTGATGCAAAAGTTGTTGGGGACAAGACTGTCTAAACTATAGTTGAATACACTGTGTACACAGGAGTAGCAAGATTATATCTCACCATCCCTAAAATGGGTATTCCATGTTTGACAGCCTTGTATGGTCACTGCAATGGGAATTCTGGTCAATAAGCATTGCAGGGTCCCCCAGGAGTGACATGAGTCGTGTTGTTACAGTTTGAGCACTTACTGCTTGGCCAATGAAGCAAACAGCGATGGTGTCACTCCTAACATGGTTAAAAAGTAGTAAAGGACCAATATTTATAGGTGAGGCTTGTTTCTGTCCAGCAACTTGACGGGAGAGATGAGATATTAGAGGCAGTAAATTTTTCCTCCAGTTTCTTCTTTTTCTTCCATGCAGAGACCAAGGACCCAGTGTTAGTTGAATTATTGACATTATGACATGCCAGATAAAGCAATCTAATTTCTATAGCTGCTGAGCATTTGAAATACACTGAAAGATGTGATTGCACTTCTGAAAATTAAGACAGAAATTCTTAAAACTAGAAAGAGATCTCCATCTTTTATGAAAGCACATGATGATGCTTTACCAACAGACTTGTTTTCTTAGAGTTACTAGTAAATCTGCATTTTAATTGTAAATACAAATTAATACCTGAGGGGAAAACTGTAAATTAAATAGATGTATGCAGATGACTAAATACATTTCAATGACCTTTGCTGTCAGTCATAATTGCATAAGCTCAGGAAAAAAATACCCTACTGTAGAGCTAATATGCGTACATACAATTATGTTTTAAACTAGTGCATGTATTTGGCCACTGAATTCTAGTGTGAATTATAGTGTAGGTGTAGAATATAAGGAAATGAAAGCTCCATATGGTTCCAATGGAAGCATGGACGAGATCTTAAAAATTAAATGCTTTGCACTTTCCAAAATCACAGTGTGTTTTGAACTATTTAAGGCTATTTGTATGTTTCAGTCTGAGTCTTTTCATTTCAATTCATCTCATTTTAAGATTGGGCTTTCTGAGCAGAGAGACTGTTAGATGTAACTTTGTGAGTCATGCATTTGGCTCAGTCAGGGTTTGAGGATTAGACTACAGCCTTAGGTATCAGTAGTCCTTGATATCTAGCCAAGAAGAGCAATAATCAGATGTAAAATCAGTTGCAAAATCATAAATTTGAAATATTTGGGGGAAAATATGAAAAGGAAATACGAAGACAGAGAGCTGAGCTCCATTGTTATTATTGTTTCACGTGCTACTGTGCAAAAGGTAGTTTTTGAAAATGTTTTGTTGATGGGTAAATGACAGGATAGACACTAAAGCTAGGCCAGTTTTTGATCTTCACAAATCTTAATTTTAGCTCTTCAACAATAGGAACTGTGATTCACGTAGCCCATTTTTCCCCTCCCATGAAGTCATGAACTTGCAGAGGGTGAAGGTTAAGGACTAGTTGATGAATTGCAAGATTCAGACTCTTGTAGACAAAATAGAATCTATATAAACATAACTTTTGAGGTGGTTTTTCCTCTGTAACCTTATGCTTTCCTTCTCTTTTCTGTGTTACTTTTTAAATCTGAGTAAATAAATCACTGTGTGTCTTTCCAATATCCCTTATGATGAGGAGTGATTAATAATTGCATGCTATATATTACCTTTTTGAAAGTCTGCAGTGGTCCTGCCAGTGCTACCCATTTTTTTCTTAGTAGGATCTTTCTCAGAGAAGTGGAGAAGTTGAAGACGAACATTTTAAATATTTTTGTTTTAAGTTTTCTCCTTTGAGATAATTTCATACTGGGGGAGACTGAGGGGGTGGGGTTATAGCAAATCATGCTGGCTTCTGAGTGTCTCTGAAGTCCAGAGATGCTGAAAAAGAATCATTTCTACTTCAAAAGCTGGATATTTTTAGACAGCAGCAAGTCTTTTATCAAGAAAAGGATGTCCATAGCACTCACAAACTGAGCGTGTATCTGCAGGAAAATGTTTTTCTTCAGTCACTGGATACCCAAGAAATGAGAAATGTGATTTGCTGTAGAAAAGAAAAAAATAATCTCTTCCTTCAGCCCTTCTGTGATCTCTCACTTGAGGAGAAATACAGTCAGATGTGTTCCCAGGGCAGTGGCTACATCTGGCAGATAAAAAAATCTCTTGTGTGGCTGCCTCTTGAAGCATGAAGTCAGTGGTAGTTGATATGATCTTTCCTTGTTATTTTGTACAAAACTTGCAGTTATACTGCACAGGAAGTGTGATGTCAGGAGAGTATGAGCTCTGGCTCCAAGAATTTGCAGCTCTTGAAGAGCTGTGTGGCCCTACGCAAGCATGTGCAGGAGAACAGGAAATCTGCACAGGCATCTGACTGGGATTCCCTCCAGCTCACTAGTTTGCTTCAACTTTTTACTGCCTTGCTTTAGGCTGACTCTGGAATTCCCTCCAGATCAGATCAAGTTTTCATGGAATAGGGAAGTTTTTGTGGAAACCCCCTTGTAACTGCTTTTCAGTGGTTTTTTTATTCCGTACAGAATCTTGGTCCTTTGCTCCTCAGCTCTTTCCTTTCCTTTCCTTGTTGTACTGTATGGTGCTGGTTACTCCTCACCTTCCAGGTTTGTCTTTACTGACACAGGCCCAGACATATACATATGTAAAAAAGAAAAATTACCATTGCAATGTCTGTGCTTTTGCTACTACAGCATCTTTGACCTCAAAGTCCTGTTCAAAATACTAGTACAGACAAGCAACTGGGATTTTCTAAATGCAGTATTATTTTGATTGTTTTAAAATAGTTTTAAAATATTCTTTCTATCTCTAGAAAGAATATTGAATTTTCTCTTTTATGGCTTAATGATTCATTGTTATGACAGACTTAATCAATCTGATGGGTCCATGTTCAGTGTTCTGGCAAATATAATCAGCCCTGGAGTGTTTCCTTACTCCCCAAAGGCACATTGCTTCTGTGTTTATTTCATTCTTGTGTTTTATGTTGAAACCTTATTTCTTTTTCTTGAAGAAAAGTGTACTGAGACATATATTGAAAGCCATGTGTTTAATTTACCGAAGATGAAATGATATTTTATTTAGGAAGTAAGGAGAAGGTTATAGAACAAAAAGTCTAGCTAGGTAATGGGTGAAGAAGTTACAAAGAGAAAGTGGAAAAGATTGATCTTATAAAATTCGCAGGGCAGATTTAAAGACAGTTTGTAGTAATAAAAAAGACTGTTAGAGATTCCAAGACAAGCCCAATGTCTCACTTCTAAAAATGATCTATACAATGCGTATTTGTTTGAGTTCAAGATAAAGATCTACTTTCCATAGCTCATTTCTTGCTTGTGAATCTACATTTTGTGTTCTTTAATGTCACTTGTCTGCCAGATTATTCTAGGACCTTTGAAGTGCAGAAAGATGGTTTATTTTCAGGCTTTACTCCCATGCAGAGTTCCAGCATGTCTTTAGGGGAAGGATTTGTCTCCTAAAAATATGGAGATTTTACTGAGTACTATAAAACAATGAATAATAAAGAAAGCAGAGATATTCTAGGCTAAAAAAAAAATAAGTATCTTATATGTGTTTTTGAGTCTACTAAAGAGGATCATTATTTAACAAGCACTGCTCTTTTTTTAAATGTCAGTACCTGATTCTGTGAAGACAGGGGTAAGTGCATGGAGCAGCAGAACCAACGATTTCTGTTCCTCAGCAAGTGCAGGTCCCAGTCTGTGGTGCGGAGTGGTGTGTACCTTTCCTATTGCAGAGGAGGCAAGGAAAATGTCATGCCATGCGGTAAAAACTCCTGCTTCAAACCAAGAGCTTTAGTACATTACTAGACCCTGCTCATTTCTCGGATGTTGTGCAAAAGGGGCCCTTCTTAATTGAATCAGTTGCAGGAATGACCTAGAACATGCAGATTACTGAAATAAGGTGTCCCGTGTAACACATGAATACTCCCTGTGGCAGGGTAATTTAGAGTCGGAGCTCTATTTAAAATGTTGTGTTAACACCGCACGTTTAATAATAGTCTAGTGCTGGGCAGGACATAATGACTTGCTTGCTCTCTTAAGGATAATTTGTAATAAGCAATGTTGTCCTTACAACTCTGATGTTGTGAAATCATCTCTGAATCTTCAGTTTAAATGACACACCCAAGGTCAGTCATTATCTCTACATATTCTTACTATCATAGTCTTTAATATCCATGCGTAGGTGCATTCATGTCCATGACAGCTCTTTAATGCCAGATAAGATTTTTGGTATTCTCTTTATTATGCAGTATAAGTGGTTAGCTTTAGCAGAAGGCTCTTAATAAGTGAATTAACATTAGTTAAGGTTAAAATAAAATGGTAGTATATTTTAAGTGATGTCAATTATTTTCAATTTATAGTTCTAACAACCTTAGATCTTACCAAACTATAACTGTTCTTAAATTCTGATAATCATGCAGGTAAATGTCATCTTCTGATACACTACTCAGTAGAAATCCTAATGGAGTACTAAGATAGACTGCTGAACCCCTTCAACTCACTCAGGGGAGACTTAACAACCACAGTATGACTTCCAACCAATGGAAAAATGAAAAATAAAAATTTATTTAAATTGCATCTGATGGAAATGTATTGTTGGACATGCGTCTTCCTCTGCTATTTCCATGGGAGGTGGTTTTTAGTTTGATTACACTTGTATGCTAATAAATATTTAGTTCCATTTCTGGTTTTGGGCTACTTTCCATGAAATCTCTGAAGATCAGCAGTGGGTTTTTCTGTCTCCCTGATGATTCTGAAGTTCTGTCAGTCAAAACAATGCACGCAATTCACAGCTTCCTCTGGTTTCAGCTGAATCTCACTGCCTGCGCCTCAGATAACCAAGGAGCAAATTTCCCTGGGTGTCACACCAGTACTAAAATTTATCCATGTCAGTATTATACAAGTTCTTTACATTCTCTATGATTTCCTCAGTTTGCATTTCAACAGTTAAAGACAAGGCTTCATGTCCTTCGAGTTGCAGCATTCAGAGACATGACAGATTTAACTAAGCTCTTTAAGTGGCTCTCTAATTTCAGGGTAGGTTGCATGACATTGACAGTGTAATTTAAAACTACAATTGTGAGCTTTTTCATCTTTTTCTTTTCCTAGCACACATTTCCATAACCTACTTGTATCATATAAAGGGAAAGCAAAAATAATTTCCTATGGCTTTTTTTTTTTTTGACTAAAGATTTACTTCACCAATTGCATCAACCTCCCTTTTAACCACACAATAATGTAAACAGGCAGATTTGTCAACACATGTAACGTGGGTTTTCTTGTACTTTCCCATGGTATGTCTGATGGCTGGAGTTAGAGATAGCATTTCTGTCTGATGAAATAGGTCTAATCCAGGTCTGGTTTTGGCCAAGTCATTCTACATCCAAGGGCTTAGTTTTCCCATGCATAAGCTGATGTACTGATCTCCTTCTAATGTGAGGTGAAGTGCTGCTAAAAGAACATTTTATTATTGAAATCCTGCATCCCTGGAGCTTAGATTAAGGGGAAGGCATTTGCCTCGTGTTCATTTGTTCTTTCAGAAATATCTGCTTTGTACTTATTTTTAGAAGATGGCATGGATTTTGAGGTTCAAGGAAATGCTTCCTGCACTTGAGAGCAACTGCCTCACTTTGTTGACCCTTTACAGCCTCAAGCTGTCTCAGCTACATGAGAGTTTCAGGCATGACTCATCCTGGAATTGCAGCTTCCAAGAATACGCATCAGGGGAGCAGAATTGGAATGTAAGCAGGTTTCCCTACTTTTGATCCCATTTCTGGCTGAGATTGAATCCCCCACATCTTAGATTCTGTATCTCTTAAGTTGTAGACTCTGCTCAAAAGTTCTTGGCACTCAGAAAACCAGGGTGAAGACTGCAGAGCCTGCAGAGCTAGTCTCCAGCTGAGAGGTGCCCAGTGGGTGGGTACCAGTTTGGCTTGAAAATTCATGCACTGAGTGCTCTAAATGCTGTGATTCAGCTGTGGGGCTTATATAGGTGGAGGTACAGCCTTCTGTATTAGTCCTAAAGCTGCCATTTTTCATCTGTGGTCAGAACCCAAAGGTCAAATTTTCTGCTATGGAAAAGCTTCCTTATAGTAAACAAAAAAGAGAGAGCAAGTTTTTTAAAAGTATTTTTACTTTTGTTAATACAAATATGGATGAAGGAAAACATTTAAAAATACATCAAATCTACATGGTTGGGAGAATTTCAGGCTTTGTTATGAATGAATGCTGTGAGGAGTTCTACTCTTTCCCTTTAAATTTTCAAAGACAAACCATGTCCACAGCTGCAATTTGTTTAAATTGTACTTGTAGCACAGACACTATGAAAAATAGTTATTACAAAACCAAATAATTTGATTGTAAATTGAAATTAAGAAGAAATGGGATTTCTCCTCCTTCAAATAACCTGATTTTAATGTTAATGAAACCTTGGGAGGAAAAAGTCTCCAGGAAGGGTAAAAGCTGAGAAAAACTATTGAGTGTTACAGAAAAGAACCACTTTAAAGTAGCTAAAAGAGCCTAAGGCGTTGCACAAGCACTGATGAGATTGCTGCTTCCAAGAAGTTTTATTCTGGTCACACACAGGCATACTTTTCCTGGAGAAGGCATGTAAGAACTGACAAAGTGGTCACACAATGTAGACAGTCTGAATGTGACAGACATGGTTTAGTGTGTTAAAACCAGGGATTCAGCTGATGCTTACAACTCACTTGCCTGAAGACAGTATGTTTTTGGTTTCTCAGTCTAACCAAGAGATGGATCTTATTGGTCTTCTCCCATGTTTTTTCTCCTGTGTGGCTTTCAGTGGAGCCCAGTTACAAAGCTTTTCCTGACATGTGCCCCTGTGCCGTATGAAACAGCCTATAGATGTTGACTGCCAGGGAGTCTGAGAAGCAGATTCCTTTCACAAACAGGTTCACCTTCACCTGGCTGAAGAGTGTTACCCTAAATTTTGTTCAGATGTCTCCAGTTGTGCAAATAGTTGTTTTCAGGTGTGCCAGGATGTTTGTGTTCATCATTGATTCTCTTTAGGTATTTCAGCTTGCATTGACTTGTACGTGCAAAGGAAATCACAGAACCACAGAATAATATGCTGAGTTGGAAGGGGCCCAGAAGCATCATCAGTCTGACTCCTGGCTCTGCACAGGACCATCCCCAGGAGTCACACCATGTGCCCAAGAGCATTGTCCAAACACTTCTTGAACTCTTTCAGGCTTGGTGCTGTAGCGAATAATCCTTTCTTCTTACTGTAAGGGCTTAGGTCAATAATTTTTCCAGAATTCTCCTGCTGCCTATTTCTTCTTTGAGGGAGAGGACAAACACGTTAATGTAACAAAGAATCCACATGAGCAGTGTCAGCAGCCTGGAGAGAAGAATAGGACCTCAGCTCCTTGTCTTTGCTCTGATGCTTTCTCAGGCTGCACACAGTATCCACATTTCTTTGCCTTTAAAAATATCTGATTGGTGTCTAAGAGTATTAATACCTGTACACTTCTTTGGAGAGGTAAACTATGTGAATATATCTCACTTGAGTTGATTCTTACTTAAAAAGTAAGAGGTATGTGTACAAGAATATTTCCAAAGACATTTTTAATTACTGTTGTCTTCTGCAGACCCTGGTTCCTTACTCCGTGCAGTAGTTGGCATTCCCCACCATCAGCCAACTATAATAAATTCATTCACGTACACAAACATCATTGTTCTTTAAGTCTTGTTTTTCTTGTTCTTGAACACACTTCAGCCACAACTGATGTGGTTTAGTTCATATGACACAGCCCTCTGAGCACTGTTGACCACAAACTGAGAGAACATTGATTACCAGCTATTAGGCTCTGTGTATTTTCCAAATTCTTCCCATTGTTTACTGATGATGCAAAGGAAGCATTCTGTGCCAGTTGTGTGACCACTGCAGAACAGCAATATCGACTACAAGTATAACAGCAAACACTATGAGGTACAAAAGCTGCATGAGCCTCAGGTGGATAAGAAGCATAAGAAATATGGCCATAGTTGGCCAGGAATTGTTTGTTAATGTCAGTGAAACAGCAAACTGTGCATACCTGGGGAGAAACCAAGAACGACACAGTCCTCCATCCTCTTTTTCCAGCACATGCAATTAGAGGGCTGGATACAGATCACGGAAATTAGATACAGTTCATATTAGAGTTTCAGGTGGAAATAGAAGTCATAAAAATAACATCAATAGGATTGAACACTATATGAATAGGCAAAATCAAGGATTTACCTATGAGTGTAATTTTTGAAAACAGAACTAACCAAAAGACTTGGAGAGATTTCTCCACTGAGAAATCTAACTGCATCTTCCAGCACTTCAAATTTTCTTCTCCCATCATTCTGAAAGCATAATTGTGTTGTTACTACAAATTAGAAATACTCAACATGTCTTTTTTGTGGTTCCAGTTGAATATTTGCAATGAAAAAAAAAAATATTCACATTGGATTTCATCTCACATACATCAAAGTCAGTAGAAATGTACAGTTGTTCAGATCTCTACTATCTTAAACTTATTCTCTATATTACTTTCTTTAATGATGTTTATCTTTATTGACTATCTTTTTCCACTCAGGAAACACTACAAGTCCTATTGACTAATCATAGGATTAAAAAAACAACTGTAAGAAACAGTTTCAAAGGAACAGATGATCAAATGCTCCTTAAACGATTTTCAAAGTTAATTTATACCTTTTGTCTAGTTCTGTCTCTAGACAATTTGCTTTGTGTACAAGATGTAGGACTGCTCAAGGAACACACGGTCTGAAAGAGAACTTTACTGAAAAACTACATAGGCCACACTGTATATTTCCTGCTCTTCACAGAAAGCTCGGCTGACTGGCTTCCTACAGAACTTGCTTTTCATGTGTGCCACCACTGGTGTGCTGCAGTGTGTTCTACTGCTCATGGACTGAGTAAAACTCATCCCTGCATGCCAGTCAGTGTCAACTAATTACCAAGGCATCAGAGTCACTGTCGAGCACACCGAACCCTTCCCAGAATTCCAGGCCTCTTGTCCTTGAGTGTAGGAAAGCAGCATATTCATGCTAAAATTCCTTCTGATAAGGCAACTTCCTTAGAGGCAGCCTAACTTTAAAAACAAAACAAACCAAAACAAACAAAACAACAAGTGGGCAAGAGCACAGGCTTAGGGAAAAGTTCATTGTATGTCCAGGAATAGTATGACCACTTCTGAAATTTTATAAATATGTGTCTGACTGTTTATGTACAGCAGATGGAAAGAGTTCTGCAGACTACAAAGTGAAATTTGGGCTGCTATTCCCAAAGTAGGTTGTATGAGAATTTCCTATAGACCAGGCAACCTAAAATGTTAGAGGGATTTCTTGCCAAATTTCCCTCTTCCCACTCATGGTCTCATTCCATACCTTACCATTTCTCTCCCAGCAATCAGCAGATGATGAAGCAAGATCCATGATGCATTAGTTTTCTCTCAAAGGCCTGGAGAAATCGTTCTTTCCTCTGTTCAGGGTTATCAAACCAACATCATAGAATCAACTAGATTGGAAAAGACCTCTGAGATCATCGAGTCCAACCTTTGACCCAACACCATCCTGCCTACCAGACCATGGCACTCAGTGCCACATACAGTCTCTCCTTAAATACCTCCAGGGACGGTGACTCGACGACCTCCCTGGGCAGCCCATTCCAATGTCCAATCACTCCTTCTGTAAAGAAAATGTCTAATCTAAACCTCCCCTGGCACAGTTTAAGCCTGTGCCCTCTTGTCCTACTGCTGTTGCCTGGGAGAACAGACCAATACCCACCTCACTACAACCTCCTTTCAGGTAGCTGTAGAGAGTGATAAGGTCTCCCCTGAGCCTTCTCTTCTCTAGGCTAAACAATCTCAGCTCTCTCAGATGCTCCTCATAGAACTTGGGCTCCTGTCCCTTCATCAGCCTCATTGCCCTTCACTGGACCTGCTCCAGCACCTCAATATTCTTCCTAAATTGAGTGGCCCAGAACTGGACACAGTACCCAAGGTGGGGCCTCACCAGTGCTGAGTACTGAGGAAGAATTACGTCCCTAGTCCTGCTTGTCACACTATTCCTGATACAAGGCCAGGATGCCATTGGCCTTCCTAGGCACACTGCTGGCTCATGTTCAGTTTCCTGTCAGTCAGAACCCCCAGGTCCCTTTCTGCCTGGCCACCATCCAGCCACTCTGTCCCCAACCTGTAGCGCTGCATGGGGTTGTTGTGGCCAAAGTGCAGAACCCAGTACTTGGTCTTGTTCAACCTCATCCCATTGGATTCAGCCCATCTATCAAGCCTGTCCAGGTCCCTCTGCAGAGCCCTCCTGCCCTCCAGCAGATCAACACTCCCCCCCCAGATTGGTGTCATCTGCAAATTTGCTAATGGTGGACTCATGTTTTCCAGTGCCACTGTGGGCTAAAATAATGCCAGCACCATGATTAATGCTGCTCTGCCTACAGTCCTGTGTTTCAATACAATCTGAAAGAATATAACCATTTTTTGTTACTATAAACTGAAACAAAAAGCATGTGCATTGGTGTGACAAGGGGGATCACGTTCAATGCAGAGATGAAAAAGCTAAAAAAGAACTAAGAATTGAAATTTCTACTATGGTATAAAATAAATGAGTAAGTTTTCAATTTTCTTTTGATGACCAGACATGAAAGGGATGCAGCACTGTAGGTCAGGGCCATTCTCTTAGCAAGGGACAAGCTCTCACCTCCACTTGCTGCCAATTCACGGGTTTAGAACATTTTGGGTGGAAGGAGGTGCATGAGGTGCTGCTGATGGACATGCTGAGGGGCTTCCTTGGTCAGCTGGGGTTTTCTGACCTGCAGGAATCCCTGCCAGACCAGCACTGCAGGACTTGCTGCAGCAAGGAAAAGTCTAGAATAAAAGGTTAGTTAGATGTGACAGTGACCTTGCCATTCAGGAATGGAAGACTCCAGAAACAGAGACCTGTTTGCTGGGATTCAGGGTCCAGCCCGTGCAGCAGTTTAGCCCAGGCCTGGTGCAGTTCAGGCAGAGAAGCCTAGTCCTGCCTCCTCTCCCCTCTGTAACACAGCAAGTTACTGGTCATCTTGTTATCCACCCTTACTTCAACAATATGGTGAAATGAAAGTACTTACGCTTTCCTTGCATTCCTGTGCTGTTTTGCTTTCTGGCTTCCTGCAAAGCACCACAGCAGCTGTGTGAATCTTGCACTGAGTATTCCATTTTTCTCCTTGCACAGGGTTTGTGGAACTCAGCAGGCCTCTGTGATATGGCCAGTGTTATCCACACTTCACTACAAATGTTTTACAGGGAGGACCATCTGGTGGTCAGCTGCCCAAATGCACATTTGCTGCCTCCTGCACCTGTTTAGTGTGTCATTCAGCCTCACCTTGACAGGTGCTTCCATCAGAGGTCTTCCTGAGCAAGGGGATGAGAGGATGCAGCACATCTCCTGAAACACCAGCAGATACAGACACTTCTTTGATATTTCTGTTGTTAAGGAAGGATAAATCCCAGCTTATCTTCAAAATGGAGATGACGTATAAGACCAGAAGGATACTGCCTGGCTCAGAGATCAGCCTTTCAACTGTGTCAGTGCTCAGGTGAGCCTGCAATGCACCTGCCAGTCAGATCTGTACTACTTTAGGATGTGATTTCTCTGTGCAAACTAAGCCATCAAACTGTATTAAAAACTTGGTTTGAGACTGCCCTAACATACTAAAATGTCCTGACTGGACAGACTGGACCACAGCCATGTGCCCTGAAAAAAGTTCAATAATGTAACTTAAGTCACCTTTACCGAGGAGACCTGGGATTTATGTGTAAAACTTTCAGGGAGACTGGTGCTACTTATTAGAGGCATCTCCTTCTCTCTCTGCATTCTTGACTTCCCACAGGAATATATTTTAATAGAATAATGAATTTGAGAGTTAAGTGCAACTGCAGAAGTTCCAGTCCATGGAACTTACCTTTTTTATTTGACTGTCATTAAGATCTTCACATACAAAAAAACTCAGATTATTAGAAGATTACCTTTGAGAAAGGAAGGAGAGGAAGAAACACCTGCAATTTGGGATTAATTTTTCGTTACTATTCCAGAGGAACTAAGGGTACATATCAAAAAACAGCTTTAAGGATGGCAAAAATTAAAAGAATAATTAAATAATAGGCTATTTAATAATAAAAGAGCTGTAGCTGTCATTATCAGGCTGAAAAAAATGACACCACCAAAAGCAGGGAGAGTGAAGCAATCTGCCTGCCAGACCAAAGAACTACATGTCATTATACTGCAGTCCTGTCTCAAGAAAATCATCTGGAAAAAAATCTGTCTGAGGATCACACATACATAGTGTAGAACTTGCAAATGAAAGCCCTGGGGTAAAAAAAAATAGGCTAAAAGCAGGATATTCCTTGAGCTAAGCAACATTTGCTCATCTGTCTTCTAAGAGATGATGAAATTTTCCCCAGCTTTCAAATGGCAACTGGAAACACACCATCCTTTGTTCTTTGAGGTCTCATGAGGAAGTCACACAGACTAAGGTTTGCTGAGCAAATACGACTTTTTTTCCTAGTTGGCCAGATTAATTTTGATATTGGCTCCCTCTCAGCAGCACATCAGATGAAGACTGCTTAGTTGTTAGGCTGGTGGACCTCACCCTTTCCCTATTAGGGGAAAAAACCCAACAAATTTGTAGGTTTGAGATACTTCTTGTCACCCAGATGTAAGTATCTTCAGTGCTATATCATGCTTTAGGCATTTGTTTGGGAGGTGGATAGGCAGAAGGAATTTAAAGTCTTAGCTTCAGCCTTTTCTCTCTGGTTTTAAGGCAAGCAAACTCCCTTTTACCAAGTGTCTAAGAGCTGGCCCTGGACAACCCCTTCCCTTCAAGCAGCACTTGAAGGCACAGAACACACAGGTTCTGTTGCCTCACTGCAACCCTCTTGCCTCAGAGAAGGAAGAGAGTAGTTCACACCTCATGTTCACCAATGCCCTGGCTTCTCCTGTCACTACCACAGAGCCAGCACCTAATGCATCTCGCCAAGGACAGCTATTTAGGCAGCCTTTAAAGTCAATGGAGAGGGCGCACCATCTGTAATGACAAATTAATCTCCCCATACTAATCCAGACTACTTTTTAGAGGCATCTCACTCCATGGTAACTAATTATGAAGAAAACACATGGCTATATAAGTAATTAAAGTTTGAAGCAGTTGATTACGAGAGTCCCAGTCCTAACCAATAGTTCAGTATCTGGCATCCAGAACTAATGTGATCACCACCTCACTTTGTAGCTCACCTGATTTTGTAAGAGACTAACATTTGAGAATTACAACTGTGTTTTGATGGCCAGATATGTCAGCTGTAATAAAAATTAATGTGTTAAGCAAGAATCTTAAAGAGCTTCTTTAAACACGTTCATCCTAGAAATGGTGACATTAAAATATGTTATCTTTTTACAGGCACAAAATTATAGATGACTGAGAAACTTAATGCCTGAAAAATGCATGTCAAAGACTTTGCTGCTGTAAGCTTTAGGTGGCACTTCTGATGTTGAGGGAAAAAAAATAAATCCATTCTCACAGAAAAAAGTGCAGAGCAATGCTTAATATTTCTGAAGAAAATACATATAGTCAAAGTAATTCATCAACTTGGTTTCTAAAGGATGGGGGGACAATTTCTGCACTGCCTCAGCACTTTACAAGTCAGTGAGTAACTCCAACCTGTTCTGAAAAGGTGTCAAGGAGAGAAGAGTTCCCCAACTTGTTCTTGCAAGCTCTGTGGAAATCAGTGGCTGGGAAAGAGATACAAACAATTCCTCTCAGGGGGAAAAGATGGGCAGAAACATGCCCCGTCTCTTGCCCAGTGGAGATAATGTCAGCTAACAGAGGAACACAGAGAAGACGCTTGATGAACAGGAGGAGTAAGACAATAGGAGGGAACAGGGCTTCCTTAGTTCCACTCCTCACAGCACTCATTTAAATAGAGCTCTAGTCTCAGGATTTGCTATTCTGTAACTATAATTCAATTACCCATGACTGCGTCCCCAACCACCAGTTACTGAGATATAAGAGCGAGTACAGCCATACCCACATTAGAATGTAGCCAACATAAACCACCAGCTAAGCAAAGGTATTTTATATTGCATGTTACAAAAGCATGAAAGCACCCACGAATGTGTATGGTTTTGATTACCATTGGCACACAGAAACACAACTTATTTCCTTATGCTTTGATAAACTTGATGCTGTGTTACTGACTGACGAACAATTACAAAATCCACAGAACTTCCAAATCTTACAAATGAACTGCTCTTGTACATGAATTTGCTCTTTTCCTGACATTTCAGAACATGATGGTATGGTGCTTTTTCAGTAACAACACCAAAATACAGGTCATAAAAAGGCAAGTAACATACCTGTCATTACAGATTTCTGGAATTTGGGATCATTTATTGCAGTCAACTGGAAAAGTAGCAAAGTTTTATAACAACATTCTATGGTCCTTTACAGACATCTGCTACCATCAAGGGTAATTTTACTGTGATTCTGTGATATAATAACTCTTGCATTTTAAACTTAGTAAAATCAGCACTGAAATACAAACTTTCCAAACAGGCAATATATAACAAGTATTTTCTTTAACTGTTGAGTGCAACTTCACGTGTTTTGTAATAAAGTAACTGCAGAGCAATTACTTCAGACAATAAAGGCTTCATAATTTTAAACGTACCAAATGTATCTATGCAAAGTAGCAGAAACAATTAAAAGAGAACTTACTGCAGAAACACAGAATACAGGTTTTTAGTAAAGAAAACCAAATGGAGCAGCATCCTCCAGTACTGCAAGGATTTGCTTACATAGGCAGAACAATTCTCTTTTGTCTCCCAGAAAGTTAACAGAAAATGGATTTTTCACTGCTTCTTTTTTCCACTGCTGCTTTTCACTGTTTATACTATCAAAAAGAGCTATAAAAATAGATCCAATCAGTATTTATAATAAAAGCATACCTGTCGCTAATCTAATGGCTAATGCCACAAGCCATTGCCTCACCCTAATGCTATACCTCAGTGGATTGCTAATAGCAATTGTCTGGGAAGAGCACTGAAAAAGTGCTGAAGTGCTGCTTTCCTAACTGCAGGCACTGCCAGAAAATGAAACAAAAATGATAATTTATGTCCTACGACATCATTGTATCTGTTGTTACAAACCATGATTGGTTTTGACAGGTACCAGGAGTAATTTTGCGGCACCACAGGAATTTGAGCCTAATTATCACTGGAGCCCAGGGATCCTCTGTTTGGTAAATGCCAGATTGCCAGACCACACAAAAGGTTCCCTTGGCGTTCACTCTTTGGCTCTTACATGTTATTTTGCCCAAACATTCAGCTTCTTATCTCTTACTGACATATTCTGTAAGTAAATTAAGCAAATATTTGGTGGTTACAGACACTGGCCTGGGAGATGCTAGAAAAGGCCTGAAGCTGCTCAAGGCTGAAGTGGTATCCTCTATTTCCCGAGCACCAATTCCTTGGCAGCTATTTACAACACGGGTTAACAAGGGCCTTTTTATTTTAGGAAAAAATTTTTCAATGAAAGGGATGTCAAGCACTGGAACAGGCTGCCCAGGGTAGTGCTTGAGTCACCATCCCTGGAGGTATTTCAAAGATGTATAGATGTGGCACTCAAGAACATGGTTTAGTGGTGGACTTGGCAGTGCCAGGTTATCAGTTGGACTTGATGATCTTAGAGGTCTTTTCCAACACAAATGATTCTATTTTTTTTTTTTTTTTGAAGGAAAGAAAAATCCCTCCCTTTATGAGGCATTCTGTCTTGTTGGTACAGTGCCCTCAGAATTATCTTCCAAATCCAGGTGCTCCATGGACACTGGCAGGGAGTACCTAGGACCTGCCAGATCTCCATCCCAAAGGACTGCCTGACTGTGGCTCTGACAGCAGCAGTCATTACTTGCATGAAAGAAGACAAGCAAGGGCCTGGATAGCACTCAGGTCAGCCCTTACTCACAAAGTTGAGGGAGACTGAAGATAATCAACTGAAACATAAAAAAAAGATGGAAAGGTGAGACCAGTTCCTTGTATGCTCAGCCCAAAAAAAGCTGTAATTCTGCATCCAGACAGGAGTGCAGTCTACCTGAGGGAAGCAACTCATTTGAAAATCAGGAATACCAAGAAGCAGAGCTAGGTAAACATCTATGGAGTGTGTGCTGGGAAGGGTACAACCTGGTATGAGAAGATAATGAAGTCATGCAACAATCCATGGAGAAGATTTAGAATTCAAAAATAAAATAACTGCAGTAGTGTTACCACCTATGTGCAAATTAAGATATTAAGCCTCTTAATAATGATGCAGAAAAGGCAGAAGCTTCCAATTAAAATTTCTACTTCCTATTTGAAAAGGTGGTGTATTGTGTAAGTATTTACCAACCCAACAGTAACTGAAAATGCAAAGCATTACTAGAAACAACTGTGTTAAAAAACGGCATATATTTAGTTTAAAATAGTTGACCCAGCACATCTTTAGGTAACTGACAATGTAAATAGATTTAGGGGAAATCTAACTGTCACACTACAGAAGGGAAAGTAGAATGAATTAGATACACAGACCAGTTTTCCAACATCCAGACCATGCTGCAGAATTTAAAGGTTCAAAATGTAATTACCACTAACTAACATATTTTATAAACTAGCTTTAGTTAACCTCACTTTACTCCTCAGAGAGGTATTTGGTTCATAAACCTGTAACTGAGCAGTTGTTTCAGTACTTTTGTAGGATGTCATCACAGTCAGACAAATATCTGAACTCCTAATTATTGTGATCCATGTCCATAATGTACACACCAGGTACACAACCTGGTGAATTTCATCAAGGAGCTCCCTACTGGATGCCAGTCAAGTGAATTTTAGGGAGGTTGCACAGGTTTGTGACAAGACCAATACACTTTAATGTTCTAATAAAACCACGCAAAGGCAAAGCTGGGCAAAGCCCACACAGAGCCAGAGTAATGCAAAACCCACACCATCCTCTGATTCTCTGACTAGGGAAGATCCATTTGTTTAGGCTATCAGAAAGAACTTGCACAGAAATAGAGCACATGTTCACACATTTCAACACTGACAGCTTATTCTGATTAATAAGTACCCACACAAGTGGTAGATTTGCACTCTACACCACCATTTACAACTAGACAAATTCTTGAATAAAGAACTGAGCTCAGTCTGACTAAAAGATATTTAGTTTGATGCCAGATAACTTAGTTTTAAGAACTGCAATATTAGATCAACTAATGGAATTAGTCCCTTTTGACCATAAGGTGTCAGAAAGTAATGCTGTATCATTCCCAAGCAGCATTTAGCCTGTTTGCAAATGGGCATCTCCACTTGCAAAGGAAAAGATAATTCAAACAGCATGGAAGTAGCCAGGTTATAAGGAACTGTGTTCTAGAACTGCACATAGAGCACTTCTACACTACTTGCCATCATGAGCTGACCCTCTCAGAATCAAACCCCCAATTCCATTGTGCTGTTTCCAGTCTTCAGTCTGAAACAAAACTGACTCCTCTTGACAAACAGAAAAAGCCCAACCCACTGTAGTGAGGACAGGGGGGTGGTTCTTTTAGTAAAGGGTGAACCACTGTGTGAAATCAGTGACCTACTGATCATCTCAGAAGTGGCTCTGCCTTTGATGAATGGTGTCCAGGTTCATGAACTGCAAAGCTCTTTCAACACTTTTACGACAATACATAAATGTTTACATTCATAGAGAAGTCCAAGCCCTTATACATCCCAGTAAGCTCCTGACTACAAATTTCACATCCTTATATGGCATTTATACTTGCACAGTGTGAATAGTGTTAAAGATCAGGCAGACATGGAGAAGTAACACCTCCATAATTCGTGTTGCAGCATTGTGTTTATTTACATTGTATCACTCAGAAAATTCACCACAAGCATGACAGAAGGTAGAAGCTTCACAACAAATCCAGGCAAGATTTTTTTCCTGTACATTATATTTTTCAACAAGTAGAAATATTTTTATCAGCAATACAGACACATTTACACATTAAAAATCTATACAACGTCCTTTTCTCTCCCAGTCTCCGAAACGCGTAGGTTCAGGGCCTCTAGGTCCACCCCTCTCTTTTGTAGTAGGATTGATTCCATCAGGGAATTCTAAAATAACAGGGAAAGTTCATTAAAATTCATATAATATTGACAAAGATGTCACCATTTATGGTATTTGCCTCTTAGTTTAACTTTCAAATACAAAATCAATTCTCTTTCATTTTAAAAGGCAACCTTGAGTTAAGTATTTCCCAGAGTCCTAAAAAAGTAATTTCACTCTTTTTGACTACAGCAGCAATATGTGTGATCATATTCAGTTATGAAAATAAAAAAGCAACTCAATGTCCAGAGGCATTAAAGCACTACAATTTCTCAAGAATTCAGTCCAAACTTGTATCATTCAGGCATACTGTATATATGTTCACTACATCTAAAACCTCAGGTCACTTTCTGTTTGTTTAGGTCTCTAATTTTAAGTATTCTGTTTTAAAATTCACTTGAATTTTAGTCGAGATTCTATTATTATTGTATTTAAACCACCATGCTTTTTCTGGATGCTCGTACGTTTTTCAAGACATGGCATGTTGATATTCATCAATATCAGAGTAGAAATCGGACCTTTTTTATCTTATAAAACTCAGTCTAACCTCACTAAGTCACTGTGGTGCCCTCTCAGGAGAGGGAGACTCTTCATAAGTGCGGTACAAATGGGACTTTCTCTCCAGTAAGCAATGTGCTAAGCTTACACATGAGCAGTGCTGCTTCTATTCACAGAATGGTTTGGACAGGGACATTAAAGCTCACTTAGTTCCAATCCCCCTGCCACAAACAGGGATGCCACCCACTAAAACAGGTTGCTCAGGGCCTCATCCAGCCTGGCACTGAACACTTCCAAGGATAGGACATCCACAACTTCTCTGCGCAACCTGTTGTAGCACTTTACCACCCTCTGAGTAAAGAATTCATTCCTAACATGCAATCTAAATCTGTTCTTTTTGTCCTGTCACTATATGTTTGTATGAAAGGTCCCTCTCCCTCTTTTTTATAAACGCCCTTAAGGTACTGGAAGGCCACCCAAAAGCCTTGTCTTCTCCATGCTGAACAACCCCAACTCTCTCAGCCTGTATTCATCAGACAGGTGCTCCAGCCCGCTAATCATTTTTGTGTCCCTCCTCTGGACCTGCAAAATCAGGTCCATGTCCTTCTTGTGCTGAGGGCCTCAGAGCTGTACAAAGCACTCCAAGTAGGGTCTCACAAGGGCAGAGTAGATCGGGAGAGTCACCTCCTTCAACCTGCTGGCCATGCCACTTTTGATGCAGCCCAGGATGTGGGCTGCCCACATACAACTTTTCACTCACAAGAACCCCCCATCCTGCTACAAAAGAAAAGTGCCCTGCAAGCTTATGCCACTTTTTCAAACACCGCAGAACCTTCTGCATGTCAGCCAACATGCTTACATTGCTCAGTGCTCCCTTACTCAGGGCTGTCTCTTAAAAATAGTTAACTCAGGCCACCAATCCATGAAGCACTTGTTGGCACAGCACCATCCTAGGCTGAGTGTCTTCTCATCCTGCACTAGACTGCTGAAACTCACTGTACCTCACGTGCCCCTTGCCACGCTGATTTTCCAGAGCCTTCCACATATACACATAGCTTGGGGCTCCCTCAGTCATACCCCTAACTCAGCCCCAGTGGACAACATAAGTAATGAGGAGCAGAGCTGAAAATCAGAAAACACAACAACAGAAATCCTGAAGAGCAGAGTAAAAGAACAGTGATGGAGGGAGACTCATGGAGCTAGAGGCTATACAGGATGACTGGGATGCCTGTTTAAAAATTGATGCACATCAGGATAGGAAATATCAGTATTTGAGCACCTCTGGCAGTACAAGGAGCACAAATACATCTAATATTATTTTGTAGATGTCATCATTCCAATACCCAAGCACTATTGATGTGCTGACACTGGATGCAGATGCTCAAAAGATTTCTGTATGAGATCTACACAGCAGTGGAAATTCCAGCAGCCAGCTTAAACTCTTAGTTTTTTTTCCTAGTAACATGATGGGCAGTCCACAAACGATATATCACCGATCTTACACATAAAAAATGCACAGGTACAACTAAATTTTAAGGCAAGAGAGACCTTGAGTCTTGCTCTAAACCTGGAGCACCTAAGCAAAAACTAAAAGATATTGATCATGCATATATCTTAAATGAAGCAGTGATGGCATTTATTTTCTTGGAAATAAAAAGACAAGAATTAAATAGCTGCTTACACAGTAACTCCAACACCAAGTCAGTTCTCAGTTGAGTCACAATCTGAAATTGAGTGCAACGCTTTTGGAGATGATTCCATAATACAATAATGATGATACTATAATACAATAATATAATTACAAACTTGTGGAGAAATTGTGAAACAAGGAGAAGGAGAACTAGCTTTTCACCATGATGCAGCTTCCCCAACTGCTATAGTGGCCTCAGGAATCTGGGAAATACATCCTTGAATAGGAGACATCTTTTTAGCTCATCTGCACAAAAAAATTCCCCCATTCTGTGCCATTTTACCCCGCATGGAAAGAGAGTACCTCTGTGGAAGAGTATCTGAGGATTTTGGATATGAAATTAAAGATTCTAAGGTGGAAAAACAGGAGCAGTTTTTTAAACTAATGTCAGGAATGATTCATCTTTATGCTGCGACTGTTCAACTCTGCTTGTCTTATGGAAACAAACAAGGGGCACATCCTCAGGGACTGAACTATGGATGGCACTGGCTCACTCAGATACTGAATATGGAGCCTCTGACTGATGTGACAGCTACACTTTCTAATTTTCTGGAGGTGTGTGGCAATGCTCTTGTGAAACAGTATCACATTCAGTTCTGGAAAATGATGTTTATCCAAGAAGACTACATCCCAAGAATTGAAGCAATTACCAGCTCTGTACAGAAGGGCCCTGTAATGCGCTTGAAGTATTTACTGAAGGAATGTCTACAGCAGAAGGAAATTCTGCTTCCAGCAGGCACTCTGCTGCCTTCCTTTTGGAGATTATGAATCAGTCTGTATGTCTTTTCCCCAGAATGTCAGTGATTTCAGACCTGGATTTCTGTTTACATGCAAAGGCACAATATATTTTGAATATAGAAGAATGAGAAGATACTTCATCAACCTGTTAATGAAGATGTATGTTGGGCAGAAGAAACTACTGTTCAATGTGCTGAAAATAGTTGCAAGTTATTATTTGCATGTATCTTTTTAAGTTCTTGCATAATAAATTTTGGGGTTTTTAAAAAATAAAACTAGTAAAAAATAAACCCCACATGGAGTACTATGTCCAGCTCTGAGGCACCCAACTCAAGAAAGATGTGGATCTGTTGGAACCAGGCCAGAGGAGGCCACTAAGATGATCAGAGGGCTGGAGCACCTCTCCTATGTAGACAGGCTGAAAGAGCTGGGGTTGTTCTGCCTGGGGAAGAGATGGCTTTTGGGGAGACTTCATTGCAGCCTTTCAGTACCTATAGGGGGCCTATAAAAAGCAGCTGGAGAAGGACTTTTTACAAGGACAGGTAGTAATAGGACAAGGGGGAATGGCTTTAAACTGAAAGATGGCAGGGTTAGATATCATAAAAATTTTTTTTACTGTGAGGGTGGTGAGACACTGGAACAGATTGCCCAGAGAGGATGGGGATGTTCCATCCCTGGAGGTGTTCAAGGCTAGGCTGGATGGGGCTCTGAGCAATCTGGTCTAGTGAAAGGTGTCCCTGCCCATGGCAAGGGGTTGGAACTAGATGATCTTTAATGCTCCCTTCCAACCCAAACCACTGTGTGATTCTTTAGTCAGTTTGTCATCTGGATACTCACAGTAATTTACCGATACATTAAAAAGCTTGTCCCAGAGACCTCAAAATAGATAAACATAGGTTATCAATACTGCTGAAGAGTAGCAGAACACGACACTACAGTGAATGAGATAAAGCATTGACTAGCACTTTTAGTTAAGAGAAGATGACTAATTAAAAAGAAGGAAGATCGAGATTCTGTCTTTCTCCCATCTGACAAAAAGAAATGTATGCTCCTAGTGGGTTCAGCAATGACGCATCTGTGCTTTACTCTTGGCAGGTTCTCTAAGAACAGCCCCACTGAAGGTACCAGAATGCAACATGAATAGCACCTCGTTAGGTTTTCCCAAACCCCACCAAGCGGCTCAGTAAACTCAGTATCTGTGGCTGCTTTTCAAAACACTGCGTGCAAGACTAGGAGAAAGTCTGGCTGAGAAATGCAGCATGAATCAGAAGTATTTTGTGGACTAAGAAACAGAACAGGCTTTTTGAATAATAAAAAGTAGCTGGTGCCCTCATGAGTTTACCACCACCATTTACAGCTGTACTGTTACAGACCAATACCAGCTACATTTCTTAGAATCATGCAATGGTTTTTAGTGGAAGGCATATTTTGCAGGCACCTGGCCCCAACCCTGCTGAAGGCAGAGCTGCTGTTAGGTCAGGACAGCCAGGCAAATTTGAGCGTCTTCAAGAGAGGAGCAACAAGTTCTCTGGGTGACTTGTTACAAGGTCTGACCACCTTTGTTCTCAAGACTTTTTCCCTTGCACCATTTGCTGCAACTTGTCAAGTCACGCCCACTGAAGTGCCTCTCTGGTTTTTTTCAGAACCATTAAGCTTAGAAAGTGTTTCTGAGGAGTGCTGAATGCCAGTCATCATTTTAAACTGACATCAGCACAGCACCCCATGGTCTAGCCCTTAAACCACAGCTTTCAA
Organism: Acropternis orthonyx; assembly: GCA_035583155.1. Taxonomy (NCBI): domain Eukaryota; kingdom Metazoa; phylum Chordata; class Aves; order Passeriformes; family Rhinocryptidae; genus Acropternis; species Acropternis orthonyx. Next base: position 86,897,267 of record JAWWEU010000111.1, read on the forward strand.
TTTTGTAAAACATGACTTACTTTCCAAGGGTTCCCTCTCTATACTGGACTCTTCTGGTTCATCAAATCGACCTACTGGTAACTTTGGTTTCTTAAGTGATTGCTTAGTAGGTTCAGATCTTCCTCCTGGTTTAGAGCTGGAGTTGCTCCGCAAGTTGCAAAGAAGTGATGACTCTATCAAGCAAAGGGACACATGTATTATAAATGTGAGAGTTTAATACAAAGTAACTCTATGACGGTTCAGAGCACCTCTGAAAAAAACCTACTTAAGAAACTAGGACAGGAGGACTAGTGAAGGACAGAAAAACAAACCCCGCAAATTATTTAACATTCAACTCATGAACACCTAAGAAATCAGCAAAGATAATTATTTTTGGCCCTAGAAACATATGCAGGCAAAACTGTGTTAGTTGTGTAACTCAGTTCACATAAACAGTGTATTTTAAACTGCTTGAACTTATCTTCGCTGTTACCTCAATGTATTTTAGACTCTAAACAGTAATTATGCTAGCATAGACCAGTACATTCTGCTTTCTGGGAAAAGTCTTTACCTCCCCCAAGAAACCTGCTGATTTCCAGATGTTGGCTCATTTCCAGTAGCATTTTAGTAAGAAAAAGGCTTCTGCTTTCCCAAAGGAAAATTTAAAAAAATAAAATGCTGTTCCCTTAGTAACTGGTTTTCCAGAATGTCGGCAGAGGATAGTTGGGCTTCCCTCAGGATGGTAAAATAATTCAGCTGGTAGTCTAAAGCAGGACAAACCTCGAGCACATGTAAGTTCAATTATATAACTGCATGCAAATGCTTTAATTAGAACCACAAACTATTTTCCTTTAAAATCCTATTAACATTTTGGTTAAAAAGCCAAATATCCAGAATGAGCATAAACTATCCTCTAAAAATACTTTGGTTACGGACATGTGCCTAAAGCAGCTCTGACTTAAGAAGAAAGACTCAAACAGAAATTCTCCCTGTACCAGCTAGATGTAAAGTACCTGAAAGAACTATTATTCTACCTTGCTGAGGAGATTGAATAAGGAAACCATCTCAAGCAGTGTGACTTTGACTCACCTAAACATACATCAACAAACAACCCACCTGAATATTCATTCATTCATTTTAAAATACCACAGCTTTAGCATTAAACCCTACAGCCACATAAACTATTCTGTTTGCCAACTGCTGCCAATGCCCTAAAGGAGTAATTTTTTTTTTTTTTTTTTTTTTTTAAACTTTGAGCATGACATAGCAAACTATCAACAGTAAAGTATCAAATCCATGGCAAACACTGGATCTTTCTACTCCTGCCAAGTGTCTTGTCATTCTTCAGCAAGCTAAAAGAGAAGCTAGCTAGAAAATTAAACTGTAGCTAGTATTCTAGTCCAAACTCAAATGAAAGTACGATTAAGGTACTGGTTTGAAATCGATTATCTTAGTCACCAGAGAAGAGGCAAAATCCATTTTCCTATTTGCAATACTTGATATTCTTGACCAAAATACATTCTTCTTGACAGAGGGGTGACAAAAGTTCACCATTAAATAACTCTGAAAAAGATGTGATGAATTATCAACTTCATCAGTTGATACCCCATTGTACGAACTGATCTTTGATTTCCTCATGCTTTACAGGCTATCACAAAGCCCTCCCATTTATTAATTATACTTAATTATATGGCTGAATTTGAAAATTCAGCATACATCAGGATGCTCAGGGGATTAGAGCATCAGTCAAACCTTGCCACGATCCTGACAGCCAAACAGAGCACCAACAGTATTTTTTCCAGCTCTTCCATTAACATACAGTGTGCTGGTTTGTTTCAGTATTGTGTAAGTGGTATCACAGAAGGTGGAGAAGGTGCTGAAGGGAGCGGCCCGACCCGCTGCCCGAGCCAAGGCCCTGCTCTCCAGGCTGCCTTATTTCTCCATAAACAAACCACCTGAACCTCCTCAGGCGAAGGGCACGTACCAAGGCCACAGTAAGTTCCTTCCAGCTACTGTACAAACATTAAGCCACTGTTTAACATTTTACTGCCGTTACTGCAGCAACGACAGGGCAAGGAAACCTCCGTAATAACAAACATGCCCGATAATAATAAATTTCCGAGGGGGGGTGGGGTGAGAGGGGCCGCAGAGAAGCTGCAGGGCAATGGAGGGTGTGGGGAAAGCGGTGGGGCCTCACAGAGCCCTCCGAGCTCCCGCGGGCTGCGGGGGGCCCGCACCCCCCACCTGCGCCACCTTGGGCACCCTCAGGCCGCCCCAGGGCGGCAGCGCCCGCCCTGTGCCCCCGGCCCGGCACTGCCGGAGGGAGGGAGGGAGGGAGGCACGGCCGGACAGCCGGGGCGGCCGGGGAGCCCCTCCGGGGTACGGCCGAGCACAGCCGAGCCCCTCCCGCCCGCCGCCCGCCGCTTACTCGCTGCCCGGGGCGCGCCGCGCAGCAGCCGCAGAGCCATGGCCGGGCCGGGAGCCCTCAGGAGCGGGGAGGGGGCGGCGCCACCGCGCAGGCGCGAAGGGCGGGGCGGGACACACACAGACACGGGGCTCCCGTCGGGGGATAGACGTACACACAGAGACGCAGATACACAGACACGGGGGCTCCTGTCGGGACACACACACGCAGACACACACACACAGAGACACGGGGCTCCTGTCGGGACACACACACACACAGAGACACACACACAGACACGGGGTTCCTGTCGGGACTCACACACAACACACGGGGCTCCTGTCGGGACACAGACACACACACAGACACGGGGCTCCTGTCGGGACACACACACACACAGACACGGGGCTCCTGTCGGGACACACACACAGACACACACAGACACAGACACGGGGCTCCTGTCGGGACAGACACACACACAGACACACAAACACCGAGGCTCGGCAGCAGCCCGCTCCCCGCCCGCGGCAGGCGGGGCCGAGCGGCCCGGGCAGAGGCAGCCCCGGGCCCAGGGCGGTGCTGGGGAAATCGGCTGTAGCTCCTCTCCCGCCCCGCAAACCCGGAACAAAGGCATCTTCCCTCTCTGCAGTGGAGGGACCAATTCTCACCCAGCCCTCCCCACCCCTACTGTGTAATACAGTCCTACTGGGTTTTTGTGTTTGTTTATTTTTTTAATAGTAAAAACACATTGTTGAAATAATACACAAAAGGCAGCCTAGGACATGAAGGAACTTTGGCTGATGCCATAGCGATGTACGGACCCAGTGTTTGTCCTCACAAATTAACAGCTGTGTAACTTCAAAGTTACAAAAATATTTAACTATAAAATGTTTTACTAACTCAACAAATAAATTTTATCTCCTTCATTCCAGCATGCCAGCTGGTGCATTTTCTGCACTCAAAACAGGCATCATTCACCCTATGAGGTCAAATGGTAAGGATGAAATAGCAATAATGGATTAATGAGGTACTATTTGTCCACCTAAAAATAAGCTGAGGTCTTCAAAACCAGTTTTTTCCTAGTCTTCATTTATTGTATTGCTGTAAAAATGCAAAATTCACTTTTAACTCCTGAATTATGCATTTCTAGATCTTGTGGCTGAGGAGGTGATAAATCTGAACATTGGAAAAAATGTAGCATACACCACAGGAATTTTCTACTTTGTGATGAAATGCAACGCTTTCTTTTTTTTCTTTTTTTTTTTTTTTTTTTGTTTTCCTTCCTCTGTTTACTGATAATTTATCTCTTGGCTACAGCTTGCCTCCCGAGGACTCAAACAATGCTGTATTTTGCTTTGCTGTTTTAAAAAGCAGGGAATAAAAGACATAGCTATCACAAACCCTGCAGCAGGTCAATTCGGATGAGTCAAATGTAATGGCCATGGGGCTATCTGGAATGCACCACAACTGGCGCTGCCCCGGGCAGCAAGCACAGGGATACTGCCTAAATGACCCCTCTTCCTCTCACACCATGTCAAGAAGCTTGGTTAGCTGAACACCACACCTGGTCAGGGCTGGGCAAATAAAACTGGCTTAGAATGAAGGGGGGTTGGGCTTACAGAGTAAGTTTTCCGTGACTGTGAAATCTCTTGGCTATGCTGCAAAGCCTGGTGATTTCCAGTATCACATGACCTCTTTTCCCAAAGTACTGGCAATTGCTACATCTACAGGACCAGAAAGTTTAATTTTGATGGAAGATTCAAACACTACCAAGGAATTAATTTAAATACACTACATACAAACAGAAGTTCATACACTAATTTTATGCTGTGACCTCCTAATATCACTGAGAGCTTTGTGAAATAACAGTAGCCACCTACTGCCTTCAGGGAACAAGAGACTGGCAGTTTTCTAACGAAATATTAAGACCTCAATTCTTACCTCTCATTCTGTGACCAGGATAATTCTTTTTCAAGCAGCTGCATAAAGGTGAGGTCACTATTGCTACAGGAAGATGAAGTCCTGATTCAAACAGAAGAGTGGTGAGATGGAGCACTTTATAGCTGTTACTGTATCAGATGAAAGTGAATTACATGTACACCAGTCTGTATTTGTGTCTAGGAAAGAGAAGGCAGAAATACGCAGGAGTAAGGCAGAACATGCCATGCAACACATGCACAGTCATCCAAAACATCCAAGACTGCAGGTGTTGCTCAGAGAGCAAGTGTACCATGGAGTCTGTAAGTACAAATATGAACTTCATATGCTTCAAGGACACGCGGGACTACCAGACCACACATGGACTGCACTGGGCAATACAAATGAGAGAAAATGACTTTAATGTTCTCTTAATTTGCCCTGTTCCTTGATAAACTTGTATGTAAATATCATATGATTTCCTGCACCATCCATTCTCCTCATAGAACAAACCTAATTCAAGCTTTCTCAAGTGGATGGGATCTACTATTAAAAAGAAAGTGACTATTTCTCCCAGGATATTTCTGCTTTGCTAATCACAAAAGCATGCTTTACACTTCCAGATTTCCAGAGACAGAAAGCAAGAGAGACATTTTTCAATAGTAACAGAACCATCTAAATACTTGTGGTACTGAGAGTAGTTTAACATCCTCAATGTGAATTGAGGAATCTTTTGAAGCGCTAGTGCCCTTAAATGGATATTCAAAGTTTAGCCACTAGTCAACTACTCTTAAATAAAAGGCAGCTGAGATACCAGAACATAATTTAAACATTTAGAACCTAGCAGTACCATCATAATACAAAATTATTTATAAAAATAGACATTGTTATAGCAAGAATGTATTCAAGATATCTTTGTGTCATAATGACTTGCCTAACACAACTCTTAGTAAAATATTCTTTACAGTGTGTACATTGCTGAACTGTAGATACTCATCTGAGCATCTTATAAGCTATAGGGAAAAAACTCCCCATATATTACAAAGACTATTATACAACAAACAATATCAAATGCAAAATCACTTCATTATAAACTTATTGCTATATTCATTTCAAAAGTACAAAATTATTATATACAAAAAAAGCTTTCCCAGAATTTTGGTAATTAGCAGAACATTTCAGTTTCTTTAATTGCTTCCATTAGAGTAATTTGTTCATTTTATTAACACCAGATGCAATAACACAATGCTAAAAATAAACATGCATTATACAATGAATTTATATTTTTCAAAAAATGTTCATTACAATTAGTGTACAATTAGTGAATGCACATGTAACTCTTTTCCCCCCACCTGTAGTGAATTATTGTTTGAAACAGAGAAAAGGGAATGAAGGAGAAACCAAACAATGCTATTCAGCACCAGTAGAAAGTCAATAGACCCTAAACATTCCTGTATATCAAAAACATTTTATCTGTGTCACTAAACAGGTAAAGTTTACAATATTGTCCCATTTGAAGATGTATTGATTTATATTTACAATACTTTGTAGTCAATAAAACATTTTAACAATATTTAGAAATTGCTTAAATTCATAAAAGTATTGCAGAAATTTATAACATTTAATTATTTTAAGTACATACAAGGAAGTCCATGTAAAACTGTCCATGTTCATCTGAAGAACTGACAGAGCAGGGAGCCATTTTAATACAGTTTGCAAAACCCCAATTATATGAAGGCAGCTATCATTGAACATTCAAAAATCCTTAGTTGCCATTTGCTTCTGAAAATGAAAGTTCCAGTAATAAAATTTGTGTATGTAAACTAAGATGTTTTTGAGATCAGTAGAAAATATATTCCCACAGGCATAACATATTTAACAATGACGAAAATGATTTTGTAGAAAACTGTTAAGCTGTAGCAAGACCCGCAGTATAGTCATTTTCAAATATCCAGTATTTTAGCAGCTCATTTTGTTCCAGTTAAACTTCCTACAGTGCTAAAATACAACAACACGTAAGACCTTATTAGAATTTTAAAATCCAATTTATTTTTGGCATCTAAAGCCTCTTGTAAAATGTAGCCAAGTAACATTGACTTCTGTAGTCTGAGAGCCAGTAACAAACCAACCAAACTAAAGTACACACTGTGCTTTAATCTCCAAATAATTAGGTACCCAAAATTAAGAAAAAGTAATAGAAAAGTAAAAAGAACAAAATAAAAAAATATTGCACAGCCACATTACCTAGAAAGTAAAGTTGATGTTAAAAAGCCCTAAGTGTGGATGATATAAATTATCTTCCATATAAAAAGTATAAATATCTCTTAAAATACAGCTTAGGCTATACTTTAACACCACACATTATTTGAATTCATCTGTTAATGAGGTAATAACCAAGTCTCTTACAATGCTTTTCTCTACTGAAAATATTTTAGGGCAGCAACAAGAAAGAATTTTTCTAAAAATATTTCTGAATCAAGAACAGCAATGTGTGCAGCTCTCCCTATGAGCGAATCTGCTGTATTGGGTAATGCATTAATTACATTATAACGAACCAAATTACATTCTTTGTTTTGAAGAACGGGCAGAAGCAGGTTCTGGATCATTTCAGCATAAATTGGTCCTGTAGGGGAAAAGAAAAGTTGTACTTTGTGAATCACCAGAAACAAACAGAATTCTTTGACCTTGAATTCAAAAAGAACATTCTAGAGTAAGAAAGGTAATGAAATGTATTATGCTGGGGTTCTGTTAAGATAGAATATACAGGAAGTTTAATTTCCCCTGGAAATGCTGGAAAAAATAATTTTAAGCTATGCATTTTAGTATTTGCAAAATTATAGTGAGAAAGTGTAATAAATACTGATGAGCACAATGTAGAAGTTATTTATTTGTCAATATATAATGCTAGAATGCATTTGTGCTAGCATGTCTCGACAGTAAATACAACTGACCCTAAATGAAAATGGGAAAACTACCTCTTCCTTCAGTGTTACTATTAAGCCTCAAGTAACTACAGCCCAGGGCTTGGTGCTACAACTTAATATCCTCAAAAATCAAAGCTGTTTGTTCTCCCTGTTCATGGAGGTGGGCTGTGTCCATCCCACTTAACTTTAAGCAAAGTCTGTAAACTAGAAATTTATTCAGTCTCATCTTCTTCTGCATGTAACAGAACAGGAGAGATCCAGAAAGCAATTCAGCTCCCACATGGATTTTCTCTCTCCACTACCACAAAGTAAGTCAAATATCTAAACACGTAACAGAGGTGCCACCGTTAAGCACACAAAATTAAATGGGATGAGACTGATACCTGTGAGGTTTTCACCTGAGCACTTTGTGTATTTTGCAGGATATTCATTACCTGATTGTTTATCTTTTAAAGCTGTTTTACACATCTCAATGCGAGCAGAGTGATAAGGAACATAACGATCCTGCAGAGATCCTACTAACACAATGTTTTTGAAGTAATGAAGACCTACAAGAAAAGAGAATAATTAAACATTTTACAATAAAATTTGGTACCATTTCATTACAAGATCTTGCACAAAAAGGCAGTAAAATCAATTACAATAGGTAGAGCTACAAAATAACAAGATGTTGGGTACCCTCAGCCTTTCCTTGGTACATACTTAATACACATGGGCATGACCCAAGTGTAATGTCTCCCATGTAAATGAAGTATGGTTTGAATACTTGCTTCTCAGGCATACAGTAGTTGGTTTTTGACTGACAGAAGGGTGTCAAACCTTCAAACTGCTTCAAGAAACTTAAAGATGAACAGTGCCTTGTCTTCACTGATGTTTCAGTCAACAGCTGCATCTGAATTCATGTCTAGCATCAACACATAGACAATAGAGGCCACCTAGTGAACATGCCTCTGAGGCACTGCCTCACTCTAAGGTTTAACCAGCTGGAGCACAACTGCAGGATCCACCCAGCACAAACTCCCAGATATAATTAAACCTTTATAACTAAACTCATATTTCCTACTTCTTGGACACACATGCTAACAGTAAGATGATGCAATGGTAGGAAACCCCAGTAATTATACAGTTACAGTCCTTAAGATATTTTAGTTGTTAGGTTTTCTCTAAAAAGCTTCAGCAGATTTTTGATGCTGCCCATCTGCTTTAGGCCAATAACAATGGAGCACTTCAGGAAAATAGGTTGCCTTTGCCTTAAAACAGCCCCTTCTGAATATCATAGCCACCTACAGTTTAATACAAAGGTTGTTTCCTAGTTTTCAATATTTTTTAACACTTCATGTGATGAAGACTAGATCTCCAAATCAATTCAGTTACAGAAACAATGCTAAAGAACATTAGTATGTCAAAGAGTAAATGTATCTTCTCAGATTTCACAGAAAGTGGAAAAAAATAATAATTTGTAAATATATAAAAACATAGGAAAGATATATCCAAACTAGATCCTGGTTCCAGTTCTCTTCAAACAGGAAAAAAAACAAAACTGTCTCAAAAGATGAGCCAAATCACTGGAGTTTTTTATTTGACATCTGATGAAAAATAACTGCAGCAAATCTTATCTGAAGATGCAGATGCCAGTTCCAAAACTTTGTATTGAGTTGAAAAGAATGCATTTGAAATAAATAAATCAAGGGCAGAATCTCTGCAGGCTAATCTGCAATAGTTTTGCAAATTCCTTGGGAGTCTATTTATCTTGCATTGAGTTTTTTTTAATATGTGCTTTACCTAATGAAATATCCATTAGCATTCATGTAAAATGTACATGGAAGAACTCAATGACCTTTAAAGGTCCCTTCCAACCCAAACTGTTCTGTGATTCTAAGTGAACTGCCTAGATCTTTTAATAAACCTGAAGAAGGAAGACATATCCTGGGGAATGTTTAGACGAACATCAGTCTATGTCAAACAACATTTAAATATACTCTCTTCATCGTCACATGCAAGCTAACACATAGAAAAAAGCTCCCAAAAAAACACAGATAAGAAAGACAGATACAGAAACAGGCAATCCTAAATGTATGTATATATACTTGACGTGTCACACAGTGCTTCATAGGCAGATACATAAGCTAAATAGATCTTAAAAAACCTCGTATCTATCTCTCAGTATAGTGGCTGCAGTCAGAACTTTTGCTCATTACTCAGGTAGGAAAGTTTCAAACTAACAGTCCACCTCTACAACAAAAATGGTTTACTGTTTACTTTATTTGAATAATATGGGACTAAAGCCAAAGTAACTCTTAAATAAACTGAAAAAGGAGCTTGTTGGAAACAATTTCTATTTTTAGGTTTCCTATTCACATTTATATACAGTGGCCTTTAAGAGATAGGAAGTATTAACAAAGCTTACCTGCTTTTTTACTGAGTTTGTATAAGAATGTCTGTCGCGGATCCGAATGGTCTCGACATGTTAATTGCAATAAAGAACCAGACTTCTTCCATTTCTGCATAAACCACAGTCCTGCATTGTTAGGTACAACATGAGTACAGGTCCACAATAAAACACAAAAATTAATTAAACATGAGTACAATATGTGAAGTCCATAAATTGGACTGTTAGATGTAAATTCTACTTTTCATAAGCATTTTCAAGCCCAGAAACAGTTTAATTTTTTTTTCATTTTTCTTTCTTGTCTATTTATATAATGAAGCATGAAAGCCCTTTTTTCCACTAATGTGCTGGCCTGCCTATAAAGATTAACTATACTTGCACGAAGTGAAAATCCTTACTAATGTTAGCGATATACACATTCTATTTCAATCGCCTTACAATATTAGATAATTTTGATGTTCAAATGTGTAGCACTAAACAGGCATTACTTCTCAGATTTTGAAACTGAGCTCATTATATATAACTTGAAAAAAGGAAGCAGAATTTTCTCAGAGGAATACCATAATACAGTGTTGTCTATGGTGCTGTATTGTCTTTATTAGTCAGTGAGCCAGGTGGCAAACTGGCTTTTCAGAAAATCTTACCTCCCTTGACATGCAAAAGAAAAGCAGGCAATCAAGCCCTTACTGGCTCAAGAATGTCTTTATGCATTGATTCAACTCTCAGAAAAATGCTCATCTTTTAAACAGCAATTTCATAGAATAGAATCAGAATTTTTAGGTTGCAAGGGACTTGAAGCATCCTCCAGCTCCAACCCCCCTGCCATGGGCAGGGATGCCGCTTACTAGACCAGGTAGGTTGCTCAGGGCCCCATCCAACCTGGCCCTAAACACTTCCAGAGATGGGGCATCCATGACATCTCTGGGCAACCTTTTCCAGTGAATATACTGGCGGGTTATACATGCAGTATAGTTATTTAGAGTTCAATAACCATTACTTATTATTATCTTGGTGTTTTCCACAATCTTAAAGAGTCTGAAATGTAAAGGAAGACTACATGAAAAGAACATTTTGGACAGTCTTCAACTATAAAAGAGATAAAATATTTCAGAAATCTTTTATTCTTTTCAAGGAATATATTCTGGATTGTACTTTGATACCTTTAACTTTAGCTGACTGAAAGTCATTTGCTGGTGATTGCTTAAACAAGCAAACAGCTGTACCTTTGTATCCTAGAAAACGACCACTTCTAAAAGCAAATTAATGCTAACATTTTGGGGTGATTTGGGTGAGATTCAGTTACAGACTAGAGTACTTCAGAGACACTCACTGTCCACAGATACACTGGGATTAAACACTCAGTAGGTGTCCATAGAGAATGATATTATAGCTATTTTAATCCTTAAGTGAACCCCTCTGGTAGTGTAGTGAGGGCTATAAACCATTTCAACCAAACTAAAAAACCTCTCATGTTCTCCCTCCTTCTATGAACTCCAGCAATAACTCCAGGTTGCCATCAATTCCTGTCTGCTTCTCTTAAGCTCAACATGAGTTAGTTTTATCTTGTCATTTTTGTATGAAACAAAATAATAAATAAACTGGCCCTAAACAAAGTAATTAACACTTTTTAGAGTGTTTTTAGAGAGTTTATAAGCATTTTTCTGTTTAGTGAAAAAAAAATTAACTCGTTTTGGGGTTCAGGTCTCCAATATAGGTGGCAATCTCAGAAACAAGTTTTCATATAAAATTTGATGCTACCTGAATGTATTTTGTAACATTTATTTCAAAAGTCATCAGTTTCTACAAGTTCTCCCAGAGCTATATTTAATCTTCAGAAAGAGACATTCATAATGTACAAACATCTACAGAAACACACTGCAGGTTGTAAGGCATTTTTGAAAGAGAAAAGACACTAGTAGTCTTATTCTAAATTATTCTAATGCATCTTATCTACTTGTTTGGCAAATTAAATATATTCAAATTCAGTTTATAATAAATTGAGGTCAACAGATTAAAACTGGAGTTTATTTATTGTGTACACAAAAACTGAACCAAACACACTGGAAAATGCTTGTATCAACCATCTCTTGTGTATCTTTCTGTTGATACTGTCTTTTTATTATCTTTTTTTCTTCTTCCAACAGTGAAATGTGCACTTTTGCATAATCACAATAATGTAGAAATGTGCACTCTACATGAAATCGCTAAGTGCATTTCATTTTTCCCCTAAACTTACACTATTGAAAAAAATACTTCACCTGTATTAACAAGAGCACTGCTGTTGTAGAGGGTACCAAGATGTGGTCCAGACAGAGACAGGAAGGTATGAAGTTTGTTGAGGTAATACTTAAATCGAGGTCTTGTAAGCACTGAACGGATTATTAAATTACCCAATGAGTGTCCAATAAAGCTGTTTAAAAAGAAAAAACAGTATATAATAGAATTTTATGGCAATCTTTATCTATTTTTTTTTATTTTAGACAGAGAAAAAAGAAAACTGGTGTAATGAAATCCTGAAAGAGCGTAGGAAAAAAATTAATAAAAAGTTTCCATTCAGAACTTGTATTTTAGGTCACATAGAAAGCACAGCTTGTCCATCTCTCTCAAGCTGCACAAACTCACTACAAACATGTTTTGAGGTCCTCCAGAATTACTTTATACAGTATTTTTGAAAAGCTACCAAAACCAAACTATCCTTCCACCAGCTCTCCTACTCAAACCCAGGATTATTTCTGCGTTCATTTCCCTTAGCACCAAGTATTCAGGAAATATTTTATGAGCTGTGCATGATAGAACAAATCACTATTTTGGCATGTGGTGGCATTCAATATGATAAATGTATGAGCATTACTGAAAGAATCTAGTGGCAACAGATTCCAAAAGTACTCATCTAAGGGGGACCCCCATTACTTAATTGAACCTGATTATTTAAAAATAGAAGCAACATCTCAGATCTTAGCAGCTGGACCAAAAGAAGTGCTTATCAGCTTGAGAGAACAAGTAAGGACACGTGTCTGCCAGGAGAGTATTACTTTTAGTTGTTTCCCTGGTTAAGCAATTTAAGGGAAAGATGGATGGGACTCTCCAGCTTCAGGTATCTAAGAATAAATATTACTTAATCTGAGGAGCCTACTCTTGTATCCACAAGTCTATATAAAACATTTCTTTAAAAAGGGACACTACAACACAAAGCAATTCTAGTTATTATGCTTACAGATCCCTGCTGAGGTAAGGACCACACTCACTGGTTTAAAGAGTACACGTAGAGACCAGACTCCCAAAATTAGAGGGGGAAAAGTGCATTCTTGTGTTACACATGTAATTTCAGGACATAGAGAAAACAGAAAACCATCCAGAGTTTTATAGAGTAGAAGTATCACGGCTGGATCATGTATGTGCCACAACATTATACCAGTAAGATCATTCTTCTTGTTTGCTCTGTATCATTATGTCCATCAACAAAAATAGCCAAAACAAAGCTTCCTGTAATATCTGTATAAAATACAGTGCTAAAAGATTACTTGACTGTTTGAATGCTTCCCAAGCAAGAATCACTGACTTGGAAATTTCCAATTTAAAGGTAAATGAAGAATTTCAAACGTTTGGTTATAGAATGGCAGAACCACCACTGAACTCCTAAACTGAAATAATTATGTGTTTTCTGTGACAGAATAGGCTTTTTGTTCATAATCAATACACAGCTTAAGCATGTAAGTATATGCTTCCCATTTGCTTTTACTACTAGATTTTCAAAATTGCTTCAATATGAGAAATTCTTTGCCTCAGCTTGCTATGTTTGCCTAATTAATTTTGAAAGGGAAGATTATGTATCCTCTGTGGTGTGAGCACAACAGCAGTGCATTTGCAAAACAAAATACTGAGATGTGCTCTTGAATACTAAAATTTAGAACTATTCTCTCAGCGTACATCATAAAGTCCACACAAGAACAACAAAACCACAGATTTCTTTAAGAACAAGAAAATTCCTACAGAAATTGAGTTTATCCTGAAGATGACCTGCATGACATTAACTGCTTTTGAGTAAAAGAGATTGTTTTCTAAAGAAGATCTGAACATTAGCAGAGGTGTTCTCTGGACAGTTCTCTAACAGTTCAGGCAGTATTTACCAAAGGTCATAAAGGGATGAGAAACTATTATATTGTACCATAAAGAAGGACAATTTCTGGGGGAAAAAAAAGCAGCAATCTATCATTCAATCAATCAATCAATCCTCAAGAATATGGGCATACCTAAGCAAAATTTCAGAAACATGAAAGATCCATTTGAAGAAAAAAAGGTGCTCACAATTAGCTATATGAATGTACCTCAACGATTAAACACTTCATTTGAAAAGACTTAGAAGAATAAAAAAGGTTACAGTAATATGTTGTGGTCAAATTCAGATGTTTAGGTGAACACGTAATAAGCCTTAATATTGTTTTCTCACAGAGAAAGGTTAAAGAATTTGCTGAAATCAAAAAGGGAAGGAAAAGGAAAACCCTTCAAAAATGTCTTGAAAATCTAATACAAAAATGTAATCCATCCTACTCATGGGATGCTCTGCAAAAGCAGAGCATTTCTGAACACCAGGTGGCAATATTACCATCTTCTGAATATGAGATATCATTAACACACTGAAGTTAGCAAAATTATAGTTTTTATATGTGCTTTACGACACAAGTCTACCAATTCAGATCATTCTCAAAAACTAAACACAGTAAAACTATATTATTCTGTGCTAACAAACAAAAATCCTGTCCAACCATAAACATTCATGGAAGAAAGAGAAATCAATCAAAATCCATCATCAATAATGTGCTGAAACAATGAACAGATGTTTTAATATATGCGTAGCATTAAAAAATTCCCTTCCTTTTTGTGAACCAATGTTACTTAGGGAAGAGGATGATACGCTGAATAATCCACCCAAAGTCCAATACAGGTCATCAGAGATCTATGTAAGACTTCACATGATCAAAATATAAGAGTATGTGGTGTATCTCCTAGCTATGAGATTATCTGAGAGGACTGCTATTCTCACAGACACTCAAAATGTGAATGGGTATGACTGAGCAATTTGACATGCCTCAAAGTTGCCTTGACTTTGAAGGTGTTGCTATGAGTGGTCCAGATGACCGCCAGATGTCCCCTCACCTAAAGCCTCCTGTGATTCATTACCAAACTGTCCTTTTATAAGACAAATTGCAGTTGGCTTGAATCAAGCTTCCAGCTCATGCTTGCCACGTGCTCATAGTGAGCACAAAGATTATATTCAGAGATGAACACACATGTAGGATAGTGAAATACATGCTGCAATAGCTCGTATTAACTGACACTACACTTTCCTGATACTACCTTTTCTCAGTACAAGAATGTTGCACAGGAACAGGATTTTGCCACTACTTCAAGGCATGAAACTTTGCACTTAGCCAACAGTGCAGAACCTCAGAACAGCTCTAGACTTGTATTGACTTGAGCTGATTTTGTTTTAGCTGTGACAACAATCATCTGTCAGTGAAGTAACAAGTCGGGTCTAGAGTTGTTTTAGTTTCACTACAGTTTCCTGAATAACAAGTATTTATTCTGTGCAGCTTGAACTGTGTATCACCAGAATAAAGTGTGGTGTGGCAGAGTGCAGACACAGGTACCATATAGCAGAGGTCCCCAATGGTCTATTAATGGTCACTGCAGGAGCACAATCTTATAATTCAGGAGAGAAAGCCAGTGTTAGGAGTAACAGAGAATGGGAAGAAAAAAAGAGTAAATGGGAAACAAAAGAAAGAGCACGTGGGCAAACTGGAAATATAGAAGTATGAAAATAAATCCATCCAGACCCAAGGCCAAGGAAGCTGAAACTCCCACTGCAAACATCATTCTCCTTACACTGAAGCACTAGGATACCGATGTCCCACTGCTTAAGCAAGACAGAATCCACCAATCTTAGGATATTAGCTTTTTTTGCCATCCAAAATCATTACAGATCTGGAAACTGATGTCTAATTTGACTGAGCTACTGAGCAGCTCACTTCCTTTAGGAAACAGGGAGATTTTGTACGGAGAAACCAGTATCATTCAGCAGAGCATGGCTAATTACCACAAAGTCTGCTTTCTACAGTGGCATTCCCAGAATGAGGCAGGAAACCATCGGCTACTTGAACAGAGGATTTCTCAATAGTACTTTTCTGGGCTTTCTAGGTTGTCCTTTCAAGGACTTTCTTAGAAGCACATATCTTCCTGACAACACTCTCAGGTAGCTACCAGGGAACAGCTGCAGGATTTTCTGACAGATTTAACTTTCTCATAAGAAAAGCTAAAGCTGAGAAATGAAAACTTCTGCTTCAGCAAAGGCCAAGGCAAGTACACACCTTGACAAGGAAACCAAAATAAAAATTCACAATTTATTTTTTCTTTCAAGTGACAAGTCACAAATAAAAGTGGAAAAAATTTTACAGATTGAAAGTCTTAGGAAAGAAGCTAACAAGAGTCCAATTCTCAGGTATGAACAATGAGTAGGTAACTGGGTGGGTTTGCTCATTACAGCCTTTAGACCACAGCATGGGAGAGAGGATACTGGTGTGTGCTGCTGGCTTACAGAACTCTCCCTTACCAAGGATGCTGGTGTGCAGTTTGTGCAACAAAAATAGGGTCACAGTGCTTTGTTAATTTTTACATTAACAGTTTAGACAAAGTTAACCACGTCAAATTTTGCCTGTCTCAAAGGAGAAACATTTGTTTAAATACTGAGATTATGTTCAAGCGTGGTGAATGTGTTTTCCAGCTGAGTAAGGCCTACCAAACACAAGTCTACGCAGAAACTTGTAGGGAACGCATGTGACTAGAAAGTCAAAAAGGCTTCCCGATGGATAATTGGAGGATGCCTGAACAAACGGACGAAGTCAGGCTTGAATTAGCTCCTTTCACCTATCGATGAGCTAACTCCAGCAACACAGCTGAGTTAGTAAGGTAGTCTGCCCAAATGGTACACCCTATTTTGAGTAAACAAATGGACCAGGCATTCCCTGAAAGTAAATGACAGAGAAAACAGGAGTGCATAGACTGTGGTGAGCCTTCCAGAAAGATATTAAACATGCTCTTTAGCAGATGAAGCAATCAGAAAACATGAAAAATGATGAAATATATTTTCATGCAGCTGCCCTTAAATTTCACAAGATGAAATTACCCTGTAAGAATGATAAGACAAACAGTCTGCTATGTCATACTTGGTGAAGAGATTATAAAATCAGAAGGAAACTAACTTCATCCTGGCATAATGCTATTAAGAGTTTCTTTCAACTTTCTCAAAATACTGTTTTTCTGCAGAACCCAATCATGCAGGATCTGTGGAAACACAGGACATTTAATTCCTTAAATGTAATGCTTAACTCTGACCAAAAACCACCAAAGGGGACAAGGTGAGCTCACAACATTGATCAGTCTTCTTTCAGCTCTCTTTCCATTGTCCTTCTTTCCCCTACTCCTCCCCCATCCCAAATTTCTTTTCCCATCTGTCTTTTGACCAGCTCCTGACCACCACAGTTCCGAACAACCCAGGGCTCTAGTTTTAAGTTTATTTCTATAAATAGTATAGAACAGATATTACCTGATTTTTGAAAGGGTTAGATTATAAATTTGTATATATTGTATAATTTCATCTAAAAGACGATCTGTCATGGAATCAAAATCAGCAAAGGTATCATTCTGTAAAATAAAAGAAATAAAAAATAATAACTGTATTTTCTAATGCAGCAATATACATTCTGCATTCAATCTGAATTCTTATCCCCAGTGTTTTAATCAACAGCACACAAATAAAAGCATCCATATTAACTCTGAATACAAACACTACAGCTAGTTATAATTTTTTGAAGTCGCTTTCTTGTAACAGGGAACAGTGATAGACATTTTACTGTAAGACTACCCAAATAAATCTTAACATTAACTCACAGCCAGCCTTACTTCTAAGCTGTCCTCTACACATGAGATTATCCCTAGTGAAATGGAAGACCAAGCTGCATATTCAGAACTAAATCTCACAGCCCATGAAATAGAAGTGAGACAATTACAGCAACAGCAGAAGGAGTTTACATTAGCACTGTTTATTCAAAATGAAAAGAATAAACAAAGTCCTCAAAGCCTTATCCCCAGTTCATAGCTGATTCTCTACAATGATTAGCAGTAAGAAATTAAAAGAGATAAGCACAGACTGCCTAAAACTTTTCAACACAAGTTCCAAAGGATCTGTGCTAAAATCTTTAGTGTTAAACATAATGGTAGATATCTGGGAAAGAGAAGGAGATGAAATGGCAGTTTGTAACCAAAACCAAGTATCTAGGACAGTAAAATCCAGAATCAACCAGAATTTCAGAAGAATCTTATAGTACTGCATATCTGGGTGATAAAATGGTGAGAAATGCAAACCAATATTACATAGGGGAAACTACCCTAACTGTATATGCAAACAATAATCTGTGTTGCATATAATCAGCTACATTAGGAAAGCAAGGAATGAAAATATCAATATAGCATTTTGTCAGTCCAGAGTGCACAACCATCCTAAATGCCCTGTCTCTAGTTCTGATCATCCAATTTTAAACAAGTTTCAAGTGGGCAAGGAAGGATATCATGGATGAACAGAAACCATTTCATATCTAATCTTAAGAAATACTGAATGGACAGTTGCCTTCTGAGGGAGAAATTATACTTGTTTATAAAATACTTGATTAACTGAAGCGGAGAATGAGGAATGATTATTCAGTATTTTTTCCCAAAACAAGCTCTAGGGGAGATTATTTCAATTTCCTTGTTTGCAACTGAATTACTAATGTATATGAACCACAGAATTAACCTCAACTGTATTGCTGTGGAAACTGGAAGTAAAAACATTCAAAAAGAGTCAGCCAACATTAAGCAGAAGTCTGTCAGTAGTTAGTAGGCTCAATGGTCTCAGTGGAATTCACAAATCAGAAAGGCTCACAACTGCTGACTGACAAAACCTATAGGGCTAGAGAGGAAAAAGCATGGCTTGGTGCCTGTCACAAAGCATCCCAGAAGCTATCACCAGAAAAATGCTACTGCACTACATGAACCTTTTGTCTGAGCCATTGAAAAGACTTTGTTCTAATTCATCCCTGAAGTATGTTTAATACAATATAACACACACAGACAAAAAGTAAAAATTGGTCTTCTGTGCTTTGTCAAGTTTACTCCATCTGAAAATGATAAAATTCACAAAAGTTAACAGAAGAGGCAATTCTATATTGGTTCAGTGTAACAATGTGAATCTTTCAGTACACTGACAAAAAAACAACAGACAGGTATTTTGTATTCATCAGATCCTCTGAAATAAGACATCACCCTTCCTGCCATACCAGCTTTCACTATCATCATTTTTACCATTAATAATGAGCACATTTTACCCACAATCCAAACTTCTTAAGCAAGGAATTTAGGAGACACAGCACACAACAAAATGGTAGCAAAAAATGCTACTCTTTAAATATTTACATTCAATAACATACAAGGTTTTGTAATAACTTTGACATAAGCCACAGATCAAATAATGGATTCCATTAATACAATAAAAATACAGAAAATGTGGTAAAGTGTAACATGATAGTGCCATTAAAATAAACATGTCTGAAGGTGTACACTGTTTATCACTTTACAAAAGTTCTTTTTTAGTTTGCAAATACCTGATTCCTTTCAGACATAAGAAAATCGATTCTCCCTCCAGGCAATCCGAGCTCAATGTAAGTCTTCACTAATCTTAGATCTGCACTGTTACCTTAAAAGAAAAACAATCAAGAGTTAGATCCTGCAAAGCTTGCAGTAAAACACTCAGAATACTGAAATGAATCTATGGCACAACTTTACTTTTAAACACAGCTAATGATATCCTCAGCCCTAATTAAAATCCATTAAGACTTTGCAAGATAAACTGCAATGTCAAATTAAGTGACAAAATAGTCTATAAAAATGACATTCAATGCAAACACTTTTAAAAAAGCAAGGATATAGGAAGTCAAGTTTAATTTTGTCTTAGCATGCAACACATACATGGCACTGTGAACATTACATTCTTGGAAACCTAATTAATTTTGATAAAAGTCAATTAAAGAACTCAAAGGTAGGTTAAAGAACTCAGTGAAGGAGCATTTTCATAGAATAAAAAGGCAGATTGGACTGTCAGCAGATACTTTTAGCCTGGTACCCATGACAACAAATGCTAGTTTAACTAGCATCCTGAAGATTTTTCTACCTCAATAATCATGGATGCTTTTGAAGAAAGAGTGCCCTTTCTGCCCTAATTACAAAACAAACTTTTAATTTAAATCTGTCATTTATAAGAAGTAACTTGTATGAACTCACCATTTCATAAGAAAATTCCAACTATATGGACTTTTTAAAGGCTTCAGACACATGGGGTTTTTTTAACAACAGGCTTTTTGGTCAAATTAATTTTTGTGCCAATTCTAGGCCTGCAATAGCACTTGAATATCTATTCTAGTAAGAAGGAATACTTCTGAGTTCCTTTTTAAAAGTGCTTAGCAAAGGCTGCTTTCTGCCCAAAGGAGAAAAGAAAAGCTACGATGTTATTTTATTTTTTTAAACTTAGGAATTTGAAAAATGAAGAAGGTGCCTCTGCACTGTCAGTCCAGTCCAATACTCTATCCTACTGCCCCCTCTTGTGTTTCTTTACATTGTTAATTTAAGAAGCGTCTCAAAAAGCACAAAAACATTGATGGGAGAAATATCTTCACTAGAAGAGATATTATTTCTTAACATGCATGTATGCTTTGAACTAAAAGCAGGTGAATATATTCAAGCTATTTATACTTTTCAACCCTTTTGATTAGCAAGAGGTTTTCTCATTTCTACCACAGCAGAGTCTCCAGCCTTGGAAACATTCAAAAACCCAACTGGGATGGGTCCTGGGCAACCTGCTGCAGGTGACCCTGCTTTGAGCAGGGGAGTTGGACTACACCACCTCCAGAGAACCCTTTCAACATCAGCCACTCTGTGATTCAGTGACCTAACCTTTTAAAACCTTAGACACTTGACTGCATTTGTACTATTCTTTTTCCTAACAAGATACATGTATTTCATTTTCCTTGACAACATAATTTTAAGCGAAACAGTTTTGTCAGTAACTCCATTCTATTACCACAACACAGATAAATACGTTTATGACATGAAAAACTGGAAGATGCACCTAATGTGAACTATGGCATGAAACAGGTTTACGTGCATAGAAGTTTTACTAAAGATAAATGCAAGGAATTCTTAATTTAAAAGATTTTATGGAACACATTGTCAAATGTAACAGTACAATGTCAGATTCCCATTTCCCTCCAGTGAACCTATTTCAGAACTGTTCAGTTCAGAGTTCAAACGACACAAGCTAAACCTCACTGGTAATCTGAACCTCTATCACAATCAGTATCACATGTCCCAGCATACCATCTAGGCCATGGACACAGACTATAAGATGTATTCCTTCTTCTGAACAATCATCCTCTTCCATACTGAAATAAGGTACCGAAGAAGCCAGTTTGAAAACATCACTGTACATAAATCCAGGAAGCTTAAGTTGCCTCAATTCTTCTTTGGCCTGTAGGAAACTGGAACAAAACCATATTTATGATAAAACAACATTTACTATTGTTAGACAAATGTGGGGTCTTCTATGAAACAGTTTTCTACTGTCTTTTTGCTTTGTATTCTGTGTAATTGATACAAAATAAAATATATTTATCAAATTACTATTGTCATAGAACAAGCCATTTCCTCAAAATATTTTTTACTGCAGATTCCTACAGCCCCTTTTCCTCTGCAACAGAAACTGTATCTCAAACTCTACCATTTTCTCTCCTTTGAATATCTCTGCAAACACTGAAGTACTTCTGAAACCACTGAAGACTTTGGGTTAATTCTGGTCTTGACCAAGCAACAGCTTTGTTTACATGCTATAACAAATTACAGGAACTATAACCAATCAGAAGTCAAGGTAAAGATTTTCACTGACTTTTGATAATTCTTGCCAAATCTATTTCCTAGGTCAGCAAGATGTACTGTAATCACTCGGTGTAAGGAGCCTCTGGTAGGCTGAATAGCTAATACTTGCTTCAGAAGCAGCCAGATCCAGGCTTCTGATCTTTTACGTATTATATTAAGGCATACACTATAAATTTTTTAACTGCTGAGCTCCCCATATGCTAGGAGCTCCCTGTGTTCCTCCCTTTCTTCCCTTTCCCTTAGTTTTTGTGTATGACCTTCCTACCTTACTAATTGCATATCAATTTCCTGCAGCACTTCAAGCTTTATGCTTTCCTATGCTTATCCCTCCCTAATCTGTCTGTTCTGCATGATCCCTCACAGCATCATGCTGTGTCCCTTCCTCTTTTGCCTGCTCACTGTTTCCCTCCCATCCTACTTTTTGTTCTCTGTTTTCCCAGCTCTATCTTTAGCTCGTTCCTCACTAACTGGCAAGAAAAGGCCTCAGTGAAGTCAGCCTAAACAGAAACCACTGCTGACAGCTGGTATTATCACTCCGCAGCAGAAGTTACCCAAGTTTGTACTCAAGGCATGTTTTCTGAACTGAACGTACCAAGGCCGGCTCTCTACAGAGCAGATCATGCCTTCTGGATTCTCAGTTATCTCACGCTCCAGGAGACTCTGCTTCTCCCAAGGCCTTGATTTTATTATGAGTTCACTCTTTCTTTTATTGTTACAGAACAGCCTGAGCAGTCTCTGCTTTTCATCTCTCCCAGTCCACACCAGCACCCTCTGCAGTATTTCAGAAGCTACTCTTCTGTCCACTTTGAACCTGTTTTACTCCACCACTGCCTGCTCAATCCTTCCTCCTGTTCTCAGCTGCTTTTCACAGATTATCTGGTCTTTTATCTCTTCTGCCTGCTTAGCATTTTCTTTGTTTCTACCTCTCTTCTAAATCTTCTTCTCTCTGCTAGCAACACTTTTCTTCCAATACAGCACATTAAGCTGCTGCTTCCCATGTTCAGTTAGCAGGTGAAGGTTATCAGGAAAAAAAGTTTAAAGAAAGAGGACCCCTGGGATCCCTGATGTTCTTATAAATTTGGCTTTCCTGGTATCCAAACTGCAGTGTAATTTAGAGCACTGATCTCCAAGGTGTTAAATTTTTGATATTTGAAGTTAAGATTTAAAAATACAGCCATCACCATGGCTTGCATTGTACATCTGCTTCACTTAACTAATCAGATGGACAACCAGTTACAGATTGGTTTTAGTTTTAAACTCAGAGCATATTTTCCCAAGCTTGCTATTTTAACAGTTTCCATTTCATAAAACACTATCTTTATGCTCAGTAGCCATTACAACATCACTTTTCAGCTGAATGACTATTTTTTAAAAAGTAAAGAGAAAAAAAAAATTTATTCTGCTTGAAGTTTGTCAAACCAGATGCAATTACAAGATAACTGAGACATGGAATTCAGTGCTAACACACTTTTTATGTGAACATCTAAAACACACTGTAACTTGAGCATGCAGAGTCCAAGCTACAGTTCTGGGGACACTCTACAGCCCAACCATGCTTTCCCCTTCTATATTGCATTAACTTAATTTCTGAAAGTAAAAAACTTTGTTATAAAAGAATCACTTACGCTAACATTTGAGGTTTTGGAGAGCTTTCATACCAGGAAACAGCTGATGCTGAGCTGTAGGATGTGCTGCTGGGCTGCTGTGTAATTGCATCAGATTTATTCTTTGAAGAACAGATAACATTGCAAGGAGAGTCTCTCAGAGAAGATGGAAAAGACAGACAACCAGGAGTACAGACAGGAGGCACAGTCATTACATCCTGTAGGTGTCCACTATCAATCCTTTCCGATCTCAGGGCTCTCTCTTCTGCTAAGCCATGATCCTGGTCAGCACTGGAAGTTCCATCTACTATAGTATAGTCTGTTTCTTCATAATACCCATTTTCAATCATTTCTTGATCCTCCTCTTCTTCCTCATCTTGTTGGGAAGAACAAATAATTTGTTTTTCATATGCCTCCTTTTGAGGGCCCACAGGACTGCTGTTATCCATAGGCCAAATATCTGAAATATCTGTGCTGCTTCGAGAGCCAAAATAGTTTTCAACAAGCCCCTCTTTTACCATGTCAGCACTACCAGTTGGAGAAGGATTATCAGTACCAGTTTCACTTTTAGCTACTGACAGTTCTTCAGTTGCCTCCTTTAGTTCTAAGGCCTCACTATGTTTTCCTTGATTTGTTTTTTCAACCTCATGCATTGCATTTACAGATGAAGAACCTGAATCAACAGATGGCTCACCCATACAAGTAATTTCCAAATGCAATTTAACTGCTTGTTCTATAGTGTTAGGATGCCTTTCAGGGTCCTGAGAGTCCTTGCAGGTTGTGCCAGGGTCTGATTGTGGGCTGTAACTTTTCACATCAGTAGTTGTTTCAGATGAGGATACATCTAAGTGTAATAGATCTTTTGTTCCTGAGAGTGAGGAATGTAGGGAGAGAGTTTTGTTATCCAAATGCCCTGAAAATACAACATGCTGTTGCTGCAAATTGGTGTTTGATGTTTTACTGTCATCACATTTTGGCAAGTCAATTGCTTCTAGATCCAATATCGTTCTGCTGTCACTTAGCTGGCATTCTGGTACAACAGATATCTTTGAATTCTCATCAGGTGACAGCTCATCATCATCTGAAGGCAGTGAATTTATGGATGTCAGGGATGACTGTATTTCACTTACAGCACTCGTACTCTCAGTGCAATGGCTTTCTATTGCATTTTTCATAGCGCAGTCCGGTTTTAGTAAAGGCTGAGGAAATACTTTCTCACCATTGTATGCACTTTGCCCTTGAACATTTTCAAAAACATGATCAGGGTTGGGGTGAGTTGCAAAAGAACTTGGTTCACTTTCTACACCTGAATCTGAAAACCTTGAAGAGGCATATGTCACACTAACATCTGGTAATTTAGTTGTGTCTCCACTTGCAGAAAGTTGACTTTCTTTCGTAGAAAGAGTAGGCGCATTATTTTTCATTTTTGTCAAGATGTCACTGCTATGCTGACAGTTTCTCTCATGGGCATCTTCCTTTTCAAGGGCTGCTTCCTGTTCTCCCAAATTAAGTTTATTTCTGGATTCTGCAGGCTGAATACTGAGTGTCTGCAAACTCTCTCCGTGCTCTCCATCTTGTGGAAACTCAGCCCATGATCCAATGTGAACCACTACTTTCCCACCTTCGTAAGGATTCCTATTACTTGGTTTGACCTCAATTGTCCTGACTCCTGAGGAAGTTGGTTGATCTCCATGACAACCTTCAAGTGCACCTCTCTGTTGCAAAGCACTGTCTGCTTGAGTAGTTCCAGAACCTGTCTGGGAGATAGTCAGTCTATCAAAAACAGCCTCATTTTCACAGTGCACAGGACTACTTGGACCTGGTTGGTCACCTTCAATTTTGGCAGTCTTTTCTTCACTTCCAGATGGCAAACACGGAAGTTCTCTTTGACTTATTTGCCTGGTGCAGGTCTTTGTATCACAAGGAAATTCACCTAATGTAGGGTCCAGCCCTTCGTTAGCATTGTATGAAGGCCTGCCTTCTGAGCTTCTAGAGGCATCTTCCAGTGCTGCACTTTTCAAACACTTGTAGCCTACTAAGACCACAGAGTCCTTTGAGTTCTGTTTTATGACTTTTTTTGTGTTTTCAGGTTTCATTGTTTTCATGAGCTTAGTAACCTTAACTTTGGATTTATTTGCATCGTCATTTTTCCCTTTCAATGCCTTTATTAGCATCTTTTCAGTTTCTGAATGCCAAAAGATGGAGGCACCGGCAGGTCTTACTTTCAGTTCTGGGCTAGTAAAACCAGCAACAAAACCTTCTTCAGCTTCAAATTTATCCAGTTTATTGGACTCTGCCCTTGGAAGACTCTGAACTACCAACCAGGGTACATCCAGATCTTTCACCAAAAAGAGTGAGCGGGGGGGAAATAAAAGAAAGATAAAAAGGATTATCAATATTATGCAGATAACGGATGCTTTAAAACACTGGCTTATTACAGAATTTTACACATCCTCTAAACTCAAGCTAAAAAACCATATCTGAGGAAATAAATTACTCCTTTAAAGCCAGCATGAAATTTAAAGAAAAATACACAGGTTTTACATAATTTTTGCTCATTTCTTCAAAAAGGAAACTACTGTGAGGTGCATTTACCTTCAGTAATTGAATCTAAATATCGATCTTCAAAGATAATAGGCAAGGAGTTCATATCTCCATCTAGTTCACTGCATTCAATAGGGAGGGGCGGAAGAGAACTGCAGAAGGAAGTGTTTTTGATAGCTGCACACATCTGTAGATGACTTTGAGCACTGAAAAAAAGGAAACAGTGCTCCATGAGAAAAAAAGAACTACTTATTTTTACATTAACAGAAATTAGCAACAGTTTAATTCACTTTAATAGAAGCTTTTCTACTAATTAGCTATTAATAAATTTAATATTTAATAACTTCTTATATAACTTTCATTATTTTAAATCTATATTGAGAACATAAGTTCCTCTTGAATTTGTTATGTATTTTTGCAAGACTACTTCTACACTACATAAACTACAGAATAACAGTACTACATGTATATACTGAGCACTTCCAAAGGCTACTCACTGTAGTTCTTGATAGGCAAGAGCAGCTTGCCTAGGATGCTCAAAACAAAAGAATGCTTCTGCAAATCGGCGCACCTGCAAGATCCAAATGAAATCAGAGCTTATTTTACATTGCATATAATCTAAAAAAAAGCACCAGCATTCCTATGTATCAATGTTATTCATTTGTAGGTATAATACACAGTTGTTGGTTTGTTTTTTTTTTTTTTTTAGTGTTCCTTCTGGGTGGGAAGGAAGAGGATGCCACAGACAAGACTAATGACTGAAACTAGCATTTTAATTTGTGCACTGGGAATTATATTCGATTCAACTGTCTGCTGAAAACTTGATTGCCAATCAATCAATTAATCATCCAAATCAGGCTCACCTGAAACAATAACACTCAAAAATATTGTAAGGAATTTCAATGAGAAGAAAGGAAAGGAGTGTTCGATGGACACTCCTGAATGAACCTGAAGAGTACCTGCAGAATTAGAAACCTGCTAGATATTCTGCAGTCTCAAAATACAGAGAAGTGTTTCAAACTTTCCACAAATAGGCTCTAGCCCACAGTAAACTACTGTGCAAAAAAGCCTTTTGTTTGTAAAGATTTTGGCTGCAAGTGACTAAGACAGTAAGAGAATATATGTTAATTATTAGCACTGTATTCAAGACTTAATTGCCTGAGGTCAATAAACAATAAGATACTAAAAGGGTATTTAATAACATAGGGGAGCATATTTTTTTACCATCAAATATTTAATCTCTATTTTAAAAGTGTTAAAATAGAGAGTGTGAATTATATAGCAACTTACTGCAAATAAAAGCACAATCAATGTATTGAAAATGCAGTATCTAGAAGGCCCAAAGTTAAGATTTTGCAAAATGACATTTCTCACATTTCCAATATTATATACAAAAATTAATTCAATCTATATGCATTTTATTATTGCACTTGTCCAACTACCTGAATCAAAAAAAGCAAATCAAAGAGAATGTGCTGTGTGCAGTAGTTGACAACTGCCTGTGCATTAACATCAATTTTTTTGTACCAATTAAAACAAAAGTTCAATTCCACTTAGAGAATCACATATGTTAGTCTACTGAATCAATACTTTATTTATCAACCACTTCCTGGTCTCCTACTCCTCTATTTCTTCAATATACTCTGTGTCTTCCTCTTAAGTTACTGAAATTCCCAGACTGTGGGAGTTTTCATTGTATCTGGTGAAGCTGCATCAGACCTAATTTAGTTCTCTCAGCTCTTCCACTCAAAGCTGTGGCCAGCATCTGCATCCACCCTGAGCACAAACATGGCACCAGGAAAATCTTGTGCATGAACTGGTGAACATCAGACTTTCAGGACCACATTAACTTTATTCAGAGACAAGCACTTGCAGGGGAGTTCATTTTCCCCTGATAAACTGCCCAGTATACTTTTAGAGAGTACCTTTTGGATTAAGTTTATGTTCCACAGGTTCTACACTTTCATTTCTTTGTTTTCTTAATACAAGAAAAACTGGGAAAAAATTGTTCCAAGTTGCTTAAGAAAAAAACCCCACTCCAATCCACATACATTAAACCCCCAGTCTCTAACCTGCACTATAAGCTGAAAGTCCTGTCCCAACCTCCCAGAATTTAGTTAGCTGTATTGCATGAAATTAATGTCAGTCATAGCATCATCTCTAAATAGTCATGAAAAATGTTTTGAAGTAAAAAGAAAACACTAAATTGGACACTTGCTTGTAAATGCAACTTCTGCTCTCAGCAGTGACCAGGAACTCAATCTACTTTTCTTCAGAATTTGTTGTTAGGAGTTCATGCCTACACATGTGGGATTAGAATTGGTATTCTTAAGCACTCCGCTGCATTTTCCCAACTGGCTTTTCTGAACAGACATTTACTTTGCAAAAACATGAGTCAGAGCTAATCCTCAGCCTTTCCCCCAGAAATTTTACAGCTTAGAAACCAGATTTTAGAACAAGAGATCATGAAGGGTGGAGACTATTGTTCTAAGTTTAACAATTCAAAAATTAATTGAAGATCCTAATCAATCAGGTAGTAGTAGTCACAGGAACATTGCCAGATTAGTAGATGTCTGTGGTATGTGTCATGAAAAAAGCAAGAGCTGTTTCCCAGGAAGCAAGCAAGGTGTGTTTGAGTTTAGATGTGAGCACTCTACCACATAAAGTAACTGGAGTTATATGGAGACCAAATCTTTAGAACTCTGCCACTCTTTCAAACAGAGAGGGAAGGCTTTTTTTTTTTTATTTGTAGTAAATCCCATTTGTAATTGTTTAGGTAATTCCAGTGCTTTTGAAGAAAATCTCATTACCAGCTACAGACAGCCTTGAGTAGAATCGCAAAAGCATAAAACTAGTTGAAAGCAGGCTCAGAAAGTCCCAGTAAGTCTATATTAAAGAGAGAACCATCCCCTCCCCAATCAACAGTAGTTTAATATGTTTGATGAGTGCTTAACTTGTTGAAGGACTGAGGCATTAGCTAGGCTGCTCTTAAAGAGGCTCTGCAGAACCAGAATGACTCCCAGCTGGTGCCAGTGACGCAGGTGCTCCCGACTTGGGCTGACTGCACAATGACTTTGCAGGAGGAAATTGTATCTGCTACTCCTAATCCCTACAGACTTCCTAAACAGCATGGGTTTTATGGTACTCCCAGTGTAAACAAAAGAATTGTATATAAAAACTGCTGTGGAATATATATTGTATCTCTGCACATTTATGAGTAGCCATCAGAGATCTTAAGTTTTCGGTTCTACTATTCTAGGACTTATCAAACTGAAAGAAATAATTTTGGAACAGTTTGTTCAGATATACCAGAAGATGTCACTAGGGAACAGAGATGAACTAGTTTAGTGTTCAAACATTTGTTAATATAAAATGACATCCTCCGGACAGTTTTGTCAATAAAACAAAGTTGTAAACCTTATCAGTACAACAATGTAGCTGATGGATCTTCCAATATACCTAAAGTGTTCCTGACTTTTTAATGTAGTGCTTACTGTTCCAAGTATTTGAAAATAGTTAAATATTGAAACACTTAAGTAAACATGAGTAAAATTATTAAAATAATAATTTAAATACTTAAGCAACACTTCAGCAGAAATACCTGTTTTATAAGCATCTGTGCAAAGAGGGTGAAAGCCATTTGACCAAAGACAGATAGCAGGTATTTCTAGGGGGTATTTTAAGACAAATACCAGAAAATAACAAAAAATACTACAAATAACACAAAACCAGTCAGATTAATCACCCTCTGAAAGAGTTCATTTATCTTAGATTAATAATAAAAACTTTCCCAGGGAGAAATTTCCTGTGAAAGTATAGTCTGGAAATATTGCAAGAAGAAAAGAAAAAATGAGATTTAGCATCCAGTAGCAAACACATCATAGTATCTGTTTCCAAAATAAAAAGGTTTAATTACAGAAACAGAATTTTGTATACAACAAAAATCTTATTACAAGAAGGACAGATACGTTTCTTAAGATGAGAATTATTAGGTCATCTTTGGCTTGGAGAAAAGGAGGCTCAGGAGAGACCTTACTGCTCTCTGCAACAACCTGAAAGAAGGCTGTAGCCCGGTGGAGGTCAGTCTCTTGTGCCATTAAAGGATGAGAGGAAATGGCCTTAAATTGCACCAGGGAAGGTTTAGACTGGATAACAGGACATTTTTTTTTTTTCACAGAAAGGGTTGTAAAACATTGGGACAGACTGCCCAGGAAGTGGTGGAATCACCACCCCTGGGAGCATTCAGAGGAAGTGTGGATATGGCACTGGGGGGCACGGTTTACTGCTAAACATGGTGGTGCTGGGTTGGACTTAAAATACATCTTTTCCAACTTTAATGATTCTAAATCTCAACATAGTCTCTCTGCAGAGAAGAATTAATAGGTCATCTTTCAAATCTCAACTACATTCAGTAACTATAAGGCCTGCATCATTTGGTATGTGCAGATAAGGGCTCCAGTGAAACATGATCATTGTAGATTTCCCAAAGTAAGTTTCTACAAACTCTCAGAATATAAATGCTCAAGAGAATCATAAGTTATCCATAAAGTATAGTGACAGATAACAAAAGAAATGAGCACCATAACTCAAAAGCACATGGGTCATGCAAACATGAAATCAAATTATACTTTTTTTTTTTTTTTTTTGAAAGAGAAGAAGAGAACTCCTACTCAATTTTTTTGCAAACTGGAAAGCATCACGGAAATACTTTTAATATGTGCAATATCCCAATTTACACAGTAGAATTAAATATTTTGATTTATATTCCCTAAAATAATTGCAGTAAAATTCAATGATTAAGGTATTTCTGAGCTAGAGAGGATGATCTAAATTACAGATTTTTGAAAGAACCACGTTTAAGAAGCTGAATACATAATCAGTGTCTTTTCTGGAGCAGTAAAAATTAAAATATTCATTCTTCCTTTGGTATTATTAAATGTAAACTTGTACAAACACTAACATACCAGCAACCGAATAAAAGTGCAGGTTAAGTGAAACAGTATTCTTGTTTCATACTTTTCACCAGTTAACTTGAAGGATTCCAGAATTTATATGAAATGCACAGAAAGATAAGTGAGATTCATAGATGGACAGCAAAATGATCACTTTCCTGTATTAGCATGTCTAACAAATAAGCCTGGTGTTTTTTCTGAAAGATTCCAGTTATTCTCCAGAATAGGCCCTTTCCACAACCACGATTCCCTCATTAAACAATGTGATTTATCAGATAAGAGAAATGCTTTATTTCATACTTGAATATATTTCATTATGGGAACCAGCACTGCTGTGGCTTTGCACGCAGAGAGCTCACAGCAACTGTACACACGCACCTATACAGACCAACGGTGTGTGTAGGTACTCATCACAGGTGTTTTTATACATCTACACACACACTCACGTGCCAGATCACTTCCAATACATCTCTTCTCTTCTAAAATCTAACTTAAGAGACTTTTCAAAGCTTGTGAATGTTACAAATTCTCAATTCAGAAGAAAATGCACTTTGTTTTATGATGTAAGCAGGCAGTCTAAATACAGCAGAAAAGTAAAATGCAGAGTGGGCACTAGACACAGCTCCCACAGAAAAATACATCAGTTTGCACAAATGTATCTTATTCTACAGACTGCAATCTGCCTTCTGAACTGCATTTCTTATTCAAAAGAAGAGTTAATTAGTTGGTTCATAAACATATTTTATTTATTATATTCTAAGAATATAATGCATTATACACAAGGTAACAAATGCAATACAGCAGCTCCCTTTATGATTCCAACCAGTTTTTCCAACTAAAACTAGAAAAATTATAACCTGGAGCCTCATTTTGATACACCTTTCTGTAACAATGTGTCCCAGTACATGTATGAACATGCCCAAGTCAATACTTACTCTTAAAGTGTGATGCTCTTGTGCTAGCAAAGCTGTGACCTCCTCTTGTAAGGTAATGACCTCCAGAAACTGGCCCCAGAGAGCCATTAGAAGTGAGCAAAGCTGAGCAAGATTCATATTTATAAGTTCTGCCAGTTCATCAGGATTTTCCATTTTCTGAAGCCAGAAAGAAATAGTTAAGTGATTCACTGATGAAACCATAAGGTACAGACAAGAATTAAAATGTGTACTTCATCTTAGTGAGAATTTTCATTTAAAACCAACTTTCAAATGAGAACTGTTTTGACTAAGTATCAGAACTGAATCAATCCATGTTACAACAACAACAGATGATTTTACGTTGTATTAAAAATTATCTAGTTGCCTTTTAGAATTAGGACTCCTGACATAAATTAAAGCAGTAATTCCATGTATGCCAAAGATAACTGAGTTCAACTGTTGTATTTTCTAACATGCAAAGATGCAGTCTGCCTGAAAGGAGCAGGAATCAGGAAACCAAAAACTGATACTTGCTATGTTCGTCCAACTTTGATAAAAAAATTAAAATTTAATAAAGACCTCTCCATTTCAGAATAGCCACAACTCACAACAACCATAATAAGATGCTGTATATCTACATACATTTTAAGCATTGTCAAGAAGCGGTGTTAAAGTACAGGCTTCCTAGAACCAGAGCACACCAAGACAAATTCAGTGTGAAACAAGTTTTGGTTTGTTAACAATGTACTGTAATCCTGTGATACAGTCCCACAGCAGTCAATTGTGGACTGCTAGGCTTATGTTCCCTGCCATTTTAGAAAAAAAGCACAGTTTTTCAGAAACTCATCGCAGACACATGAGGTGCTGAGGTAAAGGATTTAAAAAGAAAAATAGTAAAGACCCAACTCTAGCAATACTAAAAAGCAAGGATAAAAAGGGACTGCAAATATTGAAATACCAACTTAACCAGCGAGAGTGGAAATAAGAGAAACTTTTGTTGAGGACTGCACAAAAGAACAGAAGAGAGGTAACAGAAAAAATATAAACATACTTTAGCAAGCTAAGGCAGAAATTAAAGAATTCAGAGAAGCTATGAAAATTAAAAAAATATTTTAATACATAAAGTAAGATTATTAGTTGCCCCCAGAGAGCTAACAGTGCTGGCTTTGTGTCCAACGCTACAGATTACATCTTTTTAAAAGCATTATTACATTTTCTCCCAGCTATGCTACTACCACCACTGTAACAAAAGGTAAGCCTACAGCTCTTCCAAAGCTGGGCAGATGGCCCACTCCGCAGCAAAGCGGGGATAACCTTTCCAAAAAGTTTTAAACCCTGTCCTTTAAACTTTGCTGTGACAAGGAAATTAGCTATTCAGCTGGGGCTAGTTCTGACTATGGAAAGAGTTGGGGAGACAGATCTTAGTCATTGGAAGTACATTGTTTTCTTGAGAATGGAGAGAAAACAGGAAAAGCAGACAGCATCAGAAAAAGTCCTTCCAGATGAGGGGATCACTTGCAGAATCCGGTTTTGTACAACCTACTACTACTGCCTGATCTTGTAACATTGTTACGTGATGCCATCAAATCCAAAGAATTCAAATTCTAAATGTAGAAAATTCAAGATGTGATTTTCATATAAGTAATCCACCTTTCTATAGACCTTAATTTTTATGATATGCAGAAGTTATCACAGCTACTACTGACACACCAAGCCAATTAAGTTTTGGCATCAGTTGAGCGATTTCTCTTTGTAGGAAGAGTTGAAACAGTTTATTCCCAAGTAGCATATGAAATCACTGGACTTCTACTTTTACAGTTATTTCACATATTTAATACATTAAAAAAAATGTACCTTTACTTCCTCACACAATTCTGTAAGGCGAACTTCTACATCTATATTTTCTGGAAAGATGAGAGGACACATCCATGAGTAACGTTGCAGAGTGACACCAATTGTATCACAAAAATTTTAAAACATGAAAAATAATCCATCAAATAAAACGTCAAGTCATATTAAGTGCCACAGACAAGTAAGTTGCAAACTCCCATTAAAACATTTTCATAGCAATTTCTGAGATTAAGGATAGAACACAATTAATAAAGATGTGTGAAATTATCAAGATCACTTATCATGATACACTGTCAAGGACACGAATTTTCCATTCAAAATTGAACTTGAAAATACTGTCATTTAGTCCAGATTATTCATTTAGAGCTGCTCAGCTATTCAGCAGCAATGCCATCATTAACAATCAAGGAAATACAATTCCTCTTCTACCAGATTTTCTAGAGAAACCTTATTCTAATACCATTTTTCTATAGGTATATTATTTATCTGATTTGCAAGCTACACAAATATAAATAAAACCTGTTAATTGTCTGAGGAGTCATATCTTGGTCAAATACATTTGTTCTTTAATTGATCTTTCTCTCAGTATCTCAATGTTATGAGCAAATTTGTCTTCCACAGTATGGCAGCTTAAACTGGATCTGAACCATGCATGACTCATTTATGAAGAAAACAGATTTATTCCTTCATGTAAATGGCTTTCCTTGTTTATCATTTCTATCTACTTCAGGGACTCTGCTAAATTAAATAATTTAGTACTATGTTTAATTTCCTTCTACATCGAAGGTACCAGTAACAAGGGAATACTTTATAAAGCCCTAAATGGTCTATAACAAGTATTTCTATTTTATTTTTGAAATACAATATTAAGAAAAAAGACTACAATGTCTGTTGAAAAAATGCACCAACAAAACATGCCTTGAAGCCCACAATAGTAAGCCTAGGATACAGATAATGAAGAGAGGTTTATAGAACAGCAACAACGTGATTACTCAACTTATATTGGAATTAGATAACACAGATTTGGTAAGTATATATGGATCTTCAAGTAATTGCATCCAATATACTTAGGTTTAAACTTAATGCCACACAAATTTACTCACACAACTCAAAGTTCTGAGAAAATATGCAAATTGTAGAAATGCATGAAGTTCTCAGAAACAAATTTACTGAAGTTGTTGAGAGAAACTACATATACCTGTAATTGCTAAACAGCACTTGATAATACTTATTCTGAAAATATGTGAAAACAGCTCAAAATATGATACTACCTTTGGTGTGGTCCAATTTTGTCATTAGAGAAAAACCAAATAGTATATTTATGACACAATACTGATTACTTATCTTGTTTCTCATACTTCAGTTGAGAATAGGCTTGTAGAACAAGGTGTTTAAACTCTGAAATCTAAAATCATTATGGAAAACCCTAAACTACAATGCCATATTAAGAAAAAAAAATGAATAGAGATAATACAAGACAAAAGGAACTTAAGCACTAACATTCTACAGAAATAATGTTCACCCAGCAACCATCTGATGCAACTTTGCTGGCTCTGCTAAAAAAAGCTGTTTTCTTTTTACAACAAAACTAAAACACAGTTTGAGATGATTAAGATGGTGACCTACTACTAGACTGAACTACTATCCTTCTCCCTTAAGAAACTTCCTTGTGCTTAAACAGCACTGTCATCTTTTGTCCAACATCAGGGCAACACTGACACTCTCCAAAGGGAGAACTGGCCATGCAGATATGGACAAATGCACCCTAAACTCTCATAATACATTTTGCAGTGTTTGGAAGGATCAAGTCTTGAGATACTAGAAGCAACCAGAAAGATTTCTCAGGAAGAAAAGGTATTAGTCTTTAATTATCTAAAAAAAAAAAAAAAAACCAAAAAACTGTGTTGAATTAAAGGGTAATTTTTAGCTATTTTTTAAAATGTTGATGACTGACTGAACCCTTCAATCACTTTTATTTAGTAAAGTAGAACAACAACAAACCAAAAAACAGCAATAATGTCTCATTTTATTATCTATATTCAGTCTAGATGTAAGTAGCTCAATTCTCCAGACTTCATCAGAGTTCACCATATGTTCACTACGGCTGAATAGTGAAATAGTGTTCTTGTCTACGAAAGAATGTGAAATTTTATATAATTATTAATAATATTTTATAGTATCAATAAAAATCTGAGGGATTATATCACTTGCTTCGAAAACATACCTAGGTAGGCGTCTCTCTGGGTTCGTGGATATTTTCTTCTGAGAAGGCGTTCATAAAGGACCTGCATGCTGGCCTTGGCTAGTTACAGGGATTGCACACACATGACTAGTTACTACACTCTGTTTTTCATCTGTGATTTATTATTTGCCTTAAAGTTAGTAAAAGAGCTTATTGCTAGCCTAGCAATTAGTGCAGTTAGATCAGTACATGAAAACATACCATTTCAGTGTAGTTTATAGAGTATCACTTGCGATACACATTAAGGCAGCATTTTTATTTCCTGAAACCAGTAATACTTAAAAGCTCAATTACACTTAGTGACTCCAACAGCTGTCTGCACATGCTTCTGCAAAATCACTGTCTTGTGTTAAAATTATATGACAGAGCAATAGCAAAGCAAAAAAAAAAAGAAACAAAATTAAAGAGATGATAATTTAAAGCTAAAAAGTGATGATTCTGGAGTTTAAACAGGACTGAATATTCTCTTCTGCAATGCCCATTTAAACTTCACAGAGAAAATACTCACTATAAAATAGTTAATTTACTTTAAAAATAAAAAAAGAGGCAAATGATAATTGTGTATTTTGTGAAGCCCAGTGAGCTACAATTTCTTTACAGATATTTCAGAAATGCAGCTTTTTTTATTTTAGTGTTGATGGATTTTAGAAAAATTAGTGTTAATGCTAGGCATTAGTTATTTTTCATGAGCAAAAGGTAGTAATTAGTATTTACATTATTAGTACTTTTTATTATATCAATTGTTCCAATCAGCATATATATAAAATAACTGAAATAAATGAAAAATATATTTACAAATATGAAAAAACCAAAATAATTTTGGCAGAGACATAAAAAAATCAAACCCACAGGAAACAAGCTGTCAGCAGAATACCTACAATGAATGTTAATGTTAGCTGTAATATTCTCTTCAGGTATTTGAGTATTTCTGTCCAAACTTGCACTCCCAAAGGAGTTACCCTCAGAGATGAGAAAATATCTGATTCAAGTTCCACTGAAGCTTATGAATGTTTTCAATGAGGTTGAAAGATACAACCCAAGTATGCAACTCAATGGCCAGCTTTTTGCTGTTACATACATATTTTGAAGGAATGTTGTTTTAGGGGCATTGAAAGTCACATCTGAAACACTGAAGTATCAAGATTTAGTCTAAGCCTATTCTCACAAGAACAGTAGTGCCACCAGACTCTAAACTGCTGGAGTGTGCCCAGAGAAGGACAACAAAGTTCGTGATGGGTCTGGAGCACAAGTCTTATGAGGAGTGGCTCAGGGAGCTGGGGTTGTTTAGCCTGGAGAAAAGGAGGCTCAGAGGAGACCTTATCACACTCTGAAAGGAGACTGTAGCCAGGTGGGGTTTGGTCTCTTCTCTCAGGTAACTAGCAACAGAACAAGAGGAAAGGCCTCAAGTTTGCACTAAGGGAGATTTAGATTGGATATTAAGAAATATTTCTGCACTAAAAGGGTGGTCAGGCATTGGAACAGGCTGCCCAGGGAAGTAGTGGAGTCACCATCCCTTGATGTGTTCAAAAGGCATGTGGATGTGGCACTTGGGGATATGGTTTAGTGGTGAACATGGTGGTGCTGGGTTAATGGTTGGACTCCATGATCTTTAGAGGTCTTTTCCAACCTAAACGATCCTATGATTTTATGATTTGGAAAAAAACACATTTTGACTTTAAAAGGAAGACTAAGAGTTGAGTCATTCATTTAATAAGGTGTTTCCCTCCATATTAAGATAACTGATACAGACATATTCTTTGCACAGTAAGTGTTGCAGTACTTCTGCTTCCCTAAAGAAAATGACTAAGTTTCTAGTATTTTTCTATGCACAAATTTCTGATATACTTCCTCAAAACAATTTTTCCCAAAAAAAGAGCTTCGTGTTTTGTAATATACAAGTGAAACGTTATTTGTTTGGATCATTAATTAACCACATACCTTTTAAAAATAGCTTTCATATCTCAATTTTCAACCTGTTTCACTATGCTTAGTTTAGATATTGGTAGAATTAAACAATACAAAAATCAATTAATGCTCTCTACATGTAAATTTCCAAAGTCAGAACACGACAAAGGTATATGCTTGCTGAGGAAAAACTCTAAATCATTGTTTCCAATGCCAAGGTATTTTACTTTTTTAGTTCTGCTGCTCTTCTATTTCACAAATTGAGACTTGGCTCTCTAATATACCTGCATTCTACAGAAATGTAATGTACATTTCCATACATTACATTTAATACTTTTGCAGCTACTCTCCTCAAATGTGGTTAACTAGAAGTCTTCATGGCACCTAAATCTGTTTAAAAAGTTACACTACAAACTGAGCCAGCAGCAATTTTTTCTTGTAGGTCTTTTTTTCAGATAAGTTTCCACTGAAATATTCTTCTCAAATCAAAGCTTACATAGTTACAAAATTTTGTACAAATATGCAAAGTTTACTTATAACAAACAAAGAAGTCCAGTGTGTTACTTGAATTAAGATCTTCTCTAACTGTTTCAGCACTAAACACAGTGATTTGAAATAACTGCAAATCAAGGCCAACAAGAAAAAATGTATTTGCATAGACTTAGGCTGTTATCTCCTTATTTTATTAGTAATGTGACAGTACTTGTTTCTTTTTTATTTTTTTCTTCAGTTATTGAACTTCAGCTCAGTTCAAGCAAAAAGTATTTCAGATACACAAGATGTATGAGATTAGTAACAGTTTAGTCTAGAAGACTGTATTTTTAATGAACACTGACAAGAAAGTGATGCATTTCATTAAACTGAACATACCCAGTTCAATTCGGTGAGAAGAGGGGAGCTCCTTTGTTATCATAAGGAAATAGCTATGTAATCCTTTGAAAGCAAGCAGTAAACTGGCACAAAGCGTATAGTGGAAATTATAAGCATGGCTGAGGAAAGACTCTGAAACAACAAAGCTGCAACCCTAAAATAAAGAAAAAAGGCACATATTAATTTTGTACAATAGATGAAGTGGTAGCAGAATGACTAAAAAGATAAGCAATTGTCTCTTTTCATAAACTTCATCGACATTTGTGTGATTTTCAACAGATTGCAAGGCATTAAAAAGAAGGTTGAACACTTCACATTGTAAGCTTTCCATCTGTATGTTCCTGAAGCATTTAACACAGCCTTTTGGAACAATTTTTCTCATTTCCCCTATCATGTGGAACTCCAAAGTACCTCTGACAAAGTTCATTCTTTATCAATATTCCTGCAGAAAAGATAAAATTCTTATCACCCAACAGAACACAAATAAAATCTTAAACTGATATAGTCTTACATCTGCTGATAACTGTTTTGTGTAGTTATTGCCAAAGACCACACTTTCAAGAGAAGGAATCACAGAGTCCCTGTTTTGTGCTGGTGCATTCCTGTTCAACCAGGTATTCTTCA
This sequence comes from Acropternis orthonyx, assembly GCA_035583155.1. Lineage (NCBI taxonomy): Eukaryota > Metazoa > Chordata > Aves > Passeriformes > Rhinocryptidae > Acropternis > Acropternis orthonyx. Next base: position 86,936,401 of record JAWWEU010000111.1, read on the forward strand.
CTGGGCGAGGAAAACTGCAAAAAAGCACAAATGAACTGATAATTTGAACATTCTCTGTGATACAAAACTATCAGAGTTAAAACAAATTTGTGATTTTTCTTGAAAAGTAATAGAAACAAGGACCCTCAGTAAAATTCTGGAAGTTCCTAGCATAGTCGTCTGCCTGTATAGAACCCTTCAGGATGGCCCAGATACCTCAGTTAAGTCTCTGATGCTGTGCTAGGAGAGCAGTGCTTCTAAAGCAGTTCTCTTCAAAGCATGTCTCCAGCTAGCTGGAGAAAATTAACAAATTATTTCCCTCAAATGTTCTGTGGCCATCTCCCACCATGAAAGTCAACAGAGTAGGCCAGGAGATTGTGGAAGCTCTTCCTCATTACTTCTAATGCAAACCTGAATTAATTTAAACAATATTACTGAAAGTTTAAGCCAGAGAGATAAATTTTGAACTATAACAGGTAAAAAGCATTCATTTTCCACCAACTTTGCTGTGGAGACTTTACCTCTTAAAAATGAAGCAGTAGCAAGAAGTTGAAAAGCTGTCACATAAAGTGCCATTGCTGTTTTCCTAAGGGATGCCTGACCTCTGCCTACTGAGGAAGAGATCCCATCCTGAACCCCTGGGAGAACAGAGCAAACTGCAACAGTAGCCTTGTGAGAACAAAGAACTAGAAAAGATGAATGAAAAATGAATGAATGCAGAAAGTGAGGACTATAAGATAACGGGCAGAAATAAACAATGACAGGTTAATAAAAAAGAGTAGATTGCACAGGACTCCAGGGCTGTAACTCTCTTTCAAGGGAAGTGTTAGTACTGGTTGTTCCCAAGACAAGGTGAACCTGGATGCTACTCTGAAGAAGAAAACACTCAAAAAGTGACCCCCCGTAGGAAAGGAAGAGGTGCCAATGACTGTGAGCATGATCCAAACAGAGGAGCAAACTGCCACCCATGAAAACCCAAAGGACAACGAGGAGTGACCTCTGCAATTTACAGGTTGTCAAAGAGAGGTGCTCCAGAAAAGTGAGCCAGATGTGGATACTGCAACTATCAAGTATTTGTTACATGTTAGCCCAGCTGAAATAAAACACTGTAAATTTGAAAGTTTCTTCCTTTCCCGAACGTAAGCTGATTTAAAGGACAACCTGAATCCTTAAAATAACTTTGTGGACAACAGCAACAATATACTCAGATATACTCTATACTTAAAGATAATGGAAGCAGCATAGAAGTTGCTGTTTTGTTCCAGTATTTCTTGGCACAAGCTGTATCAAGTTGAGGTTTGAAAGTAAATTGCGTTATTGTATCATCACTTGAAAAGTCAAAAACAGGAAAAATATGCAGGAAAATGCTCAGATTGACTGCAACTTTTTAAAAGGTGAGCAGAGACAAATAAGTTTCTGACTGAAAAATCAATAACAAAACCTATTTTTAATTTTCTGACAATGAAGTGAAGTTCAATCCTAGAGCTATGGGATAAGTACAGGTTAAACGCCTGAATTTCACTTGCGGTATGGCGTGACAGTGTACACTTTACATATATGATGCTACTTTAAGTGCACTGAAGTGCATTTATCAGATGAAGTCTTCAACAATAACAATTCCCACCTCCTCAGTAATTGTTTCTCTCCCAAATGATGTCGCACCATCCCTTCAGATGTGTCAGCTCATTTACTATATAACCATGCCTAAAACCCATCACCAAAACAATTCAAACCAACTTGGAGGGGGGG
>JAWWEU010000111.1:86938181-86990745 GCA_035583155.1 Acropternis orthonyx
AGCTATCTAACATACAGAGAGATAAAGCTTTCCATGACATGAAGGCAGGCACAAGCAGTGCGAATACTGTTAAAGGTTTGGGCATTTACAGCACAGACTGAACTTGAACATGAAGAAACTTGGGGTCAGTATCATGGAATATTTAAAGATAATAAGAAGAAAAACACAAAAATGCTAAAGAAAAAGCTGTGCAAAGAACACTTTGTATGTGTGACTGACTGTGACACCCTTTTTCACACTTACTTTTGAGAGGGAGAGGTGAAGTAAACAGACTGGAAAGGGTGACACAAATGAAATAAAAAAGGCTTCAGCAAAAATGAGGCAAAATCTTTTTTAAAGAGAAAAGCAAATTATCTAGTTCCGTTTATTTTAAGAAAACAGTAAATGCATCATTAGGAGACATCATTACCATTCCAGCAGTAACTGTAAATTGTGCAGATAGCTAACAGAAGGTGCCCTATTTGTATTAAAGGCAGCTATTTCAGTCACTAACTAGAGTGAGCAGCAGATCTGCCTGATTAGGAAAATTCATAAATATTTATACATACAAATATACATGTATAAATACAGATATTTATACATTCCTCCACTTCTCTGGTCTTGGGTATTAGCTCTCTTCTACATCACATACTCTTATTTCTAACAAAAAAAAAACCCTCCAAATTTGTTTCTGATAACTATGAAAACAAGAAAATTCTCATCCCTCTGGATGAGAATCTAAAATCATCATACAGAAAACAATATTGGTCACAGATTTAATTCTTTCCTAATTATTCTGGTTTTATAACATTTCCATTTGAATACTCAATAATTTATTTGCATTTTATTAACAAGAGATTACCTTATCAATGGCTGATGCAGAGCAACCAAAGAAGCATGGACTATAACCGATATGACAGAAAGGTGGAAGTAATCAAACATAACATTGACGTAATGATGAAGGCCCTGGTGTAAGTTAAAGTGCAACTTTAAAGTTCGGCTACTAATTGGCTGTAGTGTGCTCAGGTCATCTGGTCTAAAAAGAAATTAAGAAACCAACATACAATTAGAACAATCATATTTAAAGTGCAACTTATTAATAACTGACAAAACTGGCAATTTAGCATAGGTCTATACTCTAGAATGCAAAGGCATCTCCCCTAAGAAAAAAAACTTATCAGAATGAGATAAACCAGTTATGAAATCTTAACAGACTTCAGCATTGGATTTCTTTTTTACCATCATTTACCTGTGATATGAACACACTACATCTATAAATAATACCAATTTAATCAGTTAAAAAAGTTAACATATATTTTTGCTTTAATAAAGTCTTCCATATTTCAACTTACGAACAGTCTGTATCCGTGAAGTGTAGATCTAATGTTAGTAGAAAATTCATTTCATTAAGCGACTCCTCAATCTACAGAGAAATTGTAGAAGCATGAAATCTTTCAGGTCTTTATTTGTACATATTCAAACTGTACATAATGAAGACTGAATTATCTGAATATAGTAAAGTTGAATAGCAGATTACCTTCCTCTCATCTAACAGCATTTTTATTTTGAATATCATCACATCGTTCACAGAAACTTCCTCATTTTTATAAAGAATCTGAAATGTTTTACTGCAAACTATATTATCATGGACTGAAGCAGGAAAGGCAAGATCTGCACCTGAAGAGAGAAACAAGTATTAACATAATTGTAAAACCTATTAGCAAATAAGTGGAATTATCATTTCCATTGCTTTCATGACCATTATTAAAACTGTAATGCCAATAATATACCACTAGTTTTCAGCCAGCAACTGCTGGAGCTTGAAGGAGTACTGCCTGTTTCAAAGAAACACTGTATCAATAGTTTTACTGTAATTTGCTTTTAATATAAGATCTGAAATGAAGAATTTTTGCTTTGTTACGAAGGGAAATAAGACATTCTAGGCATCAAAAATTCTAATAAAAGCCCTGAAATCTGTCTTGTTTCATCCAGCATTCACGTTGATTTGCAGGGTGTTTAACCACACTGAAAACTCTTAATTACCTACAGATGAGGCAAAGAGGTTAAATGACATGTACTGCTCCACTGAATTAATCAAGAACAGAGATGGTTCATTCTTGCCTTCCAAATGTTTGCATCCTACTCTGGCCAGACCAGTTCCAGGTTTATCACATGAACCTTACATTTCTCATGCAGTATGACATGCTTTCAATCCAGGGGCTACTCATCAAAGAGTTCAGAAAACTGTGGTAAATCACTGGGGAATTTTTTGTCAAAACAAAAGTGCTAGAAGACTTGCAGAAGAAATGAGAAAGGGAATATTTTAGAACAGTTACTGAAGAAGTATTTATCATAATAACACGGGGGTTTCACACAGGAAGTATCATGGTGGGTACTATCCTCCAGAAAAAAATAGATAAAAGAAGATTTAACTTGGAAGAACAAAAGTAACAGAAATATTGACACTTGCTTATCACTCCTCTTACAAAAAGGCTCAATAACAAGAACCTCTTCCACAGCACAGTCTTAGAAATTGTGTAAATGGGGATGCAATTAATAATTTTAAATTATTTTGATTCTTCTTAATAAATTACTTCAACCGAATCCACAGGGGGAAAAAATGTGCAGTTTGCACTCTACAGATTCAGGGCCTCTGAAAGGCTATCATCGCTCTTGGCAAACATTCCCACTCTATAATCTTAGTAACATCTTTGTTCAACTTCCCTTCAGAAACTAGAAACAAGTACAAATACTGGGTTTTTCTGAAGTGCTGTCATACATGTCATCAGTTTAGGTGTCCTGGACAAAATGCTTACAAAGGCTGCACCCATTACAGTGTAATTCCCCTAACGTATAATGCCATTTTCAGCTGATGTCCATCTGCATCATCTGTTACAGGTGAAGGGCAGAGCAGGTATGGTTTCACATGGCACATAATCTGCTGTAACTGCACAGCATCAGCAAAAGGCACCTCCTGCTCCCCTCTGACACAAAAGAAGTGCTGGAGACAAATGGCTGAGGTCCCACTTTCTGCGCAGTGTCCAACCCTGAGTTACAGCCCTCCGTTCTGCTGACTCCAGCATAACGTGAACCGGGAGAGGGGAACTGCAGAGGAAAAGCTGATGTCAGGAACAGGCTGAGCCACTTCCACATGGGGAGCAAGGTCTCACAAACATGAGGTCAATGAAGCAGAGCTACTGTTTTTTAAATCAACGATGCACTGACTGGCCAAAACTATTTCTAAGTTTTTATCCACACAAAAAGCCTTTTCCACAATGAAGGGGAAAACCAGTGGGGAATTAATTTACTCTTCCATCATAAAAACAGACATCTCATTCCTTCCTAACCTGCTTTTGGTCTCCCCCCTCCCTCCTTTTTCTCCTCCGAAAACCAGCCACGAATTTTTGAGAGAAGAAGGACTTCACAACACCCTAAAATCTGAAACAACCTCATACAGGCTAGACATACATAGGTTTATCTTATAACTTTCTAGAGCATGACATCTTCCTTTAAATGACAAGAGTAACAGGGGACCTTCAAGGCTGGAGCTAAAGCAAGTGAATTGCCCTATCATATCTGTAATGACATGTATGCTAGGTAGCAAGCAACTCCAGTGAACTAGCAGATGTGGAAAATTTAAATAAATTGTTTTCCATTTCTATTAACAAAGGACATCGGGAAGGGTTGGGCAAGGGATGGAAGGAGATGCAAAGAACAGGAAGAAGAGGAAAAACAAAGACTTTATATTTGACTTGGGGAAATAAAAGGAGGAGAGAGATCAAACAAACAGTCTGTGGGAGAGGGGAAAACACCTACAGCTAAGGTAAGGAAAATGAGATTACCTGTGCAGAGGTTAGGGAGAGGTAGAAATAGGCAAAAAGAACTGGAGTGGGAAAACCATGATAATCAAAGTGAATAGGATTTAGAATAGGTAAGTATGAGAAAGATTGAAGAGACAGAAAAGTATAGGAAGAAGTATCTGAGCAACACAGGATGTCATTGTCAAAAGTAGGATTAGTGGACTCCTGACTAGCCTCCTGTATGGTCAAGCAACACTTTCACACAGTGGGTCAACACTCCTAGTGCTACTCCACACATAGCCTAATAGCAGCTACTTTTAGAGATAACAGCAATCTCAGGAACAGGTATCAGCTACTCCTTCACCTTCAGCAGGAGAGCTTCAAGTCTGAGCTAAAGCGTCGAGCTCTGCTAAATTAAGCAAGCAACTGAAGTGAATGGAAAGCAGAGATCCTCAGCAAGACCAAGCACTATCATGTACACAAGAAGGACAAACTAACACTCTCTCACTGCCCAGCTTGTACCCTGCCCTCTGTTTTGTTGTGGGACAAACATTACACATAACTACCTGAAGAAACAAACAGAAACTGATGTAAAAAGGGCCCTAAGTTTTTGGGTTTGAAAGGGTTTGGGGTTTTGGTAAAATGACTACTTGCCAGCTGAACGAGTTGCCCTGTTGAGTTCCCAAAGCAAAACAGACATTGGTGTCATGGCACACAGACAAATAGGAAGATAGAAAAAGAGTAGCCAGGAGGAGTCAAGGACTGATTTTTTTTCTTTGACAGTACTGCTGATCTAAACTCACACTGATCTGTAGTCTTAATGTTTATATCATTTATGCCTAGTAACAAGAGACAGAAGAACTAATACATATGTCACAATTTACTAACAAGATTAAAGCTTTCTAAAAAAATAACCTAAGACCATTCTAAAATATACCCTGAAATGGAAAAACTTTTTTTTCCAGCAATATAAAACATTATTAAGTGTCACTATTCAAATATTATGTTTTAGTAAAGGATATTTACCAGAGCCAAATTCTCCAAAATACATCAAATCTTGCCTTTGAAGTGGAACAATCTTGGTTTATAAGAATTGTTTATTTATCTCACAAAAATCCAAGAAATATTCAGGAAATTTAACCAAAATTCTATATCCACACTGTTGCTCTACTCATTTACTTTTACAATAGCCTCAAAAATTCAGGTTTCAGTAACATCATATCATATCATCAGACTGTAGCAGGTTCTTCTTCCTTGCAATTCCAGTAACTCCATCTGACATTTTAAAACTTGATTACTTTTTTGCTTTTCACATTTTTATAGCATTCTGAGGGTGTAGGCTACACAGAATTAGGAGAGCACTAACAGCTTTCTCTGGGTTCAGTCTGCCTGGACAAAGAAATGGAAAGTGAGTGTCAGGTCAAAAAAAAAAAAAAAAAAAAAAGATGAGGGAGCAGGTAATTCTGTTCAGGAGGTTAAATAAATGTTCAGCTTTATCATCAGGCAACAATAGAACAAGATTGAAAGCTGGATCCTTTCAAAGTGTTCTTTTCAGAAAAAAAACGGGCTTATCAATCTAGGCAAGAGTCTATATCTGAAGTTCTCCACTACTTTGAGATATCTACTTACATGAGATCTGCCCTTGGTCATCTTACCCTGAAACATGTACATGACTCAGCAGATTAGTGGGAAAAAAACAGAAGACACTCATAATAAAGGAATCACCATGTTTTGCTACCAGCAAAGGCAATCAGCAGAGGAAAAACAGTAACACACATTCAGTAATCAACTTTTAAGTCTCACTGCTAAGAACAAGCTATATTTTTATTGTGTTAGGAACAAAATTAAAAGCACTTATATATTAGTCGTAACAATATAAGAGAAAAAGTGTGATCCTTAGTTAGCAAGGCAAGATAATGACCTCATTTACTAAAATTTTTACATTTAATGAAAGTCTTTGCACTTACCAGCTCCATGTAACAAACTAGCTTCCAATTTGTGTGGAATTCTTGGAGGAATTTTCATAGATGCACGAATCTGGTAAAAGCTAAAGCAAAAGACAGTGATTTGCAACACATGAGTTACAGTAAATCTCATTTACCATATATAGATACATAGACAGCAGTAGGCATGGAGAGTGGGAAGGAGGAACACGGCAAGGAAGTCTACAAAGCTTAAAACAGTCTTACTTTGACTCTTTATCCAGTTATGTTTTGTTCTTAACTATTAACCAGAGCAGTAGCCAAACACATGAATAAAAAGAAGTCCCAACATAGTGCTAGTCTTTCCACACCCTGCAGAGTTGGAGCAAATATTTGTGGAGATACATGGTAAACTACACTGGAGAAGCGGTATGAATGAAAAATCAGGAGTGTTAGCTACACTACAACCATATGGGAAGGATCTACCATGTAGCACATCTATAGGACTGCTATAATCAGTTCTGACACTGAAGGAACTATTTGCGAAACTGCAGTTTGCAAAACTCCCCTTCCAGGATCCCCAGAAAACACACTGCTAACCAGACACTCTCTATGTTGTTTGTGGCCACCAGCTACTAAAAAGTGTCACACAAGGCATAACATGACAGTACCTTTAAGCTATCACAGGCAGGAACTACAGGCTTCAAGCCTAAAATTAAAAACACAAAAAACCCAAAAACAAACCCTAACACAATAGTCTTTTGGGTCTCTGCCCCATCTCTAAACAGTTTTGCATTTTGTTCAGGTCCATGCTGTTTCCAATTTTGATTTTCACCTATGATATCTGTAACTGTTACCAGACTGATTTTATGGAAGCCTCTACATAACACATGCACCCACAAATACACTTAGATGCACATTCTAACCATCTTATCCCATTTCAGATAATTTGGTTTTGTTTGAGGGAGTTAGCATCAGCTCCTCAGTGAGCTGATGTGACCTACCACACAGCTCCACAAACACTAACACCAACAAAAGGGAGGGAGCAAGAACATTCAGAAGTAGAGAGAGGAAGCCAAAACTGCTTTTTTAGGCAGAACTGTGGTTCTAAATGCCTTAGGAGTATACATTTACCCTTCGTATTCCACTAACAGAGTATAGCCCATCACAGCCATGGTTTTCATCATCCCCACTATCCAAATCACTCTATTGTGTTTTTCTCATTTTGGCTTCTGACACTTGAACTAAAGCTGACCATCGAGGACTTCACTAGCAACTGATGCAGCTGTGTACTAGTCTGATGATCAACCAATGAAAAATTCTTAATTTAATCCTTTCACAAAATTTAAAAGTCAACTTTAGTCTGATTAAAATTACATATCAAAGAATGCTTTATAGTGAACCAGTAACGTTGCTAGAGATAAGAGATGAAGTGACTTCTACCCTTTAAAAATAGACTAAAGCATAACCTAATGCAAACCACCACCTATGGTTTATGGAAAAAGGTCAAAGGTGATTCCATACACGCTCCTTAAGTGATTCATAAATAGTAAATTAATTCATTTTTTATTAGGTTAAAGAAATAAAAATTAACATTAAGCTTTCACTGTCACCTTTTCCAAGAATGAAAGGAACTGAGAAGATTAAGAGTGCCCATTCAACATTAACCCAGGAGGATGCAATGTAGTACACTGATGTACTCCTTTCTCTGGGTCAGATGTGACTTCCATCATTCAATTAGTCACTCATTTCACCTATACTGAGGAAATGTGATACATTATAATGTACAATAGCCTCAAGAACACTTTCCACCAGCCTTGGCTTCATAATGTTATTTCTGGATCCACAGTAAACATTCAAGAGTCTGATGCCCTACCACTACAAGCTACATCTTCCCATGATCCACATGACTAGTCCATCACAGCAAAGCATACTGCTTGTTACTTCAGGTAGTAATGAAAGAATGCGAAACTGTTGACATGGTTTACCTGAAATATCATGTCTCAGTATGTTTTCTATTAAACGTCATACCTCACTAAGTTCAGAGACATGTCACAGACACGCCATGTACTGTAATTCATCTTGCCCTAACCTACCAAACTGGGTCATTCTATTAGGCTTTAAAATATCCAAAATCTGCATAATTCTCAGCTGATGTTTAGAAGCACATGACAGCTCTACAGAGCATAAATTTAACAAAGGCTTAACAACTTTATCAAGTGTGGATAGATTAATGAATTAGGACTGTAACAAGGTAAAATGAAAGGCAAAGGCAAAATAAAAACTGAGCATCAAATAGAAAAAAGGTGCAATGTGCCATTCCCATTACTTAATGCAGTAAGACTCATTAGCCCTAAAGATACTATTAAGCGACTGTTTACAATTTGTGCCTCAAAGCAGGCAATCAATTGAATTGTTTGTGCTTAAAATGTACTTTGTGAAACCACAAGGCTATTAGGGCATCCTTCTTTTTCCTGTGTTTATTTGCTTGCAATTAATCAAGACAAGACCATTCTATGATTTTTCTTCAGTAAACCCTTTACCTGCCGGATATTTTTGTTTGGGTTAGAGAGGAGATGAAGGTGTATTGTTTGCTTGTTTCAGACAGATGGCATGGATTTTCAGCAGACTTACACTTTATGAAGTTTGCAACATTAAACATTCACCTGTTAATCTGAATAATAAAATCCTGTAGGAGTTCAGCTCAGGGCAAATATGTAAACATTAGTTCAAAATCTTGTGCCTAGGTATATGAAGCAATTATTTACCTGTATCAAGATATTTAAATAAGAAAAACAGCCTCCTACACAGTATTTACCCATACTATTCACTGTCACTCATCTTTAAATGCTGTATATATTAAGGATTTATCTGCAAATGAAGAGCTATTATACTATTATGCTGAAACAGAGTACTTGATTCACAAAGGAATTATATTTGCAACACACAAAATATAGAAATGTTTTTTAAAGTTATGATATAAATTTCTCATGACAGAAAATTTTAAAAGGCATGTCAAAAAAATACATCAAGCCTCACCACTCTTTTCCCCAAGCCCTGCCTTTCTCATCTTTCCATCTTTTGTTCAGCCCACTTAACAACTTGTGTTGCAATGTTTCCATTTTTATCAAAAAAAACCAAAACAAAACCAAGTCACTTTCAACTATTTCCCAGTTGTACCATAAACACTGTCTAGTTCTCATACAGGCAACTGACTCAGAAACCTGATACAAATCTGCTTGGGCCTCCACATAACAATTCAGTATCAAGGACTTGTTAGTCACCTATTATATTCAATTGTCCCAAATATCCTTAAAATACTCCATAAATAAGATCTGAAGACAATCAACTGTTCACTGTCTCATGTATCAGCTCTCCGTTACCTTATGTAATGAGAGAATGAAGGTATCCTGAGTAAGTGGAAAATCCCAGATGATAACAGTGCTACAGATGACTCAACTGATGGTACAGCAATGTCCCCAAATTGATGAAATAACTTCAGTCTACTGATGCTTTCAAGACCCAGTCCAGCATTTTCCAAGAGGTGGCACATGCAGACCTACTCATGCAGTTGCAGGCTTAGTACTAGAACTTTTCAGACAGTAACAGTTGGGGTCCAGCAGAGTGTCTATACAAAAATGCCTTCCTGAAGCCCACTGGAATGGAGAATCCAGTGCAAACCTTTCAGAGCATGGCTTGTGCTGAAGCCAATTCAATGAGATTCAAATGCCCAGCCTTGGTACAGTGCGTTTTCTCTAACACATACCTGTAAGTCCCAGGAACATGACAGAGGAATAATCAAACTGACCTGCACCGGTCTGGTTCTTTGTCAAGTGCTGCCTCTGACAGCAGGCTGGAAAAATGCCTGAGTTATAATAAACACCGGACCTCCAGGTTCATTTCAAGATTTATTTAAAATTGTCTTCCACAGCAGAAATACTAGAAAAAAGGAAACAGCTCAAGCTTTGCAGTCAGCATTAAGAATCCAGAAAAGTGCTGGACAGAATAAAGCTTAGATTAGTAGTGATTTTTCTATCATGATTTTTGGAGAATAATTTGAAAAAAATCTGTTACAACCTCTCCCTTAATCTCTGTTTTGACTGCATCATATGAGAAAAATGCCATTTTTGAGTTATTAAGGGTTGACATTTTTCAGATAACAAAGTCAGAAATATTTCAACAATGCTTTAAAGCTACTCTCCCTGTTCTGAAGAAAAGAATAAGTGGTATTCAGAAGGGTGGTATACTGTAAGAACACACATTAATCACCTGTAACAAAAGCAACATCCATCAGACCTTTAGCTATAATTTGGTCCATTAGCTGAAGCAGGATAACTGTGTATTTCACTTAACTGAGAATAAAACCACAGAAATATCACCCAGAATGGTAATTTACAGGACCATGGAAAAATGCACTAAAAAACAATCATGATCAAGAGCCTGATATATATTCGTTGCTAAATTACCCTGATAGATTATGCTGTGTTGTTTAGAATCACTACCTGATAATTCAGCAAGATACAGTTGAGTGATTTCAGATGACACAACTAGGGTTTGGCACTTGGAAAGCCTGGGCTACAACAGCAGCTAAGGAAGTAGAGCCTTCATGTGAGTCATTGCAGTACAGGGAACACATTTGGGATGAACAGCAGACTGACAGTTTGATGAAGGTCTGACACCACACAAAGAACAGATTTGAAATGAGTCTTTAGAACCATTTTGTCAAGACAACAAGCAGGTTGCTACTGCTTGATGCTCATGTTGTTGATGTTATTTGCTGCACAGGGAGACTGAGTAAACTGAGACTTCAAACAGTCTTAAGGATACTTAAGCACTGGAACAAGTCGTCCAGATAAGCTGTGGACCCTCCACTTATGGAAGCTTTCACGATCTGAGGGGATAGAGCTCCAAGCAACATGGATCAAGTGTCAACACTCCTTTCAGCATGAGGGTGGACTATATGATATGCTACTATCCCTGTCACCCTGAATCAGTCTATGATCCCAGAGGTTAAAGGAAACCTAAAGGCAGGGTTCAGCAATTTACAACATGATGACTGAAAGGCAACGCAGCAAAAACCACATTGGCTGGGACCTGGTATACAAAACAAGCTGCAGACACATCTGTGAATAAAGCATATTCCAGTTCCTGGCTTTCCTGAGTCTACACAGGCAAAATACTTCCCAACAGCTAATTTACTTCCTTTTCTGAAAGGCAGCATCCTGTACTTCCTATCAAATTTCCAATGTCACGGACCTAGAAAAAATAAAACGAAAAAAGACAAGCTACACCACCACCTCCGAAAACATGCCAACCTCTCCTTCTCCAAATGATTACAGCACTTTAGCTTGATCACTGGCATGAGGTCTAGGATGAATACCTCTTGCTCTGGTTGCATTGCTTAAAAGATTTGTCCTGAAATAGTTCCACATCCATCCCCCAAAAGGTACCTTTTCTTTTGCTTCACAATGTGGGAAAGAGTCTAAATAAATACCCAGGTAATTACTTGCAAACCTAGTCTATGTAGTCTTTCTTCAGTAAATGGACATGTGTACCTGCTCATGATCATTTATATTATTTGGTCCTCAGTGTAATCACAGGAGGATTATGTATTTTGTACATAATCATGATATTAATACATAATCATGATACTAAAAGATTCAAGGATATCTGGAGCTTAGTGTCCTTACTGCAGACCTTGTAGGAAAAGGTCTTCTAAAAAAAGTAGTCAGAATTACTGCTCTCCTGTAGGCAGAGGACATCTCTATTGTCCATGCTCTATGAAGGATTAAACCTTTTTCATCAAGCTGCATTAAAGTCTTGAAGATTCAAAATATGACATGTACCAGAATATGCCTTCCCACATAGGAAAACTGAAGGGTTTTCTTTTCCACTGGGGTCATCATTTAGATAAGCATTAAGTAACATTTTTTCCACCACATTTGTGGCAAATGATGATTTATAATTGAGCAGGAGATAGGTTTATCAATAACTGGAATGTATCTTGCTACTGACAAAAAGGGAAACATAGGAAGTAATTGTGATTTGACTTTTTAATGCTCCCACATTGAACTACAGGAAGTAATTTGTGCAAATGCAGTCATAAGGGACAACCATTATTTAAAAAAAAAAAATCTCATGCATTAAAAAAGCATATCAGCATTTACAGCAATAGCTCCACAAGCATTTGTTTGAAAAAACATGTATTTTTCCAGCTAAAGAACAATCCAAGGGAAATGTACATTCTGAAAAAGCTTCATAATACACTTCATTGTTAAGGTGAAACTTTTTTGCAGCTCCTCTTGCCAGGAAGTGGGATGGCAGAAGGGCATATGGCAGAGCCTGACTATTCCTCTTCCCTAAACCCCTGTGCATGCACTGCACACTTACATGTGCTCAGTCAAATTAACAAGAGCAAGCACTGAACACTGTGGACTGCAGAACTCACATGCACACCGGGTCACCTGCAGGGCAGATTCCAAGTTTATCAGTTCGACAAGGAGATGAACAGCTGTGACTGTGCATATGCAAAACCCCAGGAGAGCTTCTGAGATTTACTGAATGCAGGGCCCTACGGAAAACACGCTTTGCTGCAGACCGCCACTAAGGCTTCTCCTTTCTTCAAGGTGATCTGTGGCTCAGGCAGGCATGATTCTTTTGGTGCAGGAGGAAACAGAGCTGGAGATTAAGCACTGCTTTACAGACATGGAATGTGGCACTGAAATGAGAAACTGCAAGGAAAATGGACAGAGGAGAGAGTCTCTGGAGGAACAGGCAGCTCTGGGGGCAGCGATGCCACAGAAGCAGCGTCAGACTGACCCCGGCAGAGCTGTGTCCTCTACAGATCACATCTCTTGCCAAAGAAGCAAACCTGCACTAACAGAAATTCCTGCTGCAGTGAGAGGTTGAATCATCAAAATACTGAAAAGATCCAACAATGAGAGAAAACATTCTTCTCCTGTTCAACACCCCTCTGTCCTACAAGCTAAGGCCCTTGCTACTGCAGAGACCCTACATTGCTAATTCTTTCATGGATTTATAAAAATCCATCTTAAAAGCAGCAATGACATTCAGCATTTCACACAGTCACAAGCTGGTACTGATAAATGCCAGCATACTTTTCTAGGCAATCTGAGTATGCTTGTAATGCTTGAAGCATTTCATATGATCGTGAAACATAAATATTCTATCTTACGCATTACCACAAGTTTGCCAGATGTTGTTTGCAACCTCATATGCATTCTGCAAAAATGCAATCCAAAGGCACACAAAGGGCAAAGAGGATAATCAGAAAGGGAGTAAAATAAGGTGCCAGGGAACAGAAATAAGAGAATATAAACCAACACAGAATATAGCAAAGGCAGTGAAATGCTGATTCTCGAAGTGCCAAATTAGAAGGAGAATTGGTTAGACTTGTTCCCTAATTTTCTCAGGAGATATTCACAATTTAATCCTACCAAACCCAGTCAGAGCACACAGAATACCAAATGGACACCAAATTAGTTACAGGGCTTATACAGACAGGGAAATATTTAATATAAGTATAGAATGCACTAAAATATTCTTATTTTGCAATCACTTTGTAATAAGTACTTCTAATATGGACCAATATGAGATTACACTCTGCTTACTCTTGTGGGATTTATCTAAGAAACTCTAATTCTGACACTTGAGCAGCAGGAAAATTATCATGCCCAAAAGACGGTATTTAAAATATTGTATTTTAAAAATTTATTTATTGATTTATTTTAAAATCCTTATTTTAAAATCTTTTTCAATCCCTTCTATGAAAATTCAGGTACTTCCCAGCTGACTAACATGTTTTTATTAAGTTGCATAACACAATCAGCAAACTTATAGGAAATAGATAAAAGGTTCCCATTTATTTGAAAGCAAGTTTCCTTGAATGTGAATCACTTTTTTGAAGTACCTCACTTGTCTATGGCACACGTTACTTCTGACAACTAAAGATATATACAAACAAGCTCAAATGTTTGATGAGAGTTATTCGTGAGACTAATACTTCAACCAAGTCACAGCAGCTTGTTATGAAACAGGATTAAGTACACAAAACAGGAGAGAGGGAAAAGTAAATGCAGCTGAGGATTTTGTCTTATTATTACAAAAGCCTTTTCTCCACATTCTTACCACCAGGCACACTCAGGCAGAATTCCTGCAATCGTTATGAACATCTATTTAAAATCTGAAAGGGGAATAGTATCAGACAAGTATTGCTTTTTTAAAGAGACACATAAACATGTAATACCATATTTTACCATATTTATGCAATACCATACTTAACCAAATAAACCTTAACTTACAGTAGTCTATGTTTATATTTCAGTTCCTCTTATTTCCTGTTTTTACTGAAGGGAACAAGAAAGAAATCATAATTTCCTTGCATCTTTAAAGTACAACAGCTCCATAAAGCTCATTGACAGGAAAAATGATTTCCCATTTTCTCTTATTGCAACTTTTCAACTCTGTTTAGCTTGACAAGTACTTTTCACTTGACTTTGATTCAGCATACTAGCCTCACAAATGTGTTTAACCATTGTGTGGCTTGGAACTTTTTGGTTTTCTGCAGAGAAATGTATGGGATGTTAGGTTTTCCTGGTATCCAGAGTCACAAATTTAAAGGCTTCATCCCTTGCAGACAGGCATCAGTTTTCAGTAAGACACATCATAACATTTTAATTTTGAAATCAAGGTTTAGCAAATAGAACAGATGGGAGACCAGAAGACAATTCATTTTCTGGCATTTACTGGTCTCTCAAATTTTATGAGTTTTGCAGCTGTGCAATTCTGTTCCTCTCATCTGTCAGTAAGCAAGTACACAAGCCTAACAATTCATTTGGTGCTCTATTTTAATGAAGAGCAATCTCTCTTTTAATAGCAAATATATCATACATTTAACCAGATATGAAAATTCAGGTACCACAAAGAAAACTGTTGCAAAAAGAGCTCATGTGAACTGTTGTGTCTTACACAAGATGCATCAAATAAAGGTCATCACAACATCTTACCAACATCTTCATCTTTTTCCCTGTAGAAAGCTGTGTCATTCACAGAAGTCACACTAGCTCCTCTAGTACAATCTTTTAAACTGAAACACTACAGTTTCAGATACAACATACTGCTCTGCAATGTTATTAGGGCACTAAGAAAGAAAAGTAATCTCTCAGAAGCATCTATCTTTTTTCCTTCAAGCAAGGCATATTTTCATGATTCATTTAAGCCATCTTAAGCCAGTACTGAAAGTAGAAGCATTTTGCAGACCAAAACCTCTTTTACATGTTTTTGCGCCTCCTCAAATAAGTTTTGATGTTTGACCAACTGCATGGTAAAGCAAACCATCTGGAAAAGGAAAAAAGAATCCCATAGGTGCTATTATAGAGGGAAGGATCATACAGCCAGGAGAGAAAGTGTTCCCTTCAGTGACATGAAAGGTCAGGTTGAGTGGCCAGGCCCCACACTCAGAAACAATATGAAATTGTACTGCCACTTCCTGTAAATTATTTTTTTTCCTCAGCTTCAAGAGTTTCAACCCCAAAAAGATTGAGAAGGAGATCTGCTGACTGTGCACTGTATTTATGCATTATCAACATAATTCTTAAGAAATAATCTCAGAAAATATTACCAGAACAATGTCACAAGCAAGCTATGAAAAGTTACCAGCCTAAGTCAAGATCTGTTTCTCTAAATTAAGGTGATCCTAAAAGCTCGTGAATGTTGAAGAGTAAAGTGAGCATTCAAGATTGGAAAGCAAAAGCTTCACTTCTTATCCCTTCATAAAAAAGCAAAAAATTGCTGCTTTTGAATAGACTTTTATTTTTGACATCACAGAGCCACTTCCAACAGAAAAAAATATCTTTGATCTCCTAAAACCTACCCTATTTAGTACATGGCAGCAGCTATACCCTTAAAAGAGCGAAGTTAAAATTCCAAACTCACAAGAGTTAAACTTCTGATGTCAGTTTAAATAAATGAAACAAATTACAGGGGCAAAAACAGACTAAGTAGGCAAATCCCTTTTTTCCCTGCCAGGTTCCACAAGCTGGATACCTTGAACACACACAGTGCACACTGAACCTGTTCAACAAGTTAGGAAAACTAAACAAGCACGCAAAACAAAAAAAAAGTGTTTTTCAAAGTCTGTATTTTCTCAAAGGCTTTTGTTTTGAGAAAACTGTAACATGAACTGCAGAAAACCTCAAGTGGTATCCAAACTATTTTGAAATAAATAGTATGTAGGAATGTATTTGGGAAAAGCCGGAAACAAATTGCTGAAGGGAAGGCATGCAAAAATACTATGGGATGAAAACTGAGAACAATATGATTGGAAAAAGAGAAAAACTCCACAGAAGAACCACTAACTGTAGTAATATGGCTAAATTGCAGAGATGATCATCAAGGTGATTTCCTGTCTACGTACACTGAGGAGACTCAAACTTTCCATGGGCCCAGATACCTAAATCCTTTTGTTACCCTTATGAGGCTGATCTCCCACCACTGCTCTCCATAAACTGGGATCTGCAAAACGCACTGAAGAAGAATCCTAGTTCTCCTTGTGGAGTTGGAAGCTGAGAGTTTCTGCTGCTCTGGACAACTGCAGACTCACATTTCTATCATTTCCTCCTTCCCCCTTGCAGAGCTGACCCACAGAAACAGACTTGGCATTCTGGGGGTGATTAGGGCCCTGTCTCCAGCCAGTATCAGAGCTGGATCTCTCTGTCTTCTGCAGTTATCTGAGTCCTTCTCTTTGCCACTCAAGCAAGCTGGGATCTGGGAAATTCCTTCCTCATTGTAAGGAAACTACAAGAATAATGTAGTGAAAATTCGACTATACTTTTACAATATAAGAACTTTTGAAAGAAATCAAGTTTAAGGAGTTGTTTCCTCCTCTTCCTCTGTCCTGTCCTCCCAGGCACTCACTCTTGCCCCTCAGCTATAATACACTGGACACCTCCCTCAATTACACCAACGCACTACTTGCAGAGTAGGTTGGACAGTGGTCCGATCCAGCAGCGACCCTTACCACAGGCTGCTCCAGCAGCTCAGCCAGCACAACCCACAGGGCAGTGCACCGTGGCAGGACGAAGCTGCCAGCAGCAAGGGAGGTGGAAACTTTGCAAACTGGCATTGCCAGGCGAGCTCTCTATCTCTACATGAGAGCTTAGGGAAATTAGACTTGACATACCTGACATCTGTCATAACTCCGTATCCTACAGGCAGGGATGCCAACTGAGATGAATGCACAAGTTCAAACAGAGGTTTTGTTTCAAAACATACTAATCTCTGGGCTGCTCTCACTCAGCAGATCATACTGACATAATGGCCTCTCCTGTTTCAGAGATGTCTTCCTAATACAGAGGCTGGAACTTTTACAGACATTTCTCTCAGGATGCAGTCCAGGATTACAGTTAAACCAGCCCAAAATTTACTTGGCAACAGAATTAGGAATCCCACTTCTTCTGTGTATTTTATACTCCTTCTGCACCACCACTGACAGAGTATCTGATGCTGACATGGGCCAGGGAGATTAAAAAAATACAAACCAGACTACAATTCTGGTTTTGCCAGTTTTTTTCTGCTGCCTTACCATTTTGAGCCGACCAACCATAAGGTAAAAGAGCATTATTGCAGGCACACTGGAAGCGGGTTCAAGCAGCTGCTATCCAACAGATTTCCCTACCTGTAACATCTACACCTTCAGCTCAGTGTTCCTGCCAGCTTAACCCACTCTACGACTGCTGCGAAAAGAAAGCTTGTCTTACTCACCATGGAACTTCCTGACTGCAAGAGCAAACTAAGCAGGAGAAGACCACACATATCACACCTTTTGGAAGCTACCTGCAGTTGTACTGGCTCAAGCCATATAAATGTATAGATGAAAACTTTGTTTCAGAACAGATTTGTGTTCATGGCATCAACAATGGGCTATGCGGGATGTACTCTCTTGCCCTCTCCCCCCACCAAAACCAGTGCTCAGGCAATTACACAGCCATCCATATAAAAAAAACAGGCATAAGTGAAAAACACACTTTCTGATCACCTCCAATAGCCTGCAAACTACTTCTTGCATTAAAAAACACATAGAAGTACAAAATAATTAGCAGCAGAGGTCTTGATCATTTGGTGTAAGGTATTTATTACCTTTCTGGAGAAACAAGACTCATTTTAAAAGCAATTTTAAAGGTCTGCAAATCAACAAATGAAGTTATTTATGGATAAGCATGAACATATGGTCAAGTCTGGAGGGCCTCTCAGTCTTTGGAGGTGTTTTAAGCTTCTGCCATGGCCAACATAAGTCAGAACCTGGGAAAGGGAGAAAAAGTGAAGGGGGGTGCAAAATAAGGTTAAAAAAATATTCAAAAATCTGATCAATTAGTTTATATGAAGTACAGCAATTGGCAGGAGGTGCAAGACATGAAAGAGGAAGATACTCAGGAGCAAGCACCTGACTGAAGCAGAGGCAGCAAGTCCGAGTTTCAGTTTGGTGGTGGGACTGAGCCTGGTTCCATATTCTGATAAAGCCATATGCTCTCTGCAGTACATGATGACTCAGTAAGGTGTTGTTTGTGATTACAGATACTATTAGGTATTATTAGGTTGTACGTGCAGCAAAAGAGGCAAGAAGACACCATACCAGAAACCTCTGTCGTATTGTAAGGCAGCCAAGACTTTAAAACACAGAGTGAGCATCTTTCTCTCTCCCTTCCCTCAGATAGCTTTGGATGGTAAACTAATTTAAAAAACAAATAAAATCACATTTCTGCTGTAACTATCATGTGTATTAGGCAAGCACACAAACAGGGCAAAACACTCAAGAACGACAGATTTTTCACAGGGACAGGTCTGAACTGTAAGCTACATGCTTCTGCACAGGAGACCTAACATATGAAAGAGCCACAAAAGTAGCAATTTTAGTGATGAAACACATATTCAATGCAAAGTTAAAACTGTTACTGCTGTCACACACTATTTCAGAACACCAAACTCAGTAAAACTCATATTTAGAAAGTGAAGGTGCATACTTATTATTGTGATGCCTTCTGCTAACATCTATGCCCATTCTACCTTCATACAATACACAGAAGCCTGCTTTATTGTTCTGTAGAAAAGAAAGTGCCTTCTCCAGACAAAATCGTTTTATACTCAATACTATCTTACACTGTCAGTTACTCCCTCACTAAACTCAACTCACTGATCATGTCTTCATGACAAGGCATACTAATATAAAATCTTTACTTTGCAGTGTGAACGGTATCTTGTCTGACATACACGAGACCCCTACTTCTTCAACTGCATAAAGAAAGAAGAAACTATATTGACCCGCTCCAAACACAATTTTAAAATGAGGACAAATTATGTAAGACATATCACAGTTACATATAACCTTGATGTCACACAAAAGAGTTGTGCCTATCGCAGCACTGTCAGGTCCAGCAAGATGGTAAAATGGCATAAGTAGGCGTCTGAGCTCTTTATCTTTTTGTTCTTAGAAAATGGAACTTTGCCAAATGAAATGCCTGGAGGGAGTGGGATGCCACTAGACAGCTTTAATTCTGAGTTGAAAAAAATGTTTTCAATTGCAAAACCTATTATGCTTAAAATTTCCCAAAGTACTACATGGGTGTAAGAGGTAAAATCTGAACAAAATTCAGGTGATTTGTAATTCATACCCCACATCTGAGAGTCTAGAATATGCAACGAGTACCCACGAGCATTTCAAAAAATTGAAGAAAGATTTTTTTAAGGGGGGGTGGGGGGGGTGCAGGAAAAAAACACACCTCCAGGACAACTACAACTACCAGCTGTTAGCTATACCTCTATCAATAACAACTGAAGAAATAAGCACCTGTACAGTCACCTTTATACATCAGAATATGTAGCTCAAAGAGGCAGATTCAGAACCTCATTTAGTTTCTTCAGTTGGAGGCTAGTCTTCTAGGAATTCCTATGGGGGACAGGAGGGAGGAGGATTCTCTAGGCATCAAAGTAGAAGCCCAATTTACAGTGGCTCTAGGTGACCCCTATACTCAGCACTGTACTCAGATATCTGAAGAAAAAAAGTAGTACAACCTCCCCATGTCCCCATACCAGTTTCACTCGTTAGCATACTTCAAAAACATTAATTTCTCAACTAAGTCAATGGAAACAGTACTCAGTTTTCCATTTACCTTTCCAACTACTATTTTTAACAAATACAAGGCTTTTTATTTTGAAAGATAAGATTCAGTGTTTTAAAGTGTTTCTCCTCGTTGGATCCAGACCATGTCATTGGTCTTTCAGACCTCCTGCATCAGAACGGGTATGTGATGATACCAACTTTCAACCTCTGAAGTAATGACAACTTAAAACAGGACTTCACTGCTCATTCCCAGTCTTACCCACTCTTGCCTCAAAGCAAGCAGGACCTTCATGTGTGTATCCACTGTTGAACTAGAATCAGAAACTGATCACCTTTAACAACAACAACAAAACCCCCAAGACCAAAAGTATTTGTGTTATTTTTCTTAAACAGACTATTCCCTTGAGTTTACAGCTGAGTCCTACAAATCTTAAACTCGTATTATTGCTATTTGTATTAGTGTAAAACCATAAGCTGAAGAACAGAGCTCATCTTACAACTGTTAGACAAATTTGACAGCTTTCTTCTCAGTTTGTAAAGACTGCATTACATTAAGCAAAGATCACAGTACAATACTTCAAAAGATAAGCTATCATGTCAGAAGGCAATTCACAACACTTATTTCCAGAAAGGTATGTCAGACAGAAACATAGTTTGAAAGTAAAAGTATGACTGAGCTGTATGAATTAAAAGAAAACCAAACAGTTGAGCCTGAATGTTCCTTGTCCATCGAGGGTTTGTTATTTGATCATATGCTAGCAATACAAACCATTCACAAGGGCTACTTCTTTATTTAAGGACAAAACCTTTTCATTCCTGATAAAGCCAGGAGAAAGAAAAGTGTGATTTGAATTTTAATTTCCTGTTAAAAATTATAAAACTAATGTAGACAACTCACTAGATCCAGAAAAAACTTTTCATACACTGCATTATTTCTCATGAAATTACTGTGCCATCATAATAAGATTCCTTAAATTTCATACTCTGATTCAGTGCATTTTCTTTTATGCTACATTAACACAATCACAAGCATGGAAGCATAAAATGTCACTGCTGCTCAGACACATCAGTGAGAATCTGCACATGGAAAAACATGAATTTGTGGACCAGAAGAATATCATAAAACTAAATTTTCAGCAGTCTCTTAAATTCCTTTGACTTTCAACAGGATTTAGGTTCACAGGCAACTTATACTACTGCAATCTTACCAATAACCTAATTTCAGATATGATACATCTCAAAAATTGTGTTTTGTGTTAAAATCTGCTAAAGTCTCTCCTGTGGAAGGTATTTAATATTATTCTCCCATCTGTTATTCAGTATTTAAAAGCAAAAACACTCTAAAGAAGTGTGGTAAACTTACATTACTAATGTAAACTCTTGATGTGGGGTTTTATAAGAATCTTTTAACCAAAAACAAAGTCAAATAATAGATAACTAAGACACACTGAGCAGTAAATCTACAGTGAAGAGCTACTGTTAACACTTTATTTTACTTCCACTCCTCACAGTCTACTTGAAATAACAACAAATTTAGACTTTGCCAAAATAACCATTAGGAAGTTCTTTCTCTGAAACCCACAATGAAACAGCAGGTATTGTACCTTACAAAGAAAAATGTCACAAAACCAAACCAAACTAAAACAAAAAAAAACATGCACACAAAGACAAAATGCATAGAAACATTACTATTGAAAGTTTTCTAAATGCAGCTTTGGCCAGTTGGGTGCACACACATATTATATTTGCCATTTCACAGGTGAAAAAGCAATACACAGCTCCAGAGAAAACAAGATCTCATCTTCTCACAGTTAAGGATTATCATGAAACGTCTCTCATTACCCATAGGAAAAGTATAACTATTCCAAGTTAGGCATCAGGATCCATCATCCCGTGGCGGAACACAGAAACTTCAACTGAGCAGTACAAAGTACTGTGGCACTTTCAATAGCCAGTTGTTCGGAATCAGAAACACTCAGCACATTTGTATCTCAGTTCAGGAAGCTGACACATACAAAACACGTATGTGAATGTGGAGGGTTAAGCATCCACAGGAGAAACCTGCGTGACAACTTGTTCTTACAGTAACAATGGCTTTGAAGTACGCAGCTTTGAATTCAAGGAGGGTAGGGTTGGACTACAGAATCAGAGAATACGGTCAGTTGGAAGGGACCCATAAGGATCATCACGTCCAGCCCTTATCACTTCACAGGACCATCCCCAAGAGTCACACCCTGTGCTTGAGAGTATCATCCAAATGCTTCTTGAACTCTGGCAGGCTTGGTGCTGTGACCACTGCCCTGGGGAGCCTGTTCAGTGTCCAACCACCCTCTGAGCGAAGAACGTTTTTGTAACATCCAACCTAAACCTTCCCTGACACAATTGCAGGCCATTCCCACAGGTCCTGTCACTGGTCACCACAGAGAAGAGATCAGTGTCTGCCCCTTCTCCCCTCAGGAGGAAGTTGTAGACTGCAATGAGGTCTCCCCTCAGTCTCCTCCAGGCTGAACAGACCAAGTGCCCTCAGCTGCTCCTCATACGGCTTCCCCTCAAGGCCCTTCACCATCTTTGCTGCTCCCCTTTGGACACTCTCTAAGAGCTTAATATCTTTCTTATATTGTGGTGCCCAAAACTGCCCACAATATCCAAGGTGAGGCCACCACAGTGCAAGAGCAGAGCGGGACAATCCCCTCCCTCGCCCGGCTAGTGATGCTTTGCCTGATACCCACCCCGGACACGGTTGGCCCTCCTGGCTGTCAGGGCGCTGCTGACTCATATTCAACTTGTCATCGAACAGGACCCCCAGATCTCACTCCAGGGCTCTGCTTTCCCTTATCTCATTCTCTAGTCTGTACGATTATTCAGCATTGCCCCATCCCAGGTGCAGAATCTGGTAGTTTCCCTTGCTGAACTTCATATGGTTGGTGATTTTCCAGTCCTCTAATTTTTTGAGGTCTCTCTGCAGGACCTCCCTGCCTTCCAGGGAGTCAACAGCTCCTCCCAGTTTTGTGTCATCTGAAAACTTGTTTAGTATCCCTTCCAGTCCTGTGTCCAAGTAACTTACGAGATATTAGGAAGAAATTCTTTTACATCAGAGGGTAGTGATGCCCTAGCACAAGTTACCCATAGGTGTTGTGGATGCCTCATCCCTGGGCGTGTTCAAGGCCAGACTGGATGGGGCCCTAAGCAATCTGGTTACTTGAAAGGTGTCCTTGTTCATGGCAGAGGGTTGGAATTAGATAGTCTTTAAGGTCCCTTCCAAGACAAGCCATCCTATGATTCTATGAAAAACTTGCGGAGACTACTGACCCAGTATCAGTCAATGAATGGTGCCATTGGTCATCAGCTGCAAGCTGGACTTCGCACAACTGACCACAACTCTTTGAGTCCAATCATCCAATCAGGTTTCCATTCAACTCATTCTCTACTCCTGCAGTCCAGCTATGTTATGTTTCCCTTGTATTTATAAAAGGTCAGTACTACAGAGCCCACACTTTACTGGAGCTTTTATGGGCTAAGGTGACAAAATAGCCTGAAGACTCACTATTTCAGACCATCATCCTCACTGGTCCTAAACAATTACATTTCTTTTATTCATTTTGTCACACAGTACTTGTGTATCAATCACTATTTAGGCAAAAATTCCTATCATCACATCCCACGAGTTCAAAATAAAAATCGTGTGAAGCCTTATTTGAATGTAACAACAGATAAAAATAAACCAGTGGAGCTAAATGGAGCAAGTTTGGTTTTAAGCAAGTGACACAGAGTTATAAGAAAACATAAGGGAATAGTTGTATTAGATAAGGATGCTACTTAACTATTATTACTATATATTTTTGCAAATTACAACTACAGTGCCACCTTCAGAAGAAGTTCCATCAGAACATAAGGACACACCATACAGGGACATAGGGATATAGGGACAACCTTTCTTGGCCTACGTAAGAAGCAGGGAGCCAGGTATCTAGACAAGTATTGTATCAGAATTAAGTGCCTGCACTGTTTGCCCTCCTTGGAATAATAACAGTTACCTAAAAGTAAAGAAAATATTCTGGTTTAAGAGGTCACTTACGAGAATAATATGGTTATAACCCTTCAGATAAATCTGATCTTAAGATAAATATTATGAAAATTTTGGCTCAGTCTGCACTATTTATTGGTTTAGATCAGCAGAGTGGTTTTGAGGCTCTTACCCAAATGATCCTGGTTCGCTGCAAGCTGGTTCAGTTCACTGAGAGCCTTCTACTCACAGAACTTGAACGACTCCTGAAGGATGCTAAACTACTCTGATCTACCTGTCACAAAATGCACCTCAAGCCCTGGGGGGACAAAAAAGGTCTGAACCAATTACTGATACAAGCAACTTCAAAATACACTCATAATACAAAACATCTGGTCCACAGAACAAGATTAAAATCTACTCTGAAGCAAACCTGGAACCACACTGATAGAGGGACATCAACACTGCTTCTAGTAATTCATTCCTTAAGTACCAAATTTAATTGTTAGTGTAAAAACAGTCATAAGTGCTTCTGGCAACTGTAGTGTCACTACAGATATAGAATCAAGAAAATATGATATAGTTGGATGCAACAGTTGGCAGGTTTCTTCAAACAGTTATAAAAGCAGGAAGAGAGAAAAATGGGTTTCATTGGATGTCTGGCTATGTGGACTCTACAGAAAGAAAAGGGAAGGGAGTAAGGGAGTGTGCCACACATTCCAATGACCAAACTCAGTCAGTTCATATTTAATAAAAGGGACAAAAAAATGACATCTAAAAATAGTTCAGGGTGAACTTTCAGACTGATAGATTGATTCAAAGCATGTGACAAAGCTTTTAAGAAAAACTGAAACTGATCAGACAGAAATTTAGGCTGGAAATTATGACATCTCCAAAAATCAAATGCTTGAGAATCTGGACTCACCCTCCAAGAGAACAGTGTGGATAAAAATCTACTAAGTTTTAAGAAAGAGTTTGATGAGCCTTATGTGATTACTTGCAATAGCTGGCATTTTATCCTACCCAATTCAGAAGATCATGATGCTTCTAACACATGAGACAGTCATGCTAAGCGGGGTAGGCTTGAATGAACACAATCCAAAAGAAACACAGAATACAATCAATTCCATACTTGATTTTTGGTGAGAGAAACACAGGGGCAGCTCAAAAATAGGAGGCCAACAATGAAACTAAAGATTTCCTTTTCTGCTCAGTCAATCCATTATTCCAGAGCTCCTCCAGCAACATAAACATTACATCCTCTCTCAAATAAATATGAAGACACTTCCCCAGAAAAATACTAGAACTTACTCAAACTGAATTTATTGCAGTATTTGCATTTCTCAATCTTTTAAATTATTCTGGAAACACTCTCTCCTTCCTGACATTAATTTCTAAGGGAACGTGCCCAGAGTTAAAGATTCAGCTTGAAACCAGAGAGGCAGTATCTCCTCATGTCACTTTTCTCATTGTGTCAGCATTCTACCTGTCTGAACTTGCCCTATGAATTTACTACTTTTGAAAGAGTAAGCTAGAAAGAAACATGCTAAGTAAAGCACTGGTAATTATATTGCTGTGCTTTGCTTCTCAACTTTTCTCAACATTTCTGAGGAATCGTTTGAATTTTAAGGTTAAGACAACCAAAACAGTTTCTTCTGTTCAGGTTCTCTATTAGAGTAAACTTGCTGCCATGTTCTACCCTCTACTTCGCCACTGATCTGAGAGATTGAAAAAGGCTATGGTTCAACAACCAGTGCTTTTTTGTTGAAGTAATTACAATATTCTCAGTATTTTCCCAGACCGCTTAGGCCTTCCTTAATCCTTCTCTCCCAGTGCAGTGAAATTAAGGTTTTCCCTAAAAAGTGGACGTAGACAGTTTGTTGCATATACTTTGACAGCAAATAGTAGCAAGCATAAAGGGTCATCTCTTCTGTCAGTACCAGCTTTAGGTCAAATTTAGAGAAAAACTAGCTTTAATAAAATATAGATGAGAACTAACAGAAACATGGCAAAGATGGAGGCTAGCTAGCCAAGATATGATTCATAACTATTTTATGACTTCCTCCTAAGCTCTCTACCAATCCTACCTTTTTTATATCACTCTTGCCCAAAATATCCACATCAGAGGGTTAATACAAGGCAGAGGAACAATGTGCAACCCAAAGCAATAAAATTATCCTGCTTTCATCAACTCACCATATAAAAAAAACCCAAAACCAAACCAAACTCAAAACAAAAACAAAAGCCACAACAAAAAAACCAAAATCCAGTGAAAATAATATCCCACCACACACATGCCTTGAATTATGACAAGACTAAAAACAAGAATGTATTTTCTTAGTACTAAAATGTTTCTAAGGGAAGTTATTCTACAATGTTTTGGAAAAATAAGCTATCATAAATCAACACTGATATATGCTGTTCCCTCTCTTTAAGCACTGACAAAGCGTCAACCAGACCTATCTAACATAAGCATCATAAGAACTACAATACTAACATATATTTTTACTGTAGTCTGTTGGAAGATTGACAGAAAGGCAATGTACCACAACACTAGATGACCAACAACCTCTAATAAGTTGAAAATAAGCTACAAAGGATTGTTTCCTGCATAGTCATAGGAAACAAGGACCTTAGGAATTAATCTGGGACAGTCAGGTAATATCAAATGAAAGGAATGTGAAAAGGACTTCTACAGAGACCAGGTGGAGTCAGAGGAGAGTCTAAGGAAGCAGGATGGAGTCCTGTATAACTGTGGAGGCACAGCACAGTGAGAAGAGAAGCAGGTGTTCTCGGCTGCCAAACTGATAAACAAGTAAGTTACTGGGGCAACAACATTTTTAAAAGATTCAAGAGAAACACCTACCATATTCAAACAAAAGGGATTACAAAAATTAAGATACAAAAAGGTAAAATCTGGATAAGAATATCACGTACTCTCTGTAGAGGTTTTCCCATTTTCCCCATAAGACAAACATATATTACAGCCTAAGTTTTAAGCCAAATTATTTGAGCATTTAATTCCTAGAAAGAATATGAATTTCCAATTGTGTGAGACTGGACTGTTAATGGTTAATGACTTAAGACAATCGTGGAAGCATCAGGGTGCTATGCTGAAGCTGGGCTTTGAGGCCAAGAAGAGGCAAATCCTGTAAGGTGAGATGGTGCCTTTTATCATTGTAATTGTTGTCCCTTACCCAACTCTGCTCAGTTGCAAAGCCACCCCTGCCCCTCACGGAAGGTCTGATGGAGCATAACTGGCTCAGTTGTGCTGACATGAGAGGCAGCTGCCATGTCTTGGAAGGGATCATAAACCATTTAAGACCTCCAAAGCACCCCAGACTCATTTTCTGAGGCCTTCCACAGAGGACTGAAAGTTCCCCCCACCCACGGGAGGTACCAGGTGTTCACACCTGGCCTGAACATATATTAACCCATCAGACTTTGTCTTTCACTGGCTTCTTCACCCACCCCCAACAGACCAAGATGGATCAAGACTTCAATCACCACTTTGACCAACAGACAACTAAATGGCAACCATAAAGTCTATGAGTGGTGATGTGTCATTACTATTATCCTTTCATTATATTTCTTTCTTTTCTCTTATATATTTTCTTAAGTGCTTTCATGTTGCCATATTACTATGGATAGTAGTAATAACGAAAATGGCTACATACCTGCTTTCCACTGCAACCAAATTACTCTACAATAAACCCCACAAGTATATATTTATAAACACCAGTCATTCAGTGTCTTTCACTCTAATCTACCCCGCAAGATCTACTGGCAAGAACCCAAGTTATTCTTGCCTTCAGGGGCAGGTTGTAACACCAATAAGGAATAAAATAATTTCAAATCACTATAAAAACAGTCAGTAGCATATGAAGCAACATCACACGACAGAGTACCCATTAAGGTCTTTCCAACACCAGCCATCCACAGCAATAAAGTTTGAAAGAATGTACTACCTACCCTCTCTGAAACAAATCGACATTGAAGAATTTGTGGAGCTCCACGGAGAATTCTACCATAGCCTGAACTTCACTCATGTTTATGAGGATGAAGAAGTCAAAAACTTGTCAGCACCTCAGTTACTGAAAACAAACAGAAAACACACTATTTAGAACACAAGCCAGGGATAATGCCTATCTGGTCCTAAAAAGGGCAATGCATATATACAATTTTGCACAGCTTCCTTCAATATGCAAACCCTGAGGTAAACAATAATATAGGCTGTACCAAATGCAGTCGACGGTAACTTCTACCTTTGTTGTGAAGGAATCAAACGGTACCAGAAAAGCATCACAACACATTGTCAGCATAATACGATCCTGGCACTCACTGACACCTACATACTGCAGCTCTGCTCTGGTACTTGGCTGGAGAGGGAAAAATACTGCCAACAAGGAGATAAAGAGCATAGTCTGCTTCAAGCCCTTGTTAATGCAGAATGACCACACAGGCAGCAGTGCCTCAACTCTGCCATGAGGACAGTGACAGCTGAATTACAGCGTAGCCAAATAGTAGAGAGAATGTGTCTAACCAGGTCACGTAGGGTTTTGGATGGAGAGATTCTAGAGGGAATACAGGAATTAAGAAAGGCAACATGCCTATTTTTAGTCAATTTTTTGTTAGGAGTAAGATGTTAATACTCACTGTCACCTTTGCAGTTACAGAGTGGCAAGTTCCTGCTCATTTACAAGTGCCTGCTGATACCTAAATTAAAATCCTATACTAAGTTCTGCTGTTTTCCTTCAACATCAACTAGATTAATAAGATAGACTACACTTTCTGCAAACACTTGTCTTCAAACTCCTCAGTTCCTGCAAGAACTGCCAGTTTTGAGGACTAAGTTAACAAAAAAAAAAACACTAAACCAGACCATCTTTTATGAATACTAGCACATTTTTCTGAATTTAATGCAGAAGCAGTAAACATTGAAAAAACTCACCTGTCTGAAATTTGAATGGACTATAGGGGGTTTTGTTTCTAAAGTTTTCAAAATGCATTTGGGTATTTGTTAAGTAGCAGGCAGTACTACTGAAACTGAAAGAGAGTAGCAGGCAAAAAAAAAATAAATCACTGCAGCAGGTATCAAGTCACCTGAAAGCAAAGTTACCTTTAGGGACAATCTCTAGCCTACCAACTAAGTTATCTTAGCATATGACTCAAGATAAGATCCACCTCTGTACTCACTCTAGAGGAGCTGGAAGGCTTCAAGCACCATAGCAGAGATTTAGATTTCAAACTATAAACAAGAAGTTAAATCTGACCTTGGTTTAACAGCCAATAAAGGGACTCTGCAAGCACTTTACAAAAACGCAGAAACAGTCTGTTACTGAAGTAACAGGGGACAGGGAAAAGGAATTTTGCTGCTCAAGCTGAGTTAGGACAACATGAAGAACTCTGATCAAGGCCCCTTACTACAGCATCTAGATAAGGCTATTAGCCCAGCTTGTCTACAAATCCTGTCATCATTCAAATTTCAATTAAAGGACTTCAAGAGATTAACTGAATGATGCCACAAGTTTTCCTACAGTTTGCAGTGTTAGGACTGGCACTTACTGGCACTGGATAACTTACAGGGCTTTGCACCAATTCCCTCATCCACTGCTTTGTCTATAGGATTGTGTAGGGATGTCCTCAGTGGTCCTAAAAGCTGGAATCAAGATGTTCTGCACTCCCATTCTCTGGGATTGCCATACTGCATTATCACATGGGCACCACCTACTAAAATGCAAGTACATGCTCTGTAGATGGAATGTGACCTGCCATGGAGCAGAGCTCCAGAGATCCTAATCCCTCAGTGACCCCGGGCTGCTGGGCAACAAACCCTGTCACTGTGCGTAAAACTGTCCAATACCTCAGAAAGAAGCCCACTTTAAAACACTCAGGGAAAAGCAAAAGGACTACATTAAGGATGCCATGGGCAAGTCCCATCCAGCTTGCATTCTGAGGAAACTACATTCTCACGGGAGGAAGACATGACATGGCTCTGACTTGCCGGCACAATGAATGATGCTGTCTATGTCCCTGAACGGTTTGCCTCTGCTAAGAGAAGGGAAGACTGTTCCTGCAGGAATTGTTGGACCATGCTTCAGGATCCCTCAAGCACCCTGCAGGAAAACTCAGAACAACCCAGAACTAGTCCAAGTAGACATGTTTGAAGCCCATTTTATGAATGAGTTAATTCAACAACAACAAAGACTAAGAAAGCCACATTTTGCATTACTGCCAGAATGGCTGTCCAGTGAACGTGTGGGATTTCTATTGCGTCTAATATGGCTTTAGCTGGGGCCACTCCCTCCCTCCTCTATTGAGCTTACTTAGCAGAGCCAACCCATTAAAAATCATCTGGGCAGGCAATTTTTCCCTGCAGACCAAGCACAGGGTCCAGCAAACACAGTCCTGCATGACACAACACAGCATATTTTAATACAGTAACACAGCCCTTGCTTGACTACAAACAGTACCTGGGAAAGTGGCACCTGTGCCTTGCTCCAGTGTCAGCCACAAACCCAGTACGAAATCTGAGGCACAGTGCACAGAATGGCACATCCAGCAAGCACTGCCGCAGGTACCCAGGGCTGCACTCGATCAGCTGACCACTGAGAATCACTTTTGCTTTGTCGAGCATCAGCTTGTTTCACACGCACCTTAAACTGGGAGAAGGGGAACATTCATTGCCCTAGGCTGACATAAACCACATAAACTGTTATGCAGTGATTAAATATTTTAAAGGAGAAACTCAACTTGGACAAAGTCTCAAATTTTGTATGCTAATCACACAAAAGCAAACAAAAAGGTAAACTCATGCAGCAGTATTTATTTGTACAAATTCCTTTCAAATTTACAGCTAAACTTCAAAAAAGTCAATTACATCAAAACTCCACAACTCATTTTAGTACTTAATGTGCTTTAACATACTTGTATTTTAAAGCACATCATTAGCATTCAGAAACCAAGCTATTAAACTGCACATCTGTTCTGTTTGACTGTAAGATGGAGAAGAATTCTTCAGTAGGAGCTCTCTACATATAAGAAATAGTTTAATGCAGCATATAAACCCGTATCAGAAGGTCTGATAATAAATGAGAATACCTTAATACACAAGTTAGAACAGAAGGTTTCTAAACTTTATGTAGCTACTTAACATTTATAATCAAAACAACATTTCAATATTCAGAAGTATTTAGAGCACTGAGACTGAACATCTTCAGCAGTTAGCATATCAGTTAAACCCACTTACTTGATCCTACGCCGAGGGCCAAACCTCTCCTTCACACTTCTGGGGGTTTATTTATTTTCCCAAGCTGAAAAATCTCCTACATATCATGGCCAGTCCATGCACTCCCCACATTCACTCACCACTTCTTTAGTGATCCAAACTAATCTTTCTTGAGGCCACAATACAAAGTGGATCACAGGGGATCAGATTCTAAAGGTCCAACTGAAGGAAAAAATGTTTCTTGATTCTGTATTTTTTCTAAATTGAGCACTTTAGTGCTACTTTACAGCAGCTGTATCAGAGCATGTAGAGTACATTGAAAAGACAGAAACCTCCTAAACTACCTTTGTTTTCAGAGAAATGCTTGTGTAATGCTGTCATTAATCTAGCTACTTGTATTGAGAACTGCAAGACAATGCTAAGAAATTAAACTGCCAAAGATGTTCAAAGAATGTCTTACCTGCACTGGTAAATACTCCATTTTAGTATGTTAATCAACCAGTCTTCCAGTTCTGCTGCTGTCAAAAACATACTGCTCCAACTGAAAAACAAACAAACAAATGTTTTACTAACAGCAGTATCTCTAGAGCTTTTCAGTACTCATGCTATTTGTTCTCTTTTCCTGCATCCTAATAACAACCTTATCACGACCTCTCCAACAATCATACGTGTGCTGCCTATCAGCATTCTCCAATCCACCCTTGGATCCTGCACTCTTTTCAGCTCTCAGCAAGTGTAGCAGCCTGATAACTACTTTTACAAAATAGAGTAAAAAAATGGAACTTCTCATGAAGCCAGTGCTCTGGCAAAGCTGACATTGGCATGTCTAGCCAAACTATCCCTGTCTTCACCAAGGAATTCTAAAGTTCAACTCCCAGAGGACTTTGGTACATCCCCAGCCACCCTACTGCCTCTCCAGTCTCCACAGAGACTCTCAGCTCACAAGCAGCAACACAGCAATGAAGAGGTAGGAAGATATTCGGGCCTGAGTCATCAAATGCAGCTCATGCCCCCACGCAGTCTTACATAGCTACCAGGGAGGAGACAACTTACAAGAAAAGGTCTGTGAGATTCTCCTGGTAAATCTTATGTCCCTTTTCCACAAGAGACAAAATTCAGGGGACAAGGAGGAGAGCTTGAAGACCAAGAACCCACTTTCTTAGAGCAAACATTACAGGTAGGTTACCACCACCTAATATTCTGAAACTCTCCCTGGAGTGCCCAATAGAGCATTACCTTAAAACTTTATTAAGAACCAGTCTATCTCCTCTGTATCCTGAAACCATTAGGGCATTTAAAAAATATATTAAAAAAACCCAAATCTCTCTTTTATCTGGTGACCTTTAGATTTCAAACACATAGAAAGGAGAATACTTAGCTCTCCCCTCTTAAAGGAACTTTGCATCCTTTCTGTATGCATGTTTCAGAGAAATACAAACACAAAATCTATCACAGCTTGTGCTGCAAGCTGTGAAACTTTACTGGTTTTGCCTCAGCTTCAGAGCAAAGAAAACAAAGAAAGTAGAGCATAAAAAAATACATTATCTGCAACTTTTAAAAATAGAATTCACTTGTGCATGTCATGTGTGGCATTACATCTTTGATACCATAAGTTATCAGTAACAACTCCGTAAAATTCTGATACTGCAATGCTGCATAAAAATGGCACCAAAATTTATTGCAGTCATTTAACAATGCATTAGAGCCTGTGTCATACTGGTTCTCTTTTAAAGAGGACTAAGTTCTCTTTTAAGAGAGAGAGAGAGAGAGAGAGAGAGAAGAGAGAGGACGCAATTTTTTCTAGATTTAGATTTAGTATTTTATATTTGGTGGAAGTCAAAAGTAAAACTACAGAATTTGCAAATGAAAATACAGCAAAGTGTTCATTTTCCTCCAGTCTTCTTCTAGCTGCTCATTTAACATTCTTCATGCAATACTTTTCTTCTAAGTTGCTGTAGGAGCTTTGTACACCTCCATCCCCGACCTTTTTTTTACCCGTCCTCTTCTACTTTATGCTCAGAGACCCAGCACCTGCCAACACAAATGCAGCTACCATCCATCTCTGTGCTGACAACTCACAGGTTTGTCCCCCCACCTGAGAACTGTCTTCAATTCCAATTTTAGCTGTTTCTTGGACACTGTTTTCAGCTGAAATTAGTGTGGCGAAAACAAAGTTCTTAACCTGACCAGCAAGGCTATTCCTAATGCCCGCTTTCTGAGTGTGCATACTAACACAGTCTGACTGTAAACCTAGACAGTATTTTTCATTTAGTTTTCTCTGGGTTCTCATAGACTTTGGCAAGGCTGTGCAGAAGACCTGCCAAATTTTTCTGCATGTGATTAGAAATATGTCTCATCTATCCGTACAGCCAAAACTCATCCAACCTAATATCCTCTTTTACTTTAATTACCGTGCGGCTGAAAAAGCGTAATTCACTGCATGTATTAGTTCAGCATGGTGCTGCAAAGAACCAGCCTGTTATTTTGATCATTTCACCTTTCTCTCTGCATCCCCTGCAGAGAGAGCCTGGACTACTGCATCAAGGGTATCTCCACTGTGCTTTGAAATCCTTTCACGGCCGTGCAGCACCCGGTATCACACTGTTCTGGTTGAGACTAGAGCTTCCCAGCACTACAAATAAACCTTGCTCCTCCATAATTAAAAAGGTGAGGGGGTAGAAAAGAAATGGTAACTGACTTTTGGATTGCATAATCATCACGCTGTAAAACAAGGAAACAAACAAATAAACCCCTTCAGTGGAAACATCTAGGAGACCTTATTCAATTCATTATACCAATTTTAAAAAGGCAGCATCACCACCACTAGAAAAAATACTTCAGAACAGACTGCTTTATATCAGAATTTATTCACTGCAGTTTTTTTAAAGCTTCACATTTATAAATAATTATGTGAAGTAAATAACCACACTTAAATATAGTTAAACAATGACCTAATTTCATGGGCTTAGGGCAAAACCTCAACTATTACAATTTTCTTCATGGCTGGTTCTCTCAGCCTAGACTACTTCCCAGCCAACCACAAGGTTTGATTCTAACAAAGCTAATGCAAGATATCAATGGCATTTTAATGGGCTATATAAACAATCAGCTTAATCAGGCATTAAAATTCAATTTTTAATACTTTTTGCTTTAAATTTAGCACCAATATGTCATCCTCTATGCAGCACACTGATAAAAACAACACACTCACTACTTTAAGCTGACAACTTGATTATTCCCACTGAGCATAGCAGTCATTATGATGTTGCATTTATTTCTTTTCTTCTTCCCTATTAATAGATCATAGCTGTGATACAATAATTCATCTTGAACATTTATTAGGCTTATTCCCTTCTATCCTAGCATTGGTCTTTGTCTCTCTGACAAATGACATGTTATTTCTAAGCTTCCTCATTAAAAAGTTTAACATGAAAAGTTCTGTGAGCAGCACAGTTAAAAGCTCGCTTTCTTATCAATGTCTCCTTCTCCTTCCACCATAACAATCCCTGCTGCAAAACAGATGCCATGTATGCAGATTTCTGAATTTTTCCTCCCAGTATGGGCACTAACTTCAGTGTCCTCTCTCTTCAGCCAACAATTTGCATTAAACAAAAGCTGCATCATCTCTGAGATACCTTCTTCTCTTTCACTCTAAGCTGAATTGAGCCATGGTTTGAACAGCAATTTGCAAAGAAAATTGAAACAGAACATGAGCAAACCAAACAATGTTTTATTTGCCTTTTACAAAAACTTCCCCTAAAAACAAAACCCACATTTTAAAAGTTATGATTAAAAGGACATGAAATAACTGGCACAAATGTAAATGCCTTTGAGTCAGAAACTGCTAAAATGGAGCATTTTGACAAAAAGCAGTAGCAGTTCAGGCTATGTCCTACCACATTATGCCCGCCACCTTGTCCCACTTTGGTTCCATGCAATGGCTGAGTGAGAAAAAGGAATCAAATACTACCACACGCTTATGCTAAGAACCAAGGAGAGTGAACAATGTAAATCAGCAGTAAAGCTGAGCTACCTCAAAAACCGTGAAGAAAATAACTACATCTAACTACAGCAAAAGAATGTATCTAGAAATACACCTTCAAATGTAGAAATAAATCTGTAAATTAATCACTTGTTTCACTTATCATTTTCCAGTAATGAACTCACTACCTATCTTTTCCTAGCAATCTATTCGAAGAGCAATATAGTGGAAAAAGTAAAATGAAATGCTTACTTTAAATAATCAACTACAAAGCACGTAAGGATCTCACAGTAAATTAAAAGAAACCAAGTAAATTGCATGCTGCAGTATTTTCACTTAAAAAACCAAACTGCATAGTTTAATACATTCACTTTCCCATAATTTCAAGAATTTATGAAGGATGCAACAGGTAAGAATTAATAAAGGAGGAAAGGGAAGCTTACCAAAGTAATTTGATTCTGCCCAACTGAAAAGGTTCTTCATAAAACATTAAGGGTCTATCTAGCTGTACATAAAATAGGCTTCATTTTCTTACTTACATGAAGGAAGAAAGCTCTCTTTCTTTGAATTCCATGTCCCAAGCAATGTCATGAAATGAAAAATAACTTTCATATGGATGGATGACTTTGGCATTAAAATGCCTGCAATGACTGTCAATGTCATTACTCTGCCATATTTTGTGAATCAAATGAGTATCCAAAAGAAAGTTGCGACTTCTCTCCCACCCCAAGCAAACCTACTGTCAAAAAAATAAAGCCTTGATTTCAAGAGAAATGAAAAATAAATCTAATTGTATATAATCCATAAATTATTTTTAATAGGTAATACTTCCATATTATTGACCGTTGTATATAAAACATCACAATTTAGAGAGTTGAGTCATTGTTCTGATACCTGCTCTGAGGTCATGCTTTGACAAGACAGTAAATACAGTTTAGATTTGACAGGTTGATTTTGTATTGGAAGGCTTTATGCCAAATGTTACTGTATTTCCTCCCACAGTAGGCATTAAGTCAGCGCAAATGATATATTGTGTACTCTTATTAACTTAAGAAATGTGATAGCTTGCCTGCCTGATCAAAGTTACATTAGGGGATAATCTGATAGTAAATCTGATCCAGGATCAGTGGTCACAAAACCACTTCCTTGGTAGTTCCTACAGTAATAGCATCTGTGGTGACAGGCTGGATGGGTCAACACAGAAAAACAGTGACTGACAGGACTTTCTTACAAATATAAAGTTCTTTCAGAAATATACAGGAGTAGTGTATCACAACCTATTTTGTTTTTCACACCTAATGTTAATAACCCAATATGAAGTCAGCCGATTTGGGGCTGGCTACTACATCTTTAAAAATATAATCCTTGATTTAATTTTTTTTTTCATAAAATCACAGAATCAGTAAATTTTAAAAAGATCTCTAAGATCATTGAGTCCAACCTTTAATCTAATGCTATCATCTTCACCACTAAACCATGTCCTCAAGTGCCAATTCCACACAATTTTTTGAACAATTGCAGGGACTGTGATACCACCACTGCTCTAGGCAGCTTGTTCCAATGTCTGACCACCCCTTCAGTGAAGAAATTTTTCCTATCTAAACCTAACCTGGCACAATTTGAGGCCATTTCCTCTCATACTCAGCTGCTCCCCATAAGACTTGTACTCCAGACCCTTCACCAGCTTGTTGTGCTTCTCTGATCATGCTCCAGCACCTCAAGGTCATTCTGGTAGTCAGGGCCCAAAACTGAACACAGTATTTGAGATGCAGCTTCACCAGTGCCAAGTACAGGGGGATGATCAGTGCCCTGCCCTGTTGGCCACACTATTTCCCATTTCCTTGTGGCTTGGCTTCCAGTTTCTTACCATTTTAACAAAACAAATTGAGGTAAACATTATAGCATGTAAATTTAGGTTAAAAGTTTGATTCTTTGACTTTTCCATGAAAAAAAAACCACCACAAACCCAAACCTAAAAGCTCTTGAAATACAAAATACTTGTTTTAACTTCTTGTAATATCTGCCCAGTGCCTTTATTCAACACCTATCAGAGAAAAGTCATAGATTCTTATCTTGTTTTTCCTTTTTTAATGATATTCTGACCATAAGTCTTCCAAGACCCTCTTTGCAACACTTCTGTTACACAAAATATGCATCAATATTACAGTCAAATCCATATCATTCCAATACAAAGTGCACTTTAGTTATGGTTGAATAATACAAGTGTAAAACTGAAGGACAATCAGGCAGACTGCCACTGCAAGCAGTGACCTAAAGATGTCATAGAAAAGTACTTCAGAATGTGCATTAAAGTTTTTCAAACGAACATCTACATGTCAAGTTGGTCTAAGATTTTAAGCTCTCTTGATGCTTGCTTGTCTTTATACTGATCAAGTGAGCAAGAGCCATACTTTTCTCTGCAACCTCAAGTGGCACCTGCAGCAACTTACATCCTGCTCGTCTCCAAATCTAAGAGCACTAAGTAGAAATGCATCTAAATTTCTAAGTTCACTTAGCTATTACTAAAACAAGTCAAGCACAAGATTTTAATGCTCTATGCTTGACATTTTCCCACTCTCTTTTCTATTAGTGAAGCCTGGAGCAAAACAGATCTGAGCCAACACCAAAAATGAAAAAAAAAAAAAAAAACAACCCCAAACAAAAAACCCCTACAACCAAACCAAAAAAACAACACACACTCCTCCATCCCAAGAAATAAAAAACACAATAAAATTAAATCATTCCGTACTTTCCTTTAGCCGTTTTAGAAGCAAAGGGAAAAAACACAGTACATACTGTGTGTGCTTTGTTATTGACAAATAGTCTGGAAAACACGTTTCTAAAGAAACAAGCATCTAGTAAGGACAAACTGATCAGTAGTGGTGGATAACTGTGATGGCAGCTTGAACAAACTGAGCTGAGTTCAGTATACATGAAAGCCTGGATGTCAGTAAGCACCACGAGAGTACAGCACATTATATATGCCAGCAGCAAAGCCTTTAAATGATTCCTCTCTGCTACCCTTGCAGATTTGCTCACACCCAGGCTACAAACAGCCATCTCTGCAATTGTGCTGACAGTCATGGGGGGCAAAAAGGCCACCAGCACCAAATAAACCTTCACAGCTATTTTGCAGGTTACTTTTTCAGTTTTGGGGGGTTGGCTTTTTTTTTTTTTTTTTTTTTTTAAATTTAAAAAGCAACATTTCACTGACTTAAATACAGCTCCACAAACAGCTGCACTGACCCATCTGGAAGAGTACACCAGTATTAACATCTAACCCTGAAGAAGTGAGCAAGGGCACAGCAAGAATTTTAGCCAACCTTGCCTGTGAAACTACATGAAGTCTTCCACACCAGCAACAGCTTTGCAAGTTTCTGCCCCCAGGTGCTCATTCACATCTTCACAGCAGCAGTATATCGCCCCCACAACACTGCCAACACAGTGCTTGTGGGACAGCATTTTAAAATTAATTAGTTACCATTTTAGAATAATCTATTTTTGCAGGGCTTGATCAGATCACTTCCTTATCCGGTTTCAAAGCACAGCTCCACAAATAGCAGTGCCATCACGGTGTGGGGAAGGGAAGCACAGCACAGAAGTTCCCTGGCCAGCTGCACTCCCAGCCCACCTGTCTCCATGAGCCACCACCTTGGCACAGCAAAGAGGTCTACATGGCAAGGTGAGAGAAACTGCCCCTTCTCACAGCCCCCCAATTCAAATTTTTGTCATCTATTCCTTCCTTTTATTCGTCTTAAAAGTTGAACAGTAACACCCCTCGCTCTACCTCGTCCATGAAAGGACACAACCCCAGAGCCCAAGTGACAGCCCAGTCTCCCCTGTTCCATAGGGTATGTCCTGCTCCCTGCTCCCAGGCCTGGCTTCCCAGGGAGGCAGCCCCTCACCTGGGAACCCTCTCTGCCAACCCAGACCATCTCTTTCAGGAAAGAGGCACAGAGCAGCTCCCAGTAGGCCCAGAAACACACTCTGCCTGCAGTTATCAACCAGCAACTGGCATCGGGAGACAGGAACAATTTTTGCTGAAGGAGGGTTCTTGTGCTGCCTGTCGGGGAGGAGGAGAGAGACAGAGCCACCCTGGTTACCACAGCCTGCTCCACCTGAGCTCTGCAGGCTGCAACCCTCCCTCACAGTGCTGGCATTACTCCCCCCTCACTACACTGCCAGAATACCTTACTTAGAGAGTCCCTGTTAAACAGCCAAATATAGCAGCATTACCAAATTCAATTTCTGCTTTTGTTTATTTTGCAGCTTGAAGGCTTCATGCCCCTCTTGCCTCCTGCTCTCTGTGTGGCATTTCACTAACAGAACAATGCTGATGTGTGAGAAGTTGCTAAAAACACTGACACAAACCTAAAATGGCACGGTTCTGTTTCCAAAATAACACTGGAAACAAAACAAGTCTAATGATCACCTTCAGTAACTTCAATGGGTAAATTTGAAGGGTTACATGCAAACAAATCAGCGAACTGACTTCTGAATTAGCTTGAACCACCACCAATGCTGTTTAAACAATTTTTTCTCAACGTTTTTTATGGCACAGTTTTTGTTCACTCCTTTTCCCCTACCATTTACTTGTCATGTTTAGTCAGAAATTCTTGTGCTAACATTTTGTAACCATTAAATCCCTTGCATGCTGCTTTCAAATTTGCTACAACTAGAATAAGCAAAATCACATATTAAATACAGCCTAACACATCCAGGGGAAAAAGGACCACCAACCAGGAACCAAAGTAATCAGAGGCTTTCCCCACCCTGCCAATAGTGCGGCTGATTGGTTTACAAACAGATCATTGTTCCTTCCTATCCTACCTGAGAAGGACAAGCTGACAGCTCACCATACTGACTGGCCATGAAAATTCATCTTTCTAGCTAAACACCAACAGTTTTTACATGTTTGAATCTAAAGGCAGGTAACAAATCTGTTAGAGCTCCAAGTCACCAACCCCAATTCAGCCAGAACATTTGTGGCACTAGCTGGCATTCAAACCAATTTCAGACTACAATGCACTTCCCACAGAAGAGGTAGTATCTTAAGAATATGCAGAACAAGATTAACAGCAGGTAAAACCCTATGGCTCAGAGCTTCTGCCCCAGCAGCAATGGCTTTCATAAGAAAAAGAAGTCCAGTATGACAGAATGGTTGCAAACTTGGGAGATCTAAATCTTGACCTTCACATTTAGGTCTAGCGTTGACCTCACCCATTACAAGGTTTTTTCCCCTAACCTCTTTTACATGTAAAGCAGTGAAACACACATTCTCTACTACCCATACCTCACTGTTTCAGTACTTCAAATATCCTCAATGCTTTGGCACATTTTGATCTGAATTATTTCACTGACATGAGGGATTGAAGGTCAGAGGTGCATGAAAATATAGACCCTAGAATTAACTGATAGCTCATATGATCTCAAGAGTTTACCAAAAAAAAAAATCAGAAAAACCTTTTAAAAATATACATGTGCATTTATAGAAAGCTAGATGGGCCATATATAAAGAGGCAGGTAAGCAATTATAATTCAGTTTAAAAGCACTAGATATGCAAATACTACTACCTCTACCACTAAAAGCCAGCAGCATTAATTACGTTATTTAGATGGATTTTTTTACAAGGAAATACACAATCATTATGCAGAAAAATCAGCAAGTGATAACTGAACTGACAGCCTGGGAAGAAAGTACAGCTTCTTCTACAGAAGCACAAATACCACTACATTTCTCTTGTAAATTTCAATAGAAAGAAGACAAAAGATACACTGTAAGCCATTCTGGTATGAAAATTTAAAGGGAAGCCTCACTTATTAACTTTAGAAAATCATCTAAAGCATAAAGAGAATTCAGTTTATTTTATAGCTAGAAAGCATGATAAACTTATCTCTGATGTCCTTTATGCAACAGGTAGTGAGTAATTTATGACATGACCAGTAACAGGGATTAATTTATGAAGTCATAGCACGTGAACAAGGTTGTGATTATAGTAAGCAGACCTGTATCTGGAAAACAACCATGTTTATTGTTTCAAAATGTCAGAAGTCAAGTGTAAGGCTTCCTGAACAACTAACTGATGAATGCTGCACATTTCTTCTCAATTCTATGATTTTGGGGGTGATTTCTTTTATAAAAACGAGATTCAGAAAACTATATTCATACATATGTGCGTATAAATAGGTATAATTATATAGTATTAGAGGTAACAAATTTTAAACTTTTCACTTGAAAATTAAAAATAGTGAAATGTGAATGTATTCTGCTTTTTTTCTGATACAAGACATGCAATTCAGAAAGTGAACTTTTTAAAATTTATTTTTAGTATGAAATATTGGTGAGACTTCGTATCTTGTTTCTAACAGAACTGCTTGCACAATATTCTTGCTCAAGATTCTTAGCAATGATAATGTTCCCAATTCCAAAACCTCTATAGAAAATCCATTTAGAAAAAAAAAAAGTACTGAAACCATCTAAGAAAAAATAGAATTGATGTAATTTCAACTTGCTTTAGCATTTTCAACTTTTGTTTCGCTTGTAAATTGAGCTCTGCGATGTCTGATTCTATTCCTTATTTCTCTGCCTGTTCTTTCCAAGAATAGTGCTGTTCTGATTGAAGTAAACACTTTGCTCACCTGACTTCTTCCTGACCCCAAACTATGGCAAACTTGTTTCCTCCCTTTCAGATTTTTTTTTCTTGTATACTCTTTGTTGTATACTCTTGTTACCATGAAGGTTCCATGTATTGTTCTTCGAGGAAGACAATTTGTACAACAGACTTCTACAAATATCAGCAACACTACATTAC
The DNA here is from genome assembly GCA_035583155.1 of Acropternis orthonyx. Taxonomy (NCBI): domain Eukaryota; kingdom Metazoa; phylum Chordata; class Aves; order Passeriformes; family Rhinocryptidae; genus Acropternis; species Acropternis orthonyx. The sequence goes on from JAWWEU010000111.1 coordinate 86,980,042, forward strand.
CAAAATACCAACTACTTTTGCTAGAAATGAATGCATAAATATTTAACTGCTATGTTCATACTCCTGCAGTGACTTAGTTGTCTATACACAGTACTAAATGAGATATAGCCCATGAATGTGTTCAAAAGGTGCTTAGTAAAATGCTAGAGAAGGCTAAAATCGGCAGATGCATAACAAACATAAAATCATGTGTCTTGCCACTAAGAAAACACATTAACATCGACAGAACATAAGGACACTTTCTTGTGTTGCCTAGCTGTGGTAGAGAAATACAGAAGTAGCACTTATTCAGAACCATAGTCTGATTGTAGCAAGCTCACAAGGACCAAAAAAGTGGTTACTGAGTGGACTTAACCAGTTAATTCCAGTCTCTCATTCCTCATTTAAAGCAGCATGATTGTGACTTACAGAGTCATAGGACAGAATCATCATGGTGGGAAAAAATCTTTTAGATCATCAAGTCCAAATGTCAACCTAGTCCTATCACTGTAACCCTTAAACCACTAAACCATATCACTTGGATATAAGAACTTGAAGGTTCCTATATAGGATCCTATATCCTATATATAAAGCATGTGAAGGTTGCTATATAAACAAACTTTTCATTAACAAAAAAAAAAAATCACATTTTCCAAGCTTTTTCATTAGGAGGGAAAACAAATGCAAGATTAAATAATTCATATTTCAAGAAACTCTAAACTATGCTCATAGTTAACCGAAAGAGAAATTAATGTGCTGTTACTTGACCCAGGAATACTTATTTTGGCTATAAGCTCTCGGAGCCAAGGGCCTGTCAGAAGTACCTGACATACAACATCAGGCTGGCAAAACAAATATCCATCAGGAACAATTGCTGATCAACACACAGGTGCTACTCATCTATCCTGTCATGAAAGCAATTAAAGCTCTAGTGAGACAGTATTTTTCCCTACAGAGGAAAAGGGGGAACTTCACAACAAAAACACAGCTCTTCCACACTGGTTAATGAGAGGGTATATTCTGCCAAGTCAGTCTGATAGTCTGTAGGGATTGGAGGGTTAAATAAAAAAAAAAAAGATTTCAAGACAGAAAACACAAAGCACAAGATGAAACATTTACCCAGGAAGCATGAGAAGCACTGCTCTTTATCAATAACAACTTCAAACACTGAAACAAGGTCAACAGTAAAAAGAATTCACAACCACTGATTGTAATTCTCACAGAGGTCCATCTTTGGTGCAAGTTTAACTTTCACATTTGTTCAAGACAGCACCCAGGCCAGGAGACATACATCAGTACTCTTAACATCATGTTAATAAGTATCTAGGTATCTGCCTCCTTGGCTGGTGTAGTCAGCTAGGTTCTCTTCAAAGAAAAGAAAAAAGTACAAGAGTCAGAGTTCAGACAGGGCTCCCATATCTTCACCTGCAGTAGTTCAAAACCTTGACACTCACATTAAGTTGCCTCACCCCTCTGTCAGGATTTGCTTTCCTACACACCTCTCCAGCCAGCCAGATGACTGTGGCATTCATATCCCAACCTAATCACTTCCAGCAAGAGAAGCTCGCACCAAAACACCAGAATATAACCTGGTGAGAATGAGATACTGATAGAGACATTTGTCAAAGAGTTTATGATGTCTCAAAAGCACAACAACCAAGTCCACCAGAACCTTTCTCAGTAGAAAACTGACTAGCAAAGTCAGCAGGGAATGCTAGAGAGAGCAATGGATCTCAGCTTCGCATCTTCCCCTGTTTGGGAACTGTATTCGCTAATTCTTCTCTGTGAGTAAAAATGCCAGAGACAACCCTGCAATTGAGCTTTGAAACCAGGTTCTTCCATGAGAAATGTTAAACCCACAAAACCGGAGTGTTACATAACTGTGACATCCACAACTGGGGCTTCAGAAGAGATGCAAGGGCTCTTCTCAAATCTGAACAGAGCCCAAGGTGCTATTTTTGAGGTTTTGCTGAACTCAAAACAGAAGTAAATTCTCTCACAATGGAATTCAAGTGAATCAACAAATGTGCAGGGTTGCCTGGCACATTTTCAAAACCACAGTTTTAAACACAGATTTTGGTTGCTGTGTGCAACTGATTACTATATTACCAATTATTATTCATGCCAAACCTTACCAAGGCAAGTAGTATTGACTGTAATTTGAAGTGAAGGTAACAAATAACTGTTATTAATAAAGTGTTGATTTAGGAACAAAACTAGTATTTTCACATATTATATCAGTCAACTCTTATCAGCTTTGAAGGATTGTACTTCACACAAGAGATCCTCTAAAGAACAAGCTTGAATTAATATTCTCTAACTTTTATCTATTACTAAAGGAAAGCTGAAAAATTGACTTATGCTACCTACAGGAGGAAAAATGAGAGGTGGGAAAAGGAAAACAAGTTGGTCCATCCAAGGGAAATGCAAACCAAGATTTAATAGCTGTGCTGTGAAATACCACACTGGCACAGTCATATGGAAGAAACAGAGCAAGATGACAATTCTGTGCTTCATTCATTTAAAGCATTTGAAAAGATATAGCCAGAGCCTGGATTATTGTTCACTTCTTACCAAACAGCATTTTCAGTTCTAATGGGCAATGAATTGTTGAATGGAATAATAAAAACTATGCTGAAATACTTAATTCGCTCCTCCATAAATCCAGAATTCTTTCATCATAAAAAAGCTGTAACATTCCAACAAAGAAGAGCTTTACCGAACCAGGTTTGGGCTGTGCCATTTATCCCTTAGTAAGGGCCAAGTAGTTACACCTTCACAATCAAAATGCTAAGTAGGACCTATTTAATTGATGAAAATGCAATACATTCCCTTCCAGAGTAATAAAGATTTGCATTTGCTACTTGCTATCAGTCCAGCAAACTAAAAAGCAGTGCGTGTGGATTTTAGCTCAGGCTTTGCCTATGCATAAGACAACATTAAGCTACTGGAATGAACCACTTAAAAAACACAGCAAAACCCAGTAAAACAAAACAGACGTTTATGCCCACTTACTTTATAAAATGCAAGCTCTCAAACAGCAGCTTGTTTACCTTTCTGTCAGCAAAATCCACTGCAAACAGGAGAAAGGGGAAGTGGGCTCAAACACTTCAGCACAAATACCCCTTCAGTTACAGTATCAACATGAGCGTAAATGCCCCAATCGCAATTTTTTTCAAATCTGTTACGCTATGCAGCTCCTCTTCAGGGTGGCGCGTTTGCAACACGTAACCACCAAATACAGCTTCCAAACAAATTCTGTTGGAAATTCTGCTTGAAACAATACGAGAAAGAAAGATTATTTCCACCAGAGTGCTTACTGACCACGCAGATGCTGCTGTTAGCGCCCCGGGTTGTTAACTGAGCCCTGCCGGGATCCCGGGGCCGCAGGCAGTGCCGCCCCCCGCGCACCGGCAAACAGCGATTCCCAACAGCTGCTCCCAGCGCTCAGCCGGCAACTTTCCACACCGCACACACAGACCCGTGTTTGAAAAAAAAAAACCAGAACACCTCAAACGCTGTCTCTAACCCTGTGAGGCTCCGGTATTCCCCGGGAAGGAAGGGCAGGAGGGGAGAGGCGGCACCGCCTCCGGCTGTCCCGGTACGGCACTCGGGCACTCCGCGGCGGGGACGGGGTCGGACATTCATTTCTGACCTATTTTCGGCGTCACCTCGGAGCGATAAACAATCAACAGCGGCAGCGAAACGCTCCGGGGGCCCGTGGGGAGCGCCCTGGGCTGAGCCGCTCCGGCCGGGCTGCGGGAGGGGCTCAGCCCCGCACAAACAACTGCCCCGCCCGCAGAGCCCGCGGCGGGCACAGGCCGGGCATAGAGGGGCGCCCGCCCCGGCCCGGCCCCGCGGGAGGGTCGGAGCCCGGTCCCGCCGCCCCCCGCCCTTTGCCGCTCCCCCGCACCGACCTGGGACACAAAGGAGCGGCCGCCGGCCACCCGCGCAGTCCAGGCCGCGGCAGCACCGGGATGGCGTAGCGCAGGCATCCGACAGCAGCGCCTGCTGCTCCCGCGGCGGCCCGGGCCGCTGGGCGGGGAGGGATGGGAGGGGAAGGGGCGCCGGGAGCCGCTTCCTGCGCCCCGGAGCCGCCGCCGGGGGGGCCGCGGTCGCCGCTAAGCAGAGCTCGGCGGCAGCGGCCGCATCGTCGGCTCCCGCGCCCGGCTCTCCGCGCCGCCTCCCTCCGGCTCCGGGAAGGCGCCCCTGCGGCTCCTGCGGCGGCCGCTCCCGGCAGCGGAGCCCCGGCTGGCCCCGCACTCGCGCTCCCCCTGCCGCCCCTCCCGCGGCGGGGCCGGGCCGGGCCGGCCCCCAAAGGCCCGAGAGCCCCGGGGCGGGGGGGCTGCCGGGCCGGCCCCGGGCTGGCCCCGGGCAGACGCTGCAAGGCACGGGGAGGCTCCCTGCCTGCTCCGGCCGCCGGCGCTGCCCGCCCGGCCCCCCCTGCCCCGGGCCGGGCACCGAGCCGCGGGGGAAGGGGCAGCGGAGAGGCAGGCGGAGCTGTGCGAAACCTGCCAGGCTGCGGCACTGGAGGTGATGAGCCTTTACGGGGAAGAAGTTCTTATTTCTGGAGAAAGACCTTTTAGTAGTACGTAACACCAAAATTGAAGTAAATTGGCTCTAAGCGGCACTAATAAAACTGATAGTCTTTAACACTGAGCCGGAGAGGTGCTGGGTACCAGAGCCTCCTTGACAAGTGTGACATCTTGCTTGAAAATCAGTTGGTTAAGAGAATTCCTGCAAGCAAAATGATTGTATGTCTCAAGAAAAATCCTATTATTCCTCTTCTGTCTGCTTACCTTCATCTGAAAAAAAAAATAAATCTTGGATGTAAAGAAAAGTTGCATAAAGATAGGTTTCTGGACTCCCAACGTGGGCTTCCCACCTCAAAACCAAACCTAACCCTGTACCTGTTTTGGAGAACGGAATTAAAAAGCAGAGAATTTGCTTTTAGTTTAGGGGGTCTTTCAGGCCAGTCAGGTGGACAGCAATGTTAAATTTTATCTGTTAGTCTTTGAGTAGGATTCTTTCAATAATTTTGTCACCAATTGATTTAGCATCCAGACCGTAGAAAGAAAATTAAGTGTGAAAGCAGTAAACCTGCTGATGATTAATGCTGGGTTGGAATAAACAATAGAGGAATGAGAAACTAATGGCCAGAGAGTATGAAAACCAGCTTTGTGAGACATCCTTTTGAGTTCTCAGCATCTGTTTGTTTCTGTAAAATCTATTTGAGATTGTACTGATCACTGCTGGCAGAAACTGCAGGCTGAACCCATTGCTATTTGGAAATTTAATTTTTGTGACAGAGATCTCAGTTCATGGGAGATTAATGATTTAAATGAAACTTGCATCTGATTTATCAGGGCCATGAGAGTGTCTTAAGGCTTTTTAAAAAGGCATTTTTGAAAGCATCAGTGCCTGCCATTGTCCTTGGTTATTTTGGGATAGGCTTGAGTAACTGCTTCATGGTCCTAAACAGTCAGATCTTAAAAAAAAAAAAAGGTACTGGAGCAGTCTGTGCCTGGTTTGACAAAGGGACCCACTGGGCCTAAACACAACACACCTCAAACCTGTCTCAGAAGTACAGCAGCTTTCTACTAAAAGGCGCTCGACATAAGATAGTGCCTGTGGATCTTAACAGCCAGATTTTGTTGAAGATGTTCTGGCTGCTGAATAGTCCAGAAGCCAGCCTGACAGTTTAGATGGGCTTTATATATTTGCACAGATAAATACTCATCTGGCTTGTAATTTTTGTTATTTCACCTCTCCTTAACCTTGACTGGACTTCTCCTGTTAGGAGAATGTGTCTTGCAGGCTTCTTTCCTGTTAAATGAAGGAAGCATTTCTTGGCTACTGTCTTGTCCCCTGATATGAGCAGAAAACTGGCAGCTTGTTCCCATAAATGGCAGAGCTTCCATTAGAGAAATCGAATTTCCTCCCTCACCAACATCCACTTGTTAAGATGTATCATCAATCAGCTCAGCTGCCAACCATGCCCTATTTTTGCATGTAGCAGTGAGTAGTGGGGATGGGGTGCACTGACACCCACTGCACACTCCACAGGGCTTTCTGCCGCCTCCCTGTTTGCTCTTGTAAAGAGGGGTGGTCTTGCAGCCCTACTGAATGAAGGAACCTTGGGAAACAGCAACTCTCTCTCTCGGTCTCAATGCAAAGCCACGCTTGTTTCCAGATAGTTTTTCTAATTTTGGTGCTGTACATAAAAATACTGCAACAATATGTCTACCCTGTTAATGACTGGGTGCACTGATAAGCATTCTTGTTAGAAATACCTATAATGAAGTTATGGATTATCCTCACTAGTAACTAACATATGGAGGCCTTGATTAATTGATTGCTTAGATATGATGTAGGATACCCTAGAAACCCACTTCTACAATTCAAGTTCTGCTAGAAGCTCTTTTCCACGTGAAATGAAATGAAATCCTTAGCTCATATTGCTGAGCTGAGCATTTCTACGAGTCCAGGTTTTTGTTAAAAAAATAGGTTATTGATTTATGGATATGTCTGCATGACTCAACACAGCACTAATACTGGTCCTCTAGCTAGCACCAAACTTCTGCAGACTAGGAAACAAAAGGTGTGTAGTCACCAGCAGCTAAACTGAGAACCAGCACTGGGCACCCAGATGCAAAGTGACATGAAAGGAACAGCAGCACTGCTTCCAGTCTCACAGCAGCCCTACCCAGTGGTAACCTGGGGATCTTTCTGCACTGCTCCCGTGTGTTGTATGGAAAGCACACTGTGGGCGAAGAATAATGTGTTAAAGGGCCAGTGAAGCAGAGTGGAGCCATATAAGTTGGAAAATTGGGTAAGGCTCAATTTTCTGGGAGAAGAAAACACAGTGGATATTCTGACAAGGAAGGCTGGTAAGAGTGTGAACAAGTGGTTGGTCTATCACGAGGCCATTCAAGAACAGTGTGGTATAAATTAACAGGTTTTTTGAGAAATGGGTAACGAATGGACAAAAAGAAAGGTTGAATCTCAGAAAAATTATAAGTGAAGAAAAAATTGGACACAGAATAGGATGATAAACATTGCCAGCTTCAGAGTGAACATTATATCACAGGGATGGTTCATGTACTACTGTGCCCAGGGTTTAAAACCGAGTTTAACATATGAGTGGAGGAACAATTCCTATCAGAGAAGCAGCTGTTGATTGTGCTTGTTTGCTGTCAAAATATGGAAAAATGCTGAATGAACGTTCAACTGATTGCTCAATGAAAATAAAATTCTAGACAACTGCCAGTTTTGGCTCTGTGCCCCAAATGAATATCCAGATATAGGATACACAGCACTAAGCATGTTCATTTTTGGAGAACAGATTTGTGTGAAACATCCTCTGCAATGGCTTTAATCATAAGAAAACATAGAGACTAATTACATTTTGAGAACATTTTGATAACTGTGTGTTGAAAACAGTGAATGAAAAGATGCCTCTGTGTACTGCAAGGGATAGCAAAGTTCTCATTAGAATATATAATTACAAAGTCATAATTAAACTACTACCCTACTGAAATAGAAAGTGTTACAATTGCAGTGTTGCTTTTGACTTTAAATAATTTGATCAATGCAATATAAAGTAGCTTTTAAGCTTTATTACCTGATAAGTGGATGCAATATTTGTAGGATTCACAGCAGATTGGTTAAAAGCTACTTTTTAACAATTGTGATTGTTTCCTCTTATGAAAAATAATGGTAGTTTTTTTTGTCCTTTAGGGTTTGCAAAAGGGGTGAAGTATCACAAATCACGTATAGAGAACAAACTAGTGGTATAAAAATAGAATTTAAATGGTCAGCTTCCACTTGTTAGCAGAGGCTCTCTAAAGGCTGCTCAAGATGGGGAACTTGGTGCTGTAGCTACCTTCAGCCTGCATGGGGTTAGGTTTATGCAAAAATAAGGAACTGGCTTTTTTAAAACCCAGCATGCTAACAGTGATAGAGAGAACCCTTCAGATCACTGCTGTAGTCAGTGCTTCCAGAGACAGCAACAGGAATGTAGGTTTAGATACCCTGATTTTAAATAAGGGACCTTCAGGAAATGTCAAAGTGGCTAGAGACAGGATTAAATGAATGGACACAGGTTAGGTGTTGGAAGTGTGCAAGTGAAGATTGGAATAGAATTAATACAAGGTGATCAGTTCTTGGGAAGTTGAAGTTATAGAGAGGAAATCATCCAAAGGTGGAAGTACACTCAAAAGGGAAAAGGGAAGCAGGTAAGCCACTAGAAGTTTGCAATTTGAGGCTTGCAGAAAAATAAGTAAATTAAAATACAGCATGTTAAATATCCTTCAAAAACAGAAGAAACAAGGAAGAAATACATGGAAGAAATATAGTCATAGGATAATGGAACAAAACACCTATAGTCAGAAATCCTGGTAAAGACAGATTCTACAGGGAAAACGGCATTTGGTTTTGTTTTCTTTACAAGTGTGTCAAGAAGTAACTGTAAGAGTTGTACATGTTGTATAGTGTTCATTAAATGAAAGGCAATGAGGGAAGGAGATGTAAAAAAATAACTCTGAGTCTCTTAGACTTAATCTACTTAAAGATTTTTTTTAAAACTCTAGTGCCAAGGGAGGTTACAGAAAATACTTTTGCATTAACTGTCATTGCTGTTTAGTGAGTTATGATGTGTCAAGCCTAAATATCTCAATGCCATAATTCTTAATAATCATATCAACATTAACAATTTCAATTCTTGCCCTTTTTGGGAAAGCAGCAATAGGAACTAAATACACCTTCCCCAGTGCAACAGCAGTACTTTCTGAGTAAGCTTTCCTAGACAGTGATAAGAGTGTAAGTGCCCTGTTTGCAGGGTATGGGTGAGCTCTTCCATGAGGTCTCTGAAAATAATTTTCTCCAGGTTGTTCTCTCATCCTGTGGGAGTGATGCAGCCTTGTGTCTCTGGCTTCGTTGAAATGTCCCTCTCCATTTCCGTGACACCCGGGGCCTGATCTTGATAACACACAGCCATGCAGGAATTGCTCTCACTTGTGGTCAGGTCACATGTCAAATGATTTCCACCTTGCAGCCTGCTGATGTGGTTTTTGGAAGGATATTCCATAGCCTAGCAGGTCTGACCTTAATACTAAATATTTCCTTGTACTCAAATCACATTTTGCTTTATCCTAGGTGGCACTTAGCAGTAACAGTTCTCTTACACTGTGCATTGAGTACCATAGGTCATAGAATTATAGAATTGGTAAGGTTGGGAAAGGCCTCTAAAATCATTGGGTCCAATGTTAACCATGTTCACTACTAAACCATGTCCCCAAGTGCCACACCTACATGTCTTTTGAACACTTCCAGGGATGGTGGTTCCACTACTTCACTGGGAAGCCTGCTTCCCTGGGTACCACCATAGGCTGATGTTCCCACCAGAAATCTCTGTTTATCACATTAAGCTTTGCCAGTTTAGGACTACCAGCTCTTCCCATAAGTTAACTTCACTCAGTAACTGATGGTTTCTGAATTCATTCAATTTTCTGTGGAATTCATATAGAGGAAAATACAGTATTCAAAGTATAATTTGGCTGGTGCCAGATGGAGAGAAACCACTGTATATACTGATGAGTCAGTCTGAATATCCAAGTGAAATGCCCCACAGCATTTAATTTGTGTTTTGGCAATATCAAATGAGATCTTCACAAACAATTTCATACCCAATACTAACTTCCAGGATATTTTGGAGTATTTTCTCACTTGTTTTACTTGCATTTTTCTGAGGTCAGTGTTAGTTCATTTTTGCCAGTCACATGCCTAGTTTCTCTGGCACTATGCTTCCTTTCTGCTGATTGTTTTCCACAATTTGGCCATAATTTCTAAGATTATTTCTAATGTGTTTTTTGATTTTGCTTCTGAAATACAAATGAAAATTAAGACCAAACCTAAAAACAACAGTTAAAACCTTCAACTATATGCTTTTCCCCAACTTCTGTATTGCTATTTATCACTGTCTTGTGTGCACAGTATCTTTCCCAATCGTCTGTTTGATTATGTAGTATAAGATTTATTGTTGTTCTTTTTAAAGTGAAAGTATATTCTTCTGAGATCTGGGGAGCCCAGCAATACAATAAATCCATGTGGATTTATGCTACAGTATGTGACTGATGGTTGAAATGAGCTCTCAGCTCTCATAATAAGCTTGGAAAGAGGAGAGAGAGAGAAGTGTGGTGTAACAACACTGAATAAAAGAGAAGAAAAACCTTTGGGATTCAACTAAGTTTTGCTCAGTCCTTTGCTCTTTTGTGTTTGTCAAGGACATAAACAGTCATGTATGCCCTGAGGCCAGAGCTTAAAGAAGTCCTGTACTCATTTGTTTGTTATAGACCTGGTCCAAGAGATCCCCAACATTGCAATCACAAAAAACCAACCAACAAACAAACAAACAAAATAAAACAAAAAGCAAAATAACCCCTCCCCACCACCTCTATTGAGATTTGAAGGTGAAGAAAAGCATAGGCCTCAGTTAATTACTTGATCCCTTGAAAATGCGTCTCTGTTAGTGGAAATGTTTTAAGAGCTTTGTGTACCTCTTTTGGTGTCTGACTTCTTTCAGTCAGCAATGAAGTTTCTAAAGCATGGGAGTAGAAAAATAGTTTTATCTCAAATCTGTGATATTGTTGTGATGTGGTACAAAGAAACATCTCCAAGAATAAAAACCTTGCCAAAGATGGAATATTAATTAGAATGAAGAGACAA
>JAWWEU010000111.1:86990897-87010837 GCA_035583155.1 Acropternis orthonyx
GGGGGCCGGGGGAGAGCAGCCCCCAGGAAATCAAGTAAGCACCCTCTCCTGGGGGGATCCAACCACCTGCCACATTGTTGGTTTTAAAATATGTTATTGGGTTTTATTACAAAGAGCTGTGGGTTGTTTTTTATTTAAATTGCTACGTTTTATATTTAGTTAGAATATGAAATTCACCAAGCCATCCTGATGGTCTGTCATTGATTTTTTGCAAAGCTTCTGTCAAGTTTACAACCTCAACTGTTAAAAAAAAATGCATCCTTGCAGAATTTACATAAAGGGCTTTTGCAATAAAATACTATCTTTTTCAGAGTTAACATATGAGAAATAATATTCTGAAGGTCTCTGGTCTTTGTATAGCATCAAATGTAATTCCAAGGTGAAAGGGAAGTTGCATCTGAGAACAAATACTTTCATTATTACTACAGATGGTCAGATTCCAAATTTTGCTAACTGTTGAAATAATCTCATTTCCACTGTGAGTCTGAAAGTGGTTTAGGTTTTGACTGCCCTGGAGAAAAGTGAGTATAAGTTTTGGGGGAAAAGGCAATGCTGTATTGTGGTAGGCTACCTTGTATCTCCAACAGAAGAATATTTATTCATTTTTCTCTTCAGCTACCTCCCATATGAGCTGGTTCAGGTACCTGCTGAAGTGGAAAGCTGTAAAACTCATTTTATAAAGAAGGATGAGCAAAAAAGTCACAAATCCAACTCACAACCAAAAGTCATACAAATACTGCCACTTAAAAATACAGAAAAAAAGAAAAGGCACTTTTCAGTTTATTGTTCAAATTCGTGCTACTGTATTATGACACAAAATTTATTTTGCAACTAACTAATAAAACAAAGGAAAGGTCCTTGTCATTAACCACGTCTGCTACAAAATATTTTTTTCTTATTATTTGATTATAAGTCTCATGTTGTCTGGGATTTCAAATGCTGCATTGCTGCTCTTAGACTTGTAAAAATAGGCTAGAAAACATGACCCCCAAAAGCTGAGGAAGCTACAAAGCAAATGAAACTTATCCACGAATTCAGTTGTTTATTTTTTTAATTGCCAAATCTTTTGGATGATTGAAGTGATGCTATGGAAAAAATAGTAAAAAAGAGTTCCAGTAAAGATTATGACTTTTACTACTGCCTGGCCAAGACAGTAAGAGTAATTGGTTTTCTACCTGTTTGTGGTTGCCCAGACATTGTGTCTAAGCATCTCTCTATATTTTCATCATAGCAGGTGGAGCTGAAAAGGGAAACACCTTCGCTCTCCTTATCCCACTCCCTATCCAGAACAACAGACACAGAGGCAGGTGTCTGTCTTTACTACTTGTTCAAATCCAAAGTAAGTTGCCATTAACATCTCGGAGAACATGTAGGAGATAAATGAACCAGAAGGCATTCTGCAAATTACAGTACCTCAAGGTAAGATGCAGATGACACACAGTCATCATGTCCAGGTGTTTAATTTATTTGCAGGCATTAGACAGTTAGTCTTCTGATTAGTATAGTCTGCATTAATAGAGCTTTTCCTGAATGCTTGCAAAGCTACCTTACCATTGTGTGCACAAACCAGACACCAAAAAAGCTTATCCTGTCTCAGCTAAATCAAATTAACTGTTGCTAAAATCATATAAAAATGGTGTTTTTTCACAAGTTGTTGCACATCCATCCTGTTCACTGGTATAGAGACCCAGGAATAATACCATACAACTACTTAGCGGAAAAACGACCCTGATATACAACTTTGGACCAAAGGGAGAAACAAAACATTTTTAATTCTTCAAAGTGCAACACTGAATTGTCCAGTATTAGGTCTACAAACTTAGGGGCTTATCATGGTGTCAAGATAACTGGAGATGGCTGCAAGAATTGGGTAAAGAGAATGCAGAGTATGAGAAGATCAATAGTTACACAGATGCATCTATACTACTTACTGATGTGTGGTGCAGAGAACTGTGACCTGGTACTGATGGGACTAATTTGCTGGGGTGTGTTCTGAGTTGACACAAATGTGTCACCCTCAGAACTGCTGCCAATAGATACATCTTTAGAAACCCAGTACAGCCACAGCAGCTTGGACCAGGCCACAAGCTCTACAGCGCTGTGAGCAATGACCCTCTTTTAATGAAGGGTACATGTTCAAAACTGGAATGTCTGCAAAGATGTGTCCCAATCTCCCCTTCCATGCAGCCTACCATAAAGGCTGATCGGATCACTCATAGTTCAAATTATCTTTTCCTCAATTTGGACAAGGAAGAATGTGAGTGAGAGGAGAGGAGCGATAATCACTGTGGGGTATGACAGGCTCACCTATATTTCATTTGCACAAAGGATGTGAAATTTGTGCGTGGATTCTCTCATACAATCCCTTGCTTATGCAGCAGTGCTCAGAGGATGCTTTTCCCTTGCCTCCATCCAGCTACACTCAGCCTTTATTCCTTGCTTGTGCTATTATTCTGCTTAGAGTGGTGATGGGAAAAACCTCCCTGCAAACTGGCAGCAGAGAGTGCTTGAATGCAATAGTAACTTTTAACAAAAAGCATTAATGCAAAAACAGAAAGCCTCATGGAATATACCCCAGCAAAGCATGAGTTAGTGTAACAGTCCTTTTCATACTTGAAGTATTAAGACATTATTCCCCAACTACTGCTCTTACTCATCCTGTTTCTGGAGATTAATAAATTATAGATCTTTGACCATCAAAAATTCCAACACATTTCTGTGTTTCTTTGATATAGAAAGTCTCCTACTATCACTGCAACTCAGTATCTAGTAATATGACAAGAGATGGGAAGGTTTTGCCTGCATAGGTGGGTGGCTTCCTTTCTTCAGGAATATCTTTCCTCCATGCCCATATCTGAACAGCACAGTGTTTATGAAGTTGCAGCATACTGAAAAGAATTTAAAACTCTTACTGCTCTTCCTGCTGAGTTTAGGCCCTGTCATTACATTAGTTTATATTTTTGAAAGATAATTTACAGATAATTAATAACTAGCTTTCCAGTTGCTTTCCTGAGGAAAACAATTCTGTTACAAAGTTTCACAATATGCAGAAATCTACTGTCTCAGGAATTCAGCTAGCACAATGCATTCTTTTTTTAGATAAAAGCCATTACTTCTCACTTATGGCTGTGAACTGCAAGCAGGGAATTACATCATACCTTACAAAACTATTTTTCCCTATCAGGTTAATGTGTAGCAGAATCAATTCCTTCAATGTTAGTGATATTCTTTGAAAAACAATGTAAAACCAGGATGTGACAAAGTTATACACAATGTTTCCATAATTTTTCACCACAGTTGAACATGCAAGTTGAATGCCTGCAAAAATGCTGAATTTAAATACAAGGCAAGTGCACCACTGAACTATGATCACATTGACTGGGTTTCAACATGTTACTGATAAGGCAGGGATTTAAATACAGGTATTCCTTATCATCTTTGCTGAGACAGACAATGCATCTCGGACAGCCTTAAGTGTTTGGTGGCTGCAACGCTGTTTCTTTGTTCGCAAAGATATTGTGAAGAAGAAAACATGCCCAGTATCCAAACAAGAAAGCAAACAGCCCCATTTTCTTGTCAGTCAGCCAGGATCACATTCCATCACGGTACTCTGAGCACCGTTATGCTGCCACTTGTCCTGCTGGCACACGTCAGGACAAGGCATCTGCAATCAATGCAGCAGATGGTTCTTTGGGTTGACTAAAATCAGGGTTGGCATGGACACATTTATGACACTACTAAGACAGAACAAAATATTGGCATGAACATGACAACAGGTCTCTGGGTATTGAAGGCATCCTGTATTCCAAGCATCCCTTCACGCAGAAGAGTAGCCCCTAAGTTTCTGAAGGTTTTTTCTATTAGTGTGCTTGTTCATTTCGTATCTGGTGGTGAATATACATTCAGTGCACAATCCATCCATTTAAACCCAATTAAAGATAACTGTTTAGGGAATATTACAAGTTTTGATTATGCTGGTGAGCAGCACAGCATGAGCCGCCTTGAAAACATCTGTGACTGCTGGGCCTATGATTGAATTGCCAACACTCAATTCATGGCCATTTCGTTTCATTCTGTTTTGCCAGACTCCAGAGTGAAACCAACACATTTCTGAGCAGTGGTGGCCACAATGGTTAAACTCCCCAAAAGTTTCAGCATTGCAGAAATTTTAGGACCACACTGCTGCTTTTATCTTATTGTCACTGTGATATTTCCACAAGAAAGGAAGAAAAGGGAGCAGAATACAGACCTTTGGTGTGACTTCCCTGCCACGTCAGCTTGAGTTGTTCTGGGAGATGTTTTCAAGCCTTAGACTGTTTCATATTTTAATGTTCACTGTACATTGGCTGAGAGCATTCCACAGAGCAAGGCAATGAGTGATGATACCAAGGGTCAAAGAAAATGCACTCTCTTAGTTGAGTTGCTTGTTACAGCCAAATTCAGATACAGAGTGCTGATATCGATCACTGCACTTACATTAATTATGTGATCCTTCTGCAGTGGATCAAGCCTCTATCCCTTAAATAATCTGCAATTAATATTAAATGACTCTTCGCATGCATTTTCAGTTAAACTCTAAGAGGGAGGCCAATTATCAGAACCTCAGTCAAATACAGCACAACAATGTCTTCTAAGGAAGGAAGGAACAAAGGAACAAAGGAGGGAGAGGGAATGGGAGAAGGTTTTCAGTTACTTTCTCTTCAAGGCTGATGCTCCTTCTAGTCCTACTGTATGAGGTCTTCTTCACTGTGGAGTGAGGTGATCAAGAACACAAGGTTTACAAATCACAGGACAACACAGACCTAAATATGTATGACCAGCAGTCATTCGGGGAGGGGAGATTTATTTCTTCTGTAAGGTGTTTCCTTTATCCTGTCTCTGTTTCCTGCTTATTTAGTCTTTTGGTATCTGCTTCTTGGAAGTGGACCAAGTGCTATGGTTTCTTCCATGCCTATGAAAAATTTACCTCTCAGCCTATACCTCTCAACCTCTTTATTGACTGTTATATATGGAAAGGTTAGTAAGGAAAGGAGAAAACCCTTGTTTTCACCCTGAAATACACATTCTTCAAATGACCAATACTAACCTTTAAAAAATGCTGAGGTTTTAACAAAATAAACTATTGTGTGCTATATTAACCTTTTCCCCCAGGTTTTGAACCTGTAGGAATCACTGCTTTCAACTTATGTCTGTAACATTGCAAGTAGAAGATTGCCATGACTTCATCAGGTAAGACAGGACAAAAAGATCAGGAAAGATGAGTGTGAAAACAGCACTAGTACTAGCTATAACTGGCATGTCACTTAGCAAATCCAAATCAGTGAAATACACAAGTGCCAGTTACTTAATTCATCACCTCTGTTCGACACCATGTTGTCATGTGTAAATGTGTGTGCACTCCTATAGCATGCAGAAAGGGTTTCAGTGGCCTTTTAAAGAAAATTGGCCTTTGAACTGCAGAAGGCTCAAAGCTTAATGCTTAGTGGAAAAAGGGAAGAGGACCATGCTGTAGGTAACACCACATAATCTAAATATTCCCAAAAATAGTGACATGAAGATATGAATGAGGTCACATCTCACTGAGGTTCCCTGTTGCCACTCCTGCTGTGTGGGGTTCACTGGACAAAGTGAGGCACAAAGGAACCACGGTGGGTTGGGGCTGTGATCTAGTCTTGGGCATGGAACTCCCACCCTGGCTCCCATTCCCGTGAGGGATCCTCTTGGGAGCAGTGGGGTGTTCCTGCGGGGTCTGTCAGGGCAGGGCCTGGTAGCTGGAGTCCTGCCAGTCTCAAATGGCAGCCAGGAGTAGGGCAGCTGGGGGGTAGCAGGGCAGCCCTGGGCATTGGGCATCTCCCTGGGCTGCCATAAGGTCCCACTATGGCTAGGTGGGGGGCACATCAAGGGGCTGGGCAAGGACAGGCAAGCCCCTTAGTGCCCTGACATGAGCTGTTTGGGTATATGTGCTCAACCCTATTATTGGCAGCACTCAGGGATGTGGGACTGAGACAGCCTCGTCTCTGCTGGACTACCCATTTGACAGCTCCTAATGATAAACCCAACTATTGAGGATAATGAGGTTTTTCCATATAAATTTTCCATATGAATTATATTTTTCTTGCATGCTTAAGCAGTCATATTTTGGATGGTTGGATGGCACTTTGAGCAACCTGGTCTAGGGGAAGGTGTCCCTACCGCAACCCAAACAATTCTATGATTCTTTATTTTATTGGATGCCATTTTAGAGTTTTATAGTTTATTTTTAATGCATGATAAAGCTCTTCTGAATGCTTTGTATTTTTACTTATAGAAGGATATGTTAAACTCATATAAAACATGCAGAGATTACTGTATCCACTACATTTCTCTTCTCACTTTCTATGGGTTTTAATTATTGTATTTTGTTTTCTTACGATCACAGCGTATTTTTTACTTCTGCTATGGAGGATGGTCTCCGTTAACAGGAAAAGTTTATTTTATAAGTACAAAAAGTACACAGATTTTCAGGAAATAAAATATATTTTAAAATCCTCAAACTTCCCAGTATTGGCTACAAATTTACCCATGTTGGATAAGTTTAATCCAAGTCCTTTCAAGATAGTTTTCAGGTATTGAGTACAGATGACAGAAGCAGAGTAATATATTCAGTGAGGTCTTTCATCAGTCTGTTCTAATATATGTCCTCCTGTATTTCTCTGAGTAAAACCTTGGGCCTAATTTTCTGACACATGTGGTCTTGGTATAAGGTAAGTGGCAGCAGGAGGAAGCAGAGAAGAAATTTCTAGGTGATATACACCACCTTTGAGACCACTTCCAAGTATCAAGTTTGACATTTGAGCTCAGACAGACACAGTAATTAATTCTGGGACCTAGTTCTAGTTTTTCCTTTTTATCTTAATTGCTTTGTTGGTTGGTGGTTTTTTGTTTGTTTGATTTGGGTTAGGGTTGTTTCTTTGGGTTTTTTGTTTGTTTGGGTTTTTTGTTTGTTTTTTTTTTGTGTTGTTTGTGGGGTTTTTGTTTGTTTGTTTGTTTTTTTTACCTTTTGAACAAGAGATTCTGCTTTGTGATTTGCAAAGCAGCAACTGGAAACATGACTCTACCCATTTTCTTATCTTATCTGGGTTCTGACTGCATTTAAACTAGTGACAGTGTACAAACAGGCTGCAGTAGTGCAGCACCAGCCTCTCAATGCGAGGGATGAATGTGGGTTCAGCACTTTGGAGCAGGAGAATCAGCACATCCTTTGTCTATGTGACACTACACATCCATAATATTCAGTATAACAACAGGAAATACTCAAATTGCAATAATATACTATGGTGTGTTGAATATTACTGGAAAACAGCTCACTAGTTCTGCACCTCTCAGACCAGGAGACTCTGCGGTGAGGAGCTCAGCACTGGCAATCAGCTGTGAGGTGTTCACCTCAGATTTGCATGTCATGCATCATAGTGAAACACGAGGATACTTTTGGGACACCTTGTGGGAGATCTTGTGCGAAGTGAGGCATGACTTAAAGAGTTGGAAGACACTCAATTAATTACTTGAGACAATTTATTAATTTTTATAATTTGCTATGTAAAATATTAGAAGTAATGTTTTTAAGGACTTGAGTGCAATGTTTCTCCTCTGTCATGTCCATCCATGCAGGAA
Source organism: Acropternis orthonyx (assembly GCA_035583155.1). Lineage (NCBI taxonomy): Eukaryota > Metazoa > Chordata > Aves > Passeriformes > Rhinocryptidae > Acropternis > Acropternis orthonyx. Next base: position 86,998,548 of record JAWWEU010000111.1, read on the forward strand.
CAAGTTACAGTGACAGTAAAAATAGTGTTACAATCACTTTTTCCCCCCCCTAACTCCCCAGGAAATAGAAACTATTTGCTAATATTAGTCAGTAAACAGTGAAATTAATAGAATACAGTCTGTTTGTAAGCTGATAGGGATTTATTTTGGAAAAGTATCTATCCAGGCCCAATGATAACTACTGACAGTCCACTCTGTAGTATTAAATGGATTTGTATAATTATAGAATCATAGAATGCTTTGGGTTGGAAGGGACTTTTAAAAGCATTCCTCCTTTTCCTACCACTACAAGCCCTTGTGAAAAGTTCCTCTCCAGCTCTTTCATAGGCCCCCTTTAGAGACTGGAAGGCTGCTATAAGGTGTCCTGGACCCTTGTCTTCTCCAGACAGATTATCATGATGAAGATACTATCCCAGACAAAGTATTTGTTGCAACCAAATCCAGCACTGAAATTTTATATGGGCTGTCAGCAGACCTGCAGCCCAGTTTCTTTGTTTGCTGAACAAGCCTAGACAGGTCAGAGCAGATGAAGCTAAGTTGGATCCAGGGTGGTTAGGCATCCAGTACAGAATTTGGAGCATGTTAGGATTTGTGCTCTGCTCTTCATACTGGGAGTCTGCTCCCATGTAGCTCTTGCACAATGTTGTCAGGGTTTGTATGATCAAAGCATTTTATGTCTGGATGGGAACATCACCACTGAAAGATGTGATTTAACCAGAGTATGACCTACCCACACTGAACCCTGAAGACTACTTAAACGCTTAGCTGCAGGTGTGTATCCTTTCCAAAACCTCTCTGCATAAGATGTTGCTATGCTCAGCAGCAATAGTTCACTTGAGGGCTTCTCAATCCATTTCATCTGCAGTGACATGTATTAGCTTAATATATTATTAGCACTTGCATCTTTTTATTAGTCCAGACAATGCAGTGACTAAAACTGTTAGCCTAACTATTCAAACAGCCATTGCTGAAGTGGAACTTCTGAGTGAAATGTGAGGGGCACTCTTGGCAGATGGGCGGCAGTGGGACCAAGCATGGAGGGCAGATGAGTCCAAAAAGGGCATCATCTACATCCATAGCCACTAAGAGTTTAAAAACCCCAGACAATCTGGCCTGACACAGTTGAATATAAATGTAGTTTTACACAATAAATAATTAATTACATATGTTTCCTATTTCATGTTCTTTTCTTTGCCTTAGCTAAATCATGTCTCACTTTAAAAAGCAAACAGAGTAAAACTAAATGTCAGAAAAGTTTATTTCCAGATGAGTGATACAATTATTAACAAGCAAGTAATCAAGCCCTCAGAGAATATGCAATTCAGAGCATACCTTTGACATTTTGACTAAAAGTATAAAAAGTGCAATTAAATCAATGCACTTCCCTAATAGAGTTCTTATTTCAAAATTCTGGATGGCTAAGGTTAACTCATAATTATTTAATTAATAATTTTTTAAATTGCACTTGATCACTTCGGTCTATTTCTGCAGAAAATCATTAATGCTCTTTAGTGTAACTTGCTATCTATCACAAGGATTGTCCTATCTTATTAATAAAACTTTCCATGTAAATTTGTATGTATTATACATTTCAGATGCAAAAATTATATAAAGGTGTCCTAGAGATAATATAGAGAGCCATTTTAAAGAAGTTTAGATGTTAAATAGCCTCAAGTATATTTTATTCTCAAGACAAACATAGGAATTTTTGTTTTGGGTCCATAAGTACAACTTTATCTCTCCTTATGTTGGCAAGTCAAAAAATATAAATCACTGTTTGAGAAATAAATTTGTTTGGTAACATGCCTTGCCTTCACCAATCATAAAGATTAAATTAAATGGCAAAGCTCCTGTAAATTTCATGAAATTCAGATTTCACAGTAATACATTGCCTTAAAATGTCAGAATGATAATACAGTCTAAGGAATTTAAATACTCATTTCAGTTTCTCCTCTCCATATTCCCAGTTTTGTTTTTCTATCATCTGGCAGTTGTACAAATTGGCACACTACAAAAGTACCTCAGAAAAATATGTCATTTGTGTACAATTACTCTTATGCAGTACTGCTATAAGCCACAGGCCCAGCTGATCAGGTGAAATCCACTGAAATAATATATCAAACTTGTTAAGCATTTTGGAATAAAATTGTTCAATAGGATGGCTGGTTTTGAAATTACAAGCTGGTATCTTCCTTCAAAATTAGTCCTGCCAACCTTGTGAAGATGCCTTAATCTTATTCTCTTGAGTAGTCTGGGTACATTCAATCTTCCTGATGTTTCTCAAGTGAAGTTTCTCAAGGAAATTGCATTGTAAATCTGAGTAGGCTGTTGGGGAATGGAAAACAATAATAGAAAAAAAAAATGGCTGTGAGACATGATAATCTGAGAAAGTGAAGGTATTTAACTCTTTTCCAGATACTTAAAAAAGCCATCATTTCAAAATAGGTAGGCCTAGAAACTACAATTAAACAAAACGAAAACATGATTAAACTTGAACCAGGGTCGATCAAGTCTTTGCCTTCATTACTTTTAGAAAGGTTTGAAAGTATTACAATGACTGAAACCTGATTTTCCCATAGGAAGAATATGTTGTCAGTAAACTGGTAAATACTGTGGCTCTTTGTACCTGAGCTGTTTTTCTTTTTTTCTTCTGGCAGCTCCTGTGTGCACTGCCTTCATGCACGCCTCTGCCTTTATGAGTTTTACCTGAGAGAATAACCCTAAACTCATATTCATGACTCTAATGGGACCAGGACAGGAGTATTGGCAGGATGTGCAGTATGTCACTTCTGTAGTTACAAGAGAATCAATAATTGAAGCTGGTGACCAGGAAGATGTGAGTAAATGTCTGAAATGGACTTGGGCTGAAGTACCTGTCGATGATCAATGTGCTGTGCTGTTCATCACAACTAGGGTAAAGTTGCCATTGCTCAAGCTGTGCTAAGATACTAAAGTAATTATTATGCCACAGATAAGTTCCTTGATAAAATAAATAAGGTGATGAAGACACATTACATCCCTTTTTTGATGACTATAGCTGTTATTTGCTTGTTAAAGGGAAAGGTGAACATCCTTACTGAAAAAGGAAATATGTGATATTGTTTTGAACCTTCTTCTAATAAAAATTTAGTGAAAGATGTCCCCCCCCCCATTTTCCCTTGTTCTCTATTAACATGTATTTTAATAAAGATGTAGATAATACAACATAAGTCTCTCATCAGAAAAGGAAATTATTTTAGCTGAAGCATAATCTAGATGCTGATGCTGTGTTTGATCTATGTGTAGATTCAGCAAATTTGAGAAAGGACTCCATTACATTAAAGGGACACACAATCTCTGAAACCCCTGATAGCAGCCTAGAGGAGGATGCTGAGGACCCTAAAGGGGTGTGTGTGATGTTGGCATGAGGTAGCATTGGTGTGGAGGCCAGTAGGTTGAGGTAGAAGGAGGAAAGTCTGCTCTGCAGTGCTGACATAGTGCTATATATGATGAAACAGTCCGGAATGTCACTTATGATTTAATGGCCTCTGTGACCATTTTGAATGGTGTTAGGAACCACTGCTATACTTTTGTAGTCCAAGCATAGGTAGCCTAAAGCTATTTCAGCCCTCTGATGTTTACTCACTTGCCAAGTTCTTTATTATGCCCATGAGTGCACAATACAGATTATCTGCTGTTTGTCTGAGGGGAAAAAGGGACCTAAATTTAAAGCAGACTGGCTATATTTCAGTGATGGGCAGGCATCTTTTCAGCTGAAGCAAATCACTCCTCTTGACATGTCATTAGAGTTGTAGGCAACTGACCTTCAGGGCACAGTGCAAGAGATGCCTATTGTATTGAGCAGCTGTTTGACAAGTTATGGATTTTTGCCTTGGTTTTGTTTTTACCAACAGCATATCTAATTTGGGTTTTAATATTTTTATTCAATGTGTAGCTGCCTTAGCAGTCCACTTTAAGAAGTAACATATTAAATATACATATATACATATATACATACATACATATATATATATATATATAAAAAATGTCTGTTGTTTGTAATTAATCATCAGTGATTATGGTGTGTAATTATCTATCGCATTTAATTTAGTATCAGTAATGGATGTATATTAGAGTTACTTCAGCCATCTGCATATTTTTCCTGCCAACTGCTATTCAGAGATCAGCTTTTTAAGGCATTTTTGTACAGAGAAAGATTGCCATCTGCTAGTCTTGACCATGCACATATTTTAAGATTTGTTGATTTGATTATATAATGGAATTGTAAGTAGGGAACATGATATATGCAGTTGAAGACTTTGTTATCAGTTTGCTGATCAATAAATATTTAAGTAATTTCTTACCCTTTATAAGTCTCTGATGTTTCCCATTTCTCATTTAGACATTTTTAAAGCTTCTGAAACTGTTTACTATTCAAGACAGGATATTTTAGAAGGAGTATACAGATAAAGGACAGCAAATTTTCTTCAATTTCTTAATCCAATCCATGTAACAGTTTACCAGTTTCAATTTAAAAAATGCTATATGTATTTATGGTAAAAGTATATTTTCACACTATTTTCATGACCCATTTAAGTAGTGGTAACCAGTCAACACGTAAGGAGTTCAGTTTGAAGTCTGTGTTAGATATAACTACTCATTTTAGACCCCACCTTCTTCCTGAGCTTTGGAAGAGTCCTTATGAATAAGGATTTAGCTTCATATCGTACAGAAAGAGCAGTGGGAACAATCAGTAATATCCTCTACCATTTCCCTGCACTGTCTGAACAATGTAGGAAAAAAGCATATCTGTTCTGTCAAATGGTGCAAATTCAGCAAACCTCTTTTTATTCAAAACAATACAAATCTGACCCTTTCCAATGTCTTCCTCTCACTGTAAATCCTCTTCAGTTTAGTCCTTAGAGTCTCTACCTCTTCAGGAAAGATCTACAACTTTTTTATTGGAAAGCTCTTTACAAAGGGATTGGGTGCAGCCTATAATGGGACAAATGAGTTTCTCTGCATTCCCAGCCTGCTTTATTAGTTTTATTTTGGTTTTACATGAAACTAGTTTATTTATCCGTTCACGTACTGAAATCTGAACTTCAGTTATGAAGTTGAATTTTCACAACACTGAGTGCAGTGAGCCCTTCTTCTGGCTATACATTCTGATTAAATGTGCATTTTACACAGAAAAATATGGCTATTTCCACATACTAGGAAAAGCCAGAAGTAAATGTATAAATACAGTGCACTGGTAGCTCATTTATGAATCTAATGAAAAATAGTTTCTTTCAAATATCTCATTCGTTGGTGTGGAAAAAAAAAGTAGAAAAAATTCTTATAGAAAGAATGGTTTTGTAAAGTAAGAGTTAACAAGATATTAAATAATTTAAAAATGTTTATGTGAAGTGATTGTGTATGTCTAAAGTAACTATTAATTTTTTTTACATTAGTAAAAACTTTTTTCTTTTGGCCAAAATTCTTTTTATTTTGGCAAAAGAATTGTTCATTAAAAAATTTGACCCAACACTTTTTCCTGCAGAAGTGAAAATTATTATTATTAAAAAAAAAAATCTTATAACTATCACAGATACCTTAACACCTGATTTCTGAAATATAATTCAATAATAAAGGAAGTTATTTTGCATTTTTTTGTCTGTGTTAATCAAATGCTAATAAAATTGCAAAAGTCACAATATAGTGCTAGTATTTTTAATCCAGGAAAGATGGAAAATTATATGAAACTATAATCTCAAACCACTTTTCCATTTGCTTTTGTTTTACATATATGATTGGAACGTGAAATATTTTCCCTAATGTTCAAAATTATTTTCTAACTAAATCAACCTTATCAAGCTGCTAGAAGTCTGACAAGTCAAGATTCTGCCCTTCCAATTCTCTGAGGAAACCTGGGTGTGGTACTTAATCACAGATTTATTCAGGATTCTTTCATCACCATTTCACTCATTAACTATACAAAGGGCAACAGAGAAAGATGAAGTCATCACCTGAAATGTCTTTACTAAAAACCCACTTAATTCTTCCAAGTGCTGTAAACTACTGCTACTGTGAAAGATTTACTGTATGTTTACTGTAATCATATGTCACCCTGGTTTGGTCTTTCTGTACACATCCTTTTTATTAGAATCAATGATTCAACCATAGGTTTTCGTGAATGATCATGCACACTAATTTTAATTATTTATGCTTTCTATAGAAGCATTGTGCTCTACTATATTCACTTTTTTTTTTTTTTTTGGCTTATAATTGAATGGTGTAATGTTGTAAGCTAGTTCATTTCCCTGAAGACATGCTCTAACTTTATTTACAAGTTTGGCAAAACACCAATAAAAAGATTTAAAAAAAAATAGTGCTTGAGGGTAAAGGCTTGCACTGTTAATGGTACTCATTTATTTTTCTTTTTCCTTTCCAGTGTGTTACAATTTCATTGTTTTCCTTTCACTGGCTTTGACTAAACTTTTTATAGTATACCATACATGGAGCTACTGATGCAATCTACGACAGCATGTGACAAGTAACACACAGCCCATCTAATTTTAACCTTCTCTGCCTGCATCCATGGTTTTTGTCCTTGTAGCATTAGAATTGCTCATCTGTCTGCAGCTGAGACCTAAACTAAGCACTGCAGTCACCAAAATATATGAGAAACCACAGTCAGTTTTTAAAGCTGAACTGAAACATCTTGGATTTGGGGGCAAAAACAGACTTATTAAGGCCTTCATGAAAGTCTACAGTAAGGTTAGACAACAGGAATTGTCCTTCTCATTCAGTGTGTTGTGCCTCATACTGAGAGCATTTAAAGGAAGATTTGATTTCTAGTGGTATTTCTGTACCCAGTTCTGATATCCATATTTCTGCTGGTCTCTGCTCTTCAGCACAAATACTCCATCTATTTTACTAGAATACCTAAAATCATAGGTGTAATGCAATGTGAAGAAAAGCAAAGGATACCTGAGCCTTGGCAGTGTTGCAATGTTTTCAGGAAGATGCATTTAAAGGAAAATCAATCGGGGGAAAAAGAATAAATCTGAAGTGTGTAAAATGAAAATGAAACAATGAAGAAGGATTTTTTTTTTTTTTTGAGAAATGTTTATTCTGGAAACATTATCTTCGAGTTGCCAATTGTTCTCTGGAAGTTAAATGGTGCAAGAAAATCAAGACTAAGAATACTACAAACCCACATATTTTTAATATTAAAAAAAACCCCGACAAAACACAATCTGGACATGAAAACTACTGGTGTCTGAGAAATCAGAAGCCAGAGTCACAGAAGGACTTTTCATAATGCAACTTAAAATAAGGTAGAGGTTCAGAGGGTACTATTGAATGAGTTTGCATTTAAGGCATCTAAAATCCCTTTGTGCTTCAGATCCAAGCACCTGTTTCTTTACTGCTCTGTGCTTCATGTAGTCACTTCAAGTTTTCTAAATGGCTTAATAATTTCAAGCAGTGCCTTGGAGCCAAAATATATCGATCTTGTAAATCAAAATTAGTATAAAATTGAAAGAACACTGTTAGGTCAAGAAACTGCTTTACTTGTTTGCATACTACAGAGATACATTATGACACATATGCTGTGATTGTTTTAATGTTGTAGGCTGCCTTGTGAAAAAAACAAAGCTAAACCAAAACCACTTCTGCACTACCACTAGATTAGCCTGGAGCTTTTAAAACAGGAGGTTTCTTTTGTATTCATGAGCCCATTAATGTTCCCCTCACCATGTTTTGTTTCATGGTAATAACATCTCAGAATAATTTCTATAGATAGGGGGAAAAGAAAGAAACTAGCTGGTCTTTAGAGAAACCATCAGTATTAAAGTTAACAAGTTTAATAACACTTGCAAGTAATTTCAGGTAATATTTTGCCCATTGAGTGTGGTATTACAGCAACTCAAACTGCCTCAGTTTTGGACTGTTACACTCTTATTCTTCTCTCTCAAAGCCTTAAATAGCCCTTACCCCACACCATCCACAGTGTTGTCTCTTTCTGCTTCCATGGGCAGTTCATTCCAGGAAAAAAATGACCAGAGAATGGCTCTTACTAAACACAAAGCAAATAGATTTCCACTGGTTCTTTATACAAACTGCCCATGTCCAGTGAGTGGTTTGCCAGTGCAGTGGAGGGTGGGTGGGCTGGGAGGAAAGCCCAGAGCAACCAAGGATGATGGTCACTTAAAGTGGCATGAAAAAAATATGCTGTCTGCTTTACCAGTTCTCTGATTTCATACTGTGATTTGGGACCTGCTGCAAAGGTGATCCACATAAACATCCACAAGCTGGTGAGAACCTGGTTTTGTAATGTCTAGTGGTGCTGAAGCAAGTGGAGTTAGTTAAAATTAAACAAGTATGGGTTTGATCTGGCCTCATGAGGGAAAAAAGTCATCTAAATACTGTCAACTGCATTGAAGTAAATGTGAGAAAACCCTCAGAGACTTTTTTCACTCATTTTGTTCAGTCACAAATGTGGCATGGTATACACAACAACCATGTGTAAAATTTTCAAGGTCTCTTGTGCCCTTTTTAATAATTTTCAGCTTAAAAGATCAATTTTGTTTACCAAAGATGCTGTGTCCAGTTTTATTTTCTTCTGGAAAATCATGTGTTCAGTTTCTTTTAAAGAAGTTCTTGTAACAGCCATTGAAAGAATATCTATATTTGTCATGAAGACTTTCATGGTCCAGTGGAAGAAATACATTGAATTTCTGGGGAACACCAGAGCTCTTTCAAATATTTTCTTCAGGCACCAAGGAGTATTTAGATAATTTTCTCAGGTTACCACATTACTGTTTATTGTTATTAACCACATTGGAATAGTCAAGAGAAAATCCAGTAATCTCTGAAAGTGTGCCACAGAAGGGAACAACCACCACAAGCATGAGGTAAGCACAAGGAGTGTTGGAGGTGAGTATAAGAATATGAACATTTAACAAAAGGGACTTGTTCAGTAGGACAGACCAAAAGCAATGACAGTCCTATAAAATGATGGCACCATATCAGCAACTTTGTATTTTCCCTGTTTCTATGAGGAAATGTTTGTACTTGCACAGGACTTACCCTTAGAACTAAGTTAGTATTAGAATTGAGAGAGACAGCAAACTGGATTGAAAGTGTCAGGTAGGTGGAACTGTCCCATAAAGGAGGGAAACATACCCTTAAGAATAATATTTACAGACAGCTAGCATAGAGAAGCTGGAACTACTGGAAATTTAAGGCATCTGACAAAGAAAATCTTTCAATAGACTTTGAGCAGATTTTGAGTCCATAACCTGCTTAAACCATCTGAATTATAGAAATTGTTGCTATTTGCACCCAGCACTTGGTTCAGACTTTGGTTCCTTCCTCCTCCATACCTCAACAATATTAGCGAACGATATTCACCAAAACTAGAGCAGAATTTTAAATGCTTTATACAGCACCTTAACACCAATAACAGGGATGACTCTTATTTTCTTTTTTTTTGTTTGTTTAATAATTGACTGGTATACTGAAGAGTATAATTTTATGGAGTTCTTTATAAATGTATTTCCTGATAAATAATTGAGGAGTGTCAAGATTATATCTCTGGGGGCACTCAGCCACTCTGCAATTCAGTCTGCAAGGGAAACTTGGCCCTTGGCCCTACTGCTGCAGGGCATAGCACCATCTCAGCCAAGAAGCTTCACACCATCCTCACTCTTTCAACTGGATGAGCTAATTGGGCACATGTCATTATACTGGCACTTTCCGGGATCAGCAACTTTACTGTTCATGCATGTTCTTGGTCCTGCACAGGCACAGCAGGATCAGCCCTCTGAGCAATGTGAAGCACCACTGCATCCAGGGTGAAAATCAGACAATATATGCTGGTGCAGGTTGAGGCTGCAGGGACATGAGCGCCATGTAGGACCCTGGCATCTGCTTCTCATCTGCACCACCCCCTTCCCAGGTGACACAGAAAAGATGCCAGTGTCCTATCACCAACTTGCAGAGAGCTATGCCAGCAAAAACTCTGCTGATCAGACCCTGAGAAGTTATGGATAAAGGGCTCAAGTGTTTGGTAATTTTCTGTCAACAATGTATTCTACTTCAATACCTGGAGGAAGAAATGGAGCATGAATTCTGCAAGGAGGACAAGAAGGCTCAAAATCCACTGTACTTCTACCTCACACATCTTCAGGCAACCCAGATTTCTGCTGGAGCATATGTGTATATATATATATACACATACATATATATATATATGAACATTCTTACTGAGTTTCATAACATGAATGCAGATCAACCATTTGCTCCCAAAATCAATACACGCACTTTGGCACTGTTTAGGACCATGATTTTTGGAAATAATTGCAACACTGAACCTTCATGTACTTGACTCTCCAGGTGAATCCACAGCTTGGGCTGATGTCCTTCAGCTGTGTGCATAGTGAGTCGAGATCTGGGATGCATCACTATGAGGAAGTAGAGAAAGATGTGGGTGAACATAGCCTACAGTTTTGATCACCTCAATAATCATAAATATGTATCTAACAGTCCAGAAATAATTGCTTCATATATTTCTTAAGAGTGTATATGAACAATCTTGTTCATATTGGTAGGTACATTTTCTTTTTTCATTTTTTTAAATTTTCATTTCAAAGGGCCAGATGTTAATACATCTGATGATAATCCATTTCTATCTCTGTTATACACATCTTTGATCTTTACCAAAGCACATCCAGAGGTGAAACACTGTATCTACCAATATTCACTTACTAAACAGTTTACATTAACGCCCCAAGACCTGCAATAGGAATCCAAAACAAAACATCTTCAGGCTGACTGGCAGTGACCCTCCCTTGATACAAGTTGAGGGGATTCAAAAGGCTGACTGCTACATCTGTATGTCTTTTAGCTCACACTCTGATTTGACTTGTAGCTACAAGCTTACCTTGTGAAAGTATCTGGATTTCGTAACATTTTGCAACCCACATACCCTAAATACCTTCTAAAGAAATTACGTATGACACATTAATAAATTGCAGTCAGCCTCTTGGGAACGGTGTGGTTAGGCTAAATGGCTTTCTTTACTCCTCCAGGACTGTGAGGATTAGGGGCCAATGCAACACAGCAGAACCAAAAGCAGAACACAAGCCTAGCCATGGTTACAGAGCAGTGTGCCATTGGCGCTCAGATGGCAGAGAGAGTTTCTCTGTCATTTTCTCATCTCAGAGGTGCAGTAGTTCCAAACAGAAGCACTGAGTCACCACACAGCACATATGCACAGTTAATCCTCCCAGTTGCTGTCCTTACCTAAATACTACCTGGACAGTTTCCGCAGTGACACATCCTTCACCTGCTCAGGCTGTGAGATGTGAGGAGGTGATGGAAGGCAGAATGCATGGTTAAAGGGTTTTATAGTTCATTGGGTAAATAATCTTCATGTCATAAATGCAGACAATAACAGATCTGAAAGATAATTATGTGTTATCTCATGATTCATATGATTTGGTTTCTATGGATTTTTCTAACACTTGTGAGGAAATGCTTTGCAATTTCCTTTTTTTTTTTTTCTGTAACTTTTCAGGATTTTTTTTTTTCATTTTACATGGTAGTCAAAGCAGGAAATGAGAGGACGTAATTTGTGTATGACTTATGATTGTAACAAAGCACAGAAAGGTACATGATTCTAACAGTTGGTGATTAAATAGTTTTTATGATCACAACTCTTATATCTGTACTAAGGTATATTAGAATGTATCAGATATTTTAAAACACATTAGGTGTATTAGAATACAAGATGTATCAGAATAAAAGACATATTAGAATAAAATTAAATAGATGAATAATGAAGATAAAAAATTAAGCAATTTGAATTTCTAATAGTCAATAAAATAGTTAAGATTACTGTTGTACAGGAGTGTTACTTATTGAATAACTTACTGTGTTCTCTTAAACAGGCTGATGGCATGTTACTTTATATATATATGTCTGTACACAAGGGAATCAGGAGAGAATTTTAGAAACGTGATGCAAGAAATAAGTATAAGAAATCTAGGAAGAAGACAAATTTTAGATAGGTATTTTAATTTTTGTTTAGAATTATTTTTATTGATGAATCTCGAAGTCAAACATATATTCTTGACTCGTGCACATCACAACTATTCAAAGTAGCCCTTCATAATATCTACACATTTTATAACCAAGAATCTTGGTGTATATTGTTGCCGTAAGCCTTAATGTAGCTGTAGGTTTTTATACAGTTTTATGGTTTTATAGTCCTTTGCATTTGAAAAATAGCTTGTAACCCCTGTACCACATACTTAAGC
>JAWWEU010000111.1:87010937-87036489 GCA_035583155.1 Acropternis orthonyx
GGGTTAATTAGGCATTGGCTATGTTCTGTAGATAAGATAATTAAGTAGAGTTATAAAATTGTAGAATGCTGTATGCCAGGCATGCGCATCATTGATTGCTAAAGCTTTAGCCGAACTTTCAGTAAAAGACCTTTTCTGCCTTAACCCTGTCGTGGAAGTTTTCTTCCCTTGGATTTAAGGCAACAATATAACAAGTTTATAGTTTGGATTTTTTTTCAAAAACCCTGAACACATTTAAGTAGGGGATCTAGCTGGCATGAGTGTACAGAAGTGTGGGGCTGGGTTATCCAGGAGGAGTGCACAGGCATTGCCCAGGCATGCAGGGAAAAGCGAAAGCTCAGCTGGATTTGAACCTGGTGAGAAATATAAAAGGTAAAAAATTCTTCTATAGGCATCTCATCAGCAAAATGAAGGTCAGCAAAAATGTGACAGGCTGTTGAATGGGGCGGTTGAAAAAGAACATGGAAAACACATGTACCTTCTTCTCCTCAGTTTTTACTGAGCAGGTATTTCCTCAGGCTCCTTTAGGTCTCTGCGGACTGAATGATTTTCAGGGAGAGTCATACTGCCATACTAAAAGAGGATAAAGTTCTGGACTCCTTAAGCACTTTGGATATAAAGATATTCATGGCTCCAAACAGCACGTTGAGGGAACTGACCAACTGTATTGAGAAACCATCAAGGCTCTATCACCCTTGAAAGGCTGTGGTGGTCAGGGGAGTTCCCCAGTCACCAGAAGAAGGCACTTTAAAAAGTGCAGAAGGGAAGCCCTATCTACAGGACGACTACAGGACATTTGATTTCAAGTCAGTTCCTGGGAAAGTTGTGGAGCAAATTATCTTGGAAGCCATTTCCAAGTACATGAAGACCCAGAAAGGGTCTGTGAATAGCCATCATAGATTTATGAACAACAAATCACATCTGGTCCACACCACTGTCTTCTGTGATGAAGTGGCTGGCCTTGTGAATAATGGGAGGGCAGCAGATGTTTTTGACCTTGCCTTTAGCAAGATTTTTGCAACATTCTCCTACAGTCAAATTGAGGAGGTTTGTTCCAGATAGGTAGACTGTAACATGGGTGAAGAAATGAGCTCACGGGGTTTGCAGTACCATTGGTGTCTAGTTGTAAAGGGTGTTCCCCAGGGACTGATGCTGGGGTCAAAACTGTTTAACGTGTCTGTTGACACTGTGGATGATAGGGGGGAACACACCCTCAGCAAGCTAGCAGATAACACCAAGGTGAGAGGAACAGGCAGTGTGATGGAGGACAGGGTTGTCTTTCAGAGGGACATTGATAGGTTGGAGAAAACAGAAATTTCATGAAACTCATCAAATACAAATAAATGCAGTGTCTTGCACCTGGGGTGTGAAATACCATGCAACCATGCAGCTGAGGCACTGGCAAGGTAGAAAGCAGTTTTCCAGAAGGTGACCTCACTGACAAGTTGAGCTGGAGTCAGAAGTTAACCCATGGGTTTAAGATCCACCATGCACTGTGTGGCACTGGCCAGAGCACAGACAGTTGCTGTGGGAGGGCATCCTGCTCCTTGGTGCTTCTGAGGCTACATTTGGGGTACTGTGTGTTGTATTTTGCAGTTTTTACGTGCTTCAGCTTTCCCTATAGTTCTCGCTAACCTGCATTAGAAGCACTAGGCAAGCTTTGGGCATCGTGATTCATTTGACATACCTATTGGAACTTTTCTATTGGAAGTTAAATATTATTTAAAAAGCAGATTTTTAAAGTATTTGGTCAAGAAATAGTCCATAAGATCTGACAGCCACTGTTTCTCTGATTGAGGGGAAGGGTGGGAAATCTCTGCCTTTCCAGCTTTGGCATGCATTATGCTCTTTATCTTGGGAAGGCAGGCTTTCTAATGTGTTTATGTTTTAAACATAAATTTGTCAATTAAAAAAAAAAAACACAGTGAAGAAATCTGGCTGAGGAATGTAGGTGTATGTTTTTGCACAACCAAAAGCAGCTCTGTGATGTAGCCATCCTATTCTGGTCTCCAGGGCAGCTCTCTGTGACTGGGAACAGCCAGGGGTCCCCAGGGATCTGACAGGGAAGGATCTGGCAGCCAGGGCCCATCCCACTGCCCTGTCCAGGAGCAGGGCAGCTGAAGGGCACTGGGGCAGCCCTAGCCCTTTGGCTCTGGGCATCTCCATGAGGATGGGCTATGGCCAGGGCAGAACGTGGGGCCCAGCTCAGCAGGGCCCATGGCCAGGCAGGGCAGGGCTGTGGGAGATGGAGACCAGCCTGACCACAGCATCACTGGGGCAGGGACTGATGGCTCCAGGGGCCTGACGTGGAGCCCTGGGCCAGGTGGGGGGAGCCCCAGGGAGGTGGGCAGGGACAGTCAGGGCCAGTACTGCCCCCAGGGCATGATTCTTCCATGGCACCAACTTTCCATTTATTCAAAAGGTGCTGAAGTGTTTCTTAGCAGAAACTTTTTCTGCTGAGAACATTTTGAATGCTTTCATCTCAGAACAAACCTTGACCATTCAAAAGTTTTTGTCAAGGTTGTTTGATAATTTTTCTTCTTTCCTGGATGAAAATGTTGTTTATTTAAATGCTTGAGACAGTATATCTCTTGTCAGATTACAGGTGCAAATGCTGTATTATCAACTCATGTCATGTAGTAATTTTTTGGTACCCTTATTGTCCGAGTTCATATTATGTACAATACAGCAAGGTTAATTTCTTTTTACTAAGAAACGTAGCTATTTGTGTTAGACTATTTATATTAATTGGGAAGTCAATTTGGCCAACTGTCATACACAAGCCTTTGGCTTATGCAACTCAAAAAATGACTCACATGACACCCACTCTTCCAACAGAAAAAAGATTATGAAAACAAGATAATGCATTCTTAAATAGCTACTTAAAAGTCAGAAACCCTTCATTAATTTAGTGAGATGAAAGATTTGCATAAACAATGTTATTTGGATTTATTTGAAACAGATTTTCAACTTTGGCAATATAAAGAAGTTACTCCTTTGAATACAGTTTCAATCGAGGAGGTTTATTTAAAAGCAGATCCTCATTATTTCTCTCAGTTAGCAATTTCATAGATAACTTATACAGTTAATAAACACTATACAGGTAATGAACTGCATCAATTATCTGTAATATAGCAAACAGAAGAATTTGTCAGTCCTTCTACACATTGTTTTAGGTATTTGTGGTATGTTCAAACTAGACTTTTCTTTTTATTACAGGAACAAAGAGATTAGAAGTGCCCCCTAGAGTAACTAGTAATTGGATTTCTGTCCCACTCTCAGCTTTACAGCTTTTATCTCCCTGTCTCCTTGTGAGACCAAGATTTGTTAAGCTCGCCAAGAACAGACTAATTCGCAAATCTACCAGCAGCAGCATAAACTTTCTACAGAGGGATAAGAAAAAGAAGAAACTATCTGTTCCTCACACTGCTGTTCCTCCTGAATTATCCTTTCCATTTGTTAATGTAAAGCAAAATATACACAGGTATTCATTCAAAGAATGGTAAGCTGTGGAACGGATTCAGGATGTTTATTTCAGAGGTGAGGACACTGGAAACTCATAGATCTTAATGGTACTGTACATCCAGCACCGGCCTCAGAGCAAAGGCAAAAGGGTGAGGCTTTCATTTGTTCCTCGGGCTTTGTCACCACTTCCCACTCAGCTCCCTGTGATCCTGAGGGGTAGCGGAGGGACTGAATGAAGGGCAGCACTCCGGGGAGTGAGGTAGATGCAGAAGAGAGTTTATTCCAACTGGTACACAAGTTATATAGGGTCAGAGGGTAGGGTTCTGGAACAGGGGGCAACTTGGGAAGGTTTTGGGTAAGGGTCTGGGAAGGTCCCAGCCAAACAAGGCAAGAATCCCCAAAACTGAGAGGACAGGGGCAGGGGAATGCCTTTTAGGGGTCTGTTACCCTGCCGCCAGCAGGAGGCAGTAAAGAGCGAGTTACAGGCCACCTGAGTGGAATTTTCCAACCAGATACATAAGAGAACAAAGGGAAAACATATAGCATTATAAAGTCCTCAAACAGAGTAAAATTCTTAAACTGTAAAACTGTCCTTTGACATAACAGTAGTCATATGCAGCATCCAAGGTTCAGGCATTCACAAATCTGCCTTGCTAAGGCAATTCTTCCATTGTTGGTAGCTGTCCCTTCCAACAGCTCCCCCCATTGGCTGCCAAGGCCTTGCAGCACCTCTGTGAGTGTTATCTCCCTTGTGCCCAGGCAGTAACCTTTCCTGGAAGGCACGCAGAGAAACATCCCGAAACTGTCTCTGGGAAAGATGCCTCATTCCAGGCAGGAAAGCTTCCTTAGCAATAAATAATTCTCTCCTCGGTAGCAATATCTTACGGAAAAGAGCTACTTACCCCTACAGTTAATAAACAAATAACCATTACTAGTAATGGGGATTAGCTTGCTTAATTCCAGTTCTGGCAGTTCCTAATGTCCAATGAGTAGACTAACATGTCCTAACCAGTCTCTAGCTCAAGATAACAAACTGCAAGGGCAACAGCTGTTTCAATTTGTCCTATTGCTTTTGTTAATATATACTGTATATTTTTAGCCCTTTTAAGGTAATTTTTACTCTTAAACACCATCAGTGATCATAATTTCTCTATTTATATTCATGCAAAAAGGCAATATGCACAGAATAATACAGGGTACAGATATTAAGTTAGCAAAGTTACTTTTGTGTTTATTTTTGTGTTAACTAAAGAGAAGCTACTCATAAACATGTCTCAATGCACCATGTTTTTAATTTTTTTTTTTTCAGTTCCATGGTCTCAGAATCTCAAATCAATATTTCCTAAGCAAAGGTTGTGAAGTCAGAGTTACTTTTGAAATTACAATACCACTTCTATTTTAGATGGTGACTGAAGAGAATGAATTTTTCTTTCAGAGTAATAATGGAAATCTATTACCCAAAGATGCATTAAATCACTTAGATACTAACAAGACAAAAATCATACTAAACCTGTTTTATTTCCAGTATGTTATATATTTGATGAGTATGAATTTTTTTTATTTAAATGATTGTGTCAAGATGTATGTATTTCTATAAATTTCCATAAATTTTAAAATAGAAAATGAGGAGCTGCCACAATAAACACAAATATGAGGAGCCCATCTGTCTGTCAGTACAGGTTTAAATAGCCAACAGGACTGTCACACTTTGATAGAGAAAAGAACAGATGCTGAAGACCCACAAAAACCTGGTCTGCAGTGAGAGACTCCGTCCTGGCACACAGGGACACAGGAGCAGCAACTCGCCAAGAAAGAAGTGCAGTATGCCCCAATTTGGGAATGGGGCTTCACTCCCTTGCCACATGGGCTTTGTGCCTTGGCTGCACAGGGAATAGATGCTGGGAAAGACCTGATTCATTAGGCAGTGCTGACAGAACCCTGGCACTTTGAGGTCTCCTGAGGGCTACCAACTCCCCAAGGTGCACTTAATTTCATCCCTCTCTGTATCCGGGAAAGTCTCCTAGAGACATGTGGCCATGGTCCCAGTAGGTAGCTTAGTTAACTCTGTGTCTTATTTATTTGCTGTGCAAAGCAGTGGAGGAATCTTCAACCCAGGCAGTGAATTAATAGCTGGTCTAGTGTGAGACATTTCATTGAAACAACTTGTACTGCTTGACTGTGACTCATAACTCTCTTGTACGTCATGCATAAATCATCTTTTCATAGTTTTGCAAAGTCACCGTGCAAAGGGTAGAAAGAAAATGTGAGCAAATAGGTTTTTCCATGAAGATTTTCACACCCAGAATGGACAGGGCCCCTCCAGAGTCAAAGGAAGGCCAAGCTTTGCATAAAACTGTAAAGTCTGACCTTCTTGCTTCTGCTCCTGCTTGTTCCCCCAGTACATGTTCCTCCTTCAGCTGGCAATAGGTTTCAGAGAGTGGCACAGCGAGACAGTTTACTCCTAATGAAGCTAATATTTCAGGCTGTACACTAAACAGTAGGTTGTCTGTTATATTTTTAAGGTTTTCCTTATATCCAGACAGAAGGGGAAATGTTTCCTATTAAAATAACACCTGGTAGTTTGGTCTCATCATGTGGCCCTTGGCCTTTCCCAAGACTTTGAAATGGCACCTCCCTTCTCCCCACCCTAGGTGATTGCTGCTGGGTCACATCTTGGCAATACCTGTCCCAGCTCTGATTCGTCTCCTTGTCTGCATGACTCAACAGTAATTACTCTGAATTTTGATATAAGGCTTTGTCACATGAATCAGTCCTGACTTTAAGGGATGAGTTGTCTGTTTCTTACATATGGCTTTAGTGAGCCATTGTTTCCTGTTGTCTTAGGTTTATATGACACAGTCCATCTACCTTCACCCACACAAACCTGCCATTACTATCAACACAACTGTCTTACTTCATAAGTGTTGCTTCCTGCACACCCCCACAGAAACACCTATTTGTGTGTATGCACATATGCACGATGCAGTGTGGTGTGGTAGCCTGACAGAGACAGATGGGCTGTGGAGATCGTGGAAGAACTGTAAATGCTGGTAGTATAAAGATGAGGAGTTATGCTCACCTCCTTCATACACCTATCTTTGCACACCTGCTTTTCTGTGTTGCATTTTCTTAAACAGCCTCTTGCACAGAACATAGTGTTTTAAAGATATAAGAAAAGTGGTGATATAAAGAGGTTCCTGTACTTTCTTTGCACCAACGTAGGGACTGAACAGGAACATCCACATTGAGGTGATTCTAAAAGGAACAGCTCAGGCCAGAAAGGTCTTTTAACATGGTGAAACAAAGCTCATTTTCTGACTTTCATAATACATTTAAACAGCATTCTAGTGTGTTATTGCCTCAATTTTTCATATGGAAAATGTCCTTTCAATGTCATTCATATATTCCAGGTGAAAGGAGCCTTGTGCAACAGTGTTCAAAAACTGACATCTGACTGCATGCAAGTGTCACGATGACAATAAAAAAATACATAATGGTTATGTCCATATTGTCTCTTAAAGAGAGCAATATAGTTGTCACATGTGATGCAGAAAGCCTTATCTCAGGTGCATACATCATCAGTCATCCCTTGCCATACACACCATGCAAGCCTTGTAAGAAGAAAGGTCAATATGCCTACCCACGTATCTACTGGCCATGTGATATTACTCTGCAGTTCTCGGAGACTAACAGTGGAGAACTTTTCCTGTCAGACGAAGCAGTGCCTGTGCCCATATAACAGGAAGAAGAGTCCTTGGGCTCTTTCCAAACTAGGTAAGCTGAGGCTCACTTCTCCCTTTCTCTGCTTCTGTTTTCTCAATTGCATCAGCTCTAAGTCTTTAGTTTAAGGTTCTGCCAAACACTTCTGGGGGGTCTTGTTCGTTCTCCCTGACTCATTATAATGATGAATGTTGAACCATTGGGAACACAAGAAATATTTATTAAACATGTAACAAGGTGTTTCCAGATTTTGTGGGGTAAAAGGTGCAGCATGTGTATGAATTTTAAGTTAGGGGGACTTAGACAAATTTTGGACTGACACAGGAGAGTTAGGCAAGTGACTGAACATTGTTTTCAGTTTCTGGATTTCCACAAAGATCCTAAAGAAGAAGGAAGGTGGGAGAGTCCCCACAGCTTGCAGTTGGAAAATATAACAGTCCTTAACAGTTTACTTCTTCATGCCTCCTCTTATTGATGTCCTTTGTAACTTAAACTTTTCAATTCTTATTCATATGGAAGTCTTTCCTTGAGTCTAATGATTTTTATCACTTACCTCTGAATTCTTTTCATTTCTACTTGATTAAAATGCAGCCAGTCATTTTATGCAGAAAGATAACCTTGTGTTACTGACAACGTACTGTTGTTGCCATCAGGCCCACTAAAAAAAAAAAAAGTAGGTCAATAGTTATTGAAATGAGAAGACAGGCTTCTCTAGCAGTTTAATTTCAATACACTGCTTAGTAAAATGGTAATTTAGCACTGCAGAAGACCTGCTAAACATTTAATTTACAAATTCTGTAATAATTTGGTTGTCAATTTCAAGAAATCTAATTCCCAGACCCACCGTCTCAATGTTTATTATTCAAATTAACCAATCTCTGTTTATTATTGATGAACTTTGAAAATACACACTTACAAAGCAAACTTGGACAAAAAAGTCTCTTTTTTAGGAACATAAGTGTAGGCTGTGAATTTTCTCATCTCAGTTTGCAGAAAACAATCTCAACTTTTTGGCTTAGGTAAAGGCAGTGATGCTAAGTTCATTACAGCGGTAACAGGATCATCAGCTCCATAGTCACTTGTTTTCCAACATCTCTGTGCTGAGTATCCTTTTTGGCTCAAGCAAGTAATCTCACTCTTTCTTTGAGCAAGAAAAATGGATTAGACCTGTGGGAATCATCTATCCAAAGCATATTATGGAATATGAGCAAACATGACAACAGATCTTTCAAACCCCTTAACAGTTTGATATGAGTGCCAACATCGAGATTATAAATGCCAGCTTCACAGAGAACAAGTTTGGTAATAGTGGAAAATCACTCCAAGTCTCTTCCAATAAACCAGCCATTTTTCAGTTTTATTCTGTTTACCAAGTGATTTGCATAAACATCCCTCTCAGTGTGAAAACAAATATGTCTCTTCACACTTTGTATAGGCTCCAGAGTTCAAGTCCCCAGTCAATAGTGGCACCTTCTTTGTTAGGAATTTTTAGGACGTGCAATGAGTTGACAGATAAAATGTTGGGTTTGTCAAAAAATAGTACGGATGGCAGCCTGACATGAGTTTTCCCTGACCAGCCATGTAATTTTCTAAAAGATATTATACAGGATCTGGAGTGCCAACCAAATCTCAATTCTAAAAATGGGGAGAAACCTCCTACTAAAGATAAGCCAAGTACAGCTCTGATGGACGGTATATCAATAGCATAATGTGATATCCTGCCTTAAAGGAAAGCAGAAAAGTATCAGTGCCATGAGTCGTGCATGTAAAATGTCAGTATAATAAAGGAAGCTTTAGAGTTTAACTGAATTGCAAGTTTGAAAGAGGATCCAGCAAGAGTAGACTGGTTGGCAATCTTTAGGATAGATCCTATATGTATGAATATTACACTGTGCAAAAAAGGGAGATTTGGATCTAAAACCCCCTCGGTTATGGCCTTACAAAAATAATAATGTACTTAATGGAAAAAAGTAGTTTTTATGGCAGACCTATGGTTATAGTAATGCAGAAAAAATACAACATAACAGCAATAGCAGTAGGTCATTCTATGGTTTGACAGGTGGTTTTCAGAAAATCATAAAAATCAGGATATCTGACATACTCTGAGGAGCTTCTTTCTAAATTATGAGTTGAAAACTTTAGCTGCTTTATGCCTCTAATAAACTAACAGAATATGAGGCTCTCTGTATGTGTGTGTGTGTGTGTGTGTGTGTGTGTGTGTGTGTGTGTGTGTGTGTGTGATGACTACACAGGGGAAGTCTGTGCTGTCTTATCACGTTGATTGAAAGACTGTATAACTTGAGTACAGTGCTACTAACCAAAAAAAAACCTAAATGCAATTCTATACCATATAAAGAAAGAGAAAGTAGCATATGTAATTCCATGTTTTGACTATTGCAGATGTGTACCTTTTGTGTATCTCAGTGTTCACAAAAAAACTGTTGAACTACTCACAGCTCTTAAACTAATATGACTTTTCCTCAAAATACTGCAGGCTGCACAAATGCCTAAGACTTCAGCAGTTTTGAAAACTCAGTGAGATAAGGGTTTCATTTCCAGACAGAAAGCATTATGTATGTGCAGAGACTGTAAGTATCTCTAGAAATGCCTGAAAGGCAAACTGGATTGAGCAGATATCAAGCTCTACTTGAGCTAGCACAGGCATTAAATGCGGCTGTCCAATAGCCTGCCGAATAAGTGTAGCCACCCTCATATTGTTTAATAAATTACAATGGATGCATCTGGCAAATTCTTTTTTCCGATTTTGTTAGTAATACGTTCTATCCCCATACAGGCTGTTCACAGACACACAGAATATGCTGAATTGGAAGGGACCCAGAAGGATTATTGAGTCCAACCCTTAGCCCTGCACAGGACCATCACCAAGATCACCATGTGCCTGAGAATATTGTCCAATGCCTTTTGAACTCTGTCAGGCTTGATGATGAAGTTATGACATTACTATAGCAACAAAAACATGAAAATTTATGCTAATGATATTCTTTCACCATATGCACTTATCTAAAACTAAACAGGAATTGGTCTGTCTCTGTACAGTCATCTGAATTCATGATTGCTTAATAGGGATGTTTTGTAACACTTCTTTAGCTACCAAAACTCACTTTCTAACCACAAAACCAGAGTATGACAAAACAGACTTCCTAATTTACTGAATATGAACTTTCAAAGCATGCCTTATCTTGTAAACAAATAATTATTTTTCTCCTTAGTACTAAAGATATTTATCAGCTGAGCTATGTAATTAGTGATAATCAGAGAAGCTAGAGTAAGAAGCAGCTGCAGAGTATTGTGTGACAGCTGCCACAAGGGCAACCTGAACTCTGGCTTGGGCTTTGCCTTCTGCATCATACAGCAGCTGGCTTTTGCACTATGGTTTCCCTTAAAATACCCACCTATAGCTCTGCTGTATATTCTGCACCCTGTGGTCACTATGGGTTTTTTTTTTCTTCCTTTTTGTCTTCTAAATCTATTCCCAATGAGCAATTTGAGACCCACCAGGAGTGTGGCTGTAGTGTTGCATATGAGGCAGCGTGGGTGTGGAGACAGAAGACAAAAACTGGCTGTCTTGCAAAACTGAGCTCAGTCCTGGAGGAAGTGGACAGATTTGGAGTTCTTATGTTAGATACCCTCTCACTAAAGCTTCTGATGATCATCTCTTTGCATAAAGAAAGGGCTAACCCATTCTTATTGTTTTGTTTAATTTATTGCTATTGATGGGTAATCCTTTCTCCCTGAGCTTCACAAAAGCTGAAATAAGAAGGAAAGCAACAAAATACCTTGGAGAAACACTTCTAATGAAAGCTGTTGGAAACTCTGCATTCACCAATTGAGATGGCAATGTTAGTGTATAACAACGTACAGGTATGCAGTGCCAATATCCACATTTTCTTTGATCTTTTCAACATCTGCTTGCATCCTCTAAATCACTTCATCAGATATTACAAAAAGCAACAACGTACATTAAACTATCACCTTATCACATACCAAAGTGCTACATATTTACGAGTAATATGCTGTATGATCCTCAGGTGGCTAAAAGTTTCTATCCCACTCTGGTAGGCAATGAACTAGATTTTATTTACACCTTCATCACCTCTTAGCTGAAGTAGTGTCTATGATAGGACATTGCATTTAGTTATATCTAATATCTTTATATTCTAAGGATTGCTTGTTGAAAAACAACAAGAGCATGTTGCAGTGAATTATAGACCACCCTGGGTGGCCTTTCATCACCAAATACCATCATCGTGCAAACCACCCTAGGGAAAACATATATTTTCTGAAATTTTTACAAGCAAAGTAGTCAAGAGAGAGAAACCATTTGAGGAAAGGATAAATCTACAAGCAAAGGGACTGCGTGAAAATATCCTATTTCCACAATTTTCAGTTTCTTCCCCATGAAGCAAATGGAAGGATGCTTCAGTTCCTGGGGCTGATTTTTTAAAAAGAGAATTAGTGACAGAAAGATAAATATACAGGAAAAGAGATGAGGAAATAGGCCAGAGTAGAGGAAGGCAACAAGGAAGTAACACATGCTGAGGGCAGCTGAACTGAGACGGTTTGAAGAAAATATGAAGGAAGCAGCTGAAAAGCTTTATAGTGCACAATCAGCATAAATGAAAACGAAAACAGTGAAAACCAAAAATACTGAATGTCATTCCCAGTGTCTGTCATGTAGGAAGCTGCTTTTTGTGTTTACTTACACATGGTTCAATTTCTCTAGTTCGTGAATACTGTCTTTTCCATTAGAAGGCCATGCACATGTGGCACATACCGCCTGCCTCGGAGCTGGAGGTGCCTGCTGGGTGGGACTGTCTGCTCCTGCCTAGACCCAGTTGTTCCCATGGCACTTTCAGGTCAAGTCCAATACTGAGGCTGGAGGAAGGACAAAATCCAGGATAGAATTAAGGGGACAATCACGAGGACAAGGCAGTGAGACTGTGCAGTGGGACTATGTAGAAGGGGTAGAGCATAATATGTAAAGTCAAAATCTGGATTAAGATATGTCCCTCTTTAAACATCTATGATCATGTGAAACTGTGTGACACATCAGAGCTGCTGAGAATGTGTTTTGCTTGCATTATAATGCAATGCCATGTGAACAAGTGCTTGTGCTTAAAGCTGATCTAAACCTGTGTAGTTCCTGAGGACATAATTTGCTGATCTGTATGTCATTTACTTGCTTTTGGTATATGAGAAACACCAATGAATGTTTGAAATAATTTCTCTAGTAGCAATAAACTACACTTAGCATCTTGTAGTTTCTCATCTCAACAGGTACACAGGCTATAGGAATTATGAGTTGCTATGAAGGAGCTGCCCTGGTCTTTTGGAAAACAGTGTATGCATGATAACAATCAAAATGTTTGCTTAATCTGTCTAATACGCTGTCTCATATCTCAGTTCATAGAGTTTCTTCACTGTGAGAAGCCACAACTGAACTTCATCAGCCTTAATATACTTGACAGGAGTGTTTTTTGCTCCTCAGAGACAGACTTTTGGTGGGCTGGGTTTTCCTTGAGGTAGGTTTCATTACAAGATTACAAGAGCAGTATTTGTTTTAATGGAGTAGCTCAGCACTGAAAACTATGCCATATAATTTTTTTGGAAGATTTGTTCAAGATTTGAATGACTTTTTTGCTTGTATGCTGTAATGTGTCAGGTTATCATTCAGTAACTTGTTATCAGCTTCTTAATCTCTGCAACTCTAGCCTTGTTTTCTTTTCTTTTTTTTTTTTCCTTCAGTATTATGTTTGCAAATCACTAACAAATTTACTCAATTATAATCTTCAGTTATCACTGTTAAAAATGTCCTTCAAACAGCAGTTTTAGAGTAATGCTGATTCTCCCAGCTATGCTTGGGACACCCACAAGCAATTCCTGCCTCTGGGACCTTAAGCCTTAAACAGGCACGACGGAGAGAAGATGAGAAAACCTCTTACAACATATGAATGGAGGTATCTGGATGTGAATAAAATATGTAGTCCTGATGCTAGGGTTTTTTTTTGTTGTTGTTCTCTTTGGGGAACAGAAATTACAGCATATTGTAGAGGCTTGAACTGAGGGTAGAACATTTAATAATGTGAAAATAAGTAACAGTTTTATTTTTCCATGAATAAGAGGGATAAAAGGAAAGAATCAGGAATGAAAGGACAAAGGAAATATGAGAGAGGGTGAGGGTGTTAGCGTGATTAATGACATAGCAGAGAGGAAGGCAGAGAAAAACATCTCCAGTCTAAACTGGATGCAGTCTGTTGAGGTGGTTTGTAATCACTGGGGTGCAAAGCACGTCCAAGAGCTCTTGTGGCAAAAGTGGCAAGAGGAAGTTTACTGGTGTCGGACTGGAGGGTTGTGTGGAAGTTGCTGCATTTAGTGTGAGAGGCTGCTCCCCTCCTCTGGCATGGTCTGCCTGGGCTGTCTGACTCTCCCTCACACCTGGCCTGCCCTGGTGTAGTCACCTTGACATCCCCACTTTTGCTTAGGACAAATTTCACAAGTGCTGCCAGCTAAAACGCTGAGGTTGTTTGGATGCCCCATGACAGGTATCCTGTGGTTGCAGTTATTAAATACTCTCTGGCACATAGCTGTTCCTGAACCAGAGAATTGCTCAGATGTTTGAGGGTTCAAGAGCATCTACCCACACAATGAAAAAGCACCTGAATCTAGGTGGCTGAGCATATAGCTAAAGACGTTAAGCACAAAACCGTATGCTAACCTTGAAATTGGTATTGGCAGCAGTGTAGCTGCTTGTCAAAAGACAGAGATAAGATTATATTCTCCAAATGGATTCACTTTGGCCCCAGTTCACCAAAAACTGTCCAATACAGCAGCTGCAGTCAATACAGGATGATAATATAATTTCCACTGACATCTTCCTTCTCTCCATTCCCATTTTCAACAAAGTGATTCAACAAAACAAAACAAACAAACAAATGAAAAAATCCCAAGACCCACAGAGAAAAAATTGTCAAACCATTAACAAAAACACTAAGAAAGTTAATGATATAGTTGTCATAAAGGGAATACTGCATACATATTTTTTTCTAACCTCATCCCATTGGATCAAACAAACATTTATGGGAGAAGAACTTTCCTGTTCCTCACCTGTCACCTTTCTTTTGCAACATAACTCCAGAGGCAGTCTGAGGGACAGGCACATGAGAAAAGACAAGAACGGTGTTCCCACCCCTTAAAAATAGTTTTACATCCATGAGATACTAAAGTTTCTCATGACATGTCCTTCAGAGTAATTTTTTTTACTTTAATGATCATTCAAAGTATTCAGGAAGTTAGTGTCTTGAACACAGAAGAAAGTAGTAATTTTCATCTTTATGACATTATTCAACAAGCACACTTCTTCACAACTCACATGACCATGCTATGAATTTGCAAATTACAATTCTCTTAATTGTAGTTTTTGTGACTCTGGGCTTCTGTATTGGTTTTATTGTTGATGCACTTTCTGGTCTTTGATTTCCTTAAGTTTTTCCATCTGTAAAACCAAAATAAAATACACCTCCCTGATGTATTACTGTACATTTTGTGGTTTGTTATTGCTTGTCAAATCCCTTCAGGGTCTTGGATGGAATCTGTTGGGATCGTGATAGACATTGTTGCTTTCTAGACTCTTGGATTGTTAAATAACTTACTGAGTCACTGTCTTTCATTGAAAAGTTAATAGCAAAGAAGTCAAATGTAACCCATGTCAAGTCAGGATTCAGACCATGTTAGTCCCCCCTTTTTCTTTTTTTAATAAAATAACTTTATAAAGCTTATACATATATTATACATTGTGCCTTTATATATTTATTTTATATTGTGCTTTTTCAGTTGGATGATTGAATTTGTAACATTATGGTTAAAAGGGCATCTGACCTGAAACAACTTTTAATCAAGTTCAAATTCTAAAAAACATGTATTATGCTCAGCATCTCAAAATGCTCCTCTTACATCTCTGCTTTGGGTACAGAATGGAATTACAATAGTTTTAATCAAAAGAAAGAGATTGATGATGATACTGATGGTGTGGTCTGGTTTTATTGTATTTGATATCATCATTGGCCAAAAACAGTTGCATAAACACATCCTGTATGTGGGACACCAAATGCTCTTAAGACAGTGGGTCCATTTCAAACTAGGGGGGAAGTATATGAAAATTGCTAGAGACTTTGGGTTAGTTTTCCATTTTCATTACCTTTTCCCATTAATGTGAAGGTGAACAGGGCAGTTTCATGAACTGCAGCAGGTGTTTCCTTGCAGATGGTCTGTTTTGTTACATTTTATTATTGAGAGAGAAGGTGGAAGTGATGTTGTAATGCCATTAGTTAAAAGCTGGTAAACAACCTTTCTGGAAAGACCCTGGGGAGTTCAGTAAGTAAGAAATCAGTACAGAAGCATCTTATCAGGAAGAGATATTCTACTGAAATTGATAGGAGATTATCTCTTGTGCTATTTCTTAATGGACTTTAGGGAGCTCTGCACCACAGCTATGTCTTTCATTACATTATATTAAAAAGATTTTTAACTATTCTGATTCAAATTCATACATTAGCTTACAAAGTAATGGAAGCTAGGATCAGAACCTTAGAAACAAACAAAAAAATTCTTTTTTTTTTTTTTAAAATCTATGATATATATGCATAGCAATAATGCTTAGTATAGGCATTGTTTTATCTCTTTGCAATGCTATATAATTAATTTAAACTGAAAGTACCCACTGAAAATAGATAATATAACCTCCCATTGTACAAATGTGGAAATCAAAGGGAGAGGACTTAAATGAACCCTTTGAAACAGTCAGGAATACCAGGGACAGAAATCAGGCATGCCTCAATTCTAATCTAGATTTAACCCACTACAACAACAGCCAAGTCCAGAGGGGTGGTAAAAGGCAAAACAATTTAGTGAACATTAACTAAAACCAGTGGAGTGGAAACATACAGGATAGCCCTTGTGACTTTACATTGGCTAAGTGATTTTTTTTCTGCTTATATTATTTTAGAGCTTATTTTTTATATTTTCCACTATAAAGGGAAGGTACGAAACCACAGAGTTAACCATTTGAAACAATCTATACAGAAATAATAAACATGCACAAAATGGTGTCCCACAATAACCTACATCTGGAAGAGCATTTCAGTTGGGTCATATTCCTTCTCTGTCCCCCTTTTTGTGGTATGTCTCTCTTGCTTATCACTAGTCTGCCCTTCCTAAAACAATCCACCAAAAATAGCATGTATTTATGGCCACTGACTAATGTTTTAATGTGACTCTTTTGCATTGTTTATTTCAACTGATGATTTTTGTTCTTATCAGTATTAAAAGTTTATTGAAGCATTTCTTATTAAGAAATCATTTCATAATTCCAGTTGCCTGTTTGCCTGGGAGAAATCACTTCTTACAAGGACAAAGGAAAACATAATTTTTCTTTTTAATGCTTATCCTTATCATGATAAGTGTGGACAAGATGAGTTTTTTACAAGAAGTGGTCATTTTTAAATGAAATTTTGCAGGTTTTATTGTGTTGTCTAGGCTGACAACACCAAAGCATGACTTTGTTTCTATTTTGTGTGACATTTACCCAGCACCATTTCACGCATTGTGTTGTAGATGAAACCGTGTCATTTTCTGAAATGCATAGATACTAATGACTTAGAGATCTGTGATATTTGTAATCTCTAACCTGAAAACAGGCACTATTTCCCTGTGCGGATTTCCTTGTGGAAGTTTTTTACATGCACATAGAGGTGCAGGGGTTTCCATGACAACTAGAGGTTTGCAGAGTATTCAAGAAACTCTGCAAGTTAAAATTAGCTTAGATGGTCATGCATAGATGATAAGGGCCCTGGGCTATGTCAGTTTGTGCAAATTGTTTCTGTGAGATTTAGCAGAGATGTTACAATCTAAACCCGATGTACGTTATGTTTGTCAATGCATAGAGCCACAGTAGATCCAGAGAGATCACAGAGAGCTGGTGGGCTCTGGGCATCTGAGATAAATGGACTGGCATTTAAAACACATTTAAAATGAAAATCTAACTTTTAAATTCATTACAGAATAAGGAAAAATTAATTCTTAGTAATCAAACTTAATAGAAATGCAATGGCTCAGGAATATTTTTGTTTTCATTAAGTTAAATTGTTATTGCAAGCATCCCAGTTTATTTTTGAATATCTTCTCCTTTTCTGGACACTGTTGTAGGTTGACTTACTCCATAGCTGCAAAACTGTAACTTTAACTCCAAGAGGGCATAGATTTGCATCCCCCACGTGTCCATTTAGAGTAAACATTTGTTTAAATAAAGCTCTCTTATAACACTGAGGGAATTGGAGTCACACTGTAACTAACTTATTCAATCTGTGTCTGAGCTTGTCTTATGTCCCAATAAGCACAAGTATTTACAGGTAGTACAATGGTAGTGCGAAATTTATGAAATAGAACATTATGTAATTTATCTTTGTCTTATCTTGCATGATGAGCTTGTGCATCATAATGTAGGACACAGTTTCATGTGCTGTGGACACTGTATCCTGAGGAATTTAGAGGTACTATGTTTAAGTATTTCTCTAAACCAGGAGGTATAAATATAATTTAAAAAATAATTTTTAACTTACATTACTATAGTCAGAAAGAGACTTAGGTCTAACAAAGGTGTTGTGTTTTGCTGGGTCACTGCTGTAGGAGATTAAAATGTGAAATTGACTACTTTCTATCTGAACTATATTTTTAAAAAAATTATTTTATTACCATTTCAAAAAGAGTATAGGGTAACTGTTATTGTTCAAAATGCTCTTTCACTGAAGCAGCTAGTTGATTGAAGATGCTGACATTATTGCAGAGGTAATAATAAACAAAGTGCTGGAAGCAGAGATGTTTCTCATCCTGATCGTATTGTTCTGATAATTTCAATATGACATAAATTCCAAAAAGGTAGAGTTATCTCAAAAAAGTTTTTTCTTCCACTGTGATAACTTCTCTATTGCTTCAAGAATACATTTAGTGAACACAAGAAAAACACAACTGACAGTAAAGCCACGTAGAATAAAGGAGGCAATATCAATATGGATGCCCTCTTCTGTGGCTGGATATTAAAAAGCATCCTGCAGTCACACACTTGCCTACCAACCCAACAAAAGAGCCCAACATCTTATGCAAAAAGAGGAAATTTCAGCAAGAGCTGTACAATACTCACAAGCATCTAGGCACTGAAAAACAAAGCCTTGTAAAGATGTCGAAGGAAAAAGACACAAATAAGAAGAGAAGGCAGCCATTGGCCAAATCAGTGTTGCAGCTTCACCTGCCTATGCTGTGTGATGCAGATGGATCTAAGTCAGAGAGAGTGTACCTTATATAAGCTCAGAAAAAAATGAGAAAAAGGATAAAGGTGCAGCAATGACTCTGCACTGAACAGAAACTCAAAATGCTGGCACAGCATGTTTTAGCAAGAAAACAAGGATATATGATAAAAAATATCTTAAAAGTGCATGTGAAAGGGAGATGTATCAGGACTACTCTTGCTGTAAGATAGTGAAAGAAGAAGAAGACAACGCACTATTTAATTTCCCCCCTTCCAGCTCACCACAGGGAAAGCGGCTTTGTGGGAGTCGCTGCCTAACTTCTTACTCCTTGCCTGTCAGTATCTCATGCTCTGTTATGTGTGATAAGGGATTGTAGCCAGTCAGACACTTGACAATAGTGCATTGTCAGTAGGGGTAGGTAGAGTTTTCTATCCTCTTAAAGTTATAAAGGAGCAAGGGTAAACCCTTCTGTAGAAACAGGAGGAAACAGGGCATGAGTCCTGACCAAAACACCATCTGATCCACTCGGATTTCACAGATACAAACTGACAGGCTGTTTTTATGTCTTAAATATAAATGTAGAACATTCTCTTCTGTCTTATTACATATTAGATATATAGAAACAGAATGCTATTTATGAGAAAGAACTGGAAAGAGCTGCAGCAAAAAGCTGTGTGTTACAGTGAGTGGTTTGAGAAACAGCTATTACTGAAGAAAATACGTGATTGTATTAGCTGTGCATTCACATGCAGTATTTTTCAATTTTCAGTGCTCCTTCTAAGTAAAAAGATTGGTTTTCCACAAGGTGTTATTTTCAGCAAGGTGTAACTTGGCCAGATCTATACTGATTTGCATCAACATGTTCATATAGCTTTTCTCTTTGAGGGCTATTTTGTTAAACACCAGTTTTCTAGCCAAGCAATTGCAGAACTGCAGCTATTTGAAAACGTACATACGTACATGCACACACACATAATATATACGTAGATATAAAAGATCCAAAATGGGTTTATCTTGGACTATAGTGATCTGGGTCCAACAGGTAAAAATTTCTGGAAGGAATATATGAAAAAAGAACATAGTGGGAGCACTGCAGTATATCTCTGAAAATGTTCACATCTAGAATGTTACTAGTCAAAAAGAAGAAAAGCACAACTGGCCATTTTTTTCCCCAAACACAGGTTTTAGCAGCACTAAACAGCAAACTGACTTGTGCATTTTGCCCTGCAGTAGGCCAAACTACTGAACTACAATTAATGACTCTTCACTAGTTGTATAGGGTTTCAAAACATTACAGACATTGGAATAAGAATATCCTATGCAAACCACATCAGATGCTATTTTTGAACATTTTAGTTGAAACAACCTGCTTGCTTTAGCAAACAAAGGCCATGAGGATCTTTTCCTTGAAATTTTGTATACAGGAAGGAAATGACAGACTAAATCCTAACAATTAGGACAATTAAATCTCTACCTTAAAGGGTGATCTCAACAGTATGTAAGCTGTAGAGCTGCAACGCAGTCATAAAGCAAGCACTGTCTACATTAATAATAATAATGATTGAAGATGAAATAGAATGTGACCTGTAGCAAGAAAAACATGAGTGATATAGGGAAAGTTTCCATGGGAACAAAAAAAATATCTAAAATATCTCTGTGTTCAGTGAGAAAAAATTCGGGCAGACATAATCTTGTCTCACAGCAGAGTGCCTTTTGCAGCTAATGGGTTCACTGAGTAGGTGCTGCCCAAGCCCTGTTACCATCGCTGCTTAGCTTACCCTGGTTGTCTGCTGTCTCCCTCTTCCCTCCAGCAGCTCTTACTGCATCTGCTGTGCAAGCGGCAGGCAGGACGCACTCAGACCTAGCAGGCACACTGAGAGAGACCATTACTTATTCAGGGGGGCTTTCATATCTGGTGTCAGTCAGCTATTTTGAAATAAATGTTCCTGGGCCAGATCCCAGCCTTGTCTACATCTTTGAAATTTGAGAATACTTCCATTGATTTCTGTGGACATCATGAGGACTAACTTGTGAGGAGAAAAAAAAAGAGCTGTAGTGAAATGCCTATCTGTATTCTTTGACATGTATAAATCTGTATAAATGTTGTAAACATGCTTAGTTTTGCCAAACCCTGGTATTTATTCACAGAACAACTGCAGTGGAAGCAGTGCAGAGGGTCTGAACATCCATTTTCCTGGCTGGGCTTCAAGTGCTTTATGTTCTTTTCCTTTCATTATTGCTGACTTTTGTATTCTGGGTGGTTTTCTGCTCCTTGATGTTCTGTTTTCCCATGTTTTCCAGGCTGTTCACTTAGCTCTCCTTCCATCCCCCAGCTATTCTTTCAATCTTTCTTGGCATCCCTCAGAGTTTCATTTTTGTCCTTGTTTTGTAGGCAACTCATGGACATTAGTGTACTACTACATTAGTGTAGATGTTCTTCTATGACAGTGACCGTAAAATATATAGAGGGGAAGTCTCCACTAAGATTGGGTAGCACACAAACTTCTTAGAGTCAATGTTTCACACAGACCCAAAATACCCTTTTTCCAGGGCTCTGTTCCCTAGCATGAATCACATTCTACATATCATCTAAATTTCTCCTCTTTTACTTCTCTCATATTTGTGCTCTGACAAGAATTTAGATTTTTTTCTCTAGAAAAAAAGAAGTGGTTCATTGAAATCTGCCATGTCCTCACCTGTCTACTCTTGTGATTCCACTATTTGAATCTTCTAATCTTGTTGATATTAAAAATTACCCTTCTTATCACCATCCATCTCAGATCCTGCAGTTGCATGTTTTGCTTCAAAAACACTGGCCCTTTTTTGAGTTACTTCACATGGCTACTTATTGAACTACATTTTCACTTAGGTGTCCTTGTTGTCCAGATTTTAAACAGCAAAAAGGCTACAGAATCTCATGATGTATCAATTACTGAATGAGTTGGCATATCTGCACCCAAACTCCCTCCTAGACAAGCCATTGTCTGTGAGTAGAGTAACTTCATTTGCATGTTACAGTTGTCTTCTAAGCTTTGACACCAAGGTTTTCAGGGAGACTTGGTGACTGGATGTATCACCTGAAAATCTGAGACCTCTAATGGGGGCCTTACGTCATCATTATCTTCATTGTCATCATAATTGAATGGTTTGGGTTGGAAGGTACTTGAAAGATTATCTAGTTCCAACATCCCGGTGTGGGCAGGGACACCTTCCACTAGATCAGGTTACTTGAAGTCCTGTCCAACCTGGCCTTGAACACTTCCAGGGATGCGGCATCCACAACTATGGGCAACCTGCTCTAGTGCCTCATTATACTATCTCCCTCTTCAATTTTAAAACCATTTCTTCTTGTCTTATCCCTATCTGCCCATGTGAAAAGTTTCTCTTAGGTACTGGAAGGCAGCTCTAGGGTCTCCCTGGACCCTTTTCTTCTTCAGGCTCAACAACCCCAGCTCTCTCAGCCTGTCTTTGTAGGAGATTGCTCCAGCCCTCTGATCATTTTCAGGGTCCTGCTCTGGGCTTTTCACATCCTTCACACAGGTCCACATACTTGTTATATTGGAGGCCACAGAGCTGGATGCAGCACTGCAGGTGGGGTCTCACCAAAGCAAAGAAGAGGGGGAGAATCACCTCCATCAACCTGGTCTTTAAGCCTCTTTTGATATTGTCCCTGCCTGGCCTCCCCTGCCTCCTGCCCTGGCCCAGGACCCCATGTCAGACCCCTGGGGCTGTTGGTTATGCCACAGCAGTGCCAGCCATGTCCTGGGGGACCTCCAGGGAGTCATCAGCCCTTGCTACTCCAGACAGACTCCTTCAAA
This sequence comes from Acropternis orthonyx, assembly GCA_035583155.1. Lineage (NCBI taxonomy): Eukaryota > Metazoa > Chordata > Aves > Passeriformes > Rhinocryptidae > Acropternis > Acropternis orthonyx. The sequence goes on from JAWWEU010000111.1 coordinate 87,033,259, forward strand.
GGCCATGCTCCCTAAACAATGTCAAGTGCCTATCCTCTCCAAATCAGCTGTCTCAAGTTGCAACCTGTTAAACACTCATCACTATCAATGTTTTTCTTCTATTTTAGTCTTAGCTTTTGGGAATTAGAATCGCATTTTATGTGGTTTCTACAAAGCCCTGAGAATAAAAAAGAATAATAAAAAGAGTAAGAGAAAGAATAAGAGAAGATACAACTTTCCTCATTCCTGCTGGTACAGAGGACAGATTCCCAAAAGGAAGGGCACTGCTCTCTTTGGAGACTGTAGTCCTCCCACCTGCATCTGGCACTCAGCACTCTGGGCTGAGAACTGCAACCCAAGGTCATGATCTGACATTTAGCACATAGCAGCTTCACTTCACTTCCAGAAGTGTGTCCAGAGAAATGGAATTCTCAGTGGACTCATGTAATACTGTGTGTGTTCTTTGGGACATCTATTTTAAAATGTCTGATAATGTTGCAAGGAGGAATGTCCATTGAATTTGTACAGCTGTTCAATGTTTTTTAGGGTTACAAAGGCAAAAGATGAAGGTGTACCAGTGCTCAGGGGATTCACATGATACACCTACACTGTGCAGAGTGCAACAAACTCATGCCCAATCCTATGTGCCAGCTGTCCACTTCGTTCAGACCTCCATCATATTTCACAACGGTAGAAAAGCAACTTTCAGGAACTACTGGAGAAAACTCATATCCACTCTAGTCCTGAGTGTGTATTTATTCACAGTGTAATATTCCCTATTTACCCAGCAAGAAAAATATTATGGATCACCATTTCAGAATGCTGGATGTGCCTCAGCTATCACATATACTATTTCACTGAGTAAGTAATGATGAATTCAGCATTCTTTACTTTTGTTTTTGTTTTTGTCTTGTTTTTATTTTCAGTGTTTATATAAATACTAGTAAATGCAGGGACAATTTTGTGAAGAAAACCTAAATCTATCTCCTTTTTATTACTTGTAAGTACATGCCAGACCATAGCATTCAGCATGGTATGTACTTACTCATTTTCTTACACCTGTAGTGTTTACAGTGTTTTATTGGCCTCTTTGCTATGAGATACACATTTCTGTCAAAGTAATATTTTTCTTTTTCTGAATGTCAGAGAGACTCCAAGATTATTATTTCACTGGAACATTTGATAATTTACAAACATTTCCATCTTTGGCTTCCATCCAATTCAATATACCTGATTTAAGAGAACACCCACAAAGAAAAACCTGCTAAAGCTGCAATGTCTCAGCCTTGGTTGCAAAAGGGAAAGAAGTGTCAGTAATGAGTGATGCCAGCCAATGAAATACTTTCTTTAGCTATTTTACTGGTTTGTAATAGCTGGTTCAATAAATTTTTAGGATTAATTCAACAGACAGCATCAGGAAACTCTGGAGACACTCTCTCACCCTGCCATGTGTTTGGTCAAGCCCACCTCAGTGTGTTTCCTTTATTCTATACCAATTTAAACTATTTGTACAAAATGTAGCAGAACATAACTGTACCAGGAAATTCCCATAGTAAATGTTAAGGTTATGTAACAACGGAAATGCCCAGCGAGACTTTAAAAAGGAAATACAGGGTAAAGAAGAAATTTAATTGCACATGTACCCAAAAGTTTAATTTTAGGACTCTCCTCCTCCTCAAAAAGAATTCAGACTGTAGAATTATTCACATCTTCTAGCAACTATTGAGAGAGATAGACATACCATAAGACCTGTTGGGGAACCAACACGAAATGGTAGGTATAGGAACATGCTTAAAATCTTAACCTAGAGGCCACATACCTAACTCAAGACTTCAGGAAGTTTAATCCCTTCCTCTGGGATTCAGAACATGGAGTCCACTCTGGTGATCAGGTCTTCGCACCTCATCTTGGGAAGAACACTCAGGGTCCAGCCTTTTCAAATCATCAGCAGGGTGATGGTACCACCACACCTCTTTTGTATGCAAAAGCACACCAGCTTGCACAGACCTCTAGCATATGTGAGATCAAGCTTCAGTTTCTTCTTCCATCTGTTGGGACGGACAGAAGTCCAGCTGTTCCAGGTGTGCTCCTGGCTACACCATGTGCAGCGAGTGATGCAAGATTCATCAGGGCAGAAGGCAAGGATACAATACAATGACTTAAACATGATAATTTGGAGCTAAAACCCAAAGGAATGGGTTTTGTTTCTGGTAAGGCTGGGAACAGCCATCAGTCCGCAGCTCTTCATCCAGCCATCCCAGCTTGGTCCATGATCACACTCCTGGTTGTTGCAGTTGCATTTGGTTTTCAGAATTTTTCAGTTTCAATAAGAGGATTATTGTGTAGCAAAGCAAATGAAAGCTCTGCAAAATCTGCAGCGTTAAGCCAATATAAAAGTGAGGTGTCAGTTTAGAGAAAATATGGGATCACAATGGAGGTTAACAAAATGTCTTTATGTGATTAAAAGGATTAAAAGGACAATCATCAACATGTGTTTTGCTATTTCTTCCAAAGATGCAGAGTGGAGAAAAGACTGGAAGGTCAGTTATATCAGATGAATAATAGGCAACATAACACAAAGATATAAAGCTTATTAGTATTTGATAGAACATAGTGTTCTGATATTTTTACAGCAAAATTGCTTCTTAAGCAATGTGAATGTCTTGTAGGTAATATTGCTTGAGAGCAAAAATTTAAAAAATGACATTTCTTGAATATCTCAGCAATATAACTAAAGATAGAAACAGTACTGCTGACTTTGTGTGTCTTAACCTGAATAATGAATCAAGATGGAAAAGGCCAATAATTAATTCATCTATGCATACATTCATCTGGAATTATCAATATTAAACAGAACTAATACATTGTTAGGACTAATTTAAATTATATTGAATGCACAGCATAGTGTGAGACTCTGAGCATCAGTGATTGTAAAACTCCATCTGTTGGACAGAAAAGTCAGTTCACTAATCGGTTTGCCACAGGCAGGCTGTTTGTGCCCTCTTCACATGGGAAAAAGATTTGTCAATTTAGATAATTCCCTTGCAATGAAGCTCTACTTTTCCTGGACTCACTTATGCCAGTTCAGCAAGTGAAATATAGAATGCTGATGAAAGCTCATTTATCTGGTGTAATTGTGCATATATATATATATATATATATATATATATATACATACATACATATACACACTACGACTTTTCCAGTATGAAAATGTCACAAGAAATCCCACACTCTGTCATTATCATGCCA
>JAWWEU010000111.1:87036589-87047312 GCA_035583155.1 Acropternis orthonyx
CAAGGCTTCTACAATACAGACCTGAACTCATACTGAAAAAAGTTTTCCACAGGCAGCATTAAATGGGATTATGGAGGAGGCTTAAAGAAACAGAGAGCTTGAAAGTAGGAAATTTCCTGAAAAAAACCCTACTGAAATTTCACAGAACCAGAGGACATTGTGTGTCAAATTTGAGCTGTATTACCTTGAAAAGTGTGTTCAGTGCCCTGGAGAATTATTCTCAATTACATCAAAGCATTTACAATACTCTGAGAAATGTCCTAGAGGTACAGGAGACAGCCTGACTGACAGCGAGTGTCTCTCATATTTATATGCTGATTGTGTCAAGCAGTTTTGCCGGCACTTCTGTGCTCCAAGACTGCAAAGTAGTTAAGTTTGAATGCTGTAAGTGAGTGTATTTGCAAAGTATCCATTTGAATAGTAATTGCATGATGGAACAAGTTGTCCATCCTTGCAGGTAATCAAAACTTGACGGGTCTTCAGAGCCTGAGGTTAGTCCTGCTGTTGGGCAGGGGGTTGGACTGAAGGGCCTTCAGAAACCCCTAAGAAGCTGAACTAGTATACAAGTCTCTGTCACTCTTTTGTTAAACTCACTGTGCCCCAACACAAGAAGGATGTTTGTGCTCTTTAGTCCACTATCTTAATTTTTTTAAGTTCCGGCTCAAGAGGGCTCAGACCTAAAATGATGCTTCAAATTCTAAAACAAATCTAAATAGTCTTAACAATTCCAACATAACTATCTGTCTCAAATACTGAATATAGTACCAAACAGAGTGCTGCTCATATGTACCTTTGTTTTTTAGACAGATTTACAAGGGCTTGAGAGATATTGCTTTAGTGCTCCTGTAAAGTCATATGTTTATCCTCAGAATTGCTAGTTCCAGGCAAGCAGCTGCTTGCTCACCTTTGCCATCATCTGGTTTCGTCCTTCGCCTGGAAATGCCTTGGTTAGAGGACCCCAGGTATTTAATTTTCCAGGCCCAATTAATTCTTGGTTTTCTTACAAGATTTTCAGAAGGGAGGGTGATTTTGTGGGTGATTTTTGTCTGCCAGGGGTTGGCCGGCGATCATTAATTCATTTCACACACACTAGCAGACATGAGAGAGTAACAATTTTTGTTCAGCTCTGAGTGAAGCTCAGTGCTGACGTAGAAGAGGCAGAAGTCGTCTCCCACTGCTAATCCTCTGTGCTGCTGCCTCCCCCTTGAACACGTGTCTTTCCCTTTCAACTATTTAAAGTACACTGTAAATCTTTGCAGCAATTGGCTGCTTTCCAGAGTGGCTGCAGCATGCAACACAGTCCTCATAACCCAGGCAAGAACAGAAGTTTTGGGAAGAAATGTGTTTGACGTTTCAGAGCACTGTAGTTAGGTTATTTTTATTCCCATTTTTTGTGCATAGTTCCCGTGGATGGGGATGAGGTTCCTGTGGATGGGGATGAGAATCCCGTACGCAAGGGATATTCCTACTTGGTTCTCAATGCAAGGCACTCATTGTCTTGATTTGTCATCCACAATATCAGGTAAATTTTCATATTCACCTTCCTAATACCTTTTCAGGAGATCTTTTTTTTAATTTATACTTAGTTTTAGGGACACATACAAACACAGGTACCATCTCAACTCTAAGCAAAGGTGAGAAATCTTGAGATATATTACAAGAAGTTTTATTGTTAAAAATACCTTCTTCAACCCTACATATAAAAATTTAACCAAAAGAGATCCAGCAAGTATAGCATCTTTGGATAATAAGACTTATCAGGTTTGTTGTACATGAAGCCAAATGGTGGCAAAAAAATAAGGCTAAAGAGAGAGTAGTAATAATAGTTGTTCGGGGCAATCCAACTATAGGACATAAAAACATAAATGAGAAAGCAGCAAAACAAGTTCTGTGACATTTTCAGGAGTGAGTGACTAATTTACACATGACAACAGGAAATATGTAATCATTTCTGATGAGATACACTTCAGAGCACTACATCAGTAACACGGGAGAAGAGAAGCTTACACCACTACGTAATCAACATGAATTTATTTATAAGTATGCTACTTCCTTATTGAGTGCAATAAAAGATTTACTAATCTTTTATAAAGCCAACTACTAAAACATAATCAAGATGGAATGATAATAACACTTTTCAGCTCAGACTGGGTTTTTGATTTCTTCCTTTCCTTTTTTTTTTTTTTTTTTTTGTGTTTTGTTTTGTTTTGTTTCGTAAGAAAAGTTCTTTCATTTCCAGGAGAAATATCCTCCAGATATCACTGTAAGATTTTGTTTTTCTGAATTCAGGTAGTCTTGCCCTACGCTGCTCTTGAACAGCCTGAGCACTTGATTCCTCACATTCTTGCAGCACAAATAGATACTTACAACTATACAAACTGGATAGAAAGTAACTATCAAATCACCTGTGCCTGGTAGCAAAAGTCCTCACATTCATTCTCAAGGGCAAGAGTGGGAGGAATGCGGCCCAGAAACTCTGAGTGCTAACAAACAGAGATATTAATGTGTTCTTAAGTTGTAGATGCGGAAATTCTGCTTGAACAAGCAGGAAAAGTTGCCAAGGTGGCAGTGGCTATGCTGTGGTGCAGCCACCCTGAGCAGTTCTGGAGTCTTTGTCCTTAGAGATACTCTGGTCCCAGCCTGGTAAGGAGGGGACCTAAGCAACCTTCTCTGACTCTGAAATAAGAGTCTGCCTTTGGAGGAAGCTGGATCAGGTGATCTCCCTGGGTCCTTCCTGGACTAAATTTTTCTATGCTTCTATGCTTTTTGGATTCTTTTCTAACACCCAGTCTGTGAGGTGATATTTGAGAGTCCTTTCCATATACAAGAACAACAATTCCATCCCTGTATCTTGTACTCTGAAAATATTAGGAAACACCCCAAAAAAAATCAAAAAAATCCCTTCCTTCTCAGACCATGTCTGGCTTTGTTTTTAAGATTACTGCTATGTCTAAGTCCTCTGAAATGTGTTCTGGCATTACAAGGGCAGTTTTTCCTTTTTGAATTTTTAGTATTTCAAGTCTTTCAAATATTAAAACATAAGAACAGCTGTATCAGGTCAGATCAAAGGTCCATCTGGTACAGCATACTTTCTCCGGTCAAGGTATTAATAGTGGATGCCTAGAGAAGCATGTAGGTGTCAAACAAGTACATAGGAACACTTCTCCTGTGTACTTTTCCAGTCTGCAGGGAATTGCGGCCTGGGAACTTTTAGAGCTGGAGGTGGTCCCTGGTGGATTTTTCCTCCTGGCCACAAGGCCACACTGCCAGCTCATTTGTTGCTCAGTAAATTTCAAATTTTCAGTTTTCTTGTTCAGGTAGCTTCCTTGCATCTGCAGATGTTACCTCCCCATTATGCACCCTCCTTCCAGATCACATTTATGAATATTTTGAATAGCACAGGCTTTTGTACAAGTCTCTGTGGGACTTCACAAATAAGTTGCCTTCTTCTTTGAAAATTATCATGAAATTTGCCCTTTGTTTTCTACTCCATGTTTGTCAGTTTGGCAGCACACTGCTCAGAAGCTGCCAGTTGTGGCATAATGATGGGTCACTGAGAGAAAACAGAAGAAATAATGTTAACAAGTTTTTGTGGTTCTTCATTTTGTCTCAATGGATTCCTTCCCAGAACATTTTTTGCAACCCAGTAGCTTTGCTGAGGTCAGTAACCAGGTGTAAGGGGAAGTGCAAAATCAGTGCAATGAAAACGCAGGTCTTAATATAAAGATTTAAATACTTACAAGCTTCTAGATTTATACTTCACAGTATTTAATTATTGTGTTATTCTTCTATACTTATGTCCTTTATATTTCTCACAGGAGAGAAAATAGAAAGCTTTAAAATTTGGAACAGTTCTTTTGATACAGAATGTATCTTGCAGAAATGCCATCAATTCTATATATTCTGTGTGTGCCAGTTTTCTGTGGTTCTGAGTTTGTCCTAATAGCATCCTTCGTTGAAGCAAAGCTTTCATTATAAAATGAACAGACCACTTTATTCTCCTCATCCCAAAGCTGTTCAGCCAGTGCTTGAATAAGCATGAAAATATGTAGTGATGCCCTCTCTGAGTCTGCAAAAACCCTGAAATTACTTTGGAGAAAGCTGAGGACTTTGGAGATTGCCATTTTAGAAAAAAATCCTGCTACAGAAACCTCATGGTCATCAACAGTGTGAAATCTGAGTTGTTTTTTTCCCAGATGCCACAGAAATTAGAATTTATGCCATAGAATTCGCTTTTTTGTGTAAACAAGTAGACATATATTCTTATTTCTTTCCTTTCCTGACCTGTCAGGATCTCTCATCCTCTGCTGTTTGAATGAAGGGAAACCTACCCCATCCTTGGATCCAGGCAGCTGGAGCTTGACTGGGCTGAGAATTGGTGACAGGATGCCAGGTTGCCTGGAGAAGGCAGGCAGAGAGGTGGGGAGTGATGGAGAAAGCTTGCCCTTTAAAATCATCACTACCTAAAGTAGCCATACACTAATTTTATTTTCATGTTTTTACCTATGAACCAGAGTTGTGATGTGCATGTGCTGGTGTAAGAGAGGGAAATCCTGATCCCATTTAAATCAACAGATATTTTGTTACTGGTGTCAGCAAGGACATGATCTCTTTCAAAAGGTATTTAATGACACAATAAATTGTGTTTGCTGTAGTATTTAGAGATAAACACCAATGGAACTAAATACCATCATGTCAACAGTTACAAAAACTTCTGGTTTTAAGAACTGAAATTTGTGTCCAGTTCACATAATTTTGGCTACAAAAGAATTTTACTGTAATTAGAGGTATACTATATTTTCCCAGTTCTGTTGAAACATGAAAGAACATGGCTCTTCATCATCTAAATGATGTGCTAGTGGATTGGCATAATATTTAGGCAATATGCAGGGATAGAAAGACAGAATGAAATAAAAGAGTATTATCAAGACAATAAAATTTGACTGAAAATACTTCATAATTTAGGGCAATTTTTTTTGTTTTTAGTTATATGACATTTGGATCCAGCTCTTGGCAATAGTATTTGCTATTATAAATGAGAAATTTGTCACCACATTTTCTTCTCCACAAAATAACTGATCAATAACAGCAGAATATGTTTCTGATCTTATCTCAGTTTTTGAGAATCAGTAAAATCTGTGTGATCAGTAGATGGGCACAGATGTATGTTGAGTGAGATCAGAGGACTAACCTCTGCTGAAATGCAACAGGGTTCATTGCAATATCAGTACAGTTCTGCTTGAAGTCTGCTTAACTTTCCATTTTCTCTGTCATTCTACTAGGAAATGAATTCTCCTATATTTAAGATGATCCAAAACACTGACTATAACATTTGGGGATAATTGCTGTCTGACACCTCTGGAGACAACATACAAATCTTCTGACCTAGAAAGAAATGAAAATAGGAATGATACCATAATTTAGACTTTCATCCAAAGGTAATGGGAAAAGTCTCATCCACAGAAAGAACTATTGTGGCAGAGGGACATAGAGGTAAGGTAGAAGTTTGTCTGGCTACATGTACAGACCATCTCTATTTGTGCTCCAAGAACTCTCCAGAGGGATTTGTTGAATTTTGTAGACTACATTGGGACAGCCTGGATGTTCACAAATTGGCTGCAGTGCCATTACAGTGAGGTTCACTTGGAAAGAGGATTGTGCTGAGGAGATGAGAGTCTGGCCCCATGAATTCCCAGGTTTCTTTGAGTAAGCTCTCCTAAAAAGAAGTTTTTCAGTTTTTACACAAAATGGCATCTGACAACTTGGAAAGAAAAACCTGTTTTTCTTCCCATGCCAAAATTAATAAAATTTTGGACAGAGCGGTACATTTTTATGATGAAGGTAAGAATTTATTGGATAATAAATTATTTGTTAAATTGCTATGATGTGTTGGAACCTGACAAGTATTATAGTTTTGCTGTCAATTCAATTACCCTACACTTGAGGATGTTGGTTTAATTATTTGTTGCTGGATTATTTAAAAGGCGCTTAAGTCAGTGCAAATTTGGCCCTGATGTCAATGAGATCAATCACAGGTCCAAGCTGCCTTAACTCTTAGAGTGATTAATAAAGGGCAGGTCTTTCAGAAATGCCATCACTCACTGCCACACCGTTAATCTTGAGTTGACAGAGCCAAATGCAATGTAACAACAAACTCACACAAGTTAAGAGTGTGGTATGTGCTTATCAGAGTCTGCTAAACTACAGGAAGAGCAGTGACCCTTACACTATAGGAAAGGATAAAGAAGGTTGAAATGTATAAAGCAGACTTTTGTTATGGTAAGCTGAACAAAGAACGGGACCATAACAAGATGAAGTCACATGAAAAGATTAGCGGCACAATTTAGAGAAGACCACATGGGACAGAAGTAACTTTCCAGGAGACAGGAGATAAATAGGAAGTCACGTCTCCCTACTGCTCCTCTCCTCTCCAGATGCATGTGGAAGAGCAAGGTAGGGCTGGGAGCACCAACCATTCTCCTTTGTGAGATCACTCACACAGACATAGGCCCCACTTTCACAGTGCAAGTTGGACCTGTTCTTGAGACCCCAGTGCCTGCATATGTGGCAAATACTTTTCAGAGGAAGTAAAAACTTGCTTAGCTCTCCCTAAAAATCCTGCTCAAAAGTACAAACCAGTGACATTGAACTCCTTTGAGCTCAGTCAGACAATAAATATCAGAAGAGGACTTAATTTAGCCATCCTAAATTGCTGCCAACGCAAGCCTGAACTGAGGAACCTTCTTCTCTGCCACATTTAGCAGCTCCTTCTGAGCCAAACTTTGGTTTCTGCGGTTTTGCTGGATTTCACCTTCTGAAAGTCTAACTGCAGCCATCTCACAGCAACCCTTTTCATCACAGAGAGCAACCTTTTTATCCGCAAGAGAATCTGGGTCCACCAGACCTAGTTGGTATTTCCATCCAATCCAACTGCATTCTCAGGAGACAGCTGTAAAAATACATGTTCCCCAACTCAAGCTACACAGAAGAACAGGAATATGGAATCAGATATTTGAGGAGTGGAATGTGAAGTCAGATGTGTAAGCACACTTCCAAATGCTAGCAAGGTGATGAAGTTCATATACAGTTTATTTGAACAAACTCACCACTGTTTAATTAATTTACTTTCAAAAGCTGAGCAGTTAGTATTTAGATGATGAATCCCTGAGCAAGTAGTTAAACAGTAATCACTGAGATTTTCTGAAAAAAATCTGTAGTGGCCCAATTCATAAAAAGAGAAAATTACAAAGTGACCTAGAGACAGATTAAAATATCATATCAGCTAAACATACCATTGGTTGGATGGGGACTGTCTCTTTGACCCTCAGCAAGATATAGAATATACCTAGTCTTATCTATCTTAGTTTCCATTTTCTTGAAATGGCAATAGTATCGACTCATGGAGTTATTAAAGCCACTACCACTAGTTTGTCTATTAATACTTTTCTGGCTCTTTCAAGGTGATGTGATAATTATTAGTAGAACATCCAATAAGGAATTGCATCACAGCTTGTGAGTTTTCTTTCAAGATGAAGACATCAAGATGTACACAGAACAACTAGAGAGTATGACTCTTCTAAAGAATTTTTCCTCTGCCCACAAATAGAATAGTAAATGTGTTTTCCAAGCTTTAGTTACATAGTGTCTCCCATGTTTTATTTCAGTAACAATGGCTTTTGAAGATCCTGGATTGGGATAAAAGAAGTTCTACCCATGAGAATTGCTGCAATGAAATGCAACTAAAAATAGATTATAGATTGTTCAGAGACAGAGTCTCTTTCTGCTCTGAATTTCTCTGAACAAGGCTTCCCCTTTTTGGAGAGGATGATGTGTGTGTAAATAACCCAAGACACAACTGATGGCAGACATCTTCATGTCATGTGTCAAAAAACATTGCTAATTTATGAAAAGATGGTATCACTTAGTTCCATATCTAACTACTGGAATGGATTTTTCTTCTTTAATGCTGCCTCAAGTAAATTGGCAATACCAAACAGTCTCAGAGGCAAACTTAATGCCACAGCTTATATACAACAAAAGAGATGGTTTAGCACCTGGCTCTTTTCCATTCCTTCACAAACCTTCTGGTGCTCTTTCTAAGCCCTGGGTGCTCTCACTTGTTCCTTCCCATGCCACATTCCCATGCTGTTCCCCTTCATTATAGCTTCAGATGATTTCCACTTCCTGCTCTCCTTCCTGCTCATAGGCTCCTTTTGTGCCCTAAATATACCACTGCATGACACAATGGAAATATCTGCATGGGGGATAAGGGTGTGCAGTGATTTAGGCAAACACTGTGAAATCCAATTAATATTTCTCCAACTTTTTAATTTTTATTTTTATTGAGAGTGGTTCCACGTGACAATTCTGGTGGTGATACAATATGTTCACCATCATGCTGGATTGCAAGGGCCCCTGGGTGTACCTTTCTCTTGAAGGGGGAAAAAGTGGAATCACCCAGGTTGTGCTTTCTTAGGCACTAACATGAAACATCATTCACAGTAAACTATTCTTGTTTGCCCCTCCCCAATATAAAAGTGTGAACAAAATGAACACTGGAATTACCAATACTGGAAATGTGACTTAGAGCAAATTGGGATGAATGGGATAGTTCATTACTCAGTTATTGCTCCAGACTCTCAGCAGACAGCAGCAAAGAGTTTCTTGTGGCAGAGATTACTGCATTTGCTATACCCCACAATTTAAAAAAACCTGGAAATTTGAACTACTATTAACTAGAATATTAATAATCTAGAGAAGATGAAACCTTACAAATGTGATGTACAAGCACAACCTGGAAAGCATACTTTTCCATACATACATGAATTTTGACTGTGGTAACTATAAGGACCTTCTGGCTATTTAGTATCTTTTCCTCTGTCTTTTCATGCATAGAGAATTTAGTTCCCCTCTCTCTTTTTACATCCATGTGAACAAACATGAGTAAGTGTCTTTGTGTGTCTAAAAAATATATAATAGTCCATGGAAAGGGAGTACTTCGTCAATGACAACAAAAGGAATCTGCTTAGTAATGCCTACATGCATTCCTTGGAAAGGTTTGTGTTTAAGCCATGAAAACCCTTTTAGCTAATTTGTTTCATTCAGAAGAACTAACTTGGACCTCAGCAGACAGGCTTCTCCTGAGTAAATCGGTGAGAAATGGAAATGTTTTCTTTATAGGCCAGGGATCCCCTTGTTCTCAATGCTCACATCAGTACCACCAGCTTCCTCAAACCTCCTGGTACATACTACTCATTCCTCTGCCTGTCTGAAGAGCAGACCCCACCACTTAGAGAATGACATTGCTAAACTCACATTTTCTTAATCTCCCTGTCCTAATACTGGTGAAAGCTTTTATTTGCTCTCTTGGCTTCTTTATACTCAACTGGCTCCAGAAATCCACCCTCAGAGCCCACCAGGACACACGTCGTCCAGCCTCCACCTCCTTCCCTTGGCAAGATTAAAACCAGCCCTCCAGCCTGCACCTCCCTCTCTGCTGGGTCCTGCAAGGGGCAGGAGGAGCTGACTGCACCCACCACTGCACTCCTCTGTGGGACTAATGAGAGGGAAGCAGGGAGCGTGACAATATACACTGTGTACTCACATGAGAGAAGTGAAGAAAGCCAGCAGTGAAGATGAAAAGCCACTGGTAAGAGAACAGGTGGGATTTAGAGACATCTGAGAAAAACAGATTAGAACAGTTAAAACTCTCCTTGTCAGCTGCCACCTTTGTTGTTTGGTCCTATGAAAGCATTATATGAAGGAACTAACAACAGAAAGAGCTTTATTGAGACATTTTATTATAAGGCAAAAATAAAAGTTCTTATGTAAAGAAATTGTCTTGTCAAATCTGTTAGTAAATCCTTAACTTGTTTTTTTATACATTCAATATGTGTGGTCTGGAGGAGAAATTTAATAACAGAATCTGTCAGAAACTGTAGATTCATACTGGAGTTTTCTTTCTGTTTACAGGAAAATTACAGCTTTCTTTTACGTGTGTAGTTTTCTGTGGTCATCCATCTCAGCCACCATCCAGCACCAATCAAGTAAGCAGACAGAATTTATCTGCATTTCATCTTTCTGTAATTTTGGATGTCAAAAGACTGTGTTTATCCAAAATTAAAATCCTCTCTAGGATTCTAGCTACCTCAAAAAAACTGTCTATGTATATGTATGGGTGGATTGATGGAAGGATGCATATGAAAAAGAGGGGAAAAAAGCAAGAGCTGTGTGTGTTGTTTTTAAACTTCCTATTAGGTATGTTTTTAAGGTAAGGATTAAAATCTGGATATAGGTGCTAGATACAGGACACAAACCTCCCCCTGTGTTTCAAGGCTTCTAGTTAGATATTCTTCTGCTATGTTCAATGAACCGGTTGTACTTTATTTGTTGGGCATAAAATGTAAATGGCTGGATGTCAGCCATATGTCCCATCAAACAATATAGAATGAGGTCTTTTCTATAGTGTAGCATGTCAACCTGAATGTTCTCTTTAAGCCTATGTTGTCTGAAGGAAACCCACATTTAGGGTTGAGCCTTTGCAGCACACAAGAGGCTCTCTGTTGGTTAGAAATGCTTCTCCTTCCAGCTTCTACTCCTCATTCTTCCATATCCACACTCTACTAGCATTTTCCAGATTGACTTGATACTGGACTTGTACATGACTCTTAAACACTTCAAATAAGTGTTTATTTTTCCTTCCTCCTTCCTTAAATTAGGGTAA
>JAWWEU010000111.1:87056709-87102670 GCA_035583155.1 Acropternis orthonyx
GTTCCACAGTTGAAGAGGAGACAGAAGGTGATCCCTCTGAGGTGCAGGGTTGGTAGATGAAAGAAAAATTCCAAGATATTAAACCCATAACAGTCCTTTTTGAGCTACTTTGAAGGAAATAAGAGACCCATGTTTAAACCTCAGGACAAAATCAGTGATTATAATCCCTCATACTTCAGGAGACTGTTGTAATTATTGTGCTTCCTGGTATGACCATGTTAACAGTTGCTTTTAATATTTAATTAGCTTGGGTTTTTTTTTGCAAAAGACTGACCTGGAGTAGATGGTGAACTCTTAAAGAAGGTTTTTGTTTATAAATCCTGCGAGGGATAAGGGTAGCATTAGAGACTAGATCCAATCTAAGCAAAGGGCCTAGCACAGCTCAGAAATAATGCCCACCCATTTCCACAATACCTTCTACTGGCTAGCTCAGGACATCCCATCCCCATAACATAACATGGTTGTTGTGAATCCCTTTCTCTGTGCATTGTAGTAGACACTTAAATTGGTTCTAATTGCGGAAGCTTTTGTGCTCTTCAGCAAAGAAAACAATATGAAAATCTCAGACATTTTATTATTTGATTATCTGATTTAGTTTCTGAGATGAGCAATTAATATAAAACACATACAAAGTGACATACCTATAATTTCTGACAGAAAGATAATTGTAGAATCTGCATTTTGCCTTTCAGACATCCATAAAAGTGGGGTTTTTTTTCAGCTAGTGTTTTTTCAGTTGATGAGTTATACTGCACTTTATGCTGAATGATGTGACAAGTTTATCCTACTGTGTTACTAAATGACATTTAGGACTTTGGGAACACTATTTCTGGATTCACTTTAGTTTAAAAGGAAATAGTTTCAAAATACAGTTGAAAAATTACATAAAACATTGCAAAGTTCCATATATTATCCTGTTTCTTCTCCAAGATTCCTTTTATACCTATAGAGTACTCATTTCAAAACAAGTTGAATGGCTAAAAAGAACCAAATGCTTAGTATATTGTAATCATTTTCCACATCCCTATACATGAGTTTTGCAACCACTTTGAAATGACAAGAGTGAAGTGAGACATAATTTTTAACTGTATTTCATGCTTTTTACTATAAAATGTGGTCACAGGTAAATCAGCACTGTGTAAACCTCAAGGGAAAACATTGCCACAAAAGAAGCATCTCACTTTTCTTCACGTTTCTATGTTTAATTACTGTACCGTATAATTTACTTTAAGAATGCTGACAGAAAGCTGCCCCAGGTGTCTGAAAGGAGCTATCTAGTAAGTTGCTATAGATGTGGATTAGGAAATATCAGTAACTGAAAAGTTACACTAATGCTGCTAAACCCAAGAAGTTAGTATTTGAAAATATTATTCAAAAGTAATCCACTGGAGCTGATAATGTGCCAATTAGATGCACAGGTATATTAGCTTTGCTAACTGCTCTCTGGGATACTGATGGATGGGTGGGATGATGAAAACATTACCCATACTTTATGCATGTTACTAGGATTAAAAAAAAAAAAAATCTATGTCAATAATGTTTTCCTCCTTGGACAGATATTTAGATTAAATGCATAGAAAACTGTAGGTATTAAACTAATATTATTACAACCACTAGTATACAGTGCTAGAGCAAACCATGCCCTCAAGATAGACACGCAGTCATTCTTTTAATAATGAGGAGGGTTCCTTTTGCCTGTTGAAGTAGTAATTAGAAATGGGAGCCTACACGTGGAGAGATGTGGTATTAAGGTCGTCTTGGCAAGAACTCAGACTTCTTTAGCTTCTATGTTGGTGCTCTGGCTGACCTTTGGGTATGTTTGAAGAATTCAGGATAAACAGGAGGGGAATTTTAAATGTTATCCCCTTTCCTCTCCAGCCCATGTTTTGCAGAGGCTTGCTCTTTACAGCAAGGTATACACATGAGAAACACTGATTACTTGAAGCTCTTCAGGCATCTCGTGGGAGAAGTCTGTCTAGCATTAGGTTCTGCTTTGTCTATGTTTAAGAGCGTGCATAATTAGGCACTAGTGTGAAGCTGTGTTAACTATATGACACCCTTCTTCAAGGATGAAAGAATAAAATGGAACTAAATAAATTTTACAATTCACCACTTATTGCAGAAAAATATTTATTTATACCTTGAGCTTGTTTCTGGGAAGATTCAGTCACGTGTAGTGTATTTTGTGGAAAAGGTAAAATATTTGCATAAGGTAGGCCTTAAAGCAGGAATATGACGTGTGTTTTTTGACAAAAAGAATAATGAAGTACAGGAACAAATTATCAGGAAAGAAAGAAAGAAAGTAAGCAGGATGCTATGTTCTTAAACCGAGTTTGGATGTCTAAAAATATCCTCTATTTGAGACAGAACTGTGGGTTTGACATAGGAGTCATTAGATTGAATTGAAGCAAAAAATGACAACAGTGGTGGTCCAACCTGGTATTAAAAAAATGTAGATTTAGGAAGATTATATGCTTTGAAATTATGATAAAGGAATTACACAGTCTGATGGACAAGTAATTTTTAAATGTCTATTTATATTGTAGAGGTTTCTATTTTAGCTTGTGCACTTTGTTTGTCATTAAATTGACTAAATGAATCTGTGTCTAGGGATATTCTAGTCTTATCCTTTGCTTGACTATAGTCAGTTTAAGCATCTCAACAATCTTGGCTATTTAAATGCCCCAGGCACAATTTCTAATTTACTTCCGGGCATTGTTAAAGTATATTACTTCCAATGGTATAATTTTTAACAGACACAAATTGTGTCTTTCCTATTCTTTTTTTTTGCAGCATTCTGTGAGTACTGTATTTATCTTGCAGAATAGGTCAACTTCTTATAGGTGCACTGTAATACATTTAATTTCAAGAGAGATTATTTATTGCTAGTTGTTACTATGATTGCCCAGGAGAGTAATAGATATAGTTCCATTTGAAACTGCGTCTTGCCTTTGAGCCTTTACAAAGATTTATTGCAGGATTTCTGGCATATTTTACGGAAGGCAAATTTTTATACAGGTTTACAAATGCCTTTTATCCTATTTTTTTAGATAAAAAGTAAAACGGCTCTTTTTATCTAAAAGTAATTCAAATAATCCACCATAAACTCTAAACAATATGAGATATAGTATTTTTTCAAAACTGAAAAGGAACTTACTTCCTAAATCACATGTTTTTTGTTATAGGAACGTAAGGGAATGAATTTCTTACTGCTCCAAGTATAACTGCTGTGAGATGATATAATTGCCTTGGTTTCTGAAATTCAGAGGCATTACCATGACATTGTCATAATAGACAGTAAACACTGCTAGAAGTGACCCCTGGTCATTATTTGATTGATACTTAATGCTTCTACCTAGTTGAGGGCAGCTACATGGCTTGTAATGTCTAAGAGGAAGCTGCTTTTCAATATTTGCTGACTGTGGATTAATTTACACCATAGAACAGATTGTGTTTGTGTACTGTAAAAAGTCACATCTCTTTTTTTTTTTTTTTTCACCCTGTGAAATCTCACATTCAAAAGGTTGAACCCTTGCAATGGAAAGTCAAATAACACCAGAATTGGCTTTGAAAAAAGATGCACAGAAAATGAAGCTCTAAAACCTATTACAGAGGTGTAGAAAAAATGGGTGAAACACATTTAAAATAGCTCTAGAATGAGAGGTGTTTAAATATACATGGTTTATTCTTGGTCACTTAACAAAAAAAGAAACACAAATATCCCTGACAGAAAATTGTAGAAAACTTCCACCCAAAAAATGGCTTAGCTGAGCTGTACTTCCCCTGAAGGGATGTCATCCCCTGAATCATCACCAAACCAACAATAGCCCCGTGGGGTACAGGGAGCCAGTTCTCCCAGAAGAGACCACCTCTGAGGGTCATGGTCTTCCTTAAAGCCTTTGCTACTGCTAAATCCATCCCTGTGACTGATGCTATACTGAAAATATCCTATATATTTAGGTCTCATTTACATCTTACTTAACCTTCACCTCTCTCATCTACTGCACTAATAAGACAACTGAATGACATAGTTGATACCAAGATGTGCAAAGCTGTGGGCATTTGCAGGCATTTCCATAGAACCTAAGAGGACAGAACAGTGAACACACAGACGCAGCTAATCTAATTATAGCTGTGCTGACTGAGAAATTAAGATGAAAGAGAAATCCTGCAGAGGAAAATTGGAAAATGTATGTCAGGAATATTGACCCAGAGGTCTTAACCATCTGCTGTAGTTTAGCTCCAGATTGCAACTCAGTCCCACGGAGCCGCTTGCTCCCTCAACCCCATGATGGGACTGGGGAGAGAATCAGAAGAGTAAAAGTGAGAAAACTCATGGGTTGAGATAAAGACAGTTACACAGATAAAGCTAAAGCCATGTACACAAGCAAAACGAACCAAGGAATCCTTTCACCCCTTCCCGTGGACAGGCAGGTGTTCAGCCATCCCCAGGAAAGCAGGGCTCCATCAAACATGGAACAGTGATTTGGGAAGAGCAATGCTATCATTCCAAACTCTTCTTCCTTCCTTCTTTACTCAGCTTTATATGCTGAGAATGATGCAATATGGTATGGGATATCCCTTTGGTCAGTTGGAGTCATCTGTCCCAGCTGTGTCCCCTCCTTACTTTTTGTGCATCCCCAATTTCCTCTCCGGTGGGGTGGGCTGAGGAGCAAAAAAGGCCTTTACCCTGCGTAAGCACTGCTCAGCAATAATGAAAACACCACTGTGTTATCAACAAGCACAAACCCAAGAGACTGTCCCATACCAGCTACTGTGAAGAAAACTAACTCTACACCAGCCAAAACTAGTACAACACCTATGGGTCTTAAAAGATTACATTTTAATAATATTGCTTTATGATTACCCCCGAATTACCTGAAATTTCTGAAAATGTTATGCCTGTACTTAATCCTTAATAATACTGTGCATTGTTATCAATAGAACATCCACGAGACATCTTCAAAATAGTGGCATTCTTTAAATCAGTTTAGCATAATTAATGAGATCACTGGGAAATACTGGCAAGTGAAAAGGTACCTTGACAGCAAGGCTAGAACACATTTGTCCTTTTCTCACCTCTCCTAAATCAATGGGAGGCCAAATCACATCTTTTACTACCTTGCCAACAGAAAACTTTTCCTTTTCACTTTTAAAAAGTCTGACAGGTTTCATATCAAGTTTTGTTTTATATAGCCTCAAGAGAGATAGAGTTAACTTTATTCTTAGTGGCTGGTACAGTGATGTGTTTTGAATTTAGTGTGAGAATGATGCTGACAACACACTCTTGTTTTGATTGTTGCTAAGTAGTGTTTACTCTAAGTCAAGGACTTTTTAGTGTCTCATGCTCTGCCAGTGGGGCACTGCACAAGAGGCTGGGACGGATCAGAGCCAGGAGAGCTGATCTGAACCAGCCAAAGGTAAATATCATACTGCAGAACATCATCCTCAGTATACAAACTGCTAGCAGTTGACTATGAGGGGCCAGTCACTGCTTAAGGACAGGCTGAGCATTAGTTAAGTGGCTGGTGAGCAATTGTATTATGTTGTATTAGTCTTTCCTGGGTTTTATTCCTATGTCTTTTTCTTTTTTGTTACAGTTCATTAAAAAAAAAAATAATTCTGCCTAACTAGGAAACTACAAGCTAAGAACGTCAAAGCTGCATGTTCAAAATATTTCAATTATTTTTACACTCACCTTATGGTGAACAGGGTTCTGTAAATAGTGCTAGGTATTTTTTCTGTATGTATTGCCTGCCTCATTTATTCAGACCTCTTTGTGTGTCTTAAAATCATGAGAGTACCAGACCTTCTTTAATGCTCACCACTTGAATCCTATCTTGAGTGAAACAAAGGGATTGGTTGGCCATTCAAGAGCATTGAAAGAAAACTTATGAGACACTAAAATGGTTTTCCTGACTGAGTCAAGTTCCAACTGCATCAAGCAACTACATCTTACAACCTCCTTAATAAATGCATCTCTTTTAATGCTAACTTCAAAATTGAGAAACTGGGCTCAAACTTGAAAAATGTATATGCATTTGCTAGGAGTATTCTCATAAGACAGATACTGGCACTTGGACAATCATGCATCAAAGTTGAGCACAACTCAGTAGTTAGCATTTCACCATCTCAAATCTTTCTAGTACAGAAGCCAAAAACTAGTCACACAGACAGACTTACCACAACAAAAAAGAAAAAAAAAAGGAGATAAAAGAGGTAATGATTATCTGCACAAAAAACCCTGCAGAATGTGCTGATGCAGATATTGGCTGCTGGTGGTATGTCTTAAGTGGTTTTTTTCAGTGTTTACAGATTTTGCATTATTTTATAAACAGAAAGCACAATTTCAGACTATTGATTTCAGTAGCAGTTGTTACTGATCAGCTTTTTTGCATAACTGCACCCAAATACTTCCTTTCAGACATCCAATTCCCTACTCCTGTCCCATGCAGAATGTTCTCTAATGAGGTTATTTTGATTTAAATAATTTCTCAGCACTATATAAGAATCATGAAGCACAAGCAGGCTCATTCAATGGCATTTGTCTGTCTTTTCCACAAAGTTGTCATTTCTCTTTTTACCACTTTTTACTCCATTTACCTCCAGACTTACATTTTCTGCAGAATGGGAACTGTTTCCACAGCCCTGCTCATTCACTCTTATGAGTGAGGGAAGCATTCTAAGGAAATAAGTATAGAATCACACAATTTCAGATTACATCCAGATTATATTTGTAGAGGCAAACCATGATTATAGTCTTTACTATATACTAAATGGAGGATTTATCAATTTTAATATTATTTATTACAACTTTAATATTAAACAAACAGAAAAACTAGAAATTCACTTAAAACCATGTCTATCTTAATTTAAATAAGAGATAGATTATTATTTTAATCAGAAATAGTCTATGAACTACTTTAGAGACTGTTATGGACCTCTTTTCCTCTGCTAGCGGGATTTGGAGGCGAATGATGTAGAGACTCAGAATTCATCTATACATATAGGTATCATTTGAACCTGTTTTTATGTCTTTTTATTAGTCGTTATCCTCAGACTTCAGATACCCTCTTATTTTTATTACTGGATGGCTGTCTTGTAGTATTAAATCAATATTAGTACATATTCAGTTCTTTCATATGTATATTATGATACTCAATTGGCTATTAAGAACTGATAAAGGTTTGAAAATGAGAAGTGGATAAAGGAAGGAGAGAATTGACTCATAGATGATAGTGTCAGATAACAGGTAAAAGAAACAAGGGTACTGCTTCTGTTGTGCTGCAGTCTCCACAGTCTGGAAACTGTGATGACTGCCAAGTAAACAGAACAGTAGAGATGTGATAAAGAGGATTTCAGGAGTGATAAAGGTGAAAGCAAAAAAAGAAAAAAAAAAAAAAGCAAAGCAGCAACTCTTCAACTTTTGGATATGTGGTGTCTTGCAGAGATCTTAAAGGACTTCAGACTCAGAGCATTTACTATATCTAGCAGTCAGTAAGCAACTAAGTCAATATAAGGATGGTGGCTAGTCTGCTTTCTCCATCATTTTTGGATTGGGACTGAAGAGTGCAATGAGATATCCCACAGGGAGCTCAGAAGGCAGTCAGGAAGCACAGAGACATTATGTTGTGAGAGTGATGGTGGGGAGTTACTTTAGTTAATGGAGTAGCAAGAAAGAGAGGCAAAGAAATGAGAAGTGAAAGTACCTGAACACTCCTAGTTTCTGCTTCTCAGAAAAAAATAGAACCCTGGTATGGAAAAGACTGATCTATGTTGTAACAAGAATAAAAAACCCCAAAACAACAAAAACATCAAAACCTTTCTTTCTCCCTAACTCCTGAGCCCTCCATAATAAAAAGAAAGGAATAGAAGGCTTGGAATGTCATCCTCAAACTGAAAAAATCTCTGGATAAACTACTCTGGTTCATAAGCCAGGCTGATACTATATGTGATGTGAAGGGAAAACACAAGGCTTTAAAACTTAGATGCAATGATTATGCACCATTTAATATGCTTCTGGTATTTAAAATTCCACGTGACGCATTATATATGAGTGGATATACTTCTGAAGCTGTATGTTTGAGCAATTCAGTAATTTTCAGCAGAAAGATTGTTAACCTATGTAGCACATCAAGTGAGTTTTGGTTGCAGCTTTCGACAAGAGGTTTGCCTTAATCCCATGTCATTTTCCAGCAGCAAATACAAGTGTTCAAAGATGTGAAATTTCACAGAAATACATTACTCAAGTACGGTCTGTCACCAGTGTACATATAAACCTGCTATTTGAACATCTCACACTTGGACTACTATTCTCCATGGGCACAGCTACCCACTTAAGAGAAAAACTTGGACTCAATGAACCTTGTGGGTCCCTTCCAAACTCAGAATATTCTGTGATTCTGTGACCATGCAGTGTGAGAAAAAATGCCAGTGTTTATACAGAATATGTAAAAAACGACACCTGATGAATCTTCACTTCTCCTGATATCCCTCGGCTGGTTTATGTCTCCTCTTTAAAATATCTCCACAGTATGTATACCTCCATGCAGTCGGGGAATGCAGGCCGAAGCACTGCTCCGGACCGAGCTCTCCCGTACACACCTGTAGCTATTGTCATTAAATACCCACCGTTTGAAACTCGCCGTAGTGTGCCAGTATGCCTCCTCCTACACCCTCGGCCAGCGTGACCCCCTGATTGAAATAACATGCTTCTTATCTCCTTTGCCAGTTCGAAATCCAGTGGATGGTGATTCACTGCGACCCCCTGCGGCCTCAGCGCGAAGGCTGCGGCGAGCTGCCGGCCCGGGTGAGTGACCTGTCCTGCCTTGTCTTGTCTTGTCTTGTCTTACCCTGCCCTGCCCTGCCCTGCCCTACCCTGCCCTGCCGTGCCCTGCCGTGCCCGCCGCTCCAGCCCACAGGAGCGTCGCTTTTTGTCACGCTTCCTGGCCGGAGATGCTCTATTTTTGCCTTACCTGCCTGGAATTCGGTGCCTTTAAAAATCCACCCCCAGCAGCAGCAGCCGCCGCCTCATTTTAACGCTTCCATGACTTGCCCCCTGCCCCGTCCGTGCCCCGCTGCGTGGCTGGGACACCCATGGGTGGGATTGTCGCGGCCGCCCCCGCCGCCACACCGGTGGACCCGCGGGGGCGGCGGGGGTCGGTCCCCACGCAGCAGCAGCCGCCGGACAAAGGGTTAAAGCGCTGCTGGCACTCAGTGCCCAGCTCCCCGGCCGCCAGCGCTCCGCCAATCCCCGCGACCCTCCCCAGGGCCGGGCAGCAGCCGGGAGGGGCTGCGGCGGGGTCGCCTCTCGCCCGCCCCGGCACCCGCAGGCTGCTCCCTCCATCCATGGCCCCGGATCTGCCGCGCATCCTGCCCCTGGGGCTTCTCTTGCAGGCGCTGTGCCTCTGCCTCGCTCAAGTAAGTTTATTCTGACTTTGACTCTTATTTTTTCTCCCTCGCAGATAAGCCAGACGGTGATCGAGGTGAGTGGGAGGGAAGGGACGATGCTCAGGGTTCAGCTGAGGAGGGACTGAAGGCCACTCTGCCGTGTCCTGCTGCAGACCCGCGGGGAGGGTTTTGGCCCGTCTCCCCCCCGTAGCTGTGGCTGACCCTGCAAACGCGAGCTGACCGCAAGGCAAAGGGTGCCATGTGCCTGTGCCTACCTGGTGCTACCTGGTGGGCATCAGGCAGGTGCCTGGTGACGTGGCGGGGCTTGAGCTCCACGTACAACTGCCACTGGATGCATTTTTCCTGAGAAGGCTGGTGTGCGGAGGAAAGGTGCCCAGAGCAGAGGCTGTGGGGAGCAAGGGGCGCAAGGGGCCAGGTTCAGGGACCGGGCCAGCCTCTTGCTCACAGAGCCCCGTTGTGGAGCCGCGGGCAGAGCTCGCTCCGAGGAGAACAGAGCCCCTATTATAGGCACCGAGACGTGTAAAAGCCTTTCCCTGGGTTCCTGCAGGTTGGTGGCGCCTGCCGCATCCCCTCGGGAGCCTCCGTAGATATTAATGTAATCCTGAGGAACCGGGGGAAGCCGCTGAGCCTCTCAGTGAGGCAGGGAAAGGGTTGTTTTAAATTTTCTTTGCTAGCACGAACTCTCAGGAAGACTGTCTCCTTTGTGTCGGCTGAATGAGTAATTAGAGTAGCGTAGTGAATTTTGGTGTCTGATTCACAAAGATCACGTTTGTTTCTGCCACCCTGTCATTGGCATGTGACATTCGGATTTTGCTCGGTGGGGAGTCGAGCCCCCTTCGCCTTGCCCTGGTCCTGCCAGCATTGTGGGGCACAGGAAGGTGGCTGGGCACAGGGAGCAGGGTTTAACACCTTTCCCATTCTGCTCCTGAGGGGAGTTTTGCCAGTCATTGCAGTGGCAGCCAAAAGGGGATATAGGGCCTGTGATATGCACGGAGCGAGGACACAGCTTCTCATCACAGCTGTGACCCCCTGACTAGCCCCATAGCCTCTCATTGTGCCAGTGCCCCAGACTGGCTCGGTGGTTTGCCAGGTTCTAATTGCTCCTTCTTTTACCCTTTGCCAGAGAGGTCTTCCTGGTCCTCCAGGTCCCCCGGGTCCACCAGGGCCACCAGGAGTTCCTGGTATTGATGGCATTGATGTAAGTGTTTCCCATGTCCTGCCTAGGAAATAGGAAATGCCTCGAGGTGTACCTGAATTGTCTGTTAGCATTTGACTCCAAGGAGCTTGAGTTTGGCTGCACATATGCATATGAATTGATAGGTCTCATGCTCTGGAGTGGGCTGGAGTAGGGGGAGACAGTGGCCTTTGAGATTATGTGGAAAATTAATTTATTTTATGTAATCAGCATCATATGCTGTGATTATCTGCCTTAAATGGGGTGTAAGGGTTTTATAAATCTAACCTCAAAAGGGATTATATAGAATCACCCATATTATACCATGATAAGGATTGGTGGCCTTATTCCTGAAAGGGACTACTATGTATTTTCCCTCAGTTCCTGTCAGAAATTTCTGTGGATCTATAGTAGAGATCATGTGGATTTAATATTTATTTTCTACAATAAGAATCAATTCAAGATTATTTCTGATAATCTGTAAATCAGTGTTTTTCATGAAGGACCATAAAAGCTTGCTGTAGTTCTGGCTAATACCTTCCTTTTCATATCTTCTTAGGGGGAGAGAGGTCCGAGCGGCCCTCCTGGGCCACCAGTAAGTGATTTCAGCTACTTTGCATTTGCTCCTGTGACACAGGAGGTTTTGAGTTTTGTTTCTGCTTCCCTCTCTGAAACATGCTTAACTGTCCATTTAAATCCTGAAGGGTCCAGATGGGGATGCAGGCAAGCCAGGATCCCCTGGGTTGCCTGGAGAGCCGGGAGCTGATGTGAGTACACTTGATTTTCTGGAATTTCCTCTTTTTTTTTCCCCTTAAAAAAACCCATAACAACAACAACAACAACAAAACCCAAAAAAACTTGAGTCTATTTTCCTACCTCCTATTGAGTTCTCTGTCTTCCTCACAGCTGCCACTGACTGCATGTGGTGGGAGAGGAACTTTTAGCTATTCCCCAAGCTAAAGATGCTCTCTTGGAGGAGCACAGCCGGGCTGAGCGCTGCCGGGGCAGCAGCTGAGGAACAGCACAAGGACTGGTGATGCTGCTACTCTGCTCTGGAGAGGGCACTGGGTGGTGGTGCTGTGGGTGGAAAGCATCTTGCCCCCTCTGGAAGCTGCCTCTGGTAGCAGGGCAGGACAGCGAAGGCGTGAGGAGAATCTGCTGATGCATCTTCCTGTCCCTGTGGAAATTAACACAGAAGATCACCTAGTACTGATGGCCTGTTAGGTCGTATCTCTTGAATATATTTGTGGCAATAAAACCACTTTCAAACAATTTTGGGAAACTCTTTGTATTTCTCTCTCTTGAGAGCAGTGTTGGAAAGCATTTCTTGCTATGAAACAAGATTGTTGCATTAGTGCTTAGATCTTATGCCAGGAGGTAGGCAAACTTATATTTAATTTGCATATGTGGTAGTATGCTTTTAATGTTTAAAACATCAAAAATAAAGATTATATGCAATAAGCTAGTTAGAGAGTATATATAATAAAGATTATATATATTTATATATATAAATATTAGAAAGTATTGCAAATTATATAAATGAAAAAACCTAATATCTACTTAAGGTTATAATGTTATTAGAAGTTAATTTTTAATTTGCTTTTGAGAAGAGATTTAGTGGACATGGAACTCAAACAGTCTTTAATTAATGTGTTCAAATTTCAAATCTGTAAGAGGAAGTGGACTTTGTGAGTGGGTTGTTATACCACTTCATTTTTTTCCTAAAAACAATACAGGCCCACAACCCATTTGTACCTGTCAAAAACCCACAAGCAGATCTTTCAAAATCATTACTTCTTATAATTTTCACTGAAGGCATAGTTTTATTTTCCTTGCCAGAATTTGTGGGAACACAATCAGATGAAACAGAATGCACTAAACTTAGCTCAGCTTTTGATATTTGTTCACACTTGCATATTCCCTCATACTAGCGGTGAATGAAAATGTGACACTAGAATAAAGTCTTCTGAAATGTTGAACCCTCTTTATTTTCATTTGAAGACAAAACATGGGACTTTATTGTACTCTCACCATGCATTCAGCTTTTAATTGGGGTTTTAGATGTATAATACCTTCTGTATTTAATTGGTGATGCAGTTCTGACTTTTTAAATCTCATTTTATTTCACAAATTATTTCAGTGTCAAGTTTAATAGACTGTGAAAAGATACTGTACAGTAATTGCCTGTAATGATCATGTAAGCTTTCAGAAGCAAATTGTCAGAACTATTGTGTGAGCACTGAATGGCTGGAAGTATACCAAAAAAAGTGGAAGTGTACCAAAAAAAAAAGTATCGGACAATTGTAAAAGAAAAGCTCTTATGAATACCTGGAAATTTCTAAGCCATATAAGATGGCTATAAAGTTGGAAACAAAAGAACTCCAAATGAATTCATAATTCATAATTATTATACCATGTTTTTTTATCCAGATAGACAGGTGTGGTTCAAAGAGTAACTGTAAATCTGACCTGGCAGCTTTGATTTTTTTTTTTTTTTTTGGTGGCATTGTCAATGAACAGTTTACTTGAAAAGGAAAAAAACATTGACACTCTTTGTTTTTTAACCTGACCCATGAACTAAATTCATCAGTCTCCCATTGAGAGGAAATAAGACCATGTGAGATCACGTGTTTAATCTGATTATGATTTAACTGAGTGATTTTTGAAGACACATACTGCAGGCACTAATGTTTGTCACCAGAATCTTGTACTTTGAACTTGTGTAGTACTATCTGTACATGTAGATATTTGAATTGCAAGTCTCCTGCAGTTACTTATTTCATTTAATAGCTTCGTTGTTCTATGTTTTGCAATGTTTTCTGTTGTAATTAAGAAAACCACATAACCCTTGCATTAACACTGTATACACTACTTCCAAAGGGATTCACAGGACCTGATGGCTCACGTGGAGCCCCAGGACCAAAAGGACAGAAGGTAAGAACAAAATTATGCATGAAATTATGGATTTTTTTAAAGTAGACTTTTTGTTTGTCTCTATGTAACTAATAAGATGCTACAGCCTTTCTTACAATGTTAAAATATCTATAGAGTACAAGCCTTTTCACAGAATACAAAGCAGCTTCATTCTCCCAGCCAGCAGTAAGGAATGGTGGTATTACATTGGTGACATTAAAGCTGAGCATTTTCAGTAGTGGTGAGGCTCTTTTCATCTTGTATTGTGACTATGTCATTGTAATACACAGTGAAACCGGATTTCATCAGCAGTATAACAAATGAAATATACATCAGAAGTCAGAGTAACCAACATATTTGATTTTTTTTGAGGTGGGGGAGATAAAAGCCCTGAGGCTGTGTCATTTGAATGCTGAGAAAGTATTTCCTTTCTATCAAGTCTTACTGAAACCAGCATAGCATTATTGAAGTGAACAATACTTTGAGACTGTGCCCAATAAATCATAACCTCCAGAAGGGGAGAACATTTTCCTGTATATTGTTTACAAAATGTTATGCTAATGCCCCTTGAAAAATTAATTGTTTGTCTTTTAAAGGGTGAGCCAGGACTTCCAGGTGCTCGTGGACTTCCAGTAAGTAATGTTTAGTATATGAAGAGGATTTTTTTTCACCTTAAGTATTAATACGAAGGATTGTTACCACTAAATGTAGTGAAGAAGAACCAAAAACTGTTTCTGGGGTTTCAAAGTTATTAAAGTAGTACTTTAAGGAACATTTTTATCTTTATTTCTAAGTGTGTAAATATTATGTTTGGTTTGTATGCTGCAGAAAAGAAAGTAACATGTGTGATGTGGTCCCAAGTTTTGGACTTATATTATTCTTTTCTATCTCTCTGTGAAAATGATACAGAGACAAGAGAGCCCATGTTTCATTTGCATAGTCTACAGGTTTTCAGGTGTTCAGCTCCTTGCCATGTGTTTAAATGGGATCACTGAAGTCTAAATGCTGTATGAGACTTCCTCGCCCATTCTGTATGAAAACAAGGTAAAATATGAAAAAGAACTCCTTTGGCCCTGTATTACTAACTCTCAATAAATTTATGTTAAACAATCATTTTGATATTTAGCCAGAGTTATTATTGAAGATGTTATATTACAGACATATTCAAAATTAAGATGAATACCTTTGTGGACATTTTACTTTAATTTTCATGGATAGTGTTTCTTATCTGAAAATCTGGAAAATAGGTAACATGTTTATAATGGCTGGTCAATATGTGGACATAACATATGAGCTAAATTTGGTCACATAAAACAGCAGAACTGGGGTAGCTTCTAGATAGACTGAAACCCCTGCATTTTTCTGTTAGGGACTTGAGGATTTTTGTTTGTTTATTCTAATTTTTTTGCTGTCACACAAATGGGAAAATAATTTCTGGGTTGCGTGCAATGCATTTTAAAATGTGTAGCTTCAATGAAGAGGTAGTTTAAGTCTGTCAGGTTTATTACAGGAAAAAATTGAATAGAGGGTTGGAGCACCACTCCTGTGAGGAAAGGCTGAGAGAATTAGGATTGTTCAGCCTGGCAAAGAGAAGGCTTCGGAGTGACCTAATTGTTGCCTTCCAGTACCTAAAGGGAGCCTTCAAGAGAGCTGGAGAGGGATTTTTTACAAGGACATGTAGTGAGAGGGCAAGAGCGAATGACTTTAAACTGAGAGTAGGTTTAGATTAGATGTTAGGAGGAAATGTGAAGTAATGAGGTTGTTTAACCTTTGCAGGTCTGTTGTTTGATCCGTGAGACCTCTTTTACTAGAAACACAGTGAGCACACTTATGAATGTGCATATTAACTATGTGGTTAACTGAGTGTTTAGCTGTAATTATGTACTGCTTTGATTTCAGTTAGTGGCCTTTTGCAAGTGGGGTAGTCCTTGGATGGTTATCCAAAGACTTCATTTCTCAAAAAATCCCCTTGCTTAAGTTACTAAAATGCTCATTGCAAACAGAAAATCAGAAGCCTTGGCTACAACATTAATTAGCTTTACATTATTATCACTGTTTTTCATGCTCATTCAGTGGAATTTATTAGCCAAGTTGGAACTTCAAGTTAGCTTCTAGAAAGAATATTAAGGATAGAAAGTTTTATATACAATGTTTACCTTTCTGCTTCTGTCATATTTCCTTCCCTGAAACGTATCCTGGCAATCTTTAGGTATCATCATTTACTATCCCTTTCCTCTCTTTTTTTTCCTGCTTCTTTTCACAGATAACTGTGTTAATATTTCACAGAATATTCTGAGTTGGAAGGGACCTGCAAGGATTATCAAGTCCAGCTCTTAAGTTAATGGCTATACAGGGATCGAACCCACAATCTTGAATCACTCAGTTTTAATTTATTCTTTGTCTCATCTCTTTGACGGATAACCTTTCAAATGACAGGTTTACAAAATTCATAGAATACTTCTGATTAATTAAAGTGGTTTTTTTGGAAATAATTTAAATATGCTGATGTCTGATCTGACCTTGATAAATGGACCTGGGGCTGCTACATTCTGTGCATGTGTTGCACTCTTGAGTCCATTCTCTCTGTTAAGTTCCCTCTAACTTTTCTATGAGCTCACATGTTGCTAGTGGTTGACACATCTGACATATGGGTAGGATTGTGTGTATTTAGTGACAGAGAATTTGAAAATATTTGAAGGTCTACTAAAACATGGCATCCAGCACAGGGTACATAGCCAAATACTGGTATGTGGTTCTTTGTGGTGGATGGCAGAGCTACTTCGCAGGTCTGCAGGGTAAGTGTCTCTGACCCAGGTGATTGCAGACTGTGAGTTACTGCCCATGCCCCTGCACTCCCTGTACTCTCTGGGTCAGATGAGCACCTCCAAAGCAGGCAACAAGCATCTGGGGATGTGAGGCTGCAGCCCCAGGCTCTGTGGGGAGGATTTCCCTTTGGGACACAGGCAGAGATAGGAATTTGATATGTAACATTGGTTGAATACATTTTGAAAATGAATTTTCAGAATCAAACAACAGGGTTTTTTGTAAATACCTTTTAATCCCAAATACTCTGTTCTTGGCAAACAGCTTGAATAGGTTTGGAATCCTCCCCACATTTCTGACCTTTTTTCATATTTCACAGGGCAAGGGGTTTCTTGGACCACCTGTAAGTACCATTTTTACAATTAATATACTGTTCAATGAATCTGATTATATATTCAATAAAGTTATTATAAAAAGTAATTCAGTGAAAAAAGAGACTTTTTAAAATCCAGATGTTCTATGTCTATTGTGTCTGCTTTCTTCAGTTACCACTGAGGTTGCATAGGTCCACTGTATATGGGGCAAGAATTCTGGTGTCTGAAGGCATAGTTTGTTGAGAGAATTGCATGTTCTCACTCCTTAGGGTCTTATTACATAGGTATTGTATGATTTAAAAATACTATTTACCTTGGTTGTTCTAGGGTCCAGCTGGTGCAGCAGGACTTCCTGGAGAAGTAGGTCGTGCTGGTCCACCTGTAAGTACTGCTATGTTTGCTGAAAATGTAGATTTTTTTTTTTTTTGTGTGTCTACAGTGATCACTGTTAGAAGAAAGATTGTGTTTGAAGTTCACTGAAAATAAGGAACAATGAATAGCGCAACGTCAGGGCCACCTGGTAGATTAGGATGAAATGATTCATGGCATGTCCCACACTCCTCCTCTCATTCAAAGAAAGCTAAAATCAAAAAACAAACCCACCCAAAATACAGGAAATGTAAAACTTAACTTTACATGCAGACCTTTAACTTTCCTCCTGTCTTCTCATAAATACATTATGGTACATGATCAAATACAATTTCTGATTTTCATTTGCATATCAGTGAGCATGGAAATTCAGTATTTCTCCTTAGTCTCATTTGAAGTATGACTCCATCTACTGCCCTAACTACTAAACTGTGCACTCAGTTTCACATTCTGACTCCGTACTTTACCATTGAAATGCAAATTGAAACCAATTGTTATTTTTTAAACTGAAATCTGAAATAGCATTAAAATTTTGTCTAATAAAGCCTACTTTTTAATGCATGTATTGTGATCAATCCTATAAATGAATTTAAACAAGAATATTAAAACCTGCCACTTTGTTTCAGAAGATGATCCATCTAGCTCTCTTGTGTTGTCTGTAGCAAGGGCAAGAATGGATACCTATGAAGGTGTACAGCCTATTTGTAAATGGCATTTTTCTGTCACACATTCTGGCAGTTGGCAGTTCAGAGGCTGTCAGAATCAGCTATTCCGTCTGTGATGCCTTTTTCCAAACCTGCATGTGAACCTGTCCACTATCAATGTAGCTGGCCTCTGAATCCATTTGTATCTCACACCTGCATAACACACTGTAATAATGAGTCACACAATGTAATTATACATTACATGGAAAAGAATGGCTCTATATCTCATGCATTGTGAGAATTAGTGAATAATATTTCTATATTCATCTTGTTAATTGTATTTATGGTTTAATAAGATGTAAAAAATGGTATTGAAATGACAGTTTTGAGTTAAAACGTGGTCATGACGCAAATATTAGATCTGTTTTAATTTAAAGCATTCAGAAAAAAATATTTTGCAGAGCTTCCATGTTGTCTTTACTTATGCGCGCATTAGACATCAAAATGTCACAAATAGGAGAAGATTCTAACTTGCTAAATTCATCTTGGGCTCTGAAAAAGGGGATATTTCCCTCTCTCTGCTTTGGACATTTTTTCCAGTTATTAGGATTCTTTTCCTTCAGAACTAAATTAGCAGTTATAAGACAGAGATGATCCTGTGGTCAGGTGTTTCAGCTTTCTAAAGCAGCTGAAAATTAGTTGGGTTTTTTTTTGTGGCTCCCATCTCAGAACATGGCTGCCATTCTACTCAAAACAATGTTTTTCCCATTCTACTATGGAGTCATGTAGTGGGTTGATGTTTTAATTGGCTACCTGGTCTGTCCTTCTGTAGCCACTTAATTTTTCATTGTTGTTGTATGGTCCAAATACGTAACTGCTGGTTGTCAATATGACTATGAATGAACAAAATTATTTTACGCTTTTTAAGGGAGATCCAGGAAAAAGAGGGCCACCAGGGCCACCAGGACCACCAGGTCCTCCGGTAAGTGATTACATTTAATGTGTGCCAGCATCTGAATTTTGTGCAGTTGTTGCTTGAGCAAAACTACTCAAGTCCTACAGCTGAACACTGACTCTAAGATCTCAGCAGACTTTTAATCTTTCATTTAGACAGCAAGTTTCTAGTCTCTGTGGTTATAAAAAAGGTAGTTTGGAATGCAAACTGTGTAACTTCTGTCACGATGCCTTCCCATTTC
This sequence comes from Acropternis orthonyx, assembly GCA_035583155.1. Lineage (NCBI taxonomy): Eukaryota > Metazoa > Chordata > Aves > Passeriformes > Rhinocryptidae > Acropternis > Acropternis orthonyx. The sequence goes on from JAWWEU010000111.1 coordinate 87,075,554, forward strand.
TGCAAACTGTAAATACACAGGTTTTAAACTTCTCTGTGAATCATAATATTGCTGTAAATGTAGTCTTTGTTGGGCCTCACTGGCATTACTGCAGCAGAGGTAGACTGTTATCTGTTAGGAGAAGAAAAATTTAATGTTTGACTCTGAGACAGAAATATATGCTTCTAGGTGGATTGAATTCTTACGTCTTTCTTGCAATCAGGCCTACTACTTACCAGGAATAGAAGAAAGCTTTGCAGCAGTGCTTTTGCTGCTCAGGGGGAATAGTTATCTTTTTTTAACCTCTTGGGAGGAGGGATGTGTGTTATGCCTTTGTGTTGTGGCAATTTACCTGCCTAGAGAGAAAATAGTTTGGCAGACACACTGGACTCTGGGTGCTGTGAAATACAAACCGCTGGGAAATGTGTCATACTAATGTCTCTTTAAAAGCTGTACTGTTTGCTGGGAACCTCCCCTGCCCAACTCTTTAGGGACAGACCCTGAATTCATATGCTTTTTTTATGTCATGTTTCTTGTTTTCATGAAAGTTACCAGACAACTGGCAGAGGTGTTGTGAAAAACACAAATTGTAAGGTGGAGAAGAGTAATCAGGAAACAAGCAGAAATGAATTCTCAGTAATGGTGTAGTTGCTTCTATTCCTTAAAGTTTTGTCCTTTTTGGGTTTCTGAAGTGCCACAGTCTCACTCCAGTTGATGACATCGTGGACCCAAATACTCTCAACTTTTTTTAAATCGTTCCGTATAAAAGGAGAGCAGTTCATTCCCTAAACTTCCCTGTGCTTCTCTCTGACATGGTGTGCTCCCTCCCACTGGGCTTTAAAGAACACAGCTGCTGCTGTGAAATCATATTTCTCCCTGTTGTGCTTCATAAGCTTCCCACTAGCTTCTATCAAGTATTTGATTTAATATAAGGAGTGGCCTTCCCCTCACTGAGTCCATCTCGTATACTGATGTCTGGTTTATTGCAACTGCCATCTGACAATACTTGTGTTGTGGGAAGACTGTTTTCTCTGTAAAGATGTTTTGCTGAATGGTAGTAAGTTAGTGCTGTTATAGAAATAGTCTTGGGTTCTGTTGGCAATTCATGGGGTTTGGTTCTCTTTGCTATATATTTAATAGAAAGTATGGTCGAGGTAGTTTAAAAAGCAAAAGAAATATCTTGGATTTTTTTTCAGAGAAGTTCATATAAGTTAGAGGACAGGATTTTGCAGGAACCTGCAATTCTACAAAAAAATCCTACAGTTTAGGTGCTTTTCATATCAGAGATACTTTGGTTGATTATATTTCTAATTGTGCCTTTAGTAGTAGTATTTTCTGTTTTGTCTAATGACTGTATTGCCTAATGAGGCAGGTCTGGTTATTTCTTTTACTGACTTTGATTAATTTAATTTAGGGAACAATTGGCCTGCAAGATGGTGATCTGTTGGTAAGATTGTTTTCCATTGTGTTTTTATAAGTAATTTCAGAAATTGTTGTTTAGCCTATATGGTAGTAACTTTACAAATGCTTTTCCAGTGTCCCAATGCTTGTCCACCTGGCCGCCCAGGGCATGCTGGCTTAATGGGAATGAAGGTAAGAGAACTTGTTTGTTCAAGCATTCCTTACAGAGATGCTGTCTCGTTGCAGCAGGGAGGGTAATTGCTGGCTTGACAAAAGGGCACTTCACTGTTAATTTCAAAAAACAGTACATCAGTGTGATTGCTTAGGGTATTTCAACTCTTGACTGCCAAAATAACCCCTTGTTGAAATCTCTTGCTGCTGCTTTAGTCTTCAGGGTAAAATTCATCTGTGGTCTTGAAAGGATTAGAGTATGTGAAGGATTCCTTCATTATCTTTCTGGACCATTTGTAGTCTGACTCCAGAAACTCTGAATATTCCCCCAAATCCTTAGTATTTTTTCCTTCGTTCTCTGGGAGACCTGTAACATACTAAATTGAAATGAACACATTCTATTTTAGGTAAGATTTTTTTTTATGCATTCTTTACTGGTTTCTGGGAATACTGTTGGCTTGAGGGAATTTTTATGGGCTGATGTAAGAAGAAATACTAACCTGCCTAGAAACACAGCCTTGTTAGATCCAGAAGCAGTTATTTTTGAGCATGGCACTTAACATATGGTGTTTCCTAGACAGATGAGGAAGCAGTGGTGAGTGTGGATTGAGAGGGAACAGCAAGATAGTTATCAGCAGTCTGTGTCTGTTTTGTAAAACTATATTTCAGTTTTGAATAATGTTTATTTATTTATTTAGTGTTTTTTTCCTGCATTTATTTTAGGGACAAAAAGGTTCAAAAGGAGAATCTGGTGAACCAGGAAAACAAGGTTATAAGGTAAAAAAAAAAAAAAGGTAAACTGCTGTTGTTTTTAGCAATCTGAAAAGTAATTTAGCCTCTTCTTCAAAAACAATGTTACATTTTCTTAAGAACTGTTAATGGTTTTAAGAGAATGCATGAAGTGATACTACATATCATAATGCTCCAGAGTAACTGAAGGCACACCTCTGTTCTTTATTCATTTGTATTGTGTGTTTATTATGATGAAGAAGTCATGCTTATCTTGATTTTTATTTTGAGCATTCAATTTAATTATTATGGAAAACATGGCAATAATTGAAGTTAAATTTATTAATTGAAAAAATTTAAAACTAGAATTATGTGGACTTACCGTGTTAATAGTTCTGTGGCACAGAGGAATAGTTAGAAGAAGAATAAGAGAGAAAAATATATTTGAGAGGGAAAACACTGTAAGTTCATAAGCAAAGAAAGATTGTAACTAGAGGGGTGAAGTCCATCTAGTTCCAACCCCCTTCTCTGGGCAGGGTCACCTTCCATTAGACAAGGTTGCTCAGAGCCCCATCCAACCTGGCCCTGAACGCCTCCAGGGATGGGACATCCACAACTTCCCTGGGAAATAACTGTATGAAAATTTCAGAACATTTGCACTGCCTTAGTCCATGGAGGAGAGTTTTTAAAAAAACCCTTGTACTATATTCCTAAGCATATTAAAAATAGTATTAATTAATTAGACACAGTTTGCCTTTTTTTTTCCTGGATGTTGTCTTATCTCTTTTTACAAATTAAACTGGCAGTTTGTTCTGTTGTTCCATTAGCATGCACTACCATTTTATGAAAGAGGTTACTGTCTAATCAAAGAGGGGTTTGGCCAGATAAGATATTTCACCATTTTAATTTTCAAAAAATTCTGAAGTGCAATGTGGTATTGTGATCTACTGGCATATTCAGTACATAACACATCTATGAAAATACCTTCATTACACTTTTAATCTAGAAGTACAAGAAAACCTAAAGCGATTAATGTCAAGAAATATGGAGTGACCGACTAAAATATCATTATTCTTAATACTGATGTTTCTTTGAAATTACCCTATTGACTAATAGTTGAATGGAATGTGAACCCCAATGAGTGTCTGAGGAAGTAGTGTGACTTAAATTGGATTTCTTTAATTTTGCATTTAATTTCATTTTTGGATTTCATGGTGACAGAAGACTGTAAATAGTAAACGCACGGTATGGATTAGCTGTAGTTGTATTCCTTTTGCTTTCCCAGGGTGAAGAAGGGGACCAAGGACCCATTGGTGAAGTGGGAGCTCAAGGCCCTCCAGTAAAGTATTTCCTCTTAAATAGTGTTACCCATTTGTTTCAGTATGTCATATCTTTTTTTCTTATTATTGTAAGAAAACAGATATTATAAAATCTTTCACTTTATTCTGCCATATTGTCTATGAATAAAAGTAGAATTATTTAAATCCCTCCAAAAAGCGACATTATCGCTTGGCACAAAGCTCCACATAGTTCTGTGGAAAGGCTAATTTTAAAAACTATTTCATGTCCTAAATTTTGTGCTCTGCTTAGATTGTGAAAGTAGTTGTTGTTTTCCATAATTTTGATGACCCTGACTTCATCCTTACAAAGCTACTGTTTGTTTGAAACATGATCAACTGTGAATTTCAGACTTAGCTAAGAGGATGAAGGATGAAGTAGCCTTGAGGATGAGTAGCCAACTTGAGGATGACGTACCATACCTGTAATTTTGGAGTTATTTTCTTGTCCTGCTTCACTGTACTTAGTTCTGGCACATACCTCCTCAGCTTGTTCCTTGTGAGGAGCTGTTGTGGTTACCACAGCTGAAACGGGCTAGGGAAAATAATAAAGGGATCATTCTAAGTACGAGAAACAGGCATAACCACCTTTAATTTCTATGGTCTGTTTTCTCATTGGGTCTTACATTTTTTTCTTAGATATGAAACTATTTATGTAATGCCACTGATGGCCACATGATGTTATACAGCAGCTTACCTTGACGCATGTGACATTGAAATGCTAAATTACAAAGTTCTCTATGAACATAAACATAAGACAACATAAACCACTAGATTATGACTAGAGAACGATAAAGAAAGAACAGACTAAGTAAAGGAAAGTGTGCATTCATTCTTATGTTTGATCCTGAAAAAAGTATCCCTGGGGCTCTGGTGCTGACAAATGACTTGTGTAAGAACCAGATTCTGCTGTCTGTAAGGCCTGTGGGGACCAATTCATTTAACTCAGTCGAGTAAAGTTCTTCAATCGCCAGTTAAAGATCCTTTTTTTTCTTTTTTTTCTTTTTTCTTAATGCGTTACTCAAAACATTTCACTGTTTCACAAGTTGGTGATCTTACAAAAAAAGTTTTTAAATAATTGGTTTTTATTAAAATGTGGTATTCATTATATACAGAAAGTGGTGTCAGACAGCCTATGGAGAAGAGGACAGACAATGCTTTAGAGGCACAGATGGAGAGGCTGTTGATTTCCACTGTGTTTTCTTGTATGTTCCTTACAGAAATGAATGGAAGGGATTTAGTATCAAGTCTCCACACCATCACCTGCAATCTAAACTATGTATTGCATTGACAAGAAGATTTACGTAACATAGCCACCTCTGGGAGATGTGTTGCTTTTGATAGAAAGTAGTGGGTATTACCATGTGCCTACTTCCATCTCTGATCTTAGAGGCAGGATTAGACTGTGGTTGTCTCCCTTTATGGGCTGCTGGTAGCCATTGTTGCGTTATCATGATTTTTCTCATGTTTTAGGCTGACAAGGCATTAACTGTTCCATGCAAGATTCCACCTAACTTTGTTAGGAGCAAGTAAAGGCTGGCAGTGTACAGTCTGGTTCAAGGAGCAGGTTTGCCTATGCTGCAGTGAAGTACCTGTAGCTGTTTCATTAGCACAGTTGCAACGCTCTCTTTTTGTTGCAGGACAAACATATTATAGCTGAGGGTTTGGTCTCTGCAGGGAGGAGACATGTCAAGTAGTTTCAGTCTCTTAGGAAAAGGAAGAAATTGAAGCCAAATTTCCCATGAGACTGTATGTTGAAGCGAAGTGATGATAGTTATGATACATCCTGCTGCACTAGGATGTCTTCTCAGTTCAGCCTCTCAGGTGTGGTGGCAGTATAAATTTAGCACTTGTACTTTCAAAAACCTTGCCCTGTTTTGTTTGACCCTGGAGTTCTGCAAAGCCTGATGGTATCTTTCTCTGATGTCTGTCGTATACCCCATGTAAGACAACTTAACACTTTTGCAAATCTCTGTCCCTCTTACACAAGCTGTGTGACGAGAGTGCTTCAACTCTGTGGTAATCAAGAAGAGAAATCAGTGGGGTTTTTTCAGTCTTTAGGGTTTTATATTTATATTTTGTATTTTTTTTATATTTGTATTTTTTTATTTGTGGCTTTATAATTCATCTAGATAGCATTTTTATTCTTTTTAAAATCTTAAATTAGTAAAATATCAAATTACCATGTAAATTAAGTATTCTAATAGAGCAGCAGCTGGACTTCTTTTATACTCAGACAATAGTAAAATAAGCATAAAGCAGGCATGTAGAACTCTTCTGTCTGAAAACTAGGAGAGTTCTGATGAAAAGATTTAAGCATAATTTGAATATGTTTTTGTTTTTCAGGGCATCCTAGGTATCAGAGGTATAACTGGTATAGTGGGACCTAAAGGTACCAAAGTGAGTAACATGGCCTGTATTAAAAAATGTACACCCCTGAACGTTTTTAAAGTCTGTTTAAGCTTCTCCTTTATTTTCCCTTCAGTTTTTCACTCCTGCCAGGAAGAAAGGCATCTCAGTCCTCCTGATGAGTAAAGAACATGTACTTTTCACACCTTTCTCTCTGATCCTCAGATTTAGAGTAGTTTTTCAGGTGTACAAGTATGTAGTTAGCAAGATAGCAAGCTAGAGCAGTTATAAACTACAGCATGTTTCATTTAAAGCTTAAATTTATTAACTAGTCCCTCCTTGATTTGCATCTTCCTAAAGTCTTTTGCTTCCATCATCCCATTATTTGAGAGGATTTTTTATTGAGAGTTTGTTTGCTTTTTTTCCCCATTCTTCCTGGCTTTAACATTTCTGTGTCTTAAATTGCTGCCAGTGTAATTAATGTTTATGTAATGTTACGACTTTGCTGGGTAATTTTCCTTCTGTTCATCAAAGTATTTCTAACTTCTTTCAAAACTGGCTGTCACCTTTCTAGTCTTGTGATCTTGCTAAATCTGGATGGTAAAAATTTCTGGAAGAAGTAGAATGTAGCAATCCTGCCGTTGTCTCCTCTGGAACAGAAATCATGGGAAGCTTACCTTGGGGTTGTCTGTCTTCAGAGGCAACATCAAGTTTCTCCTGTTAATGAATCTTTTCATGAGTGATCCTTGATAACCTCTTGGACACATTGGCTAAGCTATTACTGTCTTACTTTGCTTTTCTGGCCCTTGTGTCTTCTAGTTCTTCATAGTTATTTTCGTGCTGTTTTGTCTGTTCAAAATATTTACTACATCTCTTTGACAAAGGGCTTCCATATTTTCTCTATATCTTTTTTAAAGCGTTTTTTTTTCCATTTAAATTTACTCATAGAGTAATAGAGTAGTGATTGCATTGCTTCCTGGAACATATGTGATAAAAATAGTTGCACTACACTTGATGACTTCTCTTTATGTTTTGATGCTATTCTATTTATGTAGTGAAGGATATAGTATTATTAAGGAAAATACAGGCAGTTTTTGAAGTAGTATGTAAAGGGCTACCTCCTTGCTGTCCAATAAGATATTTTAGACAATGATGTGAACGTCACTTTTTGACCTATGTTTTTTTCATAGTTAAAAAATACTGGCTTTCAAAACTCCATAAAAAACCAAGATGGATTAAGAAAAAAATTTGCCATTTTTTCTTTAACTGGAGCTATAAAACCCCTCAGCTCTAGAGACTGTGTAGCTCCCAGCAAATCTGAAGGATGTATAAGTTGTTTGTGTTCCAGGAGTTAATTTTAATGTCTTGTGTTACCTACTTGTTTTGTAGGGAGCTCGTGGGCTTGATGGTGATCCTGGTCCCCAGGGTCTTCCTGGTGCACCTGTAAGTAGAATGTATGTTAACCAAACACTTCCTAAGTCCTGAAACTTTGTGTGAGTCAAAAAGCCTCTGATAAATCCAGTTCTAGTAATTTCCCACAAGTGAGTAAATGATATTACAGCAATAGAAAGTCTATAATCTCTTAATATCCCCAAAGAATTGTGAGGTAGATGAACACACTTTAACTTCTTACTGTGTTATGGTTGCCTCTTCCTTCTGATTGCTACTCTGCATTAGGGTGACTTGGAATTTTCCAGATACAAAGCTGGAACAAAACCTGTAAAGGGCAATTTGTGCCCTTTGGCATTTTTTGTTGGAGGGGTTTTTTTGTGTCTATTTTGTGGTTTGGTGGTTTTTTTTGGTTTGTTTTTTTTTTTTTTTTTTAATTCTTCCCCGCTCCTTGCTTCCATATCTGGAATTTGTGCTTGGAATAGCAGTAACTACTCTGTGGGCTAAACAAGTAAGTGCAACATCCTTTGTTTAGACACTCCCAAAATCCCTGGGGATGGCTTGAGCTGTGTTTTTTTAAAAATGTAGCTGTCAGCTGCAGTTTTAAGAAACTGCATTTTTAAATGTAATATGAGTTTGACGTGTCTGCTTTAACCAAGTGTGAATTGTACTTCTTGATTTTCTGGGAGTTTCAGCTAATAAACACAAGGAAGTTTATTCTGGTTTTATTTCTAAAATAACTTTTTTTTTCCTGTAGGGGGATCAAGGACAGAGAGGTCCCCTAGGAGAGTTGGGCCCGAAGGGAGACCGGGTGAGCACAGACATTTTGACTTGTGTTGACTTGCAAACATTTGTTGCTTAATAGCATATAGAGTATAATTGATACTCTCAAAGTCATGTGTATGTGTTGACATTCTTTTCATCTATCATTTAAATGTGTTTAATTTTTAAAAATCGTTATTATTATTATTATTAGGGCCCTCAAGGTACAAGAGGAATAAATGGTCTTCCTGGGCCAAAAGGAGAGTCTGTATGTATATTTAATTTCTTCATTTTCTTCATGTGATGTTAATTTGTATATTGGTGCTTGAGCAAAATCTCTCCAAAAATACATACATTTTTTTCCTTCTTTCAAGGGCTTACCAGGAGTTGATGGCCGGGAAGGGATCCCTGGAATGCCTGGAGCAAAAGTAAGGCACAGTTGGTATATGTCTGAGCTTTGGTAGTCCCTACATTTGTTCACTCACTAGTGGCTGCTGCCTGTGGCTTTATGCACATTATTAGGGTAATTGAATCAAGTTTCCCATACTACCGATCCAAATGCATTCCAACTCTGTGTTGCAGGAATCAAATTTTCCCCTATGTTCGATTTGCATAAATGATAACTTAAAATGTTTTCCAGGGTGAACCAGGAAAACCTGGAGCTCCAGGTGAAATAGGGCTTCCGGGACTGCCAGTAAGTATCTGGTATTTTACCTTTGCAAGGTGGGTTCAGTTCAAACCACAGAAAGGACATGTATAGGTTAGTTTGGTGCTGATATTGGAGTAATTGAAGGGAAAATCTGAGCAAAAGACCAGGGGAGAGTAGGCACAATGCAAGGGGAAATTCTGCTATGTGTATCCAAAAGTTTTGCACCAAAGCCTAAATCTCCTTATGGTGCCATTCTGAAGAACTTGGTCTCACAACATATTTGTGGCCACTATGCAACTCCTCTGTGTTTCTCATATCTGAGACCCTGTGGATATTATGGTGTGACCCCACAATGAGAGCTTCTCTCACTTTATTGCCTAGGGACAAACCTATTCCCAGGCTGAGCAGGAAAAGCTGACTGCTAGTCTAACATACCTTAGATGAACAATGGTATTTTGATATTCTGCTGGCTCAGAACATATGGAATGCATCACACTCCTGCTTCTTTCTGGGGGTGGAGCTTTGGAGTTTTCTTGTGTATCTCCTGTGATGAGCTTAGAGGGAATGAGTAGTACTCTATGGACTTTGTTAGAAGGTAATCTTTGGGCATTAACTGAGTACATTTGAAAACTGTGCCAATTGTCAAAAGCTAAATACAGACCTGTATAAAACACAATACTATAGGAGTAATTGCTGTGAGGATGGAGTGAAAGAGTATTAAACCAGAACTGAAAATAAAATTGCAATACTAGTGAACTCTACAGCTTGAAAGAAAGTTTGGTAAAAGCATAGCTGCTATCAGCTGTTGCACAGAAGTGAGGAGGGAATGAAATGTGTACAAAACATCTGCTGATCTCTGTATCTCCAGCCTCAGCATACTGGGACCAACAATCTATTTTTAGTCTAAGCCAGCAAAAGTCACAACTCCTGACTTTTCCATGCTCCTTTTGCAATCTGTGAAGACAGAGTAATACTCCTTATCTGTTACTTTGTAAACTTATAAGCTCTGTCTGCTACTGGATAAAAGAACTTCAATATCAAGAGAAAGGATTAGAAATACTCAAGCATGAGAAAGATGTTTTTTAACACCACTTCCAATGCCCTTAACAACAAATAAATAAAAATGCTGTTTCTTTCAGGGTTTACCAGGCTCTCCAGGTGTGAAAGGTATTCCTGGACCAAAGGTAAAACATCTTGAATATTGACTTTCTTATAATACTGTATTTGTGCTTACCAAGTTCTAAAGTATTCAGTGAGATTGTACTAACTTTCTCTTGTGGTAAGAGATAAGCCTTTGTTGAAGGGATTAAATATATTTTTTATTCAACTCTAGCCCTGTGAATTCTCATGATTCTTATGATACATAGTGTGGTTTTCATGATTCCAGGCATTAAATAATACCTTAAAAAAGGCCATTTTGTTTTAAATTTGTGGAAGTCATTGCTAGAGGAGACATGTGACATGGCTACCTCACAGTTTTAAATGAGAGATCTTGTAATAAAAATAATATTGATAGCTGCCCTAAGATAATTAATCACAGAGGTCGTGATCTCTATTTAGGTACCACCAAATTTCAACATCAATTTCAATTAAGCTTAAAAAGGTGTTGCATGATTGAGAATATGGAATGTTTCAGACAATAATGTTTGAGTTTAGTTGTAAGTAATTGAAATCTAGATTGAGACATGAATTTTGGCTGAAATTACATGGAATAATACTGCCTTCTGTGATTTGAGAGCTGCAATCAAATCTCTTTGGGATTTGTCGGCATGTGAACAATGAAGAACTGAAATGTGTCTTTTGAAAAATTAGATAGAAGGAATTAGGTGAAAGTTAAAACCAAAATAAAAGTGGAAATGAAAAAAATAATTCAGGCTGATTTATATATTTTTTTAGACCTTATTGCATTTCTTATTTTAAGTTTTTATTTTAAAATTAAACAGCAAACCATTGGCTTGGCTAATATTTTCATCTTCTGTCCAACAGGGTAATAGAGGTCCTCCTGGGGTGCCAGGGTTGATGGGAAATTCAGGTAAACAGGTAAAATCATTAATCTTATTCAAAAGATCTTGAAAAATGATTTTTTTTGCATTGTGCAAAAAAATTACTTTTCAAATTTGTTGCATTTAAAATTTGTTCCCCAAAACAGGGTCAACGGGGCCCAGAGGGAGAAGTAGGTCCAACAGGACCCCGGGGACCGCCAGTAAGTATGGAATAAATTTCTAATTGAATCTATGTAATAATGCAGTGTCTCAAGTTGGGGTTCCTGAAGCTAACAGAGAGGTAAAATTATTATTCAGCACAAGTAATAATTTTTTTAATTAAAGTTGTTCTTTAACCCCCTTCTGTATTAGGAGGATGTGCATTATCATATAGAGACATACAGATACACATGTCCTAGGACTGTTTCTGTCTTTGGTGAAAAAATAGGTATTAAACCTTTGTTTATATTCTTCTTGTCTGTAAGTATGCCAAGTAAAAGCCCAAACAAAGGGAATGAGGGTGGTTTGTGACAAAAAACTGTAACCAAACTCCTGTTCTTCCATTGCAACAGTCTATTCTCATCACAGGCACTGGAAAGCTCACTGTCAGTAGATCACTCGCTCTTTTCTTTAACTGCTCTTGGGCGTTATCTAGGAAAGTCAAGTTTGTCTGAGACAAAAGCATGCCATGGATGATGTTGGGATGCTGCTTGGGCCTGTGCCTTGGCCCTTTCTGGTTGGCATTATGAATGTAGCTGTAGTAGTGTGAAGTATAGCATTTATCTCTATTTGGAAACACTGATGCTTGTAATTTCTTTCCCTGGAGATTTTCTTTAATGCTACAAAGATTTGAAGGACTGGAGAAACTGTTGCTGGGCAGGGAGCTTGCTGCAGGAAATAAATCTGCTAAGGAAAGGGAACAGATGACATTTGCTTAGGCTCAGCTTTGAAGACAAAGGAAAATTGGATACTGTAGAGTCTGTTAGGTACTGCTTTCTGATTCCCTCTGGAGTGTACCTGATATGGTTTGAAGCTCCATAAGGCTGATCTAAGTTCCCTTTGCTGTTAATCCTACTGTGAGAGATGAGAGGGTCAGTGATTTGAAGAAAATTTTCATGTATCAAAATTCACTTTGACGACCTTAAAAGGCTCCAGGCTCTGTAAGCAATTACTTTTTCAAGCTTCTCTCTTGCCACTGATAATATAGGGCTAGTTTCCTGGAATTTTCTGGGCTTCTGCTATCATACCACGACATACGTTTTGCTTGTGCAGTTGTAGGGTTATTCTCATACAGAGTTTAGTGAGCTACTGTTTGTGATACACTTGTGAGGGTATTTCATGGGTCAGGAATATCTTCTCTGAATTACCTCCTAAATATACACCAGCAGTCAAGCCAAGTAACAAATTTTGTTTTCTTCTATTTTCTTCCGTGGTTTGTGTTATCATGTGGTTTGCTAGATGCATTAATGCATGAGATCATATTTATTTTGGACTGAGTCTTTGGTTGAGTGCTATGTCCACAGCTACCTAAGGATGATATAAAAATGGGATTATATGAGCATACACTTACTAGGATGGAATACAGCTATCTTCAGCCTCCCAAATACCCAACTTGCAAATACTTATTTTTGTTCTTTGTGGTTAAAAGTGTTGGATGAACTAGAAAAAGTTTTCAGCTCGGTTCTCCTTAAGCTGATACTGTATACTTGTGAAAGGAACAAGAATTGTAATTGAATCAGACCAAAGTAATTGCCCACTCTTGATAAAGCACTGTAATCTGCTAAACTATGCTTTTAATCCTTTCAATGTGAACGTGAATTTACAAAATCAGCAGTCCGTAGAACAGGGGTTGACACACAAGGTTAATTATTAGTAACCCTGTAGATGGACAGAAATACTTAATGCAGATTAAATACAATTATTTTTCCATTTATCACTCTAGAGAGCAAAAAGACATCTGGATGCCTTGCCTATATCTTCTCTGTTTTCCACAGTGCACTTGTTTTGGAAGACATGTAAAGATTAGAATAAAAGCATAGAAAGAAAAAACTTTTGCTCAACACAATATGGAGAAAGAAAGTAAATTATTGATTGTAAAGTAAGTTTGTACATGGAACATCAAAGAGTAATCTACTTCTCATCCATAGTTCCTTTAAAGCTGTAAAGCCCCTTCAGTACTTTATCTTCCATTGGCCTAAGACTACAAGCAGCATGTCAATGGAATTATTTTCTGGTTTCTTATAATTGATCTACAGAGAACTTCTTGTGAAATTTTTTTTTTCAGATTTTAAAATTTTCTTACAACTTTAACACTTGATAGTTTTTGACCAAAGTTTTACAACCAAAACCTTTCAAATCCTGAGGATTTTATCATCACTATTCAGGTATTTTTCTTGCAATTTTCCTGCTTATTTTGAATTATGTACTTTAGCACTCACTTCAGTTCTTTTCTTTCTCCTTTACCCTTTTGTTCCATTTCACTGTTGATATCGAAGACTCAGGTAGAGGTCAAGAGGGGCTAGGCTTTTTCCTTGGAGTAGGAAAAAACCTTGATATTTTGCAGGATATGGGGAATTTTAGTCCCTCAATATACTTGCTGCACAACAACAGTGACACGAGATCCTCTTCACTTTCCCATTTCACTTACCCGTGTTCTTCACATTGCAACTTGGGAAAGACAGCATGGCTGGTATCTCCAGGAGGGCCAGAACTGGAGAGGAAGGAACCTCTGGTGAAGGTTTTTGAAGGGATAACCAGGCTGACTCTGCTAATAGGGACAGCAGGCTGGTATCTGCCTAGGCGAAACCAACATGCCTACATTGGTGTTATATTTAAAAATCATCTGGCTTTTCAGCTTTAGCAAAAGACATTTTTTTGAGAGAAATTTTTCACTTCAACTAATGTGTAGTTTTTTTAAAAGTTACACAACAGAGCACTATCAGCAATGACTCTGTGGGACAACCTAATACTTCTGTACTATTTTCCAAATAACCTGTAGAGTTCTCTGGCATAAACCATGTTATTTCAATGTTATTTTCATTGTTACACTTCAGCTGGAATGTAGCTTGGAAGGTATTTTTACTAAACAGCAGATTTGGGTTTTGGCCTTTTGTGAGTCTGTAAACTTTTACAATTTCATGGGGAAGATATGAAATGTTTGAAAACAAAATGACTAGTTCTAACTAAAACTAGGCAAACATAAGTTTTGTGAGTCTCTTCCTTCACTTCTGACAACTATCAGTAGGAGAAAATGACTTAAAAAGTATCATTTTAGTCTGTTTTACTATTCCTTAGAAGACTTTGACCTTCAACTGACAACTGAGTGGGGGGAGTGGAGGAAAGTTTTACAACTCATCCTTTCCATTCATGAGAAAAACAACTGGTGGAACATGAAAAGTTTGCCTTTTATTTCTAAATGAAACATATTCTCCATTCCACTCTAATTGTTTTCTTTGTAAAAACCTTATGTTTGCTTCACATTAGTCTAAGCAATCCAAGTAATTACCAAACTCTCTTGTGATTTAAACTTTTCTAAGTCAATCATCATGGCAGGTGGCCCAAAGGAAGGAATTCTCAAATATGAGAGTGTCATTCCTAATCAGTGGAATTTAGCCATGCTCCCTAAGCTGCTTAACCATTTTCTTTCATATTTTCTGAGATTTAATAAGATTTAATTAGTCATAATGTGTCTGCCAAAAATACTGACCCCTGTCTCTGCTTTTTCATAATTTGCTTTTCTTCAGCTATTTAACCTTTAAATTGTAAACATTTGGAGAACATATATTTCATCCTGTGGTTTTGCAGAGAGCTCTTAACATTTAAGTAACCACTTAAAGTTCAGTAACTGTCTAGCACATTGAGCACTCTTGATGTATATGCAGGCCAGTGCATATACGTTGTTTTGTAATTAGGATGTAATACATGTTTCCCCAACATTAGCAACAGAGGTTAAATATTCAGCTGCCTAAGATTTGATATCATAACCCCTCTGGGAAGTTTCTGAGGGGCCCTGGTCAGCTGGGCTGACTTGCTCTCTTGCTCTCTGGATGTGCCTTTTATCTCATTTTAAAGAGGAAGCCTGGAGAGTACCGTGGATTTAGTATTAAAATGTTGGACAGCCTAAAGTTAGAGAAGAATGCTGTTTCCAGCATCTTGAGTTACTTTCAGCTATATTAATTTGCTGGCCTTTAAAGATATTTCTGTCTTACCTATGCTGAAATGTAACTTTGGTTACCCTAACAGCATAAATAAAATGTAGCTTTTCTATCAATCTTTTTACATGACTGCAACTGAAATAATGAGTCACTTTCTGTAGTTGGTGTTGGTACTGGTGTGTTTTTTATATATGATTTCAGAGGTGTTCCACAAGTGGTGTCACAGTTTAGGTTTAAGGTACAGGTAAAGGGTTAATAGCATTACACAGTTTATGACAGTCAAAAAGAAAAATTGCTTTTCCATCTTGCCAGGCACACTTTTTATCCAGTAAACGTAAGCCTCTAGATGAGTGTGACTGAAGTTTCTGACTTTGCCCAGTTCTGCAGTGTGCTTTGTACAGGGTAGCACTTTGCCTCCCTCACTCGCAGATTACATATCCCAGCCACACCTGATAAGCTCTGAGTCTCCCCAGTTCTTGCACTATCCACCTTGTCTTGCCAAACATCATGGCCAGATTTTTATCTGCTACCTCACTGTTTACCCCTCCATCTTCAACAAAAACTTTGACTTTTGGGCATGCTAGACCTCTGGATGTCAGCAGATACCACAATGTTGGCTTCTCCTAAGCAGTGTAGACAGTAACCTAGGTAAAAAATGGGTTTGTTATGGAGTTAGTGCACTAAAGCCATCCTAGACTCCAGTTAACCCTGTAGGTGCAGTCAGAATGGGAGATCTCTGTCCTCTATACTTGGCCACAGTTTCACCTTTGAAGAGAATGGCAGCTAATGGGTTGTTGCTTGTGCCCAAACATGGCAAACATGGCATGCTCTTAACATTATCCTGAGCAGTACAATTTAATTATTACTCTGAGAAAGTTGCAATTATACATTTAATAACTCAGAGAAAGTTGTATATTTACTGTTCTACCAAACAGTAGTTTATATTCTTGGATGCTTTTCAGTACTGTACTGAGGGTCAAAGAAGAGTCCGATTGATAGTTCTGTATATAAATCCTTGAACTGAAATGAATAATTCCTTTGAGATTTTGTGAAAATTGATAAGTTAAAGTCTCACAAACATATAAGTGATAAATGGGTTACATCTTGCAAAAGACTTTGAATACAAAGAAAAAAACCAATGTACTTTATTTTTTTTTTTGTTCTGCACTAATTTAATTCTCTGTGGCACTGCTGTTGAATATACTAAAATTGGTATGACATATACTATTAAACAATTTTTTTAAGTAGAGAAGATTTTATCACAACATACACTGTGGATTACTTGTCAAGTGATTCTGATCAGGGTTTCAATTATCTGGGCAGCTAAGTGAGATGCAAATTACCTCGGGTATATTCTCATTCTTATTGTTCCACTCAACTGATGAACAGGAAATCAATAAACCAGTGAAACTGTTGAGAATACATTCTGTAAGTGTTCCTGAGAAGTCTACAAAAGAATTGTCTTCAAAATTTCAGTGAGGATGAAAACCATCCCAGACAACCTAAAAGAAGATCTACTGCAAATCCTGTAATGTCCTTTTATGTATGTTGCATTCGAAGGCTAAATATGGATCTAATAGAACTGTGAGAGAGACATTAAATCTTCATGTAAATGTGTTGAGTGGTCCAGCAATCCCGCCTTGGAACAAAGGGAGGGCAGATTTTGTAATTTACCACTCTGCATGTGCCTTGCTGGGAGAATGACCCTATCCTCAGCAATACTCACGTGCTAAGGCATAGTGTACTTAACAGAAATGGATTGCCTACACTGTGTAAGTGCCAGAGCAGTCCTGGATCATGCTTGTGGTCTACTCACTCTAATGTCATGGACTGAAACAATCTGTAGGCAGAGGCCAAGCTTTGCAGTGCTTCGGGGGCCATTTGTAGTGATAGTCTGCATGCTATTAAAGGCATGGATTGTTCCCCAACAGAGTTGCAAGCCAGTCTGTCCCAGCTCACTCTAAACTAGTGTCAGAAGTGCATAAAATCATTCATATTCTGAATGTCTTTTCGTTAAAACCAGTGCAGGATGCCCATTGATTTGTGGGTGGCCTGAAACGATGCACTGCTATACAGAGGGCTGCTGTGTAAGAGAGGTAGGCTGAGGACGTGGCCAAACTGCCTATGAGTGACTTACGGCACAGAGGGGCATTTCATCTGACCAAGTACAGATGTCAACAGCGGAACCAGTTATTGCAGAAACCCTCTTACAGGCTGTGGGGAAAACTTAGATGCTTCTAGGAACATAACTTATGACGTATTTTAAATGTTTACATGAGGATATCAAAATGACTTTTTTTAGTCATCCACTATGAAGGGAATAAAAAGTAACTAGCTCCATGTAAATCTATCCTAGGGCCCTTTCAGTAAGGTAAAACTTGGAAGAGGCTTTGCAGTCTTTCTAGTTGTGCCATGGGCCACCAGGATCCCTGGTTGTTCTTTAGATTACAGTTCTTCTCTTACTTTCTGAACCAAAACTGCTGATTGTGCGGTGGTGGCCCTTAGCTTGAAATAATCTGTACTGACAGACATGACATCAGTGTTTATGGGAAATACTATGCGTTTGTATTCCAGTCTTCTGTATACTGACATTCTTTTAAACCACCGTAGAAAACATTATGTTTGACAAAATGCCTGTGATATATATTTGACAATAGATTTTTTTTTTTTTTTGGCATTTAAAAGACAGTGGAAGATTTTTCTTGAATTTTCTATGACCAGCAGCACCTTTGATGTACTTAAGAGGTTTATTATATGATTTTAACTCTGTGGAAGGTGATAGTACTTTTGTTTTATCGCTGTATAGAAATGACTGTTATCACATATATGAAAAAACCAAGTTCCTAATGCTGATCATAATTTTAATCCTCCTTTTTCCTGCATCAGAAATGTATTAGTATTCCAGGTCAGAGGTGTAGTACAGAATTATGTGATAAAATAAAAATATAATGTATCTTCTAGGTTGTAAGACAAAGGTGATTTGGGGGGCTTTTTTCTTGTCTGTTTTTTATTTTTTTTCCTTTTTAGCATAAAAAAGCTTCAAGAAACTATACAAAGTGCTTTAAAAGAGTAGTTATTTTAATGCCATAGGGTATTTTGAAGGAAATTAATTGAAAAATCTATTTATGTTTGCTTCTGTGATCTCTCCTAATTATTTCTTGAATTGTGGAGTTAGTTTTCTTAAGCTTATGTGAGAAGCTGTCAATGCATTTATGGCCTGGTACAAAAACCCCATGTCTGCCATCTCCCTTTATTGTTCAGTACATTACAATATTTTTCTTATTATGAAAAAAATCCATATTTAAAATGTTCTGTTGTATACAGCACTAGAATGCTTAGATCTGAGTTTATTCACATTTTTCTAAATTACATAAAAGTTTATCTACTTGCATATGTAACAATTTCAGGTCTTGATATTTATGATCTTAAATACTGTATCATGCTTTTATAGCAAATACCCCTTATGTATTCACATAGTGGAAGTAAGAAAAATGTCTCAAGTGACACTCAGGCTTATGTTTGGACAGGTAGAGGTGAGAATAAAGATATCAAACTTACTGAGCTGTTCTGAAGGGTTTAATCATAAGGGACAAAACCATTTGAAAAAGGTAGCGTACTTCAAAAAATCATTTAAGGTCTTTGAAAATTTGACTCAGTGTCAGGTTTACCCAGAGCATATTCAAATGGCTGCATGAAGAGGTGGATTTGTTGTGCTAATATGAATATGATGATCTAAATGGATAAACATGTCTGAAGTGAAAATAAAAAGATCCAGTGAAATGCATATTGACTCTTGCTTATCACTATTATGAATGGGTATTTTGAAAGGTTACCCTTCCCTGTAGCAGTCTAGAATTTTTTTTTTTTTTTGAAGCTAAATGAGTTTGTTAAGAATGACTTTTGCATACACTTTTCACATTTCTCTATTGTTTGTGTGGGATCATAGGCTTTTAAGTATGTGGTCATATGGGAGTTCAGTTGATGAAACTTAGAAAAAGCCTAAAGCTAAGTGTGTGCATCAGTTGTCTTAGAGAAGTAAATGTGTTTACAACAGGTAACTCTCAGCTGCAATCCCATGAAGGGAACTTCCTCGTGCATAATCACTCAGCAGAATGAATTAGTTGAGTCATGTAATGTCAGTTAAATATTATATGCCACTGTTAGCTAAAAATGTTTTCACTGTTTTTAATGCATGTGATATTTTTGCACTATTAAATAGAAGTTTAAAGCCAACTCCTAAGTAGAGTAATTCACTAAACATGAAGAAAAAGAAGTCATACTTTATTCCCTGTTCACAGAAAATATTTCAGAAAGTAACGTTCTCCTATTTCCTATCAGGGTAGCAGAGGGGAGCCAGGTCCTGTGGGTCCTCCAGGTTTACCAGGGAAATTGGTAAGCAGTTTTTTTCCATATTCAGTGATCATGTTTACTTTCAAGGAGCTATGGCTTCATCTGGAACTACACTTACCCATTTATCCATGCAGGGAACTGAAAATAACACTGAAACGAGTGATGGTTGAGTTTCTTTTTCAGTCCTCTGCGACTCTGCTAATATCAGAAAATGCTATTTTGAAGTATATGGAGATGTGTGTGACTTCTTCTTAAAACCCCCCATAAATCATGATAGGAAAAGCTGAGTTGCACACTCCTGTGTGGGCTGTGTGTGCTTGGGAACAGGAGCAGTGAAAGACTGGCTTTCTGCTAACAGCTATGTGAAACTAATGAATGGAGCAGGCTGTGAATGCCACCTTTCACCAGAGCTCCAGCAGTGTTTACACAGCATCACTCAGAAGCAGAGCTGGGGAGATCCTGGCTGAAAGAGCCCACTGTTACAGAGGAATGCGCAAATCGCACTGTGCAAGATCTTGGGAAGTATTTTTAAGAGAACCAGATTGTCTTTGAGGAACTGGAGGATGGAAAGCTCTGTAAGCCATTTCTGTTGTGATTGTGAGCAATAAGTTCATAGTGAGATGCTGTTTAAAGTGCTGTACTTTGGATCAACTCTATTTGCATCAGATAATCCTCTTTCATTAAGTTAAATCGGTTCTGGGAATGAGGTTGTGCCCCATGTGCTTGTCAGGGTATGACCTTTAGTTGTTCATTCCAAACCAGATTGGCTAAGTTTAACATCCTTGACTTATTTTCACAGGGTCCCCAGGGTAATATTGGACTTCCTGGACTGCCTGGTCCTCCAGGCCTACCTGGTAGTAAGGGTGACCGGGTAAGAAATGCACTCGTACATACTGCAGTTTGATGTCAGGAGTAAAGACAATGATTTGTGCACTGTTTTCAGTCTTTATATGAATTAATGTCTGTTTTCTTGCTTTGTATGTAGATGTGTTAACTGCTTGAAAGGGGTGCTCTAGGTGCCCATTAACTACATGTAGCTCATGAAGTGTACAGGAAAAGTCTAATAAGATTATTGGTGTAAATATTTATTTCTTTGCCCCCTCCCCACCTTTTTTTTTTTTTTAAATCATTTAAAGATGTAGTCATATGGCAAATCATTGACACAGCCAGATCTGAAAGTGTAAGTCAGGGTCTCCAGTCACTACAGAGCATTGGAACTTCAGCCCTGGTCTACGGTAGAAATGATACTGATATAAGTACTTCTTAGGAGGGGAGAACTTGTCCCTGGGGGGTCTCACATAACTGCAGAAGATGTCTTGCGTTGCTCAGTAAATGACAGTACATAAACCCAAAAATGTTTCTGATCTTCTCTCGGTTTAGGAAACTGCAGAGGATGGAATTCACTCACCAAAATTCAGATGTATTTGTTATAGAAATAGTCAGTTCTATGCCATGTTTCATTCTTCTTACTTGAGGCATCTGCTTTAGTATTAAATGAATTACACTTGTGAAGTGCCTACTTTCCACCAACCATCAAGAAAGTATAGGACTCTTGGTCAGACTCCTGGAGATGTCTTGGTTGATCAGAGTAACCCTGCCCCAGGTGTGGTCCCAGTGTACATCATAGGGTTGCTAGATAGAGCTTGCAGTTGTTTTCAGCAGTTTTTAAAAGCTGCTCAGGTACTTAAAAACAAGTTTCTAAGTTTTTTATGTTGTTGAGGTATTTTTTTGTATTTGTTTGGTTTTAATGCTGAGATCAGAAACACATGCTTTTAGTAAAATATAAGTCTTGACATAAAGCAGTTTCTTGTTAGATTGGTAATGATTCATACTTTAGACTTCTCCAGAGGGACATGGAAGGTACCTGACGAAACAAATGGGGAAGGAAAATAACCAGTATTTGTTGCAGTGCTGACAAGCCTCCCTCCAAAGGTGCTTGATTTTCTTCATTTGCCATATAAAGGGTCTGGAGCTCTGGGATAAAAAGCAGAATGTAGATGCTGTATACAGACCCAGAGAGACTCAGGCTCAGCCAGAAGGTGCCTACTTACCTAACTGGCAGATGACAATAACTTGTGCCTGGAGCTTTTTAAAATCCAGTTTAATGCCCTGACCTTGAAGTCCAAAATGCTGTTCTTAGCAATTATCTCACCCTGTGATTGCTTTTTTAGCTTTCCTGGTGTGAGAGAAGTGTCCACTTGTATCCTCGATTCATATTTTTTGTCTTCAGTTGCATGGAGGCTGGAGTGAATTTTCTGGGACAGGCTTAGCATGGCTGCAGCTTTGCCAACAGCACTGATCTGCAGTATATATTCCAAGTCATAAGCCTGAAGAGCATTGTGCTACTTTATCCTTTCTCTTCCCTTCAAGTTTTGCAACTGCATCAGTCTTACAGAGAGACAAACAACCTTGTCATGGTTTGGAAAAAGCTACTTCTGTAGCTTAACCCTAGTCTTTGAGTCAACCTCTGCGAGGAGTAAGTTCCTGACTGAAGCAACGTTTTATCCCTTTCTGATTTCAAAACTTCGTGGTTTTTACACAAGGATCCTGTAAAGTTCTGTGGTGTATCTATATGTGCATGATAAGAGCTGATGTAAATAGCAACCGTAGAATTCACAAATTTGATATTTCAGTAGTCATTCTGGATACCAAGTCTGTTAACTGTTGGGTACTATCTGGTGGCACCTTGTCAACATTCAGGCAATTACCACTTAAAATCACCACCAAAGAAATCAGAAAAAGTGAGGTTTTTTGGAAGTAAGATGCAAAAGCAAGACTTGACAAAATTCAATGTCAGGGTCAGCTCTATTATTTACTGTGGAGAACACGATAATGATTCAAAGGTACAAGAATAATATCACATGCTAATTGCAGGGTCAGTGTTTCTGCTTCCAAACCCACATGCATCAATACACACTGTGGGTTTTCAGAAAGCAGGTTGGAAAAGGATGTCTCAACCTTGGCCCTAACCTCCTTTGGAGCATGAGCTAGACTGCCACTGTTTTGGGCAAGGAGTTGAGTGCACCTGTCTCACACCTGACGTTACAGCACAGAGAGCAGTACTAAACAACCTTACAGCGATGGCTTAAACTCCAGTGAGTCTCACAGAGTGGTTTCACACATACATTACAGATAATGGCCAAACCCCAGCATTCACCACTTAGGCTGTTTCTGATGCACATATTTTGAATTGGTTTCAGACACTCTGGTTCTGTCTATTTTAGTAAAGTTAAACAGCACCAAGCCAAACACCAGACCTTGGCTAGAACACGATCCTTTATGCTGCTAAATAGTAAAAGTAGCCCTGGTACAGTTTTGGATGATGCTGACAGTCAGTTTTGCAAACAATTCTTGGATATGATTTGAAGGAATTTTTGCAAGTAGACAAGCAGTATGTCAAGAAAAGTGTGTGTTTTCATAGTTTGACATCATGCCTTATTGTCTCTATTGAAATTCTCAGAGTCAGTATAGAATAGATTCCATTTCAGCTGTGATTTTTATGTTTGCCAATACAAACGTTAGAGGCCAAGGTTTCCAAAAGCAGTAGATTCTCCCATGTCAACCTTATCTATTGGCAGTTTTATTGCTCTGAAGAAGAGTAAGTGGAGAAAAAGAACCCTCAAAATTATGTTAGGTTGGAAATCAATGTCTTTTCTGAGTGAGTAATTGGAAAACCTTTGTAAGGCACAATGTTAAGAACACTTCAGACAAAATAGTTTCAGTGTTGTTTGACAAAATCAGGATGTCAAGTAGTTCTGTGATTTATGCTGCTTAGCTTTGTGAATAATTTAGTATCAGCTCTTCATCCTCAAGAACATGAGAACAAGTCTGAATTCATTAAATTGTAAATGTCAGACTGATCTGCGTGCCTATATGTTATGTGAATTAAATGTCTCTGAAATGGGAGAGAAAATGCTGTATCTCTGTTTTAGGGGAAAAAAAAATCATTTACAGTTATAGTTCTTTTGGAATGCATATGTTTGAATCTGCACAGACTTCAAAGAATATTGAAGATGGTGTGAATGGCTTTCTAACAGAACACAAATACTAAGATTTTCTTAAACACAATGTTCTACAAAATAAATAATTTTAGAATAGAAACAAAATATGTATGTTTGAAATTAATCAGGTCATTAATTTATTCTACTTTGGTTCCTCCCTGTCCACACATCTTGTTTAAGGATTCTAAAATGAAACATCATACTGTTATTATTTTAAAAAGTGGAATATCAGCTTTAACATACAAGCCCTTCAGCTTTGATTGTGATGGTCAAACTTCTAGACACAGTTTTGCTAAAAAGTATTGAGAATTAAACAGCCAGCAAGAGAAGATTGTGTCTGCACTTGTGAATGTCCCTCTGTTTAACCCCATTAGCAGGGCCAGTATAGCCTGCAGCAATGTGGAATACATAATAATGCTAGAAAAAGTGATACACTTACTGGACTTTTTACCTATAGCTTCTAATCAATTTGCAGAGCAGAATTGTAGCAGCTGCCAAGAGCATCTGTCACTTAAAGGGGAGATCCACTGTTTGACAGTCAGAATCCGTACTGTCTCAGTGTGGTTGTGAATTATGTGTTCCATACTGGTACTTACCTTCAGCCTGTCACCTAAATTACATAGTAGTAGTTAAGTGCTTTCATTGTCATTCTTAAAAATTCACAGCTTTAAAAGTCTCTTGCACCTAGATTGTAGGGAGGACTGAAGAACATTTTGTATGCTTTAGAACCTGCAATGTGAAATTCTTATTTTTCCAATCTTTAACCTTTTAGGGTTCAGTGGGTGAGCCAGGACCTAAGGGTGAACAAGTAAGTCATTTACAGCTTTAAAGTCACTTAACAGCATGTTATGTTGACTAATCTGAAGGCTGACAATATGTCTTTCTTTGATATAGGGTGCACCTGGAGCAGAAGGAGATGGAGGAGAAAAGGGTGACTTAGTAAGGCTTAATTTTCTCTTTACCTGATATAATATTTCAGTTTTATACCAACTGGGCATTGCAGAGCACAGCAGTTCTGTTGGCCTAGTCACTCTATTCCTGCCATTCGAAAAGCACTCTAAAATATACATGTTCTATTAGGGGTGTGTGTGTGTGTGTGTGTCTGTGTATGTGTGTGTATATATGTATAAATATAGATACATAGGTACAGACAGATTAAGTGGTTATATATACATATATATGCATACACAGACACATAAATTCTAGGTGTTTGAAGCAGTGAGGATGAGGAGGTTGTTTAATTCAGGTGAAAGAGCAGCAGAGTTAATAAATATCCTTAATAGCTCAGACTTGATGCAAGTATTCCATACTGACTTTCTCTCTGGAAATTAGATTTGCAACTGGCTGTTAGGGAGATGGAGAATGGTCGGGGAAGAGGCTGTGGCACTGTGATATTGTTGGAGGAATATATATGTGTATATATATATGTATGTATACCATATTAGAGTGGCATGTTGTGAATTTACATGCCTGAGTCATGTGCCCTTGGGTAAAGAGGGTTTGTTTTCCAACAGAAGGAGAAACACACTAGTCCAGTGGCTCCTGTGGGGCCCCATCCAACAAAACCAGAACTTGATCTTTGTAAAGGAAGTAAACTGCTCCCTATTTAAAAAATTGTAGCCAGGTTGTGTGCTGGAAATGACCATTTTTTTCCTTAAACTCTGCAATTTTGACAGACTTTTAATTAACAGTCCTAGTGAGCTAGATGTCCTAGGTGAGCTAGTAATTGAGCTTTACAATCACTGTAAAGATTCACAGGAAGCAATGCCATGAGTTGTCTAAGGGTGCTGTCTGGTTTTAAACAAATAATAGTTGTTAATTTCTATTTCATTTCATCTTATTTCACAGAAAAAGTGGCCTTTGTAACATTTACAAACCAATTATTTTACTAATGACATTTAGGAACAGGGAAAATAGAGTCTTTGGGAATCTCTCCAAGATTAACTTGTTTTCTTAGGTATTTTCATACTAATCAATTTTGTAAGTGATTACAAGGTTTTGAAACTTTTTCTTTTCCAATTCAGAGGGAAAACTAAAAACTCTTGAATAGTAGGACTGCTGTTCTCAGTTAGGTGACAGAGGGATCTTGGTGTTGTTCAAGTCAGGAGAAAGGTTGCTGGAAATAGCAACTTCTAGGGATTTGGCTTCTCCACAGCACATTAGGTAGACACTTGCCTGGTTTCTGTTGCCGTTTTGTCAGGGCTAACACAACATGGATATCCATAGTTCTGTCAAACTAGAAAGTCCTGATTAAATAATTCTTCCTCTAAAGGTTTGCAAGCAATCTTCTATCTAAGATTGTCATGTGCTATAGCTGTGGTTTGAGAGGTTAGAACCATGTATCTGATTCCAAGATAAGCAATACAAAACGAATTATAAAAAACATGCTTTCTCATTTGCACCTTAATGAAGTATTTCTGAGAAAGGAATTTTGCAAAAAATCCCTGAAATCCAAGTTTTATTTTCAAAGGAATTGTAATTAGTTTCTGGTGCAATTTCGCATAAATCAACTAAATATGTGACCTTTTTTTTTTATTGTAAAAAAAAAAAAGTCAAATTTAATGCCTTTGTAATGTCTGTGGTAACGGAGACTCTCTTCTGATATAGCTTGTCTTATTTTTGTTTAGGGTGACATGGGATTACCAGGAGCAAAGGGATCTGTAAGTATAATGATTAACATTGTTACAGAAATACAGAGATCTAGTAGATGAGATAGATGGTTTTCTGATTTAAGGAAAAAAGAAAAGTAACAAGCTGAGATCTTTATCACAATTAAATTGAACAAGTTTCAACAGCTTTTCTTCTATTTAAATTTTGAATACAGTTAATATTAAAATGAATTCACTTTGGAAAGGAGTTAATTTCCTGAATTCCAACTCCACAAAAGAGAAGCATTGTTCAGCAGTGGTTTTCTGTCCAACAAATATTTTTTTAAACAAAATGAATGCACTCTTTGTACAGTAGGGGTTGTATGGAAAGGAGGCTCAGTGTAGTGGCTGCATGCAGCCTGTAATCTTTACACTGTAAAAAAGCTGGCAGCAGGATTGTGAGGTTTGTGAAATCAGAAGTATTTATGGCCCAGGTTCCTCTTTTTTATTTTATTTTTTTAAATAATGAAGTGGTAACTTTGATGTGGAAGGTGAGCAGAAGCTTGTATGTCACACAAGAAAAATAATTTGAGAGCTGAACTCTTATTTCAGGATCACTGAAGAGTGGGGTTGTTAGAGCATCTGACAGTATGGGCTGTGATAGTAAAACACCAACAATTCTGCCCACAGGGAACTCAGGCTGACCATAACTAGAAAACCTCCTTGTGTTTTTAGTGATCTGGGTAACTTTGGGGCTAAGAAAGTGCAAGCTAGAGAGTGTTTACCCCGATCAAGATCCTACAAGAAGGCAAGAAGGACATGAGGAAGAGTGGGAGTAGAGGAGAAATCTGTAATTTTATCCACCTAGATTTTTAAAATCCCCTCAATGAGAGCCTTGAGTGCTTGTCATCCTAGTGAGTACCTACACAGGAATGAGTATTCCATCAGGGAACCTGCTAACTCACCATGCTGGGGAAGAAAGGAATGATGGCCTCCTGGTTATATAGTCCATAAAGGCAATTTTCCTGTCTTCTTTATATATCTCTTGAAGCGTGTTCGTTGGGTTTCCTTCCGATAGAGGCAGCAATGGGCTGTCTGAGATGCAGCACAGACGGAACCGAAATGGCTCCATCTTGTGGATTTAACTGATACCACAGCTGAGTAATTTGTTCTGCAGCATCACTTTCAGCGGGTATTTCCTTCCCCCCCCTCCCGCCCCGGCAGATTTCGGAAGTCGTGAGTGTGTCGGATTTCCCTCCCGCCCCCCCCCTCCCAC
>JAWWEU010000111.1:87102770-87114667 GCA_035583155.1 Acropternis orthonyx
CGCCCCCCCCCCTCCCAAGCCCCTGCTTCTGTTGTTTGTTTGTTTTACTTGCCTGTTCTTTTTCTTTGTTAGGACTGCTATTGATTAACAGGAGTAAATTAACTTACATTGAAAGTAACTGTGGTGGTTTGGCCCTGGCTGGACACGGGGTGCCCACCAAAGGTGCTCTATCACTCCCCTCCTCAGTTGGTCAGGGAGAGAAAATATAACAAAAGGCTCATGGGTCGAGATGAGGCCAGAGAGAGATCACTCACCAGTTTTTGTCATGGGCAAAAGGGACTCAACCTGGGGAAATTAGCTGAGTTTATTACCAATCAAAATCAAAGTAGGATAATGGGAAGTAAAACAAATCTTAAAAACACATTCACCCCACCCCTTCCTCCTTCCCGGGCTTAACTTTATTGCTGAAATAAAGTAGCATTGCACTCTTTCAGGCAATTTGTCAACATCAGTTTGTCAAGCATGTTCTCTGCCATTGAGCTCAAGCATAGGCACTAGAACTATTTCTGTCTCTGGCAGATCAAACAAAGCAAAAATGTGTGTTTTCAAACAGCCTGGGGCTAGATGGTGGAGGCTTATACTGTGGTACTCTCTACAAATGGGCATGAAAGGCATTTGGAGCACGCAGGAAGATAGAATTTTTGTAACTTTAGCAGCACTTAATATCTAGAAATGTTGCACGTTGACATGTATGAGGGCAGAAGTAGAAACCAAGTATTAGACTCTGTTCCTTGACAAAAAAACCATCTTGACCATGTCACTGTTAATGCTGATTTGACAGAATATATTATTTTTCCACTTCTCCCCTTTAACTGATGAATACAGACCTCTTATAAATCACCCAGCCACTGACTTTAGTAGCTTATCTCTGAAAAGAAGCTGTTCAACAACTGTAGATCCCAGCAGTCATTATTTTGCATTTGTGAATAGCTCCTGTCACCATTTTGGTATGTCAGAAGGATTCTAATACTAGCACAGCAGTTCAGTGAAATTCCTCTTTCATTATCAGGTTGGTAACCCTGGAGACCCTGGTTCCCGTGGGCCTGAGGGAAGTCGGGGACTGCCTGGCATGGAAGGGCCACGAGGCTCCCCTGGACCACGAGGCTTGCAGGGTGAACAGGGTGCCCCTGGTCTGCCTGGCAGTGAAGGTCCAGCTGTAAGTACTGTTTTCATCTAATTGGTATCTTCTGAACACTTACCTGGCACTCACACCACTCCCAGTTTTGCATCAGGAGATGTGTACACATGCAAAGTGCCAGAGTAGAGTTTGAAGTACACTGTACTTCCCATCAAACACATCTGTACACCAGAGAAATCTTAGGCTGTATACAGATGGGTCCTCAGCTTTCAGTTCAGCTTGGTGTTCTTATGCCAGCCCCACCCCTGTAGTGTGCATGAAACAATGTTTGATACCAGGGTGCCTCACTCACAGTATTTACCTTGCTAGTCAAACTGACATCAGCTGGAATAGTTGCACTTGCAGAAACTGGAACACCTTTCAGTGACTGGTGGATTGATTTTGGTTGGGATAGAGCTAAATTTCTTCATAGTGACTTGTTTGGGGTTATGTTTTGCATTTGTGTTGAAGATGCACACTGGGAATAGGACAAGGGGTAAAGGCTTCAAAGTGAAAGAGCATGGATTTAGATTAGATATTATGAAGAAAAAATGTGAGAATGGTGAGGTAGGTACTAACAGGTTGCCCAGAGAAGTTGTGGATGCCCCATCCTTGCAAGTGTTCAAGGCCAGGTTGAATGGGACCCTGAGCGGGGGGGTTGGAACTAGATGATTTTGAAGGTCCCTTTCAACCCAATCCATTCTGTGAGCATTCCTGATCAGTGTTTACATGGTATCAGAGCCTTTTCTGCTTCTTACACTGCCCCACCAGTGAGAAGGTTGGAGATGCACAAAAACCTGGGAGGCCACACAGCCAGGACAGCTGACCTTAACTGACCAAAGGGATATCCCTTACCTTAAGGTGTCATGCTCAGCAATAAAAGCAGGGGAAATTTTCTGTGGGGGTGGTGGTGGTGAGCAATTGCTTTAATTTTTATCATTTGTCTTTCTTGGGTTTTATTTTCTTCTTCATCCTCTTTTCCTTCTTCTTCCAACCTCTCCTCCTGCATCTTTCCATTTATTAAACTTCTTTTTCTCAACACATGACTTTTCTCACTTCTACCCTACTAATTCTCTCCCCCATCCCACTGGTGTGGGAGAAGTGTGTGAGTGATTATGTGGTTCTTAGTTGCTGGCTGCGCTTAAACTGTGACAACTGGCCTGCATTTTTTTTGCATCAGATACACTTATAAATTATACTGTGACATCAACTGTCTTTTGAAAATCTATTACTTTTTTTTTATCCTAGGGAAAAGAGCCCACTGATCAGCACATTAAGCAGGTTTGCATGAGAGTCATGCAAGGTAAATATGCTGAAAAGTATTTCATGTTTCTTGTGCATTTAAATTGGGAGAATCCATTAATGTGGAGGCAACTAAGGTTTTCCCACCCTTATCCAGAAAAAAATTTATGGCCTCAGCAGGGGACCTAGCTGAAAATCTTTCCAGGTGTGAATGTGGACACAGTATGAGGAAGTCCCTTATTGATATGTACTTTGTAGCCTCATTGAACTACCTGTTGATTCCATACTATTGCTGTAGGAAGCAGGCCATAGACCAGAGTATTTTTATGAAATACATGCATTTTGTATTCAAATCACTTGCTGCATCTACATACATAAAAGTACACAGCTTCACTGAAAGGTTTTTAGCATTTTGTACTCACACACTACTAGATTGCAGCAAACAAACAATGTGCAAAATAAGTTAAAAAAAAAAAAAGTGGAGTGCAGAGAGAGGCTTTCTGGTGGTATCATACCATTAAATTAAAACAATAAGTAAGTGCTTAAAACCCTAATTATATTTGTTGAGTTCATGATACACATGGATATCTGAAACTTTTCTAATATGGTTGGATGTATGGGATTTACTATTTTTAGAAATTTATGCTGCCCTGTAAGCACAAAAGAAATCTTTCAGTATTTGCTATTGAAGATGCCCTTTGGGATATTGTGCCATTGTAATGCTGAGAGTTTACCAGAATGAAATTGCTGTCATGATTTAAAATTTCTCAGTAGTCATCACTATTCTTGATACTGGCAAACAGGGTATTTTTTTTTTTTTTTAATTTTCTATAAATAGGATAAAAAGATGTTTTAAAGTGGTCCCTTGAAAGACACAGTAATATCGAGGAGGATTATAGGGAACTCAGATTTGGTGCTTGAATTTACTCCTAACCATCAGAATTAGCAGTGAAGACACTGGTACAGGCAAAATCTAGACTGTTTTCATTGTATCCCTCTTGAGAGCCCCTATAATTGTCAATGCTGTCATGTTAAAAAAAAAGAGAAAAATACAGGACT
This sequence comes from Acropternis orthonyx, assembly GCA_035583155.1. Classification (NCBI taxonomy): domain Eukaryota; kingdom Metazoa; phylum Chordata; class Aves; order Passeriformes; family Rhinocryptidae; genus Acropternis; species Acropternis orthonyx. The sequence goes on from JAWWEU010000111.1 coordinate 87,106,189, forward strand.
AGAATTCAATCCAAGTGGGTCTTTGGAACCTTGTCAGCATAAGGACAACTCTAAGTGAAGTTCAGCTCCTCAGGCATTGCCTACAGACAGCTATGCCAAGGCTTCCTTGTATATCTGCTGGCTATGACTCCTATTTAATTTGAATCCTATCCCCCTTGCACCCTGTTCCACGTCAGCATGTGCGATGCACCCTTTAAAGCAAATGTCATATGGAGTTGTGTGTGGCTCTATCCAGATTAAGTTATTTCTAAGGCATGCTGGGAGGATGGATTTGAAATCTAGAACAGAAACATTAAGGAGAAGACTGCTCTTGTGCTGTTAGAGCAGTGGTCTGAAAGGGGCAGGAGCAAAAAGGGATTACCAGCATAGACCATTCCAAGGAATGGCAAGCAGATCCTGTACCTGATTAAGAGCAAAGGTCCTGCTGATTTTCTTTAAGGAAAGATCAACATCAAGTGTTCAATTATTTATCAACCCTGAGCTCATGAGCACCAGTTTGAGGGTTTCTTTCCTCTGAAAAAGGCCTGCACTTACCAGGCCACATATATGACTGCCTTCATACCTTTCCCTTCTGACAAAAATGGATCTTGACAGGATTAACACGTAGAAATGAAGTGAGATGTGTACTCTTTTAAGAGACAGCAATTTAATTAGTAAGTTTCTTATTAGATGATTGAAATTTAAATGATATAGAAAATTATAAGGATATTTCTAAATAAACTATATACATGTCAGTAATTTGAAGCCATAAATAATTATTTTTTTCTCAGAAAAATTTGCAATTTTTTCTGCACACTGTGCCTATGCAGCTTGCCACTGGTAGTCCTAAAATAATACCTTTTATGTGATAAACTTTGTAAATAGGATTGTACAAAAGGCAAGTGCCGTGGTGTAATCTGTCAGTTTCTGTAGAAGAGAACATGACTCTCTTCTTCAGTCACCATGGGAATCTCTTCATTCAGATCCGCTTACTCCTTAGCTCTGTCCTCCTGTTCATTGCAGAACAACTGGCACAGCTGGCAGCCAGTCTCAGGAGGCCAGAATTTGGTGCTCCGGGTGTTCCTGGCCGGCCGGGACCACCAGGTGCTCCAGGTCCTGCTGGCGAAAACGGCTTCCCAGGACAGCTTGGCCCCCGGGGCTTGCCTGGCCTTAAAGGTCCCCCTGGTGACATTGGCCGTAAAGGTCCTAAAGGTAAGAAGTTCTATAACTGGCTTTCACTTGTTGACTGCTTCAGGTTTTTTTGTGTTGATTTTTTTCACCCCTTTCCTTGAATTACAGGTTGTGGATGTAAATTGTACACATGTGGAGTCCAAAAAGACTCTGAATTAGGAACTTAAGCTGTTTGCTGTAACTGTTGTATCAGTTACCACAATGATTAAGGGGCCCATTGTCCTGGATTTAGCAACACTTGTTTAGAAATCTGGTTTTCAGATGAAAAACCAAACCTCAAAAGGCCATGAGAGGGAGACCTTAGTATTAGGACTCTGACTCAGCTGCTTACTTCTAGTTTGGGGAAGATCCTTGTCCTTTCTCACACTATGTAAGTGATTTGATGAGAAAAACCAGATGAATTCTCTTCTCTCCTTGGCCTGGTGGTTGACCTCACTTCTGGAAGACTCATGGTCCCCAAAGCAGTCAGATGCATTCACTAAATGAATTAATCAACTTTTCTAAGCATACCCAGTTTATCACATTACAAGTGACTGACAACAATCTGTCTTTTCTTTGGGTTTAAGCCTTGAGCCATTTAACGTCAATGCACCAGGCAGCAGAATCTATTGATTCTTTGGAAAAGACAAATCTATAATAAAATTGACTTGCCTCACACTTTATTAAAAAAATCTTTGATCTCAGTTAATCTCTTCTGTTCATGACTGAGAGGTTCTGTTCTCCTCTGAAGGATTATACATAGAATTTTCTGCAAAGCCTTATGACCATTATGTATGTATTGGTTTCTATTCAGCAGTATTTCTATTTGTTTCTTGTTGGAGGTTTTATTTAAAAATTGTATTTCTGCACAAAGCTAGTCTGTTGCGAGATTAGAATGTTTACTTTTGATTTAAGCTTCATTTGAAAGTAAAATTGGGAAAACCTTTGAGACAAAGAATAGAATACAGACAAAGCAAACCTTAATGGCATCATTGCTGGAGCTTTGTTGCTGTTTTAATTTAATCTAATGTAAGCTGCAGAAGGAACAAAAACCAGAGATACAAAGGTAATGGGATGTCCTGAATTTTATTCAACACACAGCAGGCTGTGCTGTGTTAATATTGAAAAAAAATAAATCTACAGAGTATAAAACCCCCCAGACAAGCAAGATGCTTTGTTTCCTATCATAATTGTCACAAAATTCCAACTGCACTTTCAGCAAACCTTGAAATACAATTACAGATACAAGAGAAGTGAATGCCTTCATGTGCAAAAGCTATTATTGATGGTACATGGCAGCCAACATGAAAAATCTCAGTGCTTCACTCCAAGTTCCTCATAGTTATCAGAGTTCCACAGAGGTCACAGAGATGAACTGACTTTGCCCATCCATTTGGGAAGTTGTCTGAGATTGGAGTGAGTGGAAAAGGGTACACAAAACATGTGACAAAAGGGAAAAGAATGATGTTGAGAATGGTTTAGAAGGTCACAATAAAGAAGAGATAGAAATGTATAACATGAGACACAGCAGAAGATACAAAGGTACAGTGATTTTAACAAAGAGTCAAAAAGAAGTGGCTCAAGGAAGGAGATTTATTGAGCAATCTGGGGTAGTGAAGGGCAGCAGAAACAAAAAGGAGTTGGAGATGTTTGGGGTGACCTGGAGTAAACACTATTCCAAAGTTTAGGTAACTGAAAAAAGAAGTACCTATGGGTAACCTGAACCAGTGCTTCCAGCAGCAGTATTTACAAAGACCAGATTTCCATGTTGACTAGGCAGTCTGGAGCGTGGAGATAAGATTCCTCCTCTAGTACCCTGTGTGCATCTTTTACTGAAACCCAGACTTTTGTACTGACTCATGTTCCTTTAGACAGCTTCCGTGCTTTCTGCTGTGCCATTTCTAGGCAAGTCACAAACTCAGCAGTCTATTCTAACTTTTCTCACTGCAGTACAAGACAGTATGAAAGCATGAAATAAATATTATTGGACATAAACTTGTGACTTTTGACTTGCAGCAAAGAAAAAAGTAAAAAGACAAAAATCAGTGTAGGGTATTCACAATTGGGAATGTACATAATTTTGTGGAATAGATACAGTGAACAGAATTTTGAGTTGACAACACAAACAACAAAAGAAACTTCCTCTTGCTAAGTTGGTTCTGGTTTGGAGCAAGATAGGGGTTTGAAAAAAAGCTGGGTGCACATCAAAGAAAACTCCATGATATTATACAAGAGCAGATGTTATTATATAAAAACAAATTTCTTTCATAAAGTTAAAACAATGTCTTATGTAGATTTCAACAGAATATTGTAATCTGTGCAGCCAGCTTCCCTTTTCTTCTTTGCACTGGCCATCTCAAGGACTAGCACTGGAGAATTTTTACTTCTTAGCTGAGCACACGTGTTCTTGCAGAAGCCACAAACCTCAGTCTGTATTCCAAAGAGTCTGTGTCATCCCATGAGTTTGGTTTATTCCTGTTATATAGGCTGTGACATATTTCAGCTCCAGGTGTTTTTTTTTTCCCCCTCCAACATGTCAGCTTCTGAGTATGACTCAAATGGCAGGGGGAGTGGGGTGGAAATCAAATCCCAAACATTGTACCAGGGCATGTATCAGGACATCATTCAAAGCTGATAAGAATATATAGAGCCAGCTGAATTCTCTGCTTATTAACTGTTCACCTCTGAAAGGGAATTTACTGAAAATGATACCCCAGGAAGGCTGTAACTAATATTTCATGAATTTGCTTTAGGTGAACCAGGAGAAAGAGGAGAAAGAGGATTTCCAGGCAGAGGACTGAAAGGTCATCCTGGACCAAGAGGTCTTCCAGGTAAATATAAGAGGAAGAGATGTAGTAAAAATTTACTCAGAACTGATACTTCAAGCTGCCTTGAAAAGGTAAAAGGTGTCCATTAAGCAATAAGCTTCAAAATTACAGTGCTTCCTAATTTTTCCTTTATAGGTAACAATTCAGTCAAAAATCAGAATTAAAAATTCTTTTACTAAAAAGCCACCACCTCCTTTACCTCAGTGTAAAAAGAGTAGGAAAAAAGTAAAGAAAGCATTAAAAAAAGGAGCAATTAATTACACACAAATAAATAAAAATTGCCTCTTTTAATATAAATCCGTATTTTATATAGATTATATACACATATAGTTATATAGGAAAAAGTAAATGAAAAAAGGCCACAACCCCAAGATTATCTCACTGGCAGGCACAGTAGTCTTCAAAACCTCCACTTATAATCTAGGATATTCTTTTATTTCTGTGGTAATTAATTACAGCGTTATAGAATAGGACTCCAGGAGAGCTTCCTGCTGAGGGATGCAGCACAGCCGCCCTCTGGTGGCCAGGGAATGAACATAAACATGTTATTTCCATCACTATCTCTACAGCACATTTCTGTCTTTATGTATAGACAGAAACTACTTAAATTTGTTCTCTTACTGAAAAAGGATTAGTATATATTGATCCCATGGATATCTGTGTAACTCTGAGTTGTCTTCTGTAGAAGTCTATCATTCGAAGAGGCTTACTGAAATCACTGTATTTAATTTCTTCATTGAAGATCTAGAAGTAAAAAGCTTCTTTAGCGCTCAGCAGTTCCTATCTATACAGCTATTTCCCCAGGCATCAGAATGGAGAATAAAAATAATTTCTTGATCTGCCTTTTTCCAGAGCACTAACAAAACTCTGTAGTAGCATCTACCCCTCCATAGGCATCAGCAGCAGGGCTGGCTGCAGTGCTGCAGTTGCTGATACTGCAGGGCTGTGTTTAGCAGCAGAGCTGCACCAGTACACCTGCAGGGCACCGGGGCTGAAAGCTCATTGCTGTAGCTGTGTAACTGCAGCCTGGGTGGCAGAGGAAAACTGTCCCTCTAAGTGGGCACCCCTCTGGGGAATCCCCAAAGGGCTGTGAAAAGCTGTCCTTCATCAGGATGTCCAGTACAGGTGCATGTATGCTGAGCATGTTGCGTGCTGCCAGTGTCTAGCGCTGCATCTGCTTTTCCAGGTGAACCAGGCAAAGCCAGCTATGGCAGGGAAGGCCGTGATGGTGATCGAGGTCCCCCTGGAGTGGCCGGTCAGCCCGGGGTTCCTGGTCCCCCTGGCCCTCCTGGCCCTCCGGGGTACTGTGAGCCAGCGTCTTGCAGAGTGCAGGCAGGACAGAGAGTGGGTAAGAACATGAAAGGGCCATAAGTGGGCAATGCAAGTGCCACCGCGTGTCGGCATCAATTTACTTCCTGCACACAGAGCTGAGGAAAAAGTAAGGAATGAAGGAGAAACACAAACACGGACAAACCTTTCAACCAAGGTTGTAAGGTATTTTTAACACAATGGTTGTACATTCTTTCAAAAAGGTTTACGTAGCAACACAAGCTGGAACAATGGTGCTTAGAGAAATACACAGGTGATGCCTTCTGGCTCTTTCTCCTTTTGGGGACGATAAAAGGCAGTTGTCTATTTTTATTTTTTATTTTGTTTAATAAACAGTTTCTGTGATATTTCCTCCCCCCCTACTTAGTTCCTATCTATGATGTACAGTGAAATAACATGACTTCAGCCATCAAATAAAAAAGGACGGTTTACTTACTGCAGTTGTAGCTATTTTTTTATACTTATAAAATAAATTCTAGCACATACCTTTCATACACAGTCATTTCATTGTATGCATCCTTTAGTTCTTCAATTCAGTTGTAGAAATGCAGTTGGGAGATTGTTTTTATGAAAACCTGCCACCCCAGCACCTTTTATGTTGTCCATCTCTGTAAAGGTATGGTCACTGGGTTCTCATGAATAACCTCTTCATTTGCTACTCCAATTTGTGCTGCATTTGTCATGCCATATGAAGCCTATTTCAGCTTGCCTCCTTCTATGTGAAATTAAATAAAAGGCTAGTAGCCACTGGCAAGGGAATTTTAAAGTCCCAGAAACACATGTTTTGTAGTAAAAATAACAGATTTTGAAGTAACATCTGTGGTTGTACAAACTCCAAATAAATAATGTTTTAATCTCCTATAGGTTTTTTAATGTGTGGTTACATTCAGTACTGATAACCAGAACAGCCAGAAGGCAACAATTAGATATCCTATGTTGCCTTTTTTTTTAGATACTCAGTTTTTAAAGGAAAATGTGCAATGTGGATATTCTGTTCCTCTCTGTATAAATTAAATTTTTGTGGTCTTGACTTTACCTCTCTGAAGTTTATTCTCTCTCCAAGACAACAATGAAACCATCCTATGATGTTTCCTTTCATTCCATTACTAGCCATCCAAATTTTCAAATATAAACTTTGGCACACTTGTGTTAAACACTGATTTTTTTTCCTAGCCCTTAACTGTCCTGTTATGTTCCAAACAGTTGACTTGTTTGCCCTGTGACAACAAGGAAAAAGAACACAATCCATGGAGCTTTGCATTTTGCTTATAATACGTAAGATAACACTAAAGGGAAAGGTAGTGGTAAAATACATACTCCAAAAGGAATTATTGGGGAAAAAAAATGTAATTAAACCTTCCTCAAACCAAACCTGATGCTCTGGCTGCATTTAGGAGCCACTTCTCTGGCACATCATGTGTTGACAGAAAGTGCCTCAACAGAAATCGCTTGGGACAAAAATGTCTGATTCAGCTGCCTACAAAGATAAAGTATATTTGCATTTTTATTGGAGACTTTTGAGAATTAGTTAAATGGGATTAATACTGATAATGCCTTTTTGTCCCTTGCATAGCCCAGTGTTTTAGATGATAAAATATAAAGAGGTTGAGTCTTTAAAAGTAAGTCTTACCTACAACTGGCTACTGCACTCTGTTTAGTTCCATAGAAGCAGCACTGGGTGAGATTTCAGGGAAAAGATGGGGGAAGAAAATAGGCATAATAAAACCTGCCATCCTGCCCCAAAACTCGGGGCAGAGCGCTTGGGACAGAATGGTTTTCCTGCACCTCCGGTTTCGCCAAACTCTCTCACTGTCAACATCTCCTGCATTAACATGACAGGAAGTCACCAGGCAAGTGCAAAGAGTTTAATTCTAGAGGAACAAATGCAGAAGGTTCCACACAAGGTGAGTGGCTTGGGCACACAGAAAGGTGTTATAACAGTTTTAGAATTAGGTCAGCTTTCACTGATTTAGGGCATAATCTTCAAAAGTACTGCTTACATAGTACAACAAATAAAACACTGTAGTTTCACCAGCAAACTTTTATTTTGACTATAAAGTGTGTAAAACTGTTGAAAAGAAAAAAAATCCATCTGATAACAGAATGAAAATATTGTTCTTCATATGTCGTGCATAAACATATGAATCAAAAGAAGCAAACCCCCCCAACATTTAAATACAAATGTGCTTTAGAAAATATAGTCTGAAGAATGCATAAAATTCCACTATGGAAGGAAACTCATGTAGAAGCAAAAACATTCATATGCAAAAACCAAATAAGAATTACTACAGTCAAACAAATTCAGCACTGAGGGTCAGTTCAATGCAGAATCTATATAAGTGGATAGCTTAAGATTGTGACAGATTTTCTGCCTTCAAGCTGACTCACAAGTTTTAACGTGAAATACAGAACTGAAAAATAAATCTTCAGACCCACTGTAAGTCACTGTGGGATGCATTGGTTAATCTAAGTATTTACCAATACCAAATCTTGCACAAGAGTGGAAAAAAGGTACCTGACAAATGGTAGACTGTATACCATAACATACCAGGGACTGGATTTTTACTAACAGCACATTCAAGTCAGTAAAGATTTGGAAAATAAAGGCAGGGTTATGAATTTAAAACAAAGGTGTATCAATTATGGTGATAGAGAGAAAAAATAATCCCAGTTCAAACAAATAAATTTAGAAGGCACAATGCAAAGAGACTGAGAGGTTTCACAAGCCACTGACAGCATGCCACCAACTCTAACTAGATGTTCCTGGAATCTTGGTAAAGTCCCAAGTAAATCTTCTCACCTCCTTCAGGTTCAGCATCATAAAATAATATGAGATTTATTGAACAAAGGTCTAGCAAAAAATCACTTTTATAGGTCATGATCTCTGTCATCACTTCTAATTCTGGAGGTTTAATTGCACTGTAATAAATACATATTGTAGCTCCTCAGTTACTTCAGTGTAGGCAGGAACCCAGAGAAAATGCTTTAACTGTCCCTGAAATGATAAGCAGTTGATAGACTTGTTTAGGTTGGAAAAGACCTTTAACATCATTGAGCCTGACTGTTACCCTGGCACTGCCAACAAATTTGGTGGCCTCCTGTCTTAGTTTGAAAAAGAAAACTAAGATATCTGGGGGCTAATAGAACAGAGGACTCCACACGATTAATCACAC
>JAWWEU010000111.1:87115269-87127688 GCA_035583155.1 Acropternis orthonyx
TCTGCTCCAGGCTTCACTCCCAGTCCAGGCAGGTGAGGGAAAGGGAAAAATTCTGAAACCTTAAACCCATAACACCTCCTATGACAGGGTTACAGTGGTGGCAAATGAGGAAAGGGGGAACAACATCATCTATCTGGACTTGTGCAAAGCATTTGACACTGTCCTGCACAACATCCTTGTCTCTAAACTGGAGAGACATGCATTTGAAAGATGGACTTGGGTGCTCACACTCAGAGAGTTAGGGTCAATGGCTCAATGTCCAAGTGGAGGCCAGTGATGATCAGGGGTCTATATTGGGACTGGCACTGTTTAATGTCTTTGTCCATGACATGGATAGGGTGATCAAGTGCACTCTCAGCAAGTTTGCCAATGACACCAAACTGTGCAGTGGAGTCAACACACTGGAGAGAAGGGATGCCATCTAGAGGCACATGGACAGGCTCGAAAAGTGGGCCCATGGGAACCTCATGAGGTTCAACACAACCAAGGTCCTGCACATGGGTCAGGGCAACCCCCAGCATCTGTCAAGCCAGCCAGTCCAGATGCCTCTGCAGAACATTCCTACCCTCCAGCAGATCAACCTGCCCTTCCTGGTATCATCTGAAAACAGGGTGCCCTCTATCCCCTTGTCCAGACCACTGATAAAGATCTTAAAGAGGACTGACCCTTGGGGAACCCCACTAGTGATGAGCCACCAGCTGGATGTAACTGTTCCCTACCACTCTCCGGGCCTATCCATCCAATATGTTACTATTGTATGATTAGTTTTATTCCTCTCCAATCTTTTGTTATTCCTGTTCTGTTTTGCTTCCTGCATGTGCATCCAAAGAGACAAGTAAACCTGGCAGTTTCAGACAATGAATGAAATGAACTTGCTGAAGCCACTATGAAACTGGAAGAAAGAAAATCAACTTAGTGGTCAATTATTACCTAGCATCCTTTAGGAGTTCTCTTTTTCCTCCTTGGAAAGTTAGGCAGCAAGAGAATAATGAAAATGCTTAAAGTTTTCCAAAGTTAAACATTTCAGTGAATCAGTTTATTAAATAAAAGTGATTATCTCATATTCAGACAAGAAAGTTATCTGCATCTGATTCAGAGAATGTATTAACTTCCATAAATTATAGACATACTAGGGTCAAGGTTTTTTGCCTTTTTTTTTTTTTTTTTCTTTGTCTCCAGACTTAGAGCCCTAAGTTTCAGCAGCTCATAAGAAGCATGACTTCAGTGTGGGCAAAACCCAACCCCCCAAATTCAGCCAACCTGCCCTGCCCACTCCCCAGAGCTCGCTGCAGTGGCTTTGTGCCTCTCCATTCTCCCATTCGCAATCGCATCCTCCCTCTTGTGATCTGACACACAAGAGAAGGTTGACATTTCTGACAGAGCCACAAACTGAAAGTGTATGAAACATTTCCATTTCCATCCAGAATACTGTTTCAGATGTAAATGGCCACATCATAATGCAAAAAGCAATTTTCCATCCACTTAATGCATTTCCATTGAACTGAACCCTAAATGTTGCAAACTAAAAATATAAGGAAGGAAGCAACCAGTCAGCATGTACTGTGATTCATTTAGTGACAGCTGCATATCATTCAGAAATGATAGAATACAAAAAAATAAGGTCTGTCCTTCAAACATACTGCCTGGAATATATTTACATTAATACTGCAGCAAATAATTAAATACATTTTTGTTTATAAAACAGCAGAATCAGAAAGAAAACTGCTAAAAGACATGTAGACTTCCAATCTTCTAGTTACAAACTTATTTTCATCTAGACTCTATAATGTTTGTTAGCAATTAATCTTTGAAAGCCACATTTCATTAAGGTATTGTGAAGCTTGAGTTTTCCATTTAAACACCAACTACGACAAGATCAGGGTTAAACTTGTTTCCCATGGCCTACACCCACCTATGTGTTTGGAGGTGGATTTCAACATCCATCCAGTACAATCTAGTTGTAGTGGACATACCAGATTTCAAAGAAAATTTGTATCACTTGGTACATTCAGAAACTAATAAAGATGTGACAAAACCCCCTGCCAAATGAACAATGTTTTCTGAGATTCTTTTCTTACATGTCACATTACAGCAGCAGTTCTACTGCATTGATAAAATGCAAGGTTAGGGACTGGTTTTATGTAGTATATTTGGAGAAACAAGTTTATAAAATGCTAGTTTAGCCAGTGGGATTTTTACAAGACATTTAAACATTTCAGAAAAAAAGAAGAAAAAAACTGAGTATACATGAAAAATAGTATTTCACTCTTGTGAAAAAGAAGCTCCAAAATATTTTGTGTGATTTTCCATTAATTTTAAAAATTCACTTTTTTAACAAAGCTGTGCATATCTAACATGTCTTATAACCCAAAATCATAAAACATGAAGGATGGACAATACAATCAACCTTGTTCCTATATTATAGTGCTCTTTTAGCATAGAAACCAAATTCAGTTTAAGACAAGAATATTGGTTTCCAAAACATTACCAAGCTTCACTGATGCTCAATTGCATGAAGGATGCTGTTGTAATTTTTATTAACCATGGGTGAGTCCCTCCTCCCCTAGAGACAAACACCATTGCAGGGACATAAATGATGCCTGAAAGCAGGATGTCCCACTACTACATATTCTTTTTTAACATACACAAAACACAATATAGTAATAAACACAAATAAAGTCTAAGCAATATTACCTGACAATAATTATCCAAGAAAGGCAGTATTTCGGCAAATACTACCATGCAAAACTAAATAGATTTAAAAAAAAAAAAAAAAAAAAAAAGAAACATTCAAGCTCAAGAACAAAATCCGAAACACTGTGCTGGAGAATATGCATCATTGGGTCAGCTCTTGTGCTGCTGGGAAAGCTAGGCCTGAGCTGTACCCTTTGTACTGAAAGGATGTTTTAAACTCCACCATGTGGAAAACAGCAGGCCTGCTGCAGCTTTGAGAAAGTTTCCCTGTTACCAAGTTTCTTGACTTTCTTTAGGCAAACTGAGTAGTTCTGTAGCTATTTCAAGAAAATCCTGACCCATTCTTAATAGGTGATAAAGCAACTCACCATAAAATATAATAGTCTGACCCTGAACTAGGATAAAGCTTAGAGAGCTTTTAAGAAAGATTTAGAACATTTTGTCAAAGTTATTTCACTTCTGGGTCTTGTTGCACATAAACATGCCCAAATCAGAATAAAGGACCTTATGCTACTGGAAAAAATAATCCCGTGTTTAGTCCTTTGCAGTGCTTACTGCAGCACAAATGGCTCAAAACAAATACAAAACTGATAAAGCAAATAGCAAAATAGATTACCAATCCTTCTTATCTCCCCAAAAACTAAGACAACATCAGTCTGTAAAGAAATTTCAGAGGCCAAACCTGAAAACCATGCAGAAGCATGTTTCCAGCAGCATTCCACTTTCAATTCTAAAAATGCAGAGTAGGTGCAAGCCAGTGTGCTAAAGTTAAACTGGGATTAATGCTGTCCTACCTCAATGAAGAACGTGGCATCTTAAAAAAGGCATTGAGTTAGCCCATATAAAAAAATACCCGTTTTCTCACGTGACAAAATTAAAGCGGGCTTTTAGTAAAATAAAAATAATGCAACAAGTTAATTACCAAAGTTACCTGCAAATCAACTGAAAGCATTCAAATACATTTTTAAAAGACCTTTATGTTTGAGCCTATAAAAAGAAAAAGGCATCTGTAGGAAACGTAGATGAAAAAATAAAACTTTTTCAAATATAAAAAGTGTTCTGCTTTCCAATAAATTCAAGTAAATTAACATACAGCAATTGCACCTGGCAGATAACAGATGCTGGGTTTCAGCTAGCTAAAAGCCCCAAAATATACAGATACCACTAACGCGGCACAATAGTCTGTGTACAGCCTTCCAAGATGGGGCTGCTTGGGAACCTCTATGCTGAGCGAATATTATTCACAAGACAGCACCCTTTTTGATATTATCACAGAAAATGTGACGTGTAAAATTAACTTACGAAGTAAAAAATGTTTAGATTATTACACATATTGGAATTACTAGAGCAGTAAAAAAAAAAAAAAAAAGAGAGAAAACACTCATGCAAGATACCTGACCAGCAGTTCCTTTCACAGAATGCAAACCAGTATGTAGGGCTGGTGTTCCACTGGTGTACAAGTACAGACACCGAGACATGCGTTGATGCCGGGTTTTCCTCGCTGGGCTGGCAGACCAGGGCCTGCACAGCAGCAGGTGCCTCAGGACAGGCAAGTGCTTGGTTTTAAGCTGCCTCACCAGTTCCCAGTGCTCTCACAGTCTTGGTGCTCTGAGGACCAGATCTGGAAAGGTTATCAGTTCCACAGAGCAAACCAAAACAGGTTCCATGGGCACATGGAGGAGGTCTGGAATGGGAGCAGGGCGTGTTGACACAAACACAGGCAGGACCACTTGTTCCAAATGCACCTTCACCCCGGTGGGACAGACACCTACCCCCTGCAGAGTTGAGGATGTACTGGCCTAGAGAAGGGGCAGCTACATCCTCCCAAGGGATGGGTGGGACTCAGCAGAAGAGGAGCTGTGAGGACTGGAGTTCCACTGTGGGCTTTGACCTGTCTATTCCCAGCCTCATAAGGGATACATACAAAGCATCTTGACCCCTCAAGGGGTTCCCAGCTGTAGCAAGTATTACATTTCCTTCAGGAGATAATATCATGGTATTACCACAAGGTTTTCTGCTATCCTCTTTCCTGCTGCCCTCTCCTGTCCCAGGTGTTTACTCTCAGCTTTCCACCATTGTGTTTCCTTTAACATCTTTTTATAGCAAGCACCGTCTTTCCTCCAAATGTCTAACTGATGAACGTGTCAGGGATGTGTGCTTACCCTCTCAGAATGCATCCCTGAGCTCCCCAGCTGCCTGGGTTAACTCTGTGACCTCTTGCTCTCATCTTGCTCCTCTGCTCTGGGTGCAAGTGCTAGGAACTCTATTCTGAACAATTACCAATGTGTTTTTTTTTTTTTTTTTAATTGGAGACTCCCACCAGTCATTCCTTAACTGTTTTTAAGCAACACCCAGAAGTCAGTCAGATTCATGTCTCACAACAGCTCCTCTGGAAGCCAGCACTTCCAACTTGAGAATGCTTTCCTAGCAGCTCAGTACTGCTCAAGCACGAAGTAATCTGAACCATTTTGCTGCCTGATGTGGGAGCGACCAGCTTCCTAATGACAGGGTAAGAGCCTTCAGTATGGCTTTGTACTACTAATGTATCTGGGAGGTTTTGGGTTAGAGCTGTGTTCTCTCAATAGCACCTTCACTTCCCATTGCACTGCAGAAAACTCCACAGGACTAGCCTAGGATCATTCGCTTACTAATAATCAGAAGTGAAACTCTGGCCATGCCTCCTCTTCCCCTTTCATAACATTCTCTCCAGCTTTCCTTTTGCTCAACCCTTTGAGCTCTACAGGATGTCTACTTGGTTTTCTTTGGCTAACCATTGACATTGTTTGGTCCTGTAGGATTTTCTGAATACCTGAAAACTGGGTGCTGTTGTGCCCTTGGTAGTACACTTTTCAAGGAGGATTTTGTACTTTTTTCCCAATTTCTCTTGAACACAAATGATTTTTTGCCACCAGATATTAGAACCTGGGGGTTTTGCACTCTACAGCTTTCATGTTCTTCTTAAGCTTATTTTGGCATGTGATTATTGCAGGAGGAAGAGGAAAACTGTACCACTACCAAGATCAGAGACTTGTGAAGTTCCCTTCTCGGATTGCATATTCACCACTCTTTGCTCAGGGTTACCTGAGGGTGTCACCTTTGCTGTAGGCAGACTTAATGGCAGAGTAGCTCGATTACAGGCAGTGATAATACACTTAGTCCATGTAATGGTTAGAAGACGTGCCAGTTCTCAGTCGGGAACACCAACACCAGCCCCTCACAGTTTAATATCTGGATTATATGTAACCATGACTAAATGACCATACAAGTCCCCCAGTTGGGACTACATCCAGTCAGGAGAGACACTTCTTGGGGCTACACTTGATGATTTTCCAGTCAGTCTGAAGCTCAGCGTTGGATGGGATTAGGGAGATCATAAACCCATCTTTGTTTTCTCCTTTGACATCTTGGATGTCACTGAAATGGGGGGCAGTATTTGTGATGCACGACAAAGACCCTTTTCAGGTGTGCCAGAGCCTCCTCAAGGGACATGAACATTTAGTCTGAACAGAGTTCCCAGTGCTCCAGCTCAGGTCCTCCATTCGCCATGAACGAGTACGCTTTGAAACTTCAGAAATTTATATTTTCAATTTAAAATTCAGCACCAGCAAGAAAAATAAAGCCAGCTTACACACTGGGTCATACATAGTGTCTTAAGTAATAATAAAATACTTTTTGTTTGAAGAAAGAAGCTTATGAAAATTATTTGTGCCTATTTTCTGTTCTAAGCAAAATAAATATGAGAAACAACACATGGAATGCACTATGGAAAATATACGTCATCATTTCATAATTATGACACTGCAAATAACGTAGAAAAAGGCTCAGTTTTGTGCCTTACAAATTATCTATATACCATGCAGTGTCGAGAGAAAAAAATAGAAATGCATCAAATATTTCAAAAATTAAATTAACTTATTGGGAGGAGTGAAAATTGGTTGTGAACCCAAGTGTCTGGGAAAGAGGGTTTTTATTTCCTGCTGGTGTGTGACCGAGTCTGTGATATGTGGTAATAGCAATCTGCCGGATTGCATCTCCCATTGGGTCCAGGCGGCCCCTGTGGTCCGGGTGAGCCTGGCGTTCCTGGTGGGCCTGGCAGGCCAGTAGCTGGTAAAACAAAGTTATAATTAGCAGAGTTCTCTGCAGAGCATGTGTAGTGCCCTGCATTTCACCACTGACAGTTAGCTGCACGCCAGCTCATCCACAAGAAGGCAGGTGGGTCTGACCTCATGCTACGACCCAGCTTGGGAGGAAAGGCAAGGGTGTAAAATCAATGTCAAAAAGAGCAGAAAGGCCTGTTAGTTCATAAATAACAATAGCAGAAATAAATCTGGAGATTGTACCTGCAGGGCCAGGTGGTCCAGGGTTACCGGGTAGTCCAATTCCAGGCTCGCCTCTTTCCCCTTTCTGTCCTCTATAACCTATACAGAATAAAGATATGAAAATAAGAGCACCCTCTTGTTACAAACACTGATCTTCTGTATGTTTTGTTGACAGGACGTTACCAAGACAAATGTAATTAGGAAGGCACATGCTCACTTCTTTTTCAGAGACTGGCATTTTTTTCTAAGACAGCTTTTAAGTTTTAAAGTTCCTTCCGGAAAATATTAAAATTTCTAGTAGTAACTGTTGCATCCTCTTCCAAAGGACTCCTGCTTTGTTCACTAGATGGACTTTCCCCCAAGTTTTTAAGTTACCTTTCTGAAGTTCCTCTAATAGAGAGTCATGCATACTCTGCTCTGGTGTTCCCTGTTGAGTGATGTAAGGCACCAGTCCAAAGGCTATCTGCAGTCTGACCAGCCCTTCTCTTGTAGCCCACAAACTGGGCAAGATCTCACCCTCTCTGTTCTACATAAATCCTTATATTTGCACTTCTTAGACTGCAACTTCGCAGTTTTATGCTTAGACATTCCCCTGTATGTGAGAGGAGACCCACTCCCCTGCCAGCATTACCAGGCAGCCCTTGTGTGGAACAGGCATCTTTAGAGCTTGTAGATTTAGGGTTCCAGGTCTATTTTTACCCAAGTAACTTTATATTGTTAACAATGTGTGATTACTAATTATACTTTGAATAATGTAGTTCATTTTCTTCACAGGCCATAGCTTTGTATTTATCTAAATAGCTTCCACCTTCTCAGGTGCTGCAACTCATGCCCAATGCCTGTTTCTTTTCCCCTGAACTGTTTTTGAAGTGTTTTATTAGTTGGAAGCACTCTGGCTGCTTTAGAGCAGAGGATTTGTGGCTATTGGTAAAACATTTTCCTTAATATTTCAAGTTAAGAAGCCATCTACAAATGTACCTTTCCTGTTCAGATCATGTAAATTATGCAGGACAGGGGATGAAGGCATTTTTAAAGGAACAAGTGCGACACCTCCCACTACCCCTTACTTCACAAGGGATTACAAGAAAACTGTCTGCCTTCCAAGGAAACTTTCTTCCTCCCTGAGCACCTCATATGTGTAAGGTGACAAATATTGAAGATTAATTTGCCAGTTTCTGGTCACATTTGGAATGAAATTTGTCCTGCTTCAGGGACCAGTATATTTCTAGCATTGCCTATGCCATACAATAAACTTCCTCTTGGGAAGAACTGTAATTTAGGTTTAATTAAAAGAGAAGAGTTACAGCTGACCAGCCAACATAGTGGTGCCAATCCACCTGATGTCTCATGAAGATTAACAGGCACCAGCAGGTGGATGGCAAGGGTTGTCCTGTCAGTGTGCTGGGGTCTATGGCAACACTGGTACCTTACAGGA
Organism: Acropternis orthonyx; assembly: GCA_035583155.1. NCBI lineage: Eukaryota > Metazoa > Chordata > Aves > Passeriformes > Rhinocryptidae > Acropternis > Acropternis orthonyx. The sequence continues at coordinate 87,123,718 of JAWWEU010000111.1, forward strand.
TATTCCAGAATGAAACTGCTCTGGGTGCTGTGGGTACCAGTTCAGGGTTGTTACAACAGGCACAATGCAGTAGGAATGGTACACAGAATATTCAAGCTTTCTGTTACACACAAGCTTGTTACGCACAAGCTCATTACACACTTTGGTGGAGTCTATTATCTATTGCAATCATTTTAGGTTTCAAAACAGATCGTCAATCATCTTACTCTTCTCTCAGCACTGCAACAAGGAAATTACAGTGAGGCAAAAACAACAGAAAATGCATGCAGAGTGACATATGTAACTGTAGGAAAACAACAGTTTAAAAGCTCACAGAAAAACAAAAAAATATTAATCATGCAGTCTGGTCACTGAGTGGTGTTAAGCAGAATTGTACAAGGCATGTATGCACACAAGCTATAAAGACTTAGGAAAAGGAACATGCAGGTGTTTGTACTGGATTTTGAATCTTGCTTTTGCTCTTTAATGACCACAGTAGTATTTATAACTACATCAAGTTGGTTTGCTCTGAAACATCTTGTGCAACACATAGTATTGCTACTGTTTGAAAAGCTCAATCATACAACCACAGGATCCATTATGTGTCCTACTTATTACATATTCCTCTATGTATTTTAATTTATAGTCCACAGTTACAGTGTATTTCCCATTACAAACCCAGTTAACTGTAATTTTACAAAGCAGTGCTGCTACTAATCATTAGTTTTTGCATTTTTTCAGTTATGGATGAGAGAGTAAAATCACAGGTACCACATACCACATTTACAATCTCCATGATAACCATTGCTGTAGGTCTCTGACACACTGTAACTGAAAGGCACTAAGATAGACTGAATGATTCTGTAAACATCACTGGAATTCAAGGCAATAAGGGAAAACCCAAAAAACCACAACAGGACAAAGAGCAGCCTGTCAATGCAGAGATATGACCCAGGGTAGTGTAAACCTAAACCATTACTGGCTGCATCCAAATACATGCAAAGGCCTAGTTTGTACACAGGGGCAGGTAAGTTCTGCTGACACTGAAGTTTAATACAAAAATTCCCAGATATAGTTTCTGACAATAATACTTTATTTAATAGGATGCAAGTAAACAGACCTATATGTAAACAATCTGAACAATGTAATGTGTAATTCTGGCAGAAAGATCTTTGATTTTTAATGAGGTATATTTTGCTCAGAAGCAGGGCCATGATTATACTTCTAGAGGATAACATCACCTTTTTTATGAGCTTAAAGTGACAAACTCATACACAGTCAAAGGAAAGTATTACCATACACACAAATCAGGTTTAGATTTATTATTTTTAATGTAAAGGCACATATAAGATGTATCTAATTTTACTGGTGGAATTACAATTCCAGTAAGAGGCACCTGCTTAATCCAAAAGGCAACTGCTTTAGCAAAGCCTTTCATTTCAGTTCCAGAAGTTTTGGTGTGATTTCTGCAACCCAGAAGTTCTGGTATTATAAGCATGTACCCAAAGTGGGTAGCATGGTACACACTTAGTAGCAGTATGCAGCAGGTATGTGTTCAAACAGGTAAACTTCTGCTCACAGATGAGTAGTGACAGCTGAAATACAGCTCTCGGTTTGGTGCCCACCCCCAAACATCATGGTCAGAAGTGTCACTGCTGCAGCACCCTCAGCTCTACGTGGAAATGACACAAGTTTATGTCTATGAACTTGGAGGTAAAAGGTATTTAAACTGCTTCAGAAGGTATTCCACCTATATCACAGTGATCCTGTTCCATCAGCATGGACAATGCAGCACTTGAAACTACCATGTTAAGTATCTAGGGAACCTTGAGGTTCTTTAACAAGGCAAACAGATTACTACATCAGGGAACAATGAGACCAAAATATCCACTGTGTTTTACTGTGCAAATATTCTGTGTTCTTAAATAGAAAAGACTGCAAAGGATCAGAGAGGGTGCTAAGAGCAAGCCTGTCATCCAGCCCCTCTACATATTCCAAGTTCCTTCTGTGTGTTACAGCCCTCTCAGCCGAGAGGTAGTAGCTGGGTTTCAAATCAAAGTAAAACAGGTTAACTTCAACCTGCACAGCAGAGAACATTTTACAGGAGGTGACTGTTCAAACCAGTGCAGCTTTTTCAGAACAGTGAGTTTGGACAACATCCACTACAATGGGTTCCTGATGTCAGCCTAGGTCTCTACATGCTTCCATCATACAAATTAATAATTATGAGAGACAGACATTTTACAACAGAGATTGCCAATAAAGATAAGCTTTTCCTATTCATCACATGGTATTTTTATTTTCTGAACTCTGATGTTTGATTCCTCAAGGCTACCAGGAGTTATGAGTACCTATAAAAAACTCATTTCCTTAATTTGATAGAAAGAGCAAATTTTAACTAAGACGAAATCTTTTCTCTAGTGAGAAAAAAATCAATAGTCATAGTAACATAAAGGATGTCTGGATTGCAAAGTTATCCCAAGGTGAATTTCATCTAATGGACCAAAATTCACTGTTACAGTTTTAAAAATTCAGATAAGTAAGTGGAGTTAATGGAGCTAGATCCTCTAACACATGACAAGCTGGCTGGCTGTTTCTAAATGGATGACAAATTTGAAAGTATTGAAATAAACTTTCTAATTCTTGATGAAATGTACATTAAAACTCATACAGAGTAAAGTTCCTCTGTTTCCCCTTAAGCAGATGCTGTACATTTCACCAGTGACACTGCCTCAGAGTATCAACTTGCTGATGCATATGCCACAGGTTATTCTTTTAAATAAAGAAATACATATATATATATATAATTTGCAATTACTATGTGAATACCAATTAAGTGTTTCACAATTGAAGTTCCAATTCTTTATTATATTTTGTTTGCATGCTATATTTTTACTGAGACCATCCTATAAATTATTTGCACCTGAACCACAGGGACATATCTGAGAAACACTATGAACAACCTTGCTGACGGCCAGCAGGTAAGAATTCCGGACTTCCTTAGAAGAGAATGATTCTATGCACAAGAGTCTAGCTATTCTATAAACACACTTTTCAAAAACTGTGCCTACATTTCCAAAACTTAGTATCTATGTTTTCTGCTTCTGGGACTAACCCCCTACCTATTGGTTTGCTGTGCAGGAGGTTCTGGTGGAATCCACCCAAGTCATTCCAGACCAGTTCCCTGGGGAACTGGCACCACACTCAATGTGTATGGAGGGACCCTTGTGAATCCACAAGTAAAGTTAAACACCTCTTCTGGCACAGCATCCGACACACCTGCCTATCCTGCCGGCTCTCTGCCCAGCACCACAAACAGGAGAGGGCCTGCTGACTGCTTGCCAGAAGCATCTACTTCTCACTGTCTGTCTGGGACAAGTGAGCCACTCTGCCAGCCCAGACATGTGTTACTGCACACAGCAAATCCCTGGAGTTGGCAATCTGGGCTGCACCCAAGAGAGAAATATAATAAGGAGTACCCTTCAGTCAATACCAAATGTGTATTAGGAGGCATACACACAGCATGCTACCTTGATGGTCTCAGCCACACATGTACATAATGTGCTTCTCCAAGACATCTTGTTTGCTATGTATGTTATGGTGGAAAACAAGTTGGAATGTAGAAGGATACTTTTCAGTCTGCTTAGAGATTTGAATTTCTTTTTACTCTTGGCACAAAACAGTAACATGCACACGCACAACTGAGTAAGGCATGAAGGGTATTTGTAAGTATCCTCTTACAGGACTATCTCTTATTCACACTGTAAAAAAGGTAAGGTAAACTTTCTGTTTTCTTTCCTTGTAAGTGTAATTTCGTATATATTTTGATGTATCAGAGAATTAGATGCTTCTCACTTAGCTTAATCAAAAAAGAGTATTGAGCATATTGGTAAAACAAATGGAAATCCTCTGTACATGAGGCACTACTTAAGCATAAGGCATGAAAAAGCAGATTTTTTTTCTTTCTTTCCGCGCCCTCCCCTCCCCCGCCC